>JAVANC010000024.1:2167500-3367500 GCA_033319125.1 Parnassius glacialis | reverse complement strand
ACTACGACAATTAAAAAATTATTAATTTTAGATTTCATTGTATTTTTCTGTAAACATACTTTTTACAGTACAACTTGTCCACGTTAATTCAAGAATGAACAATCCCCTTTAACAATTCATTACTCTTTTAAAGTTATTATAACATCACGTTTGTTTATTTATAAAATACTTTAATCTCTTAATCAATTGATTATATTTTCAAGTCATGCTGTAGAATGAAAAATGCCTCTTGAATTTTAAACTAAATTAAACATGTTGTGTGAATTTTATTATGTTTACTTTGGTTTAGCACTTAGGCGTGTTGACTGACATGTAGATATATCTTAAGCTTCACATTTACTATTAACCGTATAGCTCAGAGATTAGGGTACCTTATTACTAAATCACGAGATCGCAAATATCTGGCTACTGCGTCGCCGGTCTATGATTTGAATCTTAGTCCCCAGTATGATTATCCTCGTGTGTCTGACTTCTGACGTTGTAACCTACCTTTAACCTTATTAAGTAGTTCTTCGGTTTTCACGCATATAGAGTTGGATAGAATAATCATATATAATTCGTTATAGATTATAAATAAAATCTATCGAATAGATTTTATGTTTTTTTTATAGTAAAGGGTGACAAACGAAACAGTCCACCTGATGGTAAGTGGTTGCTGTGACCTATAGACACCTACATGTATCTATACAAATAAATAAAATTAAAGTGTCTGTTTGTAATGTCAAAATAACAGCTTTTTACTAAACACGTATGAAAGTATATACGGTATTCATAACAAAACTACAATTTTTAAAATTTTTGTCTGTCTGTGTGCCTGTTTGTTCCGACTAATCTCCGAAACGGCTGGACCGATTTTAACGGAACTTTCACTGGCAGACAGCTGATGTTATAAGGAGTTACTTAGGCTACTTTCATTTTAGAAAAATATTAGGGTTCGTCGCAAAAAATTCAAATCCTAAATTATGCGCGGGCGAAGTCGCAGGGAAGATGTTCCATCCACCGTATTAACACTTAGTAATATTCTTGTCCAATACAAAAAAACCTAATGAATTTTAGTTACTGCAATTAAATCTAGATGGCACTTTTGACAAAAAATAAATTAGTCTGGTATCACAACGACTTCAAAAAGTTTTATTCACTCGGCAACCCGGACATCCGTCCGGGTTATGGAGTGTAGAGTGGAAGGAGAACCATGTTATAAAGTGCGAAAGTTGAAAAAGTGTCCCACTATATACTGAAAACAGAGGTTCCAAAACCTACCACAACAGCGCTGCTTTAGCTGTTTTAGACGGAGTGAAGTCAGCTGAATTCAAATATTTGAAAAATTTTATGACTAGAGTAGTTAGTAAAATGCCAGTATACAAAACCTCAACTATTTACGTAGTACAAAACAAAGTGAATTGGTCGGTTCTTGTTTATTTCTCCATCTTATTCTAATTAATTTTGGTGCCTTTTATTTAAATTTATCCTATGCTACTGCAGCGCCACCCTTATTGGACGCGTTTTTAGGGACACTTTTCATATAAGGAGAGGGTCTTCCTTCTACTCTACACTCCATAGTCCAGGTGTGTGATTTACGTCAACTGTCAAACAATCTTCATCTTGAAAAATATAAGGCAATCCGCATCCGATATTATGACACCATTCTGAAGTTGAAGATTGCATAAGTCATTTATATAAATTAGGAATAATGTAGGCCCAAGGATACTGCCATGTGGGATTCCATAAGAGCTGTCTTGTAATTCAGTACTTGTATTAAAAAATTTAGATATGAAAAAGTATTACCGCATAATATTGTAAAATACTTCAAAACCATTGATGTAAAGAAAACCGCAGATTTGTGGGGGATTTCCGTTACAGTGATTGCGTCCATAATAGATTTAATTGCACCTCATCTTGCTATTATTTTTAATACTTGTATCGATTCTGGTGTGTTTCCTGATTTAATGGAGTATAGTAAATTAATTTATTTAAGTCTGGTAGTACATTGGACCCCGATAATTATAGACCTATTTCTGTACTACCAACTTTCAGTAAAATTTTTGAAAAAATAATTTTGGATCAATTGTTAATTTTTTTTTAATACAAATAAATTACTTCTTAAAAATCAATTTGGTTTTACAAGGGGTCGATCGACATCTGACGCCGGTGTTGAGCTTATGAAATATATTTTTAATGCCTGGGAGAATTCACAAGATGCCTTAGGTATTTTCTGTGACCTTTCCAAGGCTTTCGATTGTGTTCATCATGATACATTAATCAGGAAACTACAACATTACGGTGTAAAAAATTTGGCGCTTAGACTTATTACTTCATATTTAAGTAACAGAACTCAAAAAGTCATCATCAATGGTAAATGTTCCTCATGATCGGTAGTAGCAATGGGCGTTCCTCAGGGCTCGATTCTTGGCCCATTTCTGTTCTTAATCTATATTAATGACATACCTTATCTTGTAGGGGACAATCACGATATAGTATTATTTGCTGACGATACCTCTTTATTTTTCAAACTGAAAAGGCAGTCAATTAAATAAGACGATGTAAATAATGCTCTATCGAAACTAGTACATTAGTTTAACTCCAACAATTTGCTCTTAAACGGCAATAAGACAAAATGTATTAAATTTACAATAACTAATATAAAACATTCGAAAACCAATGTGCTCTTAAATGGGGAGGAGTTGAGTTTTGTGGATACCACTGTTTTTCTTGGTATTACTATTGACGCGAAACTTCAATGGGCCCCCATATATCTAAATTAGCAAGCAGACTTAGTTCTGCAGCGTATGCTGTAAGAAAGATTAGAAGTCTCACAGATGTTGAGACAGCTAGGTTAGTGTATTTTAGTTACTTTCATAGCGTAATGTCTTATGGAATTTTGCTATGGGGTAATGCGACTGATATTGAAGCTATATTTGTTTTGCAAAAGAGAGCCGTACGGGCGATTTATAATCTAAGTTGTAAAGAGTCCCTCAGAGAAAAATTTAAAGAAATAAACATATTAACTTTGGCATCGCAATATATTTATGAAAACGTAATGTATGTACATAAAAACATTAATAGCTTTAATAAGAATAAGGATGTTCATACCTTAAACACTAGGAACAAACATAAGCTTGTAATGCCAGTTACTAGACTCCACAGAATTAGTAATTCATTCTTGGGGCAATGTATACGCTATTACAACAAGGTCCCGGAAAGTGTACAGGTTCTCTCTATTACCAAGTTTAAATGTTTTATTAAGCTGAAACTGTATAAAAATGGTTATTATAGTATAAATGAATACATGAATGAAAATAACCCCTGGGAATAAGGTGATCGCTGCGATGCTGGTTCTATGAAAATTCATTTAAAATTATATAAACAAGATTATTGTTAAGTGAAATTATGTTTAAAAAAAAGTCCCGCTGGGTTTCTTGCCGGTTTTTCACAGGACAGAGGTATTTTCCGAACCAGTGGTAAATAAGTTAATGACTTTCAATAGTATATGTAAGTATTATGTAATAATCCATATTGAATAAAAATCATTCTATTCTATTCTATTCTATTCTATACTCACCGATTTTTACACATTGAAAGCGGTTACAGAGGTAATCGGAAAAAATTGTAGTGGAGTTCCCCTTATGCCAAGTGTTTCAAGCTTTTGCAATAGTATAAGGCAAGAGATAGTATCAAATGCTTTGGCAAGGTCTAAAAAGATCCCAATTGAGTGCATACCATTGTTGTTTGACATTTGGAATTATGCAGTATATTAAAATGCAAGTTATTAACTTTAAACCAATTTACTAATTTAGATATATCATTATTCTGAGAATTGAGCTCTGAGGTACGCCCATTTTTACTATCGACCCGAAAGATAAAATATCGTTGCTAATAACTTTTTGTGTTTTTTTTTCAAAATATTTATTATCTGTTGGCAGTAGAGAAATAGATCTATAATTGGCTGAGTCATATGTACTATCCGATTTAAATATAGCCCGAAGAACCGACAACCAATGGAGAAGAAAGGTTCTTGAGTGGCAGCCCCGTAATTGAAGTGTAGGGCGTCCCCCACTAGATGTAGTGATGAAGTGGTGGAACATAGAGGAAGTCGATGGATGCAGGTGGCTTAGTACTGTGTTTTGTGTTATTCTTAGACTTGATGGGTGGTTTAAATGGTGATGATTGGTTGGTTTTCAATTTTTTTTACGTGGTAAGGTACTTCAGTTGTGTTATTACTTTAGCACAAATAGGTTGGCTCGGCTCGACTGGGGCACGACAGCACACGCGGAAGAAATGAGAACCGGGGAATTGAAGTTAAACGAAGCATCTCGTCCTTGTTTACATGGTTCAATTAATATATTCTTCATTTTACACCAATATAAATTAGAACGAGACAAAATGAAAAAAATATATAGAAAGTAAAATAGGCGGCCTTATCGCTCTGAAAGCGATTTCTTCCAGACAACCCTTGTTAAGCAAATAACTGTTGTTTACAGCGAATTGCGAATAGGGAAGGTGTACATAAATTTGACAATCAAGAAAAAAAAATATATAAATATACACATCTTGATGACTTCTCCTTATAATTTATTCCGCATTTTGTTTCCTAATCAAACCTAATCATTTTCTACAGTGGTAGAGCCACGCGGCAGCTTTTGCTGTCGCACGGATGGGCCGGTTTGAACCGGGGTGGTACCACGACCTCACAGAATACCAGCGTGAAGTAGAGGTTTACCTCTGCGTTTCGCTTGGTGAGTGCAGGTGGCCGGAGGCCCCTTTTACTGAAAATGAGGCTTTCCATCTTAGTCCTCACGGGTGACAACGCATCTGCATTTTGATTCGCAGACGAGGATAAATGTAGATGTCTATGGGCCACAGCAACCACTTACCATCAGGTGGACTGTGTGCTCGTTTGTCGCGCTTATCCTATAAAAAAAATCCAAGATGTAGATATCTATGATCCGCCGAATCCACTAACCATTAAGTACTCTGTGTTTTTTTTATTATCATAACCTATATATTTTTATTAATAAAAAAAATATTTTTTATAATTATTCTTGAAGTAGCGACGTAAGAAAATACACTACCCTATATAATCCTATGGGTATCATAAAAGACAACGGAAAATAAAATAAATAGGGAAAATGAAACAAGCGATGTCCAGGAATATTATCCTGATATCTAATCAAAATAATAAACTTGAACAAATTAATGTCACCCGAAGGGCTCTTGTTTCTATAAATGTTTCCTCGGTTTTAGGGCCTTGTGGAATATTTAAGAGACAATGGCAAGAGACCCGATGATATGACATTAGTCACTTGGGAGAGAGGTAAAGCGCTAGTGTTGGATGCTACTTGTGAAGACAATCTGACGGCCTCTCATCTCAGGCGTACCTCGTTTAGAGCCGGGGCAGCATCAGAGGCAGCTGGACTGAGTAAGTGGCGCAAATATGAGTCTCTAAGGGATGACTACATATTTGTGCCATTTACTGTAGAGACTATCGGTCCGTGGGGTCCACGTGCGGTGAGGTTCCTAAAGGAACTCCATCCGCGACTGGTCGTTGCTGCTGCTGATAAGATGGCTGGTTCTTTTCTCGCTGAAAGGCTAAGTACAGCCATTCAGCGCGGAAACGCAGCCAGCGTTCTTGGCACGATACCGCGAGGAGTAGGACTGTATAATAATTAAGTTACTAGTTTTAGTTTTTTTTTATTAAAGTTTTTTTTATATTGTATATAACAAAATATTGTATATTATGTTATGTAAATAAATGTAATATAATATTAAAAATAATAAAAACTACGGTTACCAACTCGCTTGCCAAGCGTCGTTACCATGCCAAATATTCCCTATGAGGCGGCTATCTCTGGAGAAGGCTAATTTTGCCTGGCTTAAAGGGGATTGCTCAGTATGTTACGGTAATTTGGCTCAACGTGAACATGAACTATAATATTTTTAATGACTGGGGTTTTTAATAAAAAAAATAGTTCATATTTAGCATGCGTAATAATAAAACTTGCCGCTGAAAAAAATTACAATTAAGAGTATTTCTTGTCATTTAAATTCATTCCCCGGTTCGGTTCGGCCGGTTCATCGTTTAACAAAATAGCACCAGCGTCATCGACATGCAGATTCAGTGTCCAACGGTAAAGCTGGGTCTTCAATTGGACCGGTATCAGAGTCTATTATAACAAAAACAAAATATTTCGCAAAAACAACCGAAACAACATTCACAATACACGGAAGCAAAGCGAATGTTTTTTTTTCACAGTGTAGATGTCATTATTGACGGTTGGTGTTGCCAGGTAATAAAAAAACCAAGTTGACAACAACTGAACTAATATTATAATCGGATGTAAAATGATTTGCAGGCCAAAACAATAAATGTTTAATTTTGTTTTTCATGTAATTAAAGGAAAATAAATATAATGAAAACCTTCTGAAAATCACTTGTTTGCACATTTTCAAGAAAACACTTTTTTTTTACTTAAATTTAGAAATCAATTATTTTAAAAATCAATTATTAAGACTGTAATCACAATATTGAATGAAACTGTTTTTTACGGATTTTATCGCGTTTATTTTATTATTTTTATTCCCGACGTTTCGAGTGGGGACTGAGATGTTTGACGTCCCAATGTCACAATTGTGACATTGGGACGTCAAACATCTCAGTCCCCCCCGTGACCATGGGTTGCTGAAAAGCACTCGAAACTTCGGGAATAAAAATAATAAAATAAACGCGATAAAATCCGTAAAAAACAGTTTCATTCAATGTGTAGTGTTCGCGTAAATATAAGAAATCATTATGTAATCACAATAATTATTATTAATGTATCAACACAGAATCAGGCTCCAACCAAGAAAATGGGGACGCTTTTTGAACTCAATCGGCTTAAATAATTATTAAGCGACTTGTTTTTACATTTACTTTCCTACTACGACAATTAAAAAATTATTAATTTTAAATTTAATTGTATTTTTTTGTAAACATACTTTTTACAGTACAACTTGTCTGCGTTAAGTCAAGAATGAACAATACCCTTTTACAATTCATTACTCTTTTAAAGTTATTTTAACATCACGTTTGTTCATTTATATAATACTTTAATCTCTTAATCAATTGATTATATTTTCAAGTCATGCTGTAGAATGAAAAATGCCTCTTGAATTTTAAACTAAATTAAACATGTTGTGTGAATTTTATTATGTTTACTTTGGCTTAGCACTTAGGCGTGTTGACTGACATGTAGATATATCTTAAGCTTCACATTTACTATTAACCGTATAGCTCAGAGATTAGGGTACCTTATTACTAAATCACGAGATCGCAAATATCTGGCTACTGCGTCGCCGGTCTATGATTTGAATCTTAGTCCCCAGTATGATTATCCTCGTGAGTCTGACTTCTGACGTTGTAACCTACCTTTAACCTTATTAAGTAGTTCTTCGGTTTTCACGCATATAGAGTAGGATAGAATAATCATATATAATTCATTATAGATTATAAATAAAATCTATTGAATCTGATTATGTTTTTTTTTTTATAGGATAAGGTTGACAAACGAGCACACAGTCCACCTGATGGTAAGTGGTTGCTGTAGACATCTACATGAATCAAAATGCAAATGTGTTGTCACGCGTGAGGTCTAAGATAGAATGCCTCTTTTCTAGTCAAAAGGGTTCCCTACACTCCGGTTCTTTACACTCACTATACGAAACACAGAAGCGTTAAGCTTCTATTTTATGCTAGTACTCTGTGAGAGCGTGGTCCTTCCCCGGTCGAGCCGGCCCATTCCTGCTACAACTATACTAATAATATAGCTGCAGCATGGCTCTACCACGTATAAATTGCTGCTTTGCCTTTTGTTTGTTGTTTCTGAATTAAGACTTGTTTCCTTGGAAGAATCAGCAATAACCCAGCTTAATATTTTTAGAATAATAGAAAGCTAAAAGCGGTATGTTAGCCCTAACCTCATTCCGGCATTAGTTCTTTCATTTACACAAATAAATAAAATTGAAGTCTCTGTTTGTAATGTCAAAATAACATGTTTTTACTAAACGCATATAAAACGGTAAAATTTTGTCTTTTTGTCTGTCTGTCTATTTGTTCCGGCTACTCTACTAAATGGCTGAACCGATTTTGCCGGGACTTTCACTTGCAAGTAGCAGATGTTATAAGGAGTAACTTAGGCTACTTTTATTTTATAAAAAGAATTGGCAATCCGCGCAAAAAAATTAAATCCTAAATTACACCCGGGCGAAGTCGCGGGAAACATCTAGTATAAGAATACATTTTTCACAATAATACTGTATTTTTTCTTATATTTACGCGAACACTACACATTAAATAAAACTACTTTTACGGATTCCATAGCGTTTAATTAACTTATTTTTATTAATTCCTGACGTTTCGGGACTAAGGTGATTGACGTCCCGATGTCAGAGTTAACCCGGAGTACCTTCAGCTTTTTAATTATTAATTTTGGTCCGATCTACGCAGAATTAACTTACTGTGTCTTGAAGTCTTGCAGTGATATGCTTGGGTTTAATTTTAATTTTATTAATTACAGGATCCCAAGCAGGTGGTAGTACCCAGCTTTTTTTTAAGGAGAGGGGGCAAACGAGCATGCGGCTCACCCGATGGTAAGTGACTACCGCCGCCCATGAACAACTGCAACACCAGGGGAACCAGGGGAATTGCAGTTGCGTTGCCGGCCTTTTAAAAAGGAGTAGGCTCTTTTCTTGAAGGTCCCTAAGTCGTATCGGTCCGGAAAAACCGCTTATGGTAATCGATTCCACAAGGAAGTCGTGCGAGGCAGAAAACATCTTCTAAATCGCACAGTGGTGGACCGCCAATCATCCCGATGGTGTGGAGTTTCCCCAGCCTCCCTCTCTATTGAAATTAGGATGTTTTTTAATTTCAATAGCGTATCATCCTTGGTAGGAATCGATGTTCTTTCGTGAGAATTTGTGGTTTATCAAATCTAATGTAATGGCGGGGGCCGTCTAGGATATGATCACAAACTGCAGACTTCCCAGAACATTGGTGCTTCACGTCAGCTATAAGTTAAATTAAAAAACATCCTAATTTCAATAAAGAGGGAGGCTGGGTACTACCACCTGCTTGGGATTCTGTAATTAATAAAATTAAAACTAAACCCAATCATACTACTACAAGACTTCAAGACGCAGTAAGTTTTAACAGTGGTAGAGCCAGGCGGCAGCTTTTGCTGTCGCATGGATGGGCCGGCTCGAACCGGGGTGGTACCACGACCTCACAGAATACCAACGTGAAGTAGAGGTTTACCTCTGCATTTCGCTTGGTGATTGCAGGTGGCCGGAGGCCCTTTTTACTGGAAATGAGGCATTCCATCCTAGTCCTCACGGGTGAAAACGCATCTCCATTTTGATCTGTAACAGAGGATAGATGTAGATGTCTATGGGCCGCAGCAACCACTTACCATCAGGTGTGTGCTCATTTTTCACCCTTATCGTATAAAAAAAAAGTTCATTCTGCGTAGATCGGACCAAAATTAATAATTAAACAAGCTGAAGGTACTCCGGACTCTCTTCGTCTCTACTTAACTCTGATATCGGGACGTCAATCACCTAAGTCCCCCGTGACCATGGGTGCTGGAAAGCACCCGAAACGTCGGGAATTGATAAAAATAAGTTAATTAAATGCGATAGAATCCGTAAAAGTAGTCTTATTCAAGAATGTATTTTGTTTGTTTACCCGACTGTCCCAAAAGGAGGATAATATTCTTCGAGCGTATGATTGTATGTATGTATGTATGTTTGTTGAATGTATGTATGTATGTATCTATCTATATCTGTTTCATTAACACGCTTTAAAGCCTAAAAGGCTTCATGGATTTCAACATACGGGCTGTCGTAAGATTCGTGTTAATTGTGAAAGTGACATAGGATTATACAATTATTGTTCTTTTTCAGTAAACTTTTTACGCAGAGAGGTTTTTTTTTTTAATTTTAGCCTTTGAGGTTATTTAATTATAAGTGTAGACTCATTGGCTTACAAATAAAGCTCCAGTTGTTATCGTCAGCTTACACAGTTTCTTGCACGACCGGTCCTAAGCAGCAAATTTTTGGTTAAATGCGCTGAGTTTACTTGTATAACTCAAAAATAAATATAAAAATAAGTTTAAACCGAATTACACTTACAACTTAAAATAAATACATACATGTATATATATAAATACTCACGCCTGTCACCCAGATGGGTATGCAGAGACTATGGAATTCCATTTGGCACGATCCTGACACACCTCTCTCGCTTCCTCCACATCCATATATATATATATATATATCCATACCTAGGCATACACACTCGTCGTTTAAGGGTACTCCTAATTTGGCCTATTTTCAGAATATCGCAAATTTGGTCGATAAACTTTCGCCTAGTGCGTCTGTTCCCATCTCTACCGTTCACCACAATAATAAAATAATAAGTTTTTAGCTGTTATAAGGGGCTTCTAACTGTCCTTTCCTGATTTTGTTGAAACCCTTTATCGCGTCTTACGTCATCCACGAAACGATATAGGTTAAGATATTCTTACATCTCCACTACACGATTATCGACCACGAGAATCGACTTCAAATCGACTTTACATGGAACATTATTTGGAAATTATTTATACTATTTTTACGTGGTGAAACCACGCTGCAGCTATATTGTTGTTGTAGCACGAATGGTTCGACTCGACCTGGGAATGGCCACGCTCTCAAAAAACACCAGCGTAAAATATCAGGTTAATGCTGTTGTGTTTCATGTTGTGACTGTAGAGCACCGGAGCCCTTTTTTTCTGGAAACAAGGCATACCACCTTACATTAGGGGATTGACCACGCATCTGCATTTTGATTCTTAATCGAGGATAAATGTAGATGTCTATGGGCCACAGCAACCACTTACCATCATGTGGACTGTGTGCTCAGTTGTACCTTTTTCTATTAAAAAAAAACGATTTTTAACGGCTACTATATCCATACAAACAGGTACCTGTACAATGTAGGTCGAATTGTTCGTAAGATCCTTTCCATTTCCTATATAACTTATACAAACCCACTGTTGAACATAGGCCTACTCCATAGATTTCTTCATTTGGGGGATTATTACCACAGTTGTCACTCTTGGAAGGCGGGTTGGCAACAGCAGTTTTTTTCATTTTTTTGTAGTAATGAGGAGGAATATGTTGACCATCTCCTGATTTGTTTCCCTCTGTAGCCTCTTATGACAACCACGTGACGATATGGGTGTGGATATCAACAAAACTTATAGTTTACAAATTAAAAGATACGTATACGTATATTATATATAATGGCCGTTATAATTGACTTTTAACAGTGGTAGAGCCACGCGGCAGCTTTTGCTGTCGCACGGATGGGCCGGCTCGAACCGGGGTGGTACCACGACCTCAGAGAATACCAGCGTGAAATAGAGGTTTACCTCTGCGTTTCGCTCGGTGAGTGCAGGTGGCCGGAGGCCCTTTTTACTGGAAATGAGGCATTCCATCTTAGTCCTCACGGGTGACAACGCATCTGCATTTTGATTCGCAAACGAGGATAGATGTAGATGTCTATGGTCCGCAGCAACCACTTACCATCAGGTGGACTGTGTGCTCGTTTGCACCCTTATCCTATAAAAAAAAACTTGCTGACGCATTGGACAGTTGGGTAAGCTAGCCGCTTTAGCGGTTAGAGCCGTGCTGCAGCGCGAAAGAAAGTGGGTGGGCTTGACCAGGCAAAGACTAATCTTGCAGAAAGGCATCATTACAGTCTATCAAAAGTGCAATAACATACGCCTGCACATAGATTGCCTCATAGAGGGGATGCCATAGTTGCCATGTTGCAGGCAAGTAAACGACCTCACTTTTTATTCTATAGACGTTATTAGAAAGACACTGCTGCCTATATCCTAGATTGTTTTCCTCTGTCGCCTTTCACGACACCCACCAAACTTGGGGTAGTAAATATCCTTACACCGTCACCAGAAGGTTCGCGGAGAATAAAATGCTGCTGTGGTTCGTATGGTGAATGACAAGGCAAATCATCTTAGTTCTCAGGAGTAATAATCAACTTGTATTATGTATTTTTTTTTCTTTTTGTTTTTTTTTTAAAAAAGACGTCACCCCCACACTAGGATTTTCTCCTGTGTCGTGGAGGCAGTTTACAAACATAAATTGCACAAGCACAAACATCCAGACCCGGAACAATTATTTGTAGGCCATACAAATACTTGTTCCGTGCGGGATTCGAACCCGCGGCCCCCAGCGCAACAACTGATTGCTAAGCCACTGAGCCGTCAAATTTTGATACTTAATTGAAGATAGATCTAGATGTCTCTGGGCCAAAGCAATGACTTACTATCAGGTGGACTGTGTGCTCGTTTGTTACCTTTTATTCTGTAATAAAAGAGTATATATCCAGCAGTGGACTGGTTGGCCCCTACGAACTCACTGATAACCATAGATCTAGAATAAACATAGAAATCAAAGTCAAAATCTGACACGTCATCACACTTTACCACCAAAGCACTTTCCACCTACGCAGTATCACTTGGGCGGTTTTCAACAACCATAAGTAACTGCCCCCGCCCGCCCAACGCCTATGGGAGGCGCTTATATAAGTGACGACGGTGCCTGAAAGCGCACAGTACGTCGGTCGGCGTGCATAGCATGCCACGTTGATACTTGTTGATCAGTGTACTTTTGAGCTGTCCAGAGTTCGAGCCAGGTAAGTTTGTAAAAGTATAACGTAATAATGCCTACGCAAAAAATTAACTTTTTTAGGTTTTTCAGGCAATTTTCTGTCGTTAAAACTTTTAGATAAGCTCAAAGTTACAAAAGTTTTGTGATATCTAGGAATTTGGATAAAACTTTTTGAATTACGCAAAAATGTTTTTAGTCATATATTTTATTATCACATTTTTCTTGGCAAAATATTTGTAACATCTTTTTTAAATTTCGCAAAGAAAAACTAAAACCGTGCAGTTTAGAAACTTTAAACGGAGAATTTGTTACGAAAATCACTCCTTATATGTTTCTTAATCTATTGTATTAAAAATGTAAATGTTTGTTTGCTTAAAATCTTAAATCTCCGAAAGCTCTTCACCCTTTTGCTTTTTGGTTGCTTTAAAATTCTAAAGCAACGTTGTATTCAATTACGCGCGTGTTTGAAAATATTTTTGAGCCACAACCGCGTAATGTAATTAATAATAAAACATTTATTTTTAATAGATGTTTAGAAGTTTAAATATATTTATAACTTTTAAAAACAAAAGAGGGATATATTTAAAAAAAATCCATTTATAACCGCACATTGCGCCATTAAATAACTACAGCTAAACTTTCTATCAACGTTGTGTATGAAATCATAAATTTATGAAAATTAAATTAAAAAAAATACTGTATACTTCTTGATACTTTTTTCTATTAATTTGTTTAATATTTTATTTACACTAAAATTTTATTTGTGTTTATCGGTATTTTATAATTCTTATGTTGTTAATAATTAGCTAATTGTGGTATGATGTTGTTGAAATTAAATTATAATATGAGTACAATGCTACGTTTAAAGATTCAAAAACTTATGACATAAATTAAATATTAAGTATTTTTTCATTTTTTTTCATAATTTTTATTTCACCTTCAGATTTAAAACTGGTTACAAAATCCAAAAATTCCAACGTACATGCTTTTGTATTAAAACGAAGAATTTATACAGAATATAAAGTTTTAAACTTAGAACGCATTATAACACAACATTGGGCTTATGTTTAAATTAATTAGATTTCTAATCAGTACATACTATCACATTGCAATATCTATTAGAGAAACTTACTACCGAAAACGAAAACCAAAAACTAAAAACTTAAATTATCATACAATGCTACTTCCCGGGGTATTGTACTAACAAAGTTGGGGCTGCGTTTCCTCGCTAAATGACTATACTTAGCTTTTGACAGAGAAAAGAACCAGCCCTATTATGAACAGCGGCGACGACACGTCGCGGATACAGTTTTTTACGTGGTAGTCACGCTGCGGCTGTATTATGGGTGTAGCACGAATCGGTCGGCTCAACCGGGGTAGAACGACGCTCTCACAGACTACGAGGGTAAAATGGCAGAATAACGGTGCTGTGTTTCGTATGGTAAGTGTAGACCACCGAATACCCTTTTTACTGGAAACAAGGAAATGCCTTCTCTTAGCCGTCAGGGGTGACAGCGCATCTGCATTTTAATCATTAATCGAAGAGAAATGTAGGGGTCTATGGGCCACAGCATCTACTTACTATCAGGAAGACTGTATGCTCGCTTGTCGCCCTTATTCTACAGAAAAAGCATGGACTCCATGGACCGATAGTCTCTACAGCAAATGGCGCAAGTATGTAGTAATCTCTGAGAGATCAGTTCATAAATACAATTAGATATTTTAAAATATATGACGGCAAGACTAGAACTAACTACTTAGAATAGAATATTTTTATTCTTTTTAATGTTTAATCAATATATATTACATGTAATTCATGTTGAGAGTAATTTTTAGGGTTCCGTACCTCAAAAGGAAAAAAAGGAAACCCTTATAGGATCACTTTGTTGTCCGTCTGTCTGTCTGTCAAGACCCTTTTTCTCAGTAACGCGTGGAGGTATCAAGCTGAAATTCATATCAAGTACTCAAATCTACCGTCCCTTGGAGCTGTGAAAAAATCAAACTTCTATGCCTACGCAATCAAAAGATACAGCTGTTTATGCCGTAAATTTTCGACATTTGCAAGGGAACCAAAACCTACAGGGTACTTCTCGTGAACTCAGAATCTTGAAATTTGGTACGAAGCAACGTTTTATAGCACATAATAATAATGTCCTCCAGACCGAATTTCGGCCACGGCGGCCTGTCTCAACGGAGACCAGCCATCTGCACAGGACAGGATTAAAGTGCCCAAGTGTATGCGCAAGCACAGGTGCACTCTCTATTCGCTCACTCTCATAGCCCGATGGGACGGTAAACCGACACGACCGAAGAGAGATCAGGCGCAGGACCAATGGCTTTACGTGCTTTCCGAGGCACGGGGGTGAAACACCGCCAACTTCCTGACTCCGGGCAGCTACTGAGAATTTCTTGATGGAAAAACTCAATAACTGATTTTTTGGCCCGACCCGGGATTCGAACCCGGGACCTCATGATCAGCAGTCGCACTACTGCAACCACTAGACCAACGAGGCAGTCATAGCACATATAAAGGAAACATTGCGAAAAGCATAAATTTTTATTTACATCATATAATAAAAAGATTTTTAATAATTTTAAACTTATATACCTACGGATCTGTTCGGAACCCTCGGTTCGCGAGTCGGACTCGCACTTGGCCGTTTTTTTTAGTTTTACCACTGTTCCGAAAAAAATTCTTGAGAACAGTCATTTTCAATTATCAATTAATTTCAGTTTTACTCAAGCTTTTATAATTTACAAAAACAAATTAAATATGACAATTAAATGGCGTTTACTACGCTCAGAAAATGCGAAGTTAATTTAAATTTAATAATTAAGAACGCTTTCCTATAAAACCAATGCTAAAATTAACTTCAGTCTGCTTTTGATTTCGATTGATTAGGTACTTTCTAAGGTACTGCCTGCGTCAAGAACAGATTTTTTTCATTTCTGGTAGATAAAGGAATGATTACAACTCATGAAAGGAACTGGCTTTGGGCAATAAAAAAAATTAACTATAAAAAAGTAAAAACCGAATTCAAAAAAGAACAATAGTAAAATAATTTTAGCATAATTTAATAGCTTCTGGAGTGAGGGTTTTCTTGTTCTTCGATACGTTGCGTGTGGAAATTATATTCTTCTTAGTGTTTTTTTTAGATTTCTCTTTTTTAAGTTATTTTTTTTTGAAACAGCAATATTACAAACTCAAGGTAAAAACTAGAATCTTAAAAAAACAAATAAAAAAAATCTCTATAAATGTTCGCTCAGTTTTAAAACCTTGTGGAATATTTAGAGACGATGGCAAGAGACCCGACGGTATGACATTGGTCCCTTGAGAGAGAGGTAAATCCCTAGTGTGAGATGGTACTTGCGTAGACACACTGGTAGCCTCTCATCTCAGGGGTACCTCGTTTAAAACCGGGGCGATATCAGAGGCAGCTGAACTGAGAAAGTAGCGCAAATATGAGTCTCTGAGAGATGACTACATATTTATGTGCGGTGAAGTTCCTAAAGGAACTCCATCTGCAGCTGATCGTTGCTGTACAGACCCTTTTTCTCAGGAACGCGTGGAGGTATCAAGTTGAAATTCATAATAAATACTCAAGTCTACTGTCAAAAAAATCAAACTACTAAGCCAACGCAATCAAAAGATGCAGCCGTTTATGCCGTAAATTTTCGACATTCGCAAGGGAATCAAAACCTACAGGGTACTTCCCGTGAACTCAGAATCTTGAAATTTGGTACGAAGTAATGTTTTATAGCACAGATAAAGGAAAAATTGCGAAAAGCAGAAATTTTTAGTTACATAAAAATATTTTTAATAATTTTAAACTTATATACCTACAGATTTGTTCGGAACCCTCGATGCGCGAGTCTGACTCGCACTTTGCCGGTTTTTTAAAAAAAAAAGTAAAATGACGAATGTATCCTACATAAAGAACATAATTTTAAAGTTTCAAATTTTTGTACAACCGCCATCAATATAAATTATTAAGAATAACTCAAAATTTATTAGTCTAGCCTTGATCAAGTTTATAAGAAATCGAAATCTGTTCACCTAGAAAGAAGTTATGAGGTAACACACATAAAAAAAGAAAAACATAGAATCGAATTGAGTACCGCCTCCTGTTTGTAGTCGGTAGGTAAAAATAATCACATTCTTAAGTCATGAATTAAGTTCTACTATACAATAGTCTTAGCTCTTAGCACCGGGTCAACGATATTACATACATATTTCACGCTCTTGTTGTCGAAATATCACGCGCTAGAAATATTTTTTTACGTGATAGAACCATGCTCCAACTATATTAGTAGTATAGTTGTAGCACGAATGGGTTGGCTCAAACAGGGAAGGACCATGCTCTCACAAAATACCAGCGTAAAATAGCAGCCTAATGTTGATGTGTTTCGTATGGTGAGTGTAGAGAACCGGAGCCCCTTTTTAATGGAAAAGAGGCATTCCAGCTTAGTCCTCACGGGTGACAACGCAATATCCCTTTTATCTGACGATTGAAAAATCATCCCTTTATAAAATAGTGATATTAATCTTGTTCGTGTAATAACCTCTTTCAAGATTCACAAAGTTCACAAACTTAATTGTGATCATATTAATTTACAATACTTGTTTACTTTATAGATATTTCAGAATGTGGAAAATTATATCTTCACTAATCAAACCGATCAAACCGGGCATCGGTTACTAACCCGCCTGCAAAGTATAGCAGTTATGGCAAATATTGCGGATAATTAATTTAGAACCAATCAATCTGGAGGCCTTTGTTTATCGGAGGCCTTTGATGTGCTAATAAATGAATAAATATTATTTCCACAAAATCGAAATTAAAGTCAGTACTTTAATCGTTTAACTGTGTCTGTTTAAGGTTGTATATGATCCAATTACAGATAGTTTTTTTTTTGTATTATGTACCTAAATATTTGCACGTCTGCGAGCAGACTAAACACATGTACACTAGATATAACTTAAGACCCTATCAACTGTGTTTCTTGCAAATAAAGAATTTGTATTTGTATTTGTATAAATTTTAATGTTATATTATATATTACCTTTGAAAATTACAGCATTAGCGATTTTTAACCTGATGATTGGTTAAACAAAATGTAAATGCACGTACAAATAATTTTACATTTTATAAAGTATCATCAAAATTTATTGTAAAATATTTTAAAACTGTTGATATTAAGAAAACTGCAGATCTGTGGGGGACTTCCGTTAAAGTTATTGCGTCTATAATAGATACAATCGTGCCTCAACTAGCTATTATTTTTAATACTAGTATCGATTCTGGTGTGTTTCCTGATTTAATGAAGCATAGTAAAGTAATACCTTTATTTAAATCTGGTAATACATTAAACCCCGCCAATTTTAGACTATATATTTCTGTACTACCAACAATTAGTAAGATTTTTGAAAAATTATTCTAGATGAAATGTTAAATTTTTTTAATATAAATAATTTACTTCATAAAAATCAATTTGGTTTCACAAGGGGTCACGCGACAACTGATGCCGGTGTTGAGATGATTAAATATATCTTTGATACATGGGAAAATTCACAGGATGCTTTGGGTATATTCTGTGATCTATCCAAGGCATTTGATTGAGTTCACCATGAAACTACGGTGTAAGAAGTGATGCTCATAAATTAATTATTTTATATTTAAGTAACAAAATGCAAAAAGTTGTCATTAACAGTACGAGCTCTTCCGGGTCGATGTTACAAATGGGCGTGCCTAAAGGCTCAATGCTCGGCCCTTTCTATTTCTTATGTATTAATATTAATAACTTATCTTACATAATTAGTATTAAAGACTTACCTTACATAGTAAGGTATAACCATGATTTAGTATTATTTGCTGATGACACTTCTTTAATTTTCAAATTAAAACGACAATTAATAAAATATGACGAAGTAACTAATGCTATATCTAAATTAGTAAATTGGTTCAATGTTAATAATTTGCATTTAAATGGCACTTAAACGAAATGTATGAAATTCATGACTCCAAATGTCAAAAAATTAAATATTTACTTAATTTTAAATGGGGAGGAACTTAGTCTTGTCGATACTGCCATTTTTCTTTGAATCACACTAGAAACGAAGCTTCAATGAAGCCCCCATATAATAAAACTAGCAAGCAGACTTAATTCTGCAGTACATGTACAAACGATTAAAAATCCTACCAGTGTAGAACAGCTAGTTTATTTTACTTTAGCTATTTCCATAGCATAATGTCTTATGATATTTTGCTATGAGAACACGCGATCCCCCCCCCCCCCCCTCTTTCTCTTTTTTTTATAGTATAAGGGTGACAAACGAGCACACAGTCTACCTGATGGTAAGTGGTTGCTGCGGCCCATAGACATCTACATCTATCCTCGTTTGCGAATCAAAATGCAGATGCGTTGTCACCCGTGAGGACTAAGATGGAATGCCTCATTTCCAGTAAAAAGGGCCTCCGGCCACCTGCACTCACCAAGCGAAATGCAGAGGTAAACCTCTACATCACGCTGGTATTCTGTGAGGTCGTGGTACCACCCCGGTTCGAGCCGGCCCATCTGTGCGACAGCAAAAGCTGCTGCCTGGCTCTACCACTGTTAAAACTCTCTCTCTCTCTCTCTCTCTCTCTCTCTCTGTTTAAAAACGTTACCTCCACACTAGGATTTTTATGCTGTATCGTGGGGGCAAATTACATACATAAATTTCAGAACAACATGCATACACGAAAAATTATTTTCAGGCCATAATAATTATACATTTTAACAAAAGTAAAAACCGACTTCAAGTTGCTAAAAAAAAGTTATTTGTTACCCTTAGGAGTGAAATTTTATCTCCAAATTTATATGGGACTACCCTTGAAGTATAACCTAATTGGTAATAAATGAATTAATAAAATTGTTTCAAAATCGTATAAAAAGGCGTTAAATATACTTAATAGAATCAGGCGTTACTTTGCGGAAATCCATTATATTAAAGTTTTTAAAAAGTTACCTCGCGTACATCCGCTCGATAAATATCTAGAGCAGGGAGTAGCAGTAGATAAGATGAGTTGCTGCTGAGATGCCAGACGTCTGGTCCCGCAATTACTAATCCACCTGCGAAGTGAGATGATTAGGGTAAATCCTCCCAAAAGGAAATTGTGCAATTGGATCACCAGCTTCCTTGCAGATCGGAGCATCAAGGTCGTTGTAGACGGTGCATGCTCGGACTACAAGCCTGTTAACACTGGTGTTCCACAAGGCTGTGTGCTGTCACCAACGCTGTTTCTTCTGCATATCAATGATATGTTGCTAACTGGTAACATTCATTGCTATCCGGATGACAGCACTGGTGATGCTCTATACACCGGCCGTGCCAATATTTCTCAGGAAAACGTCACCGAGTACCGGAACAAACTTGTGTCTGAAGTCGAGTCTTTGCTGAACAAACTCTCGGATTGGGGGCGACTAAATCTAGTCCAGTTTAATCCTCAGAAGAAACAAGTTTGCGCGTTTACCGCTAAAAAGAATTCCTTTGTCGTATCTCCTCAGTTTCAAGGCACTCCCCTTCTTGCCTCAGCCAGTATCGGAATCCTCGGCGTCGACTTATCGAGTGACGTAAAGTTTCGTAGTCACTTGGAAGAGAAGGCCAAATTGGCCTCTAAAAAGCTTGGCGTGCTTAGCAGAGTGAGACAGTATTTCATGCCGGCACACCGCCTGCAACTACACAAGGCGAAGGTTTGGCCTCACATGGAATACTGTTCCCATCTCTGGGCAGGAGCTCCCCAGTGCCAGCTCCTTCCACTTGACCGCATCCAGCGCAGAACGGCTCGAATCGTCCACGACCCAGTCCTTTCCAATCGGCTCGATTTATTGGCACTGCGTAGAGATGATGCATTTGTTTGCGTATTTTATCGCATCTATCACGGGGAATGCTCTGAGGAATTGTTCGGATTAATCCCAGCCACCAAATTTCAAGAACGCACATCGTGGCAAAACTCCCGATACCATCCACATCACCTGAGTCACTAGCAGTCCACCACTGTGCGATTTAGAAGATGTATTCATCGCACGATTTCCTTGTGGAATCAATTACCATCAGCGATTTTTCCGGACCGATAAGACTTAGGGACCTTCAAGAAAAGAGCCTACTCCTTTTTAAAAGGCCGGCAACGTATCTGCAATTCCCCTGGTTCCTCTGGTGTTGCAGTTGTTCATGGGCGGCGGTAGTCACTTTTTTTTTATAGGATAAGGGTGACAAACGAGCACACAGTCCACCTGATGGTAAGTGGTTGCTGCGGCCCATAGACATCTACATCTATCCTCTATTACAAATCAAAATGTAGATGCGTTGTCACACGTGAGGACTAAGATGGAACGCCTCATTTCCAGTAAAAAGGGCCTCCGGCCACCTGCACTCACCAAGCGAAACGCAGAGGTAAACCTCTACTTCACGCTGGTATTCTGTGAGGTCGTGGTACCACCCCGGTTCGAGCCGGCCCATCCGTGCGACAGCAAAAGCTGCCGCCTGGCTCTACCACTGTTACTTACCACCAGGTGAGCCGTATGCTCGTTTGCCTCCTCTTTTATAAAAAAAGAAGGTCAATGTCCAGAAGTAGATTGATGAATAAGTTCTGAATTCACAACTATAGCTCATAAATTAAACTAAATCTTTGAACGCACTAAAACTAAATGTATGAAAAATTCAAAACTCCAAATGTCAAACATCTAAATACCAAAGTAATTTCAAAAGGGGTAGAGTTAAATCTTGTAGATCCCACCATTTTTCTTAGACGCAATGCTTTATTCAGTAGATTCCATATAATTAAGTTAGCAAGCAGACGACGTAAGAGGATGTTGTGCTCATAGACATCCATATTTATCCTCAATTAAAAATCAAAATGCAAATGCGTTGTCATCCCTGATGACCGAGATGGAATGCCTCGTTTCTAGTAAAAAGGGTCTCCAGTTCTATACACTCACCAAACGAAACACAACAGCATTAAGCTGCTATTTGAGGCTAGTATTGTTTGAGAGCGTGATCACAACCCGGTCAAACCGAACCATTCGAGCTAACAACCATAATAGCTGCAGCGTGTATCTACCACGTAAGTGGCTATTTACAAAGCATAATTTCATAAATATTATGTTATTTTGCTATAGGAAACGCAACTGATACTCACATACTGACAGAACCCAGGACAGGAGTATTTTTCGAACCAGTGGTAAATTATGCATAAGAATATATTTCAATAAATATATAATGTAGATTAACAAAAACCTGTTTTTATTTCTAACTAAGGGTCAATTCTTGATTAACATACCTTTTAAGTGGACGATATGAATAACAAGCTCGTGGAAACTGTCTATGCGGTCGGAGCTAAGTTCTGCAAGACCTGCCGCAGAAGAACACGAAAACTCTCCGATCACACTCTTAATCTCATGGCTGTTAGACGGGAGATGAAACTACATTCTTCAACAGATTTGACAGCATACAGGCAACTGAACAGACAGATCTCCAAATGCATGCGGCGGGACTTAAGTAACTTCAATACAGCTTGTATCGAAGAAGCGATCGAGCGGAACCAAGGCTCCAAAGTCTTTGCCAGAGACCTGTCTACCAGAAAGAGCCAACTGTCAAAGCTGAAAATCGAGAATGGCGGCATCGTTTCCGGGACACTTGATATTTTGAGTGAGATTGAGAGGTTCTATGGGCAGCTGTACACATCATCGTTGGAGCCACACGCAAGTGTGAGTAATGATCCAAGAGCGAGTCTTATCAGACACTATTCCAAAGATATCCCTTACGTCAGTCTTAGCGAGATTAGAATAGCTCTCCAGCACCTTCAAAACAGCAAGTCCCTGGGCGAGGATGGAATTACAGCGGAGCTTCTGAAAGCGGGTGGAAAACCGGTACTTGAAGTCCTTCAGAAGCTCTTTAATTCCGTCCTCCATGGTGGCACTACTCCGGAGGCGTGGAGCAAAAGTGCGATGGTTTTCTTCTTTAAGAAAGGCGACAACGCTCTCTTGAAGAACTACAGACCGATTTCCCTTCTGAGCCGCGTTACGTGCTGTTATCGAGAGTTATTACGAATCGTCTCGCACGTAGACTTGATGATTTCTAGCCTCCCGAACAAGCCGGTTTCCGAAAAGGCTTTAGTACCATAGACCACATACATACCCTGTGGCAGAGTGTACAGAAGACAGAGCCACTTTGCCTTGCGTATGTGGACTATGAGAAAGCCTTTGATTCCGTCGAAATTTGGGCGGTGCTGCAGTCGCTTCAGCGGTGCTAAGTTGACTGTCGGTATGTTGAAGTGCTGAAGTGTTTGCACAATAGAGCTATGATGGCTATCCAAGTACAGAATCAGAGTACGAAACCTATGCAACTGCAGAGAGATCTAAGAGAGGGTGACGTTATATCCCCGAAACTTTTCACCGCTGCATTGGAAGACGTTTTCAAGCGACTGGATTGGAAAGGATACGGTATTAACATCAATGGCGAGTACATCACTCACCTTCGATTTGCCGATGATATAGTCCTAATGGCAAAATCGCAGGAGGACCTAAGCACTATGCTCAATAACCTCAATAGTGTCTCCCAACGGATAGGTCTTAAGATGAACATGGACAAAACAAAAATTATGTTCAACGTCTATGTCACACCTATGCCGGTAGTTGTTGGGAGCACTAAGCTCGAAGTTGTTGACGAGTATGTTTACCTGGGGCAAATAGTCCGACTAGGTAATTTCAACTTCGAACGAGCGGTCAATTGACGGATTCAACTCGGCTGGGCAGCGTTTGGGAAACTACGACACATCTTCTCGTCAGGTATACCTCAAAACTCTCTCTAAACTCTAGCTCAGCGAGCTATGCTGAGGGCTATGCTCGGGGTTTCTCTACGTGATTAACTTAGAAATGGGGATGTCCGCAGTAGAACCAGAGTAACCGACATAGCCCAACGGATTAGTAAGCTGAAGTGGCAGTGGGCCGGCCATATAGTTCGAAGAACCGACAACCGATGGGGAAGAAAATTTCTCGAGTGGCAGCTCCTACCAGTAGGCGAAGTGTATGGTGACCCCCCACTAGATGGAGTGACGACCTGGTAAGACATGCAGGAAGTCGATGGATGCAGGTGGCTAAGGGCCGTGTTTTGTGGCATTCCTTGGGGGAGGCCTATGTTAAGCAGTGGACTTATGAAAGGCTGCAATGATGAAAATACCTTTTAAACAAAAAAATTATTTGTAAATATACTTTAAATAAGATTGGTCAAATCGGCTCTAATTTGAAGTCTGGTTACTATATCCAGCGTTATTTTTGAAAGAGTAGTCAAATAAACTTAATTTCAAATATGTACGTTATGATATACTCTCATCGCATTTTTTGAAAATACGAGTAAATGGGGTTCTACTTTTATTTAAAATTATCCCAATTTGAATGTGATTCGTAGGCAACAACGTTTTTGCCAACCGATCGACCCTTACGAATGTAAGCGCAAAGATTTATGTGAGCGTGCGCAGTAAAATCAGTTAAAATAACGCATTACCACGCATTTTGAATTTAAAAGAAAAAAGGGATAAATATTTGATATTTTTTAAAATTAATTTTTCTTCACTACTAACCGGCCAAATTTGCAGAGAAGGTTTAGAATAAATAATATAGGCTATATTACTTATTTTGAATCTTCTCTGCAAATTTGGCCGTTTATTTCAAAATAACCCTGCATATATTTTAACTTGAGTAAGCTAAGAATTAACAAGCTCTTTTTTTACGTGGTAGAGCCAGCCTGCAGCTATATTAGTAGTATAGTTGTAGCACGAATGAGCCGGCTCTACCGGGGAAGGACCACGCTCTCACAGAATACCAGCGTAAAATGGCAGCTTGACACTGCTGTGTTTCGTATGGTGAATGTAGAGAACCGGAGACACATTTTACTGGAAAAGAGGCGTTCATCTTAGTCCTCACGGGTGACGACGCATCTGCATTTTGATTCTTTATTGAGGATAAATGTAAATGTCTATGGGTCACAGCAACCACTTACCATCGGTGGACTTTGTGCTCGTTTGTCACCCTATTTTATATAAAAAAAGTTCAAAAGAACACTACACACTAGAATATCGTACGAATTTTTACATCAAAACTTCATCCCCGATTTTTCCATCATTAGGAGTGAAATTTCATCTACTGATTGATTTAAAAGGTACCTCAAGAGTGATTCCATTCACTCTTGAGGTACCTTTTAAACAAAAAAGAGGTTACAAAACTAGTGGTAAAATTAAAATTTTGTACAACCGACTTTCATTTAAATAAAATGAGAACATCATCAATGTAGTCGAAGTCAAGTAAATACGCATTATTAAGGATAACTCAAAAACTACTGGTCAGATCTTCATCAAATTTATACGTAATTACACGAGAAGCACCAGCCACAAGCACCATCAAAAAAAAAAGAATCATTAGAATCGGTTCACCTAGAAAAAATTCTAAGGTAACACACAAAAAAATACACTTGAAATGGGTACCTCCTCCTTGTATTGAAGTCGGTTTTAAAAGGCTGTAACAATTAACTAAGAAGTTGTAAAAGACTTCTGTCGTGAACTGCTTCTAGCACAATCATTATAAACTTAGCTGGAGCGGTAAACGTATTGGTGGTGTTAATAGCATTGCTGGTATTAGAATAACAAAATGAATAAAAATATCATTTCATCCATTAGAGCAAATTCCTCATATATTTTATATTTATTATGTCTATTATTAATATAAATAAAAATCCATTTTAATGTATACAAACCTATTTCACAATTTATAACCTATTTCATATCTACAAACTATTGTGCACAGATTTTATTATTGTCTCGTTCTGCATATTGTTATTGATATTGCTGCAAACAAAACTAGATAAAACTTGTTTTAATGTTTATTTCACTGACTTGATCTATAATACGTAGAACGAATGCCTTGGAAATGTAAATACATAAATGGCATAACTTGGAACGTATAGGAACTAACTTGATATTAAAGTCTTGCCTGGTTGGCCGTGCTAACCTTTTTAAGATAATTAATATAATCAGGAATTACTTTGCGGAAATCCATTATACTGAAGTTGTTAGAATTTAATTGTCATATCTCCGCGTATCGAAATAAAATAATGTGTTCTGCCCTGTGCAACACCACTCCAAGCACCACCACACTAGGAACGACACACCGCCTTCGATAATACGACACGTGTTTCACCTCTACACGGGGCATTATCAGGTGAAGTAGACTTTGTGGTGTCCGACCACTAAGTTAGCTAACTTAGCAGTCAGCCACCGTTGAGAACAACGCGTGAATTGCATCGTATTATCCAGGTTTGTGTGTCGTTCCTAGTATGGTGGTGCTGGGAGTGGTGGCGCACTGGGCGGGACACATTATTTTATTTCATTTTGTGGACCTCATCATCATCATTACAGCCCTTTACAAGCCCACTGCTGAACATAGGCCTCCCCCAAAGAATGCCACAAACACGGTCCTGAGCCACCTGCATCCACTGACTTCCTACATGTCTTACCAGGTCGTCACTCCAACAAGTGGCGGGACACCCTACACTTCGTCCGCCGGTACGAGGCCGCCACTCGAGAACCTTTTTTTCCCATCGGTAGTCAGTTCTTCGAGCTATATGGCCGGCCCATTGCCACTTCAGCTTACTAATCCGTACGCGGACATATGCAAATTGAATTTCTACTATTAAATGCTAAGTATGATTTCCTCATACAATACACAGTACTTCGTACATCTTAATTAAAGGCAATTAAACTATTCAACGGTTTTCTTCCTATTTCGTAATTGCAACCTGTTTTCAGGTGACTCGAGCTGCCGTTATTTCTGAGTAATTTGTCAACTAAAGACGTATTCTACACTAGTTCTACATACGCATTTAATGAGTCTGCATTTTCAACGTAAAATATACCAAACTTAGTTGAATATATCTCTTGAACTTTACTCGTTTATTTGCTGATTATTTTATAATTATAATGAAGGAAATGCTCTTGAATTCACATTTTTTTTTAAATTTTATGTACGGCAAAGGTTTGTACAAAAACGAAGTCCTTCTTTTTTCTTTTTTTCTATGTGTGTAATAGTAAGAGAGTGGAACACAGCCATGGCAGAAATAGGTAAGAGGATGGTATCTACCCATACTAACACCACAAAATAAATAATAGTACTTGCTAACGCCTAACCTGAAATGGAGCCCTAATACGTTGTGCCACACTATAAATAATAAAAAATAAAAAATGTGTACAGCCGACTTCAATATAAACTATTAAGAATAACTCAAAAACTATTGGTCAGACTGGTCAGACCTTGATCAATTTTATATGGAACCACATGAAAAGCACTAGCTTTCAAATAAAAAAAGAATTCTCGATGTCGGTTCATCCAGAAAAAAGTTATGAGGTAACACACATAAAAAAATACAGTTGAATTAAGTACCGTCTCCTTTTTGAAGTTGGTACAAAAAAAGAAGATAACTCAAATTCAAAATTTAATAAACCCCCGATAAAGAGAGCTGATGACCTTGAAACGGCTGAACCGATTTTGATAAAATTAGAAAACTTGATTTTCATTTAAAAAAACTGCACCCAAATTGTTTTCACTCGCTTAAGAGCTACGGTGTCTTAGACAAACGTACAGATAGACAAACACACAGATGTCAAACTTATGATACCCCTTTTTGTATTGGGGGTTAAAAAAAGAAGAAAAGAAGAGTCTCAAAAATATGACACTACGTTGATTTTGAAACTTATTAGTTTTGAGATTAACGTAGTGGTTTTTCTTGGCAATATCTTAAACGATTATTTAATACCATGAACGCAAAATATTACATGATAAAGTCGCAATTTCTAATCGTTTACTGAACAGATAACTATAATCTATAAGAAGTTACTTAATAATTAACGAGAGGTTACTTTGAAAGCGCTTCAATTAGAGATTAACCCATTTTTCCGCGCGGTGGGCACTACGTGTTAGATGAAGAAGATAAAGCATGAATTGTTTGATCGAGCAATTACTTCTGAACGTGGGCGACCAGCTTCAATGGTTCTTGAAAGGAGTGTGATTTTATTGCAGCTATTGTTAATGCGATAATGTAAACTTGAGAGCATAAAAATCGCACATCTCGTATTTTTATAAAACTTACAGCCTATAATATACGCCCACCCGCTAGTAGGCACAAGCCACCTCTCAACTAAAAGGCTTTTAGGGTAAGGACCTTTCCGCCACGCTTCCCCTATGCGTGTTAGCAGACTTCACATAACTTTGCATTTTTTTAAATTAATCTGATATGCAGGTTACTTTACGATGATTTACGACGATGATGACGAATTTAAATGCAGATGCGTTGTCAGCCGTGAGGACTAAGATAGAATGCCTCGTTTCCAGTAATAAGGGTCTCCGGTTCTCTACACTCGCCATACGAAACACAGTAGCATTAAGCTGCTATTTTACGCTTGTATTCTGTGAAAGCGTGGTCCTACCCCGGTCGAGCCGACTCATTCATGTTACAACTATACTATTAATATAGCTACATCATAGCTCTACCATGTATGTACGCTGCTATATGTACGCTAAACAGGTGATAAATCGGCACTCAAAATTGCACTTAACAATTAGATGCTGCTAACGGGATCGAACCTGGATTGCCCGCGCACTATGAAATTTACAGCGAATAGATTTGATAGACCACAAAACTTCGCTAAAGAACACCGATTCCTACCAAGGAGGATTCGCAAGGCTATTGAAATCAATAAACATCCTAATTTCAATAGAGAAGATGGCTGGGTGCTACCATCTGCTTGGGATCCTATAATTAATAAAATTAAATCTCAATCCAAGTATACAACTGCAAGGCTTCAAGATACTGTAAGTTCATACTGTGTAGATCGGAACAAAAATCAATAATTTTAATCTGTAGGTAGCCGTGGTTAACTATGACATTGGGAGTTTTGGCGGGAACATGACCTGGGGCGGTTTGTTGCTCCTGATAATGGTTTGAAGTGGACTTTGATATATTAAAGTGGTGCGATTTTGTGTATTAAGTGTCTGCGCATGTGAACTATTAGTAGAAACTGTGAAACAAGTGCTCTGATGGTGATGGATTCTCAAGATAAGCTGTTTGTTTGCATAGGCGCCTTTAGATACCATCGCCAACAGTCAGCTGCCTGCTGGCTCAAGTTGCCGTCAAAATCTCCCAAGGGCTGCAGAATGTGACGCATCAACATATTGTGAAGTAGTGAACTATGAAGAAATTATAATAAACCGAATAAAAATACTCAAGACTTGGCCTAAATTTCTAGATACCAGGCCATAAACTCCAAAAAAAAAACTATGACATTGAAACGTCAAACACCTCAGACCCCCCGTGACCATGGGTGTCGGGAATATAAAATAAGTTAACATACGCGACAAAATCCGTAAAACAGTTTTATTTAAATAAAATTTTAATAAAAACGCATATGCATTTTGATTCTTCTTAGTTTATGATAATGAGGGTAGCAGCATCCATTTCCCACCAGGTGGATAGCGCGCTCTCTTGTTACAATTATTTCTATGAAAAAAGAAATTGAAATTATTTTAAGCAAATATCCAATGAAGAAAACATATAAATAAATTGAATTACCGAATTCAGAGTTGCAAATGGGGTCTGAGGGCAGTTTGACACTCGTAGAGAATAACCGATGAGCCCTGATATTGAATTTCTTTCAATAACCTCTAAAACAATTTTCTTTATTTATTTGGCGCATTAAATTTCTCTATTGGGGAATTGGTTATTTACATATTCAACTTACGTATACAATTTTGTTTGTTTTTTTTTAAAGAGGAGCAAACGTGCCGTTGGCTCACCTGATAGTAAGCGTCGACCGCCGCTCATGAACAACTGCAACACCAGGATTGCAGGTGTGTTGCCGGTCTTTTTAAAAAGGAGTAAGCTCATTTCTGTAGATCCTGAAGAAACCGGTGGTAATCGATTCCACAAATAAGTCGTGAGAGGAAGAAAACCGTAAATTGGTGGACCGCCAAGCATATAAATATTGTAGATGACATCGTGAGTTTCGTTGTGATATGTGTTGGTACAATTTGGCAGCTGGAATTAATCCGAACAATTCCTCTGAGCAATTGCCGTGGTAAATACGGTGATAGAGGATACGTCACCTTATTCTACCGACTTCAAAAAGGAGAAGGTACTCAATTCGCTGTATGTTTTTTGTGTGTGTAACCTTATAACTTTGTTCTACGTGAACCGATTTCGATGATTCTTTTTTTTATTTGAAAGCTGATGCTTTTTGTGTGGTCCCATATAAATTTGAATAAGGTTTGACCAATAGTTTTTGAGTTATCTTTAATAATATATATTGAAGTTGGGTGGAATTTTTTTTTATAGAATAGGGTAACAAACGAGCACACAGTCCACCTGATGGTAAGTGGTTGATGTGGCCCACAGACATCTACATCTATCTTCGTTTGCGAATTAAAATGCAGATGCGTTTACAGCCATGAGGACTAAGATAGAACGCCTCTCTTCCAATAAAATGGGCCTCCGGTTCTCTACACTCACCATACAAAACACAGAAGCATCAAGCTGCCATTCCACGCTGGTATTCTGTGAGAGCGTGACCCCTCCCCGGTCGAGCCGACCCATTCGTGCTACAACTATACTGTTAATTTAGCTGCAGCATGGCTCTACTACGTGCGAACTATTATTTAGTCCCATGGGTTTTGTGTAAAATTGGAGTGAGAAAACGAACTTCAATCTCTACTGATGGTAAGTGTTTACTGCGATCCATGAACACCTGCAGCTTACATCCAACAAAAAGGTTTGAATCAAAGAGTTTTGGCGGGAAATTGACCGGCGGCGGTTTGCTGCTCCTGTATTATTGTTTAAATAATGGTCTGAAGTGGACTTTGATATGTAGAAGTGGTGCGATTTTGTGTATTAAGCGTCTGCGCATTTGAACTATTAGTGGAAACTGTGAAACATGTGCTCTGATGGTGATGTGATTTTCAAAATAAGGTGTCTGTCTGCTTAGGCGCCTTGAGATACCATCGCCAACCGTCAGCTGTCTGCTGGCTCAAGTTGCCGTCAAAATCTCCCAAGGGCTGCACAATGTGACGCATCAACATTTTGTGAAGCAATATACTATGAAGGATAATTATTATAATATATTGTAACTCCACGCTCAGAAGGGCTAGATCCCAGAGCCGTAAAGCCAGTTATTAAGAAGAAGTTTGAATCAAAATAAAATCAACAAAAAAAATATTAAATACCTCTGTAATCATCAATCTGTAATTATATTGGATCTCTTTACCCTTCAGATCGAAAGTTAAGTGGCTTCTGCAGGCCATCAAAACCTGAAACCAATTGCAAGCAAAGACGGGTAGCGATGCATTGTCTTCCTTGAGGACCAAGATGGTAGACATAATATAAGTATTAAATTATCTCTCTTACGCTTTGCAAACTAAGACACGGCTTAGAAATACACTGTTGTTTGGCGGCAAAAAGAAATAAATTAAAGAACACAAGCTCCATGACAATAACTGAGCACAGCTATTCGATTGTTCCTTCACCATCAAATAGGCTGTGTCGTTTGTACGTGGTAGAGCCATGCTGCAGCTATATTGGTAGTATAGCTGTAGCACGAATGGGTCGGCTTGGCCGGGGAAGGATCACGCTCTCACAGAATACCAGCGTCAAATAGCAACACTGCTGTGTTTTGTATGGTGAGTGTAAAGAACCGGAGACTCTTTTTACTAGAAAAGAGGCATTCCATCTTAGTCCTCACGGGTGGCAACGCATCTGCATTTTGATTCGCAAACGAGGATAAATGTAGATGTCTATGGGCCACAGCAACCACTTACCATCAGGTGGACTGTGTGCTCGTTTGCCACCCTATCCTATAAAAAAATCCTTATTAAATGACAAACTAAAAGGAGGCTATTTTACCCGTTTTATGTTTTACCCGACTGTCCCCGGAGGCACTATGTGTGTATGCCACGCTCTGTAGCCTAAACCGCTTAATGGATTTTAACATATTATAAGGTGTTTCAATAAAACTAGTTTCCCCGTGACCGTGCTGTAAAGTGCTCGAAACATATAAAATATATATAAATTAATACTAGGGAATATAAAATAAATTAACACTTTCACTGTCCGGTTTCCAGAAACAATAGTAAGACAATAGCAGTATCCTATATGTAGTGCACGGGACAGCGAAAGGGTTAATGTATGATAAAATCCGTAAAAAAAAAAGTTTTACTTAAATGTGTAGTGTTCGCGTAAATATAAGAATTCAATGGGGTGTGTTGTTAGAAAAAAAACAGGATGGGAAAGGTTTTTATTTCAGTAAACATTTTAATGCAGTCGGATTTTCTGCCGACTTCCAAAAAGGAGACGGTACTCAATCGACTGCTGTTTTTTATATGTGTTACCTCATAACTTTTTACTGGGTGAACCGATTTCGATGATTATTTTTTTTATTTGAAAGCTGGTACTTTTCGTGTAGTCCCATATGAATTTGGTAAAGGTCAGACTAATAGCTTTTGAGTTATTCTAAATATTTTTTATTAAAGTAGGCTGTACAAAATTTTAAATTATTTAATTACTGTTTTAACTATTAAGATTTTTGCATAAACTAAAACTTTTATTAATAACGTTTACAACAATAAACATATTGACACTCTTGCTCTACTTTAAGGTGGTTCCACAATGCAGTTATTATATATTCTCGTAAGCACTCGTAATACTATTGCAAAAATTATATAATGTTACCATGTTTTAAGATATTGTTTAAAAGATATTTTTAACAGTGGTAGAGCCATTCGTCAGCTTTTGCTGTCGCACGGATGGACCAGCTCGAACCGGGATGGTACCACGGCCTCACAGAATACCAGCGTGAATTAGGGGTTTACCTCTGCGTTTCGCTTGGTGAGTGCAGGTAGCCGGAAGCCCTTTTTACTGGAAATGAGGCATTCCATCTTAGTTCTCACGGGAGACAACGCATTTGCATTTTGAAACGAGGATAGATATAGATGTCTATGGACCGCAGCAACATCAGGTGGACTATGTGCTCGTTTGTCACCCTTATCCTATATAAAAATATATAATAATAAAGCTAATAACAACATTACTAATATTTCCTTGCACCACTCCTGATAAAATTAAAAGCTGTCGTAGGAGTAGCTCACGACAGTAATCGTATGGCGGATTCGAACTCACAAACTTTTAAATTTGCGGCCCGCACCCTGCCATTAGACTACTGTCGCTTAATAAATGTTATACATATATCAAACTAGGACACGTTAGCAAATTATAGCTTTTGTTAAATTAATATGGCGTTGGATATCAATATCATCATGTTCAAAGTAACAGTTAGAAAATGTTATACGTCATTTTAAATATCAAAGTGTAGCAAAATGTAATACGCCTTTGTTAGAAAATGTTATCGAATTATATAACGTTACATAACTGCTATCTGGAAGCACCAATTTAGAAGGTGTCGAGACACGGCGGTAAAACAACGGTAATTTTTGACGCTGGAATGCTATAGAGAACCCCATGACCAAAAGAACCTAGGGCGGTACTGTCGTCGCGCCACAAGCGAAACGCACTAAAGCCTAAATCACGCTATCAAAGTTCAGAAGTACTGCGGTATATATGGAATGGCTCTGTACTTTCGCACGGAGCGTTGACCCCTCCTCAGACTGAGAGAGAGAGTCTTTACACGGCGGTAGATATTCCCTTTTCCTTCTACGGCTAAAACATTATAACTCATTTTGATCTGACCATGGACTCGAACCCGGGATCGGATGATTAGCAATCGTACTTACGACCACTACACCAACGAGACACTCCACATCGTATATATTCGTCATTGAATAATAGATATATGTTTACATCGCAAAGGCGAATATTCTCCCCACAGCAAATTTATCAATTTCATATTAGATTGGCAGACGTGGTACGTAATTGTTGATACGGAATTTTCACGGTTCAAATAATAATTACATTGCGGGATACCAAATAACGTTTCATTACTTAAGCATAAGTAATGTAATGAATCATTAATTGCTTAGATAATTTTTCTGTGTTAATTATAGGTGGATCTTTAAGTTAATAACCGTGTACTTATCTAAATGAAATAAAATAATTGAACAAAATTAATTTAACATACGAATATATATTACACACCTTTATATAATCCACCCATACATATACACTGCTGATCATAAGCTCGTTATGTAGTAAGTTGGGCCGTAATCGCCACGTTTGTTAGGTGGATTGGCTAATTCAACACAAATTATTAAGCAACATCATCAGTCTGATCATCGTCATCATCATTACAGCCTTTCATTAGTCCACTCCTGAACATAGGCCTCCCCCAAGGAATGCCACAAAGCACGGTCCTGAGCCACCTGCATCCATCGACTTCCTGCATGTCTTACCAGGTCGTCACTCCATCTCGTAGGGGGTCGCCCTACACTTCGCCTACCGGTACGAGGCTGCCACTCAAGAACCTTTCTTTCCCATCGGTTGTCGGTTCTTCGAGCTATATGGCCGGTCCACTGCCACTTCAGCTTACTAATCTGTTGGGCTATGTCGTCTACTCTGGTTCTACTGCGGATATCCTTATTTCTAAGTTTATCACGCAGAGAAACTCTCTCCATAGCTCACTGAGCGACCTTGAGCTTCCTCATACGGCCAGCAGTGAAGGACCATGTCTCAGATCCGTAAGTCATCACTGGCAACACGCACTGGTTGTGCAATTTTGTTTTAAGGTTTTGAGGTATGTCTGACTAGAAGATATGTCGTAGTATCCCGAACGCTGCCCAGCCGGGTTGATCCGTCGATTGACCTCTCGGTCGATGTTGGACTTACCTAGTCGGACTATTTGTCCCAGGTAAACATACTCGTCAACAATTTCGAGCTTAGTGCTCCCAACAACTACCGGCATAGGTGTGACATGGACAATAAACATGATCTTTGTTTTGTCCATGTTCATCCTAAGACCTATTCGTTGGGATACACTAATAAAGTTATTGAGCATGGTGCTTAGGTCCTCCAGCGATTCTGCCATAAGGACTATATCGTCGGCAAATTGCAGGTAAGTGATGTACTCGCCATTAATGTTAATACCGCATCCTTTCCAGTCCAGAAGTTTGAAAAATCCAAGAAGTCTTCCAATGCAGCGGTGAAGAGTATCAGTCTGATATTTATTTTTATTTTAGTTCGCATATGGATGCTTTGTAGCATTCCTGTGGGAAGGTCTGTGTTCAGCAGTGGACTTGTGAAGGGCTGTAATGATGATGATGATACGGATGATATAATGATATTGATGATATCATCATCCTACACTCTCATATCATTGGAATAGTGTCGGCTAAGACTTGCTCTTGGATCATTACTCACACTTGCGTGTGACTCCAACGATGATGTGTACAGCTGCCCATAGTATCTCTCAATCTCACTCGAAATCTCAGGTTTCCCAGAGACGTTGCTGCCACACTTGGTCTTAAGCTGTAACGGTTGGCTATTTCTGGCAGACAGATCTCTAGCAAAGACTTTGGAGCCCTGGTTCCGCTCGATCGCTTCTTCAATACGGGCAGTATTAAAGTTGCGTAAGTCCCGCCGCATGCATTTGGAGATCTGTCTATTCAGTTGCCTATACGCTGTCAAATTTACTGAAGACTGGAGCTTCATTTTCCGTCTAATAGCCATGAGATTAAGAGTGTGATCGGAGAGCTTTTGTGTTCTTCTGCGACGGGTCTTGCAGAACTTATCTTCAACTGCATGAACAATTTCTACGAGCTTGTCATTCATATCGTCCACTGCATTGCAATCTTCTAGGCGCTGAAAACGATTTTGTAGCTCTAGCTGATAGGTTTCGTGACTTTGGATTAGAACACGAGGTGGACGGAGCGTTGACTTCATTAGACGTGACCTCTTCAACTGAACTTTTAGGTTCAGTGTGCTTTTCACCATTTGGTGATCGCTGCCGGTTTTCACTCTCGCGATCGAATACGGGATGATATAACACCATCTATCTGTGACTATCAGATCTTTCTTTTCTTACTAATTAGTTGCTTATTATTATACCCTGGGACGAAATGGGGTGATTAATTTTATGTCGAAACCACAAAAGAAAATTAAAAAAAAGATGATAAAATAAACTTTTTTTTTAATAGGATAAGGGTGACAAACGAGCACACAGTCCACCTGATGGTAAATGGTTGCTGTGGCCCATAGACATCTACATCTATCCTCTATTACAAATCAAAATGCAAATGCGTTGTCACCCGTGAGGACTAAGATGGAATGCCTCATTTCCAGTAAAAAGGGCCTCCGGCCACCTGCACTCACCAAGCGAAACGCAGAGGTAAAGCTCTACTTCACGCTGGTATTCTGTGAGGTCGTGGTACCACCCCGGTTCGAGCCGGCCTATCCGTGCGACAACAAAGCTGTCGCGTGTCTCTACCACTGTTAGAGCTAGTACTTTGAACTTGTACTTTAAAGGCCCCAAGTTCGAACCTTTACTGAAAATGTGGATGAAAAGTTCTGTCTCTAATAGAAATATTGCGCGCGCAAGTGTTTCTTTAAAAAAATGAGTGGCAAACAAACCTATACAGGGTAGAGCCATGCTGCAGTTATATTATTGTTGTAGCACGTATACCGTTAGGGGCTCCGAAGTAGGTAGGTTCTTAAAAAAGCCAAGATTTATAGTAAATTATTTATTTATCTTACTTCCGCACACGTACAAGTAAGTTTCTATGAAGGGGATCACTGGCCTGACGTAGGGGCGAAGTCCAAGCGCTGTTCCCTCAGGGTCGTAGACAGCGAGCTAGCAGAAGGAGCCGGTGATGCCCAAGCCCGACAGTGATGATGACCGTTGGTAGGAGGGTAGGTCAACACTCCGTTAGATCGCGGCTCGGCAAGCAGTAGCCTTTAGGTAGTAGATAGATCCTGGAATTCCAGACGGAGGCCAGCATTAGAGAAATTTCCTATAGCACTATATGCGCCCTAGTCAATTCCAGCACCCCTTCTAGGAAGTTAAAAAAATACTTAAAGCTAAGCACTAAGCAGACTCAGCAGAAGAGATAATAATTAAGCAGAACAGTTACAATGTTTCAATAAATAAGGACTCACCCCAGCGGCATCAACTGTACCCCTAATAATTTAAATTTTAATTGTAGGTAAGAAATTTCAACGATCGTTAATAGGAGGGTCACGCGCGTTGCGAACTTGAAGCAGTCTCAGGTAGAAATGAAAAAGGAATGGTCTGAACGGGGACTCGTCATCGTGTCCGAATCCTAACGAGTCTTTTGTTTTAGAGACCGGTGAGCAAATTGGTTCACGCTGCGCGGATTAAATTAACTAGTCTATGGTTCCGTAGAATAACTATTATAAATTAACAATATGTAATAATTTATTACTTTTTATTTTTAGATTAGTATATTATTATACTATTATTTATTCAAGATTATATCTGTATTATTTTCTATTTAAGATTAATTAATTATAAGTATTTGTAAGGGTGCATTCAGATGCACCGTTACACATGAATGGGTCGGCTCGACCGGGGAAAGTCCACACTCTTACAGTATACCAGCGTAAAATAGCAGCTTAATGCTACTGTGTTTCCTATGGTGAGTGTAGAGAACCAGACACCCTTTTTCTGAAAAAGAGGCATTCCATCTTAGTCCTCACGGCTGACAACGCATCCGCATTTTGATTCGCCAACGAGGATAGATGTAAATGTCTATGAGCCACAGCAACCACTTACCATCAAGTGGAATGTGTGCTCGCTTGTCAGCCTTATTCCATAAAAAAAAACTTAAACTTTATTAATAATTTCTTGTGAATTTCAAAGTGTATAGCCCTTCTATATTATTTACCTCTTTGTGGTTACTCCTCGCGTATTCTAATACTGTGTTAGTTTCCTTTGGGATTCCATACAGCTATTATTCAACGTTCGCCTGGACCATTTCTTGATCTAATATTAAAATCCTTTCTTAGTATTGTATAATATTGTAGTAATACACAATATTCTTATTCAAGACAACCATTTGTGTTTGCTGACAAATATGTTTATGTTTTATTTAAACGTATTCGTTCCCCCTTTATTGGCCCAGGAAAGCCCACTGTAGGATGATCTCGTTGTAGGGAGCTTTTGCATAATAATCACGCTTGTCGGATTGACGATCGTAGTGGCTAGCAGATATCTCCCACTGCTGCCCCTATTGCACGTCACCAGTCTGCGCATTTGACGTCTTTTTCAACCGACTCTAAAAAGGAGAAGGTACTCAATTTGACTGTATGTTTTTTATGTATGTTACCACATAATTTTTTCTGGATGAACTGATATTTGTCTTTGATAATTGTCTGCCTTTTTGTGAGAATTTTTTATTATATATAATAAACACGCTGTAAAAATGGCAGATTAACTCAACCACTTTTTTTGGAGTTTTTGAAAATACAACTTTGAGGCAGTTTGCCCCTATCTCCCCTACCCTACCCCTTCAGAAGTGTCTGCCCCTTTTTTACTTAATTCTTTATGAACTTTACTGACGAATAGTCATTATTATTATTTGAATCAAACACTTTTTTTGGCGAATTTTTGCGACTTACCTATATGCACAGTATCAGGTGTACCCAGGTAGGCCAGGCAAACAGTCAAATACCTGCTTATTGAGTGGACTGATACTTTTTAACAAAGTTTCATGATGCATCAAACAGTTCATGAAAAATGCGTCATGAGCTTTCGAACCATTAACCCTGACACACGGCGCAGCAAAGGCATCCTAAGAAGTACAAACCGTATGAAAATTTGATTGGTTAATTTAAAGTTATCACGGTTATGCGCTCGTGTTTTGCTATTTGATCAGGTGATGCTTTAAAATTTATAGTTTCGGATAACTTGCAGGTTACTTTCACTAAAATAAGTACGTCTGTTTCCTGCAAAGGCAGTTTAGTTTTTGTTTTAAATTTAAATAAATCATATATTATGGGAGCATCTAAAAGATTACAGCCTTTTATATCTCACTGCTGTGCAAAGGTCTTTCATATTCCAAGAGATATTTGGAGCAATAAGTCCGCTGCCTAGCAACAACGCGTGATAAGATTTTCACATTTCCTCGAAATACGACTCTTCGGATCTGCGTTTCCTCACAACGTTTTTCTTCATCGCCGAGCGCGTAAATGAGCTCATAAAATTGGAATTAACAATTACATTGGTGCCAGTGGGGATCGAATACGTGTTATTCATGTACTGTAAATTTACGGCGACCCCTGAACTAGTGTCTGCCATAATTTTATGCTTCTGAATTTCATGGTAGGGTCATGCTGAAGCTATATTATAGTTGCAGCATAAATGGTTCGGCTCAGTCGGAGAAGGACCACACTCTAACAGAATACCAGCGCTAAACAGTTTTTCTAAGGTAAGTGTAGAGTACCTGAGACCATTTTTATTGGTAACGGGACATTCCAACTTATCTCTAAGGTGTGACAACACACCTGTATTTTCTTTCTTAATCGTGGATAGATGTAGATGTCTATAGGCCGCAGCACACTTTTATTATTAAATGGACAAGTTGATCTTATTATATACAAAAAATGTTTTTGCCTATTCTGACTTAATAAGATAAGCTTCTTATAGAATATTCCCATTCTCTGATACTCTTCGAAGCTATTAGGTTTATTGTTTAACCTTTACCAGACGTAAAACATTCGTAATCAGATTTAACAAGCTTTAGAGGGGATGTTCCGGTCTCTTTACTCATAAATGTACCTTATATTTTATTAGTAAGTATATTAACATGCAATAAATAATATTTATAATTTATTATATTGAATGTAACTAGTCTTATGAGTATAAAGAGTGTTTGCGCGCAAAACACTATTTTTCCACTACTATTACCGTTATTTATTTTATCTATAGTACCCAAAATTAATAAAGTGGTAGCCTCGTACCGGCGTCAAAGTGTAAAGCTAGGGTCCCACGGCCTGCTTTGTCACAGGTCAGACCGTAACAGACCAGACCAACAGGCCGTGGGAACCATCGCAGCCGATGAGGCCTGCGCTGGCCTGTTGTCGTCCGTCCGATCCATCGGGAGTCGGTAAGTTCAAAAGCGCGGCGCGGCGCGGCGCGACGGTGCCTGTCGTTCATTTCAACTGCGGTGGCCCCAGCGCATTTACGCTGATTATTGAGTGGACGAACGAGCTCATATTCGAGTTTTTTACTCTTTATTAAAATGAACCAGCGCTTTGGAATAGTTCGTCGTCTCAACATAAAAACAAGAACGGCTTCTGTTGAATGACAACACGCACCAGCGTCGTTTCTTCTGCTTTCTTTTTACTTGGTTTATTAAACGTTCACCACTGAATAAAACCACAGCGGCTGCACACGCAGACTGGCGCTCCGCATCACTTAACATGTTGGAATGTCAGTCGACAGGCCGCACCAGGCCGGCAAACGCCGTCGGAATGCTCAGTACGGGCCGCGACAGGCCCATACAGGCGGGACAAAGCTTGGCGCGGCCTGTCGCCTGGCAGGCCGTGTGACTCTAGCTTAAAGCGTCCGCCCACTAGATGGAGTGAGAACCTAGTAGGACATGCAGAAAGTCGATGGATGCAGGTGGCTCAGGACAGTGCTTTGTGGCATTCCTTGGAGGAGGCCTATGTTCAGCAGTGGATTTATGAATGGCTGTAATGATGATGATGATGACCTAAACTTAATTATTTCTAAATCAGACTAAAGTATTTGACTGTACTCTTGTCATATAAGAAGTAATATGCTTACGTTTAACTCGGCAATCATAAAAATATATATATATATATATATATATATATATATATATATATATATATATATATATATATATGGTATATATATAACTTTTTACTTAATGTATATTATTTTAAATGCCCTTTACGCTAAGTTTATATGACCGTCACCGCGCGGTTGGAGCATTCATATGACGACATATATCTTATGCCGCGGGACAGAGTGCGCCGCGCGTTGATGTAGGCGATAATTGTCATTTACTTTGATCTTGTACCGCGCAGTCGGTAGTTCCGCGCGGTACCGCGTGGCCATGTGAACTTAGCCTTAAGGCTAAATACAGTAGAACTTAATAAATAACATTATAGAACACCTTTGTTAATACCTGCATTCGCATATAAATAATTGATTGAGTGATTGTGCCTCAATAAATTGCATATATAGTAATATCTATGACTTTAGAAAGGTTGTAATGATGACGATAATGACTGCTTAAGAGATCTACTTACCATCTTATACTAAACTAGCTGATCAGCCAGACGTTGTTCTGCCCTTTCCAACGACCCTTCCTATAATAATCCTTAAATTCGCAATAAAAATTTTTGAGGGTCATTTAGCGGGATAAAAATTATCCTATCTCTCAAGTTGAACTAAACTGCACACAGTGTGCAAAATTTCATTGAAATCAGTTAAGTAGTTTAGGAGTCTATCGCGGACAAACAATGTGACACGTAATTTTTATATATAAAGATTATAAGTATATTATTCTTTTATTTTCAAAAGGACGGCTCTGTGGCTCAGTGGTTTAGCAATTAGTTGCAGGACTAGAGACCGCGAGTTCTAATTCGGCACGAAACTACATCTCTAATAAGTGCTAGTCTTTATTGTAATTTTAATTAATGATTGACAATGTGATGTGAAAACATAAACACACATTCTGAAAATCACTAAAATAATTTTACATGTGGTAGACACACGCTGCAGCTATATAATGGTTGTCGAACACACAGCACACCACGAATGGGTCAGCTAGAACGGGAAAAGACCACGCTCTCATAGATACCAACATAACCAGCATACAACGTGCTGCTTACTTATTCACATTGCGTAGCCGACTCGTCTCACGAACATTACCCTCTGAGAATAGGAAGTAGGCCTTAAACTAGAATTAAAAACTGCTTAACAAACACGGGGTCAGTGATAGTGTACTTGTTGAACGTATTGTATTCAAAGCTCGGCCAGATATTTGTACATAAAGGCTTAGATTATTTTATAACTGAACTCGTCTCCCTTGTGTTATCATGTTGTTATCACTTTTATCATGTCAATAATTTCTTATGTAGATAAAGGGTGACAAAGAAGCACACAGTCCACCTGATGGTAAGTGGTTGCTGCGGCCCATAGACATCTACATCTATCCTCTATTACAAATCAAAATGCAGATGCGTTGTCACCCGTGAGGACTAAGATGGAATGCCTCATTTCCAGTAAAAAAGGGTCTCCAGTTTTTTACCATCACCATACGAAACACAACAGTATTAAGCTGCTATTTTACGCTGGCTGCTCTATGAGAGCGTGATTCCGAGCTGTATAAAAAGGGTTATTATAATATAAACGAATACATGGTTGATAATGGGAATGAGGTGGTTGCTTCCAAGCTGTTTCTAAAATAAATTTTAAAATAATTTGTAATCATTTATATTATAAAATTTATTAAAAAAAGCCCCGTTGGGTTTCTTGAAGGTTCTTCCCAGGACAGAGGATTTTATTCGAACCAGAGGTAAAGTAAGAAATGACTTTCAATAAGAATTACTTGTAATCAATATTGAATAAAAAAAAAATATTCTATTATAAGCGGGACGTCTAAGTTCCCTTGTGGACCTTTTATAGGCTAAACTAAATGAAAATGACAAATGAATGAAAAAAAAGACAAGAGTTAAATGTGCGTTTTATTATTTCTTCAAGTTAGCGTTAGTCATGCTAGCACCCCAAAGGGGAACTGAAACATGAACCGACACTTTAAGAGAAAATAACAACAAAGTAAGATATTACATTTAGATCCAAGTGGTTGAGATATTTATACACCTGCGAGATAATTCAATAGTCTCAAGCCTTTTATGTTTTTTCTATTTGATTTCTAACACGACGAATATAATTGGAGGTAATCTCTAAATATCTACATTAAACGACGTGCAACATACTACAGTTGAGATCGTCTAATTTAAAACTGAACGCGCCGCCCTTGTGTTTTTTGTAGATTTTGTCACATATACCGTATTAAGTTATCAAATAATATAAAAAATACGCGCAGATTTAAATCTTATGATCATTCTCTACTGTGTTGTAGTAAATTATACTTTTATACTATATCTTATACGTGGTAGAGCCATACTGCAGATATATTGTGTGTATTATGTTGTAGCACGAATGGGTTTGCTCGGCCGGGGAAGGACCACACTCTCACAGAATACCAGCGTAAAATAGCAGCTTAATGCTGCTGTGTTTCGTATGGTGAGTGTAGAGAACCGGATACCCTTTTTACTGGAAACGAGACATTCCATCTTAGTCCTCACGGGTGACAACGCATCTGCATTTTGATTCGTAATCTAGGATAGATGTAGGTGTCTATAGGCCAAAACAACCACATACCATCAGGTTGACTGTGTGCTCGTTAATCACCGTTATCCTTAAAAAAAAATATGGGCAGCAGCGTCTTCCTAATAGCGACTAAAAATAAAATTGATAACCCGCTTGCCAAGTTCGGTATTAATAGAAAATATTCCCCCTGTGTGGCAATCTACGGAGGAGGTCTATGTTCAGCGGTGGACTTTAATAGGCTGTAATGGTAACGACATCTACACGGCATATTTATTATAAGCAAATGGTAAGGTTACAGTTTGTACACGGGCCATCGCAGGGCTAAGGTCTCCTTATATTTAATAATAAATAATAATAATAATAATAATAATATCATTTATTCGCTAAACATGGTACATTAAGGATGACAAATAGTTGTGCATAGTTCACATGTTTACCACATTTGGCATGCGAAAATTATATAACATAATATATTAAATCATTAGTTTCATTAGTAAGCAAGTCAATAAATTTATGTACTTATTAAGGAATAAAATTAAATTAAATATATTAAAATTACAATTGTCGTGTCTGTTTACAATTGGCGTTTCTGAAAGGGTATTAATGTTTCGTCTTGATGACTGTCTTTACACATCTATACCTAATACAAATAAATAAAATTGATGTGTCTGTTTATAATGTTAAAATAACAGCTTTTTAGTAAATACATATGAAGGTATATACGATACGTATAAAAAAACAATATTTAAAGTCTGTCTTGTCTGTCTGTTTGTTCCGGCTAACCTCCGAAATGGCTGGACCGATATTGACAGGACTTTCACTGGTAAATTGCTGATGTTATAAGGAATAACTTAAGCTAATTTTATTTCAGAAAAATAATTAACATTTGCAAAACAATTAAAGCCCTAAATTACACGCGAGTGAAGTCGCGGGGAACAGCTGGTGTGGAATAAAGTATGCTCACATAATTGTAAAGTCTACTTTACATTTGTTAAATCAGCATTTAAAATTGCAACTCAACAAATCCATAGCCTTTTTTTTTGAATTAGCTGCAATTGTCCACGGACTAAAGCAACCTTCAGGTTTCCTAGGTTGCTTCAGGTTTACAAAAGCAAAAACACGTATGGTATGTAAAATTTCATATTAAAAAAATATTCAGTGTTCCTGCTCTAAGAATGTTACTTTTAACTTTAAAAAAAAGTTACCATACTAGAATTTTCTCCTGTATCGCGGGGGTAGTATACATACATAGATTTCACAAGGACAAACATCCAGACCGAGAACAATTATTTGTAGGCCATACAAATACTTGTTCCGTGCGGAATTCAAACCCGCGGTCCTTAGCGCTGCAACTCTAAGCCACTGCGCCACAGAAACGTCGAACTTTTAACTCTTTAAATGTAAGTAATTTTAAAAGTAGTTAAAACTAATTTAGAGCTTTCCGTTCGATAAGTGCCGTGTCAAAGAGGCGGCATTTAATTATTCTGGAACAGGCCATTGTGTGCTTTGCCGTGTCTATCTGACGTTCATTGAGTCGCTGCTAGATGTGGCCACAGCTTCTCTGAACATGCCTCTTTGACGTAACTTTTGATGAACCTTTATTAGCCGTTGTCAAGTAAATTTATTGAAGGTGGTTTGTAAATATTGGTTGTGACGGGCTCACACATTTTATGAAAAAAAAATGTAACGAGAGTTTAGAAAATTAATAGGTAACTTTTATTTATGTTCCAAAATCTATTATCTATTTTTTTGGCCGTTAAACTTATTTTTGTTCCAACTACCATTAAAATAGGCAAATTATAAACACTGTTATTGTTTTAGAATGTTGGTTTCTCCTATAATTGGTAGTACATAGTAATTTGTAGATGTAAGGTATGTGTTAGAAGTTGTTAAATATGTACAATTGTTGGAGATCCATACAAATAAATAAATAATAAATTTATTTATTTTAAAACATTTTGAGCTAAGCGGTTTCGTAATTAAAAGTATATAGCTGTGTTTTGTTATTAGCAAACGTTTTTTTTTATTTAGCAGCATTTTCGTTTAGCAGCTTAATGCTGCTGTGTTTTCTATGGTATGTACGGTACGGCCGATAGACATCTACATCTATCCTCTATTACAATACAAAATGTAGATGCGTTGTCACCCGTGAGGACTAAGATGGAATGCCTCATTTCCAGTAAAAAGGGCCTCCGGCCACCTGCACTCACCAAGCGAAACGCAGAGGTAAACCTCTACTTCACGCTGGTATTCTGTCAGGTCGTGGTACCACCCCGGTTCGAGCCGGCCCATCCGTGCGACAACAAAGCTGGCGTGGCTCTACCACTGTTAAATTCAACTAGACCAATGTTGTGCTAGATTCTTCGACATAAATGGCCCTTTAGTTTTGATGTAGTCGGTAGTAGTTTATATTCATCTTCTTCATCATCGTATCCATTACAGTCCGCTACTGGACATGAGCATCCACCACTAAATAAATAAATAAATAAATAAATAGTCATGCTTGGAGGTGGATTAACGATCACAGTACCAGATTTCTCGCATCTTCAACGTCGCTCTCCTAAAATTGACTATACATTCTTTAAACTGACCTTTGCATAAGGTTAGTGATACTAATTATTGTGGTCGAGACAAGAGTTTATAAAGCTCGTTGAGATTTACAATTCATAATGATTATAATTACTTTTTATGTGATAGAGCATTAGGCCAGCATTAAGCTGTCGTTTTAAGCTGGTATTTTGTGATTGCGTGGTCCTTTCATGGTAGAGGCGACCCATTCGTGTGACAAGTATAGAATTGAGTTTTTTTTTAATAAGGATTAAAGGCCAGAAAAATTCCCGCCAAACCAGTTAGTATTATATAAAAAAAGTTGAGACCATTGCAATATCTTGATGTTAAACAATTTTTTATCTTTAAGTGACACATCTTCTATAAGACTTAAAAAGCGGCCAAGTGCGAGTCGGACTAGCCCATGAAGGGTTCCGTAGCAGCAAGTAACATAATTTACGATTTATGACGTATTAAAAAAAATACTTACTACATCTCTTTCAGATCAATTTTCGGTGGAAGTTTACATGGTCATGTACATCATATATTTTTTTTAGTTTTATCATTCTCTTATTTTAGAAGTTACCGGGGGACACACATTTTATCACTTTGGAAGTGTCTCTCGCGCATACAATTCAGTTTAGAAAAAAATGATATAAGAAACCTCAATATCATTTTTGAAGACCTATCTATAGATACCCCACACGTATGGCTTTGATGAAAAAAAATTAAAATTCAGTTCTAAGTATGGGGAACCCCCAAAATTTATTGTTTCTTTTTTTCTATTTTTGTGTGAAAATGTTAATGCGGTTCACAGAATATATCTAATTACCAAGTTTCAACAGTATAGTTCTTATAGTTTCGGAAAAAAGTGGCTGTGACATACGGACGGACAGACATAAGGGTTTTTTTTCCGTTTTTCCATTTAGCTTCGGAACCCTAAAAATAAAGATTAAATCCTCATAAAATGTATTTATTACAAATTTTCACATAAACGTGTTATCCTAAAATATTACATAAGCAATATTCATATGTTTATTTGATTGTAATCAGATTGCGAAATTGAAATTTACAATTTAAGAGTTTAGGAGGGCGTAAAATCGATCTAGCTGGGTCTCATTTCTGGGAGAATTCGTTTTCTTTGTGATTTAACGCTCAAAGCATTAGGTTTGACTTGCTGAAGCAATATGATTGGTAATTTCTCCATAGAAATCACCTTCGCAAGAGCCTAATTATGTCTATCGAGCCGGAGTATGTAGTAGGTATTTGTAAGTTTTTTTTAGAGTTCATTCTTTAGTATTCTAGCCCTCACGGCCCAGCAGTTGGCCACAAAGAAATTATTAGACTATATAAATTATTATCGACTAATAAAAAGTGTTGTTTTCGTTACGCACAGTGTTCTACCGACTTCAAACAAGAGGAGGTACTCAATTCGACTCTATGTTTTTTTATGTGTTGCCTCATAACTTTTATCTGGGTAAAACGATTTTGATGATTCTTTTTTTATTTGAAAGCTAGTGCTTCGCACGTGGACCCATATAAATTTTATCAAGGTTGGACGAATTTTTTGAGTTATTGCCTGTTGTGGTATTCAACACCTTTTGATATACTGTTACTTAAAATACTGTTTATACACAAAATGTTTATTATAATGTTATAATATTATTGTCATAATGTTTATAAATGTTATGTATGTGAGCACACACGAGACAATGTTGGCGTCCGTACATGTACTGACTTAAATAAAAACTTTAAGCTAAAATGCCTACGCGTACATAATGTGTTCGGTGTAAATTGAACATCTTCCCGCCGAACAAGGGAGATAAACTAATAATTCATAAAAAAGTAAAATTATTTGAGAAAAGTTAGGTATAAAAATTATTCTTCATCGCGTTTAAAAATGAGAGTTCGCAATATAGGAGACGTTGCTCGGTCTTGAGTGTTGAACGCGTTCGGGACCGCGGGTGAGGACGCACGCTAGGCGCTGGCGGCTACGGGTTGCGTTCTCGGGGCGGGCACTGCAGCGGTGCGCTGCGCTCTCGGGGCGGCCACCGCAGCCACAGGAGCGGCGCTTACACCTTCCGTAGTTAAGTTATCGAGGCTAATACTTGAAGTGATAGCCGTGTTTCTTCTTTGTCGTAGTCGTTTGCAGGCAAGGCATATAGCAGCTATCACAGCCACTCCCACCAGGATGTAAATCGCGGCGTAATGATGTATGTCCATGGCTTCTCACATTTTATTTATTTATTTATTTATTCCTACCTCTGTCTTTACAGGCGTTCCTAATACGACAGTGTAGGCACATAAAACTATCTAATTTAATAAGGACAGAACACAACTTATCAACTATTATAACACAATACATATAATGTGACTTTTGTGAATTCACCCAAGGAACAGCAGAATAAATCTATACCCTGTGCTACTTTATTAAGAGTGTGCAGCACTCGGGTCAGTGGGGCCTCCTTTAGAAGGTTGGTGCGTGCGCGCGGTATCGCGAACAGCGGCGGCTGCTTCCGGCGCCACACGTACCTGTTTGGCACACAAAACTTAGCCATTCGCAATATCGCCTCGTTATATACTTTTCCACGCAGCAATTTAAACATATATGTTGCTAAACTTAACTCCCTCCTAACCTCCAGTTTGTTATACCCCACCATGCCTAGAACAAATAATGTTGGGTACATTAATGGGTAGAACGGATACACTCCATATAATTTTAAATAAAGAAATCGAATAAAATTATTTTGTATCCGTTCCACCATCAATTTGTACTTAGCTTCGTGCGGGCTCCATATAAAGCCATTACACTCTAGGTGACTTTTCACTAGTGCTTCATACAAGGCCCGGACCGCACCGAGATTTGTAAATTCCCGCGACTGACGCAACACAAATCCTAAATTTCTATACGCCTTCTTGCAAATATTATGAATGTGGTCCCTAAAATTGAGTTTTGAAGTAAAGTGAACACCAAGGTCTTTTACCTCTGTTACCCGCTGCAAGGCTACTCCATCTAAATTATATTTGTATGTGTGAGGCTGGCGTGAATATGTGAACGACATGACTGAGCATTTGGAAATGTTAAAAAATAACTTATTCCTATGACTCCATTGTACTACTCTGTCAATGTCCGCCTGTAGTTTGCCACAGTCAGCTGAGTCCTTAACTATTGACACCAATTTTAGGTCATCCGCAAATAAAAGACATGTTGATTGCCATACAACATCGGGTAAATCATTAATCATTAGGACAAATTTCAGGGGGCCTAAATTACTACCTTGACTCACTCCTGACCTGGTCAGGTATGGTTCTGACAGTTGACCAGCCCAGTCTACAAATTGGCTCCTGTTTCTCATGTAACTGGCGAAAAATGCCAATGTTTTCGGCGTACAACCCGCCTGCGCCAGTTTCATGAGTAAGATATCATTGTCGACCGTGTCAAACGCCTTACGGAAGTCAAGGTATGCGACATCCACCTGTGCTCCCGAATCCACTGCTGGTACCACTTCTGACATCAGGTGAAGCAGATTACTGCCGGTGCTACGCGCCGGGCGAAATCCATGTTGCGCGTCCGAAAGTTGAGCGCTTACCTGCGTATATAGTGAGTGATGTAATGCTGACTCAAAAACCTTTGCCAGCGTACACAGAACTGCCACTGGTCTATAATCTGAAACTTTTGTACCACCACTGCCTTTGGGTACCGGCACCACCCTGGTTAATTTCCATATATTAGGAAAAATTGCACTGTTGAGACAGATATTAAATATATGGAGAAACGGGGCCTCGAATGCCTCACGACAATCTCTAACAATATACGGAGGTATACCATCTGGACCTGTGGAGCGTTTGGGCTTAAGTTTGGTCAGCGCGCGGCGCACATCGGCAAGGCTCAGCTCGTTGAGGTGCACACGATGCGCGTAACCAACACCCGGCGCGCAAGCCGCGCTTGCCGCAGCCGCCACGTCTAACACGGCAGGTTCCGAGTTATACACCGAGTGAAAATATGCCGCTAATTCATTTGCACATTCGGTCTCTGATAAGAAACGCCCATCCTTAATTAATTTATTTTTATTTATACCACCTCGTTTATTTTTCACGAAAGTCCAAAACCCCTTTGGATCTTTCACAAAACTATTCTGCACTCGCTCCTGGTAAGTAGTATGAGCTTCATTAATTGCTTTTTTAACTCGGGCTCGACATTGCGAAAAAGCATGATAGTCATCGTTTGACCCAGTGGCCTTATATTTTTTATGTAACTTGTATTTAATTTGTATTTCGCGAATGACCTCCATCGAATACCATTGTGGGTAGCTATACCTACTATTTGCTAACCTATGCTTTTTAACAGGAACACAGTTATTAAATATATTATTTATAGTACGATAGAAATAGTCTAGAGCAACCTCTAAATCAAAAATGGTGTATAGTTCACACCAATCAATCACAGAAATACTACTGTATAACAAACTGAAGTCTGCCTTAAAAAAGTTCCATTGTTTCTGGTCACCTGAGCATTTGTTGTCCGTTGTAGCGTGTTCTTCAAAATCCGTTGCTGACAGGCAGACCATCAATGGTGGATGACAATCATCTACCGGTTGTAAACCCTCAGTCTCACTCACTGATATCACACCTGTTATACCACTGCCGTATAATACTAAGTCTAACTGTCTGCCCATGAAATTCTTAACACTACTGCCCTGGATGAATTCACAGAAGGACATAAAATACTCAAAATAATAACAAACATCTTGATTGGCTGAATATAGATTAAAATCTCCTAAAACTAAAACATTATTTTTGTACTTTACACATATATCCTCTATGACGCTAAACATAATCATATATTCTTCAAAATTAGTCTGGGGCGGAATGTACACTACACAACATGTAAATAAGAATCTGTTTCTTAAGTGTATTGTAGCACAGGTTAATTCAAAAGCATGATCATCCACGTTAACATTATCCAGTGTAGGCACGTTACGCAGCTCAAACCGCGGTGCTGCCACTAAACACGTTCCTCCCTGCTTACGGCCGTCCGCTCGATCGCAGCGTAGTATTTGGTAGCCGGGGGGGACGATTTCTGCATCTTGAAATGACGCGTTGAGACCAGTTTCCGTTATCGCAAGTAAATCATATACCGATGACTCAACGAGCGAGAAGAATTGCATTATTTTTGTTCGTAATCCTCTTACATTTTGGTATAATATTTCTGTCGTTTTATTTTTACAAACAAGGTTACACTCTTTTTTCTTTGTCACGAAAGTTCTGTCGCCACTGTTTTACGCAGATGTCTTCAGCCCAATTATTAGGTGACATAATACTGTCAGCAATCTTCAATGGTACTCCCAACTTAAATGATGAGTAGCGCCCCCGAGATTTCAGTTCTTCTACTGTGCAGTTATTATTACCGCAAATTGAATATAAATGTGCACGCACCTGTTCAACAGTGGTACCCTCCTGCACGTAGTAGAGATGTAGGTACCTCCACCGCTCAGATGCACGAAGCTCAGTTGTTCCAGGTGCAGCCGTTCCACGGAGCACTCCCAGCCGTGATGCTCGTCCAGATTTCCGTCGCATCTGTATCCACTCCTCCTGATTTTCTTGTTCAACTGTATCTGTGGTCTCTGGGGTTGCGTCAAGATGTATATTTATATTCGATGCGTCCAACACAGAAGCAAAGGTAGGAGGAGGTGGTGGCGAAGAAGATGTAATAGTTTTAACTTTAGAGGATGTATAAAGCTTACCAGCATCTTCCTTTTTTTTCTGCTGTATGCCTGTTAGATTTTTTACCTTTGTCTCCCCAACATCTAGGTTTAAGGCAGGATTGGCGCATTTTTGCACCGCTACTGTACTGCCCTGCGTTGGTGCACTATTACGTTGATCTACTATTTGGATATTTTTTTCCAATGAGTCAATTTTACATTTAAGATGGTTTATTTTATCAAATACAATTGTCTTGAATTCATTAAATTGCTCAGTTAGTAACGTGCAAATTTTCATAGTTAAGCGTGATTCGAATTCGTCCTGAATTTGTTTAATTTCCTGCACTACAGGGGCCATATTATGTGGGCACTGGTCGGGCTTTATAACCCTTGGTGCCTGGCGCTGTCCATTACGGAAGGTGACATTATCGGACCCATACATCGATACATCTAAGCATTCATTAACAACACTCATATCATGGCTTAGCTGTTGACGCACCGGTGTATGGGTATTATCGTTTTTGGGAATTTTGCTTCGACATTCAAAACATATCCATGTCTTCTTAAATTCAGACGTCAGCGTAGTAAACACCTCTGTAGCAAAATTGGCACATAAATTATCATAATATTGCTTGCACTTAGTGCATCTTATAAATCCGCCGTCTTCCTTAATTACGCCGCGGCAACCTGCGCAGCTCATCTCGCGTGACGTCATCTCAGTCGCCACACACTGCTCGAAACACTCGTCAATCTTCGACAGCAGCCGACCGTAGGCGAAAACTGTGACTCACAAGAATAAGCGCACTGCGGGTTGTCTTAGTGCAGGTTCTTAACGGTCAAATTATAAATTTTTAAAATGTATTTGATTATATCTTTGATGTTTCAACACGAAATGAAAAACAGATTTCACCACTAGATAGCACAGTTATCAGGCTTCAATAATATTATAAACACGACACCTCAGATATACTTTATAACACCACTTGACAATTTTTTTGCGGAGACATTCTACACAGATGTTTACCGTACGCGGGTCGATCGCGTTTCACTTCAACCCATGTCCCATGAAAATAGATTGAGTTAAACAATTAATATTTTCAAAAGTTATCGTGTTTACCACTCCATGCGGACTTGAAAACCTAAACTAAAACCACTTTTTATGTAAAAATAGTAATTAATCGATCTAAAAAAATATTAATAAATTTAACAATCATCTATATTTCTGAAAATGTGTTTTTATATCATTTCTATGTTCAATATGATTGTTAGATACGATTTCATGCGACAAAACGTTGGAATCTTGATTTTAGGCGCTAGTAGAACATACCTACGCGCTTTGCGCTTAATGCATGCAAAAATATACCTATATAATATGTATAAATGTCACGTTTTATTGAAAATTTGTACTTAAAGAAAAACTTGTAAAGTAAATAACCATTATGGTTATTTACTCTACAAGTTTTTTCTAAAAAGGTATGTAAAATACTTTAAAATAAAATAAAAAATTGTACAACCGTTTCAATATATATTATTAAAAATAACTCAAAAATATTGATCAGACCTTAATCAAATTTATATGGAACCATATGAGAAGCACCAGCAAAATCATCGAAATCGGTTTACGTAGAACAAAGTTATCAGGTAACACACATAAAAAAAAAGAAATAAAAAGCATACAGTCGAATTGAGTACCTCCTCCTTTTTGAAGTCGGTAGATTATATTATTTTTCTAACACACAATATTAAAATGGTAACTGATTAATTTAGTTTTAATACTAAGTTAGAAAAGATCTCTGCTGTATTTAAAAAAAAATATTATCGGAAAATGAAAGAAGTCATTGCAAATAATTATTAATGAAGTATTATAAATACTAATATTTTTTTAAAAACTGAAACTGTTTGTATAAAGTAAGTGAAATAGTCTATTTATATACGTCTCACGGCTGGGCGCAGACCTCTTCTCAATTCTAAACGAATTATTATGGGACAATAACTACGTCGCGCTGCTTCAAGTGATGGCGGACATGTTGGCGGACTTCACATATTCTAGAAACACGGTTCTTTAATTTAGTGTGAAATATGTAAGGATTTTTAATTGTTTTAATTTTTACTGGCAACATGTTCAAAAATATTACAGCCAAGTTTCTACTAAAATGCTTTTATAACCTCGAATTTCGTCACGCTAAATTAGACGAAAGCGACATTTGGAATAAAACAAAAGCGTATCGAATAAAAACAAAGACACGAAGATACCCACATTAAAATCCACACTCGTATATTAACAATTCAAATAATCCGCAAGTGCCCGTGTATTGTGTTTGTACAATCAATCAGTGAAATTAAGCATTGACTGTTATGGTTTGAAATTACAATGAAACTTGAAATTGAAATTCGAAGAGTTCATTTAATGTCCTCAGTTCAATCATTTCCATTTCAGTTTTAATTATATTTTAACCTTTACAATCGGGAATAATGAACCTCGCCCTATAATTCTTTTTAAATCACATTGTAGTAACAGAGCTCGATATTTCTCCTTACTAAAATTACAAAGTACTCTTCTAACCTCCAAACTTATCTTAAGTTTATTTACATACCTTAGTAATAACTTAGTTTAGCGCAAATTGATGACTTTTGTAGGCTGATCAAGAAACGGAAGATAAAGCGATCATGATTATATATCGAAGGTCATAATATCACCACTTGTATAATGTATAATATATAATAATTTTTTTTAGTCTCAGACCGGGGAAGGCCCACGCCCTCACAGAATACCAGCGTAAAATAGCAGTTTATCACTGCTGTGTTTCGTATGGTGAGTGTAGAGAAACGGAGATCCTTTTTACTGGAAACGAAGCATTCCATATTAGTCCTCACGAGTGACAACGCATCTACATTTTGATTCGCAAACGAGGATAGATGTAGATGTCTATGGGCCACAGCAACCACTTACCACCAGGTGGACTGCGTATTCGTTTGTCATCCTATCATATAAAAAAGGGCAGAGCAACGTCTGTCAGACCAACTAGTTTAAAAAAAACTCTCAACGCGTCTTTTATACAATTATTATTATTATTAAAATTTCCTTATATACTTTCGACACAAACAGTTACCGAATGGGAAGGAACTGACTCTTGAAAGACAGAGTACATATTCTAGTTTGTTAATCAAGTTTCAATGACTTTATAATGAAATAGAAGTGTCAAATAAAGATGTTTATTATTATTGTACAGTGACGTTAGTAATAAAAGAGCATACAAAGGCTATTTAAAACAAAATGACCACGAAATGAACTAAAGGCGGCTGTACACGATCACAAATGCTGACACAAAGCAACGGGACTGCTTCTGACATTTCCACTAATACAATGTTTGTGATTTTAGAATAATACAATATAGTGTAGAAGTTACTTTCTTGTTCAAAGTGACCTTTGCTTATTGCAGTATTCTAATAGTTTAAAACTCTTTATTATTTCATTTATGAACGTCTTTTTTTTATAAAATTTGTTGCATAGAAATTGTAAAGTAAAAAACCCTGAAACGAGTTTCAAAAAACGTTATACATGTTTTTTGATAGATACTTATTAAAAAAAAACAAAACGATAAGAGTCGCGTTACTAAAACATAGAGTTTTATATAAGGTATTCGCAAACAACAACGCTGTCATCATGATTTTTTTATAGAATAAGGGTAAAAATGAAGCTAGCATGATGGTACGTATAAGTGGATGCTATGGTACATTTTTCCTCGATTAAGAATCAAAATGATGAATATCACCCTTGAGGACTGACATCGAATGCCTCATTTCCAGTATAAAGTGTCTCCGGCTTTTTACACTCACTTTATTTTTTTATTTTTTTTTAAAACTTTACCCCCACACTAGGATTTTCTCCTATATCGTGGAGGCAGTTTACAAATATATATTGCACAAGGACAAACATCCACACTCGGAACAATTATTCGTAGGCCATACAAATACTTGTTACGTGCAGGATTCAAACCCGCGGCCCCAAGCGTTGCAACTCATTAGCCAAAGCTAAGCCACTACGCTAAGGAGCCGTATAAAGCCGTATTGATTCTTAATCGAGGACAGATGTCTACCACGGTAAAGACGGATTGGTTTCGTGCTACAACTAAACGTGCTATAATATATCTGCAGCGTGGCTCTACCACGTAAAAACGTAACGAAATTGTAAAGTTAATAACTTAGAAACGCGTTCCAATAACGTTTTACTTCATTATAATAATAATTTTACATGAGGGAACCGCAAACAATCTTAAAATTATGTCATTATTTAAGTCGAAAATATCAATTTTAACTTAAATAAATGTTAAAATTTTTAAACGCCGATTGTTCATTCTCTTCTTTAGCAACTATAATTATTCTGCGCGTAAAAGTCGAATATTAGGTTACACAGATGTGTGTTAATTACAGTCTGGTAAACAAATATTTACTAAACTATTTTCTGGAATTAAACTAGTAGGGAAGCTCGAACAAACTGAGAAAATTCCTAAACGTAAAATTCCCACGACACAGAACATTCACGGTTCAAAACATCGTCGAAATGTCGACAGCTTTGTGGCGCAGCCGCTGATGCTTTACAATGAGCTTGAGTCCCACACAGGACAAGTATTTAAGTATTTATATGATCTACAAATTGTTCCTAGTGTGCCTGTGTTTGTCCTTGTGAAAGTCGATTGCGGATCGTTAAGTCCCGGTTTTGAATCCCGGGTCGGGCAAATTCAATTATTGAGTTTTTCTATCAAGAAATATGCAATAGCAGCCCGGAGTCAGGAAGTTTGCGGTGTTTCACCCGTGCCTCAGAAAGCACGTAAAGCCGTTGGCCTGCACCTGATCTCTCTCCGGTCGTGTCGGTTTACCGTCCCATCAGACTGTGAGAGTGAGGGAGTAGAGAGTGTACTTCTGCTTGCGCTAGTGGCAAGTGTCCGTTAAGACTTTTATTGTTTTCAGTTGTTATCAGAAACATGCTGCTGCCAATTCCTGTTTCAGTTGCATTCTGTCGCCCCTTACAACACCCGCAGGATATGGATTAGTGAATATTATGACGTCACCGCTAAACAGGGAATATCAATTTTCAGCGAATTTATATTTTAAAGTTATAAGACCTATCATCTAAAATATCTTATATATGTCACAATAGGTTTTTCTTCGGTGGTTAGTTCTTAAGCTAATACTCGACTACTGCATACACACATTGACATACACAAATTTCAAGTTTTTATTAAATTCTATTCAGTTTAATCAACAAAAGAAAACTTTCTTACCTGCGGGCTACGCAGTGTTTTGTTGTACTACGGCGTAGCGTACTTTAATACTCGTAGACCTTTGCTACGCTAAACGCATTCTTTCTGGAGTAAGACTTTTATCTATTTATACGAAATTTTTAAACAATTGCGATTCTCAGCGTGATGGAATGAGATATCCGCATACCACGACAATAGAACCATAGTAACTGACATACTCGTAGTTCAACGAAACAGTAATCGAAGGACCGATAACGGACGGTAACCCCCACTAGATGGAATATAGTAGAATACAATATAATATAATATAATATATTCAATATATATATATATATATATATATATATATATATATATATATATATATAGATTACAAGTAATTCTTATTAAAAGTCATTTTATTACATTTACTTCTGGAGCCGTGGTAGCTCAGATGGTTAGCGCTCGCTGTAAGCTTCACAGTACTCGAGCAACCCGGGTTCGCTCCCCGCCGGCACCAATGAAATTGTTAATTGCAATTTTAAGTGCTGATTTACCACGTGCTCGGCGGTGAAGGCAACCTTTGTGAGGAAACCTGCATGTCTGAGAAATAAGAAAAAAAATTTTTGAAGATATGTGAATTTCGCCAACACGCATTGGGGTAGCGCAGCGGATATTTCCTTGCCCTAAAACCCTCTCAGAAATGAGAGGAGGCCTGTGCCCAAGAGTGGGACGTAAATAGGCTGCAACTTTACTACTGGTTCGGAAAAATCCTCTGTTCTAAGAAACTCGAAGGGACTTTTGAAACGAGAGAGAGTGACGACCTAGTTACAGATGCAGGATGCCGCTGGATGTAGGTGGCTCAGGACTTGTGCAGCTTTCTTTGAAAAAGGCTCGAAAAGAAAAGTTTAGCAGGGGCTGTAATAATGATGACGATTTGAAAAATAACATTATATTTATTTCATGCACAACCACAAAACAAATTTAACTCAAATTAATGATGGTTAATTAAACTTATCTTATAATGTCACTTGTTCCGTTTGAAAAATTATCGTCATCTATTTATAGTAACATACGTTGGACCCCAAAACATTATGAGCCTGCAGGCAAAAACCTGCCGAGAAAATGCACAAACAAGGGTTTTGTATCGTGCTTGAAAATATTGTCTGTAATTAACCCAATTTACCATTAATTTATGTTCCAAATAATGAGGACACATCTTTTTGCTGTCCTGTTTTATAAAATCATTTGGTTATTTCAGATTTAAGAAATTAACCGATTTGTGAGTTCGTCTTCTTGTCCTTTCTTCTAACTAAGACTTTCGCAGTAGGGCTCGAATAAGACATTTAAAGTACTTTGCTTGGCAAATTTTGACAAATAGTATTTATTGAGACTGAGAAGGGCTGATAAAAATAATTCATTTATTCATTACAGTCTGTCGAAATTCCATTGATAAATATCGACCTCCACCATAGATTGTCTTATGGGTAGGGATTTTTTACCATAGTTGTCACCTTGGCAGATAGATTGACAACAACAGTATCTTATTATTTAGAGTTGTTATCAGAAAGATGCGGCTGCCCATAACTCCGACAATATAGGATAGTGGACTCTCTTCTGTCAAAACACAGTTAAAGTAATTTATTATATAAACGAGATTTTGTTATATGGTAGAGTCATAGTACAGCTATATAATAGTATAGTTGTAGCACGAATGGGTTGGCTCGACCGGGGAAGGACCACGCTCTCACAGAATACCAGCGTAAAATAGCAGCTTAATGCTGTTGTGCTTCGTTTGGTGAGTGTAGAGAACGAGAGACTCTTTTTACTAGAAAAGAGGCATTCCGTCTTAGTCCCCACGGCTGACAACGCATCTGCATTTCATTCGCAAACGAGGATAGATGTAGATGTCTATGGGCCACAGCAACCACTTACCATCAGGTGGACTGTGTGCTCGCTTGTCACCCTTGTACTATAAAAAAATTAATTTGTGATGGGCTAGTGGTTGTAGTTAGTAAAATAGGTTTACGCCGTATAGTGGAAACGTAAGTGATCCATCATCTCATTTCGTGCCCTGGGTATCGTAAAAGGCGACTTTGCTAAAAGGTGTTGGTTTGTGACAGATGTCGGTATATCATCCCATTTACGCCAGATTTTATACATGTTAGAGACATGCTGCAGCTATATTAGTAGTATAGTTGTAGCACAAATGGGTCGGCTCGACCGGGGAAGGACCACGTTCTCACGGAATACCAGCATAAAATGACAGCTTGATACTGCTGTGTTTCGTATGGTGAGTGTAGAGAACCGGAGACCCATTTGGAATTGAATCGTAATTGGAATTGGAAAAGAAGCATTCCAAATTAGTCCTCACGGGTGACGACGTATCTGCATTTTGAGTATTTATTGAGGATAAATGTAGATGTCTATGGGTCACAGCAACCACTTACCATCAGGTGTACTGTGTGCTCGTTTGTAACCCTATCCTATAAAAAAATTATGAAAAATACGAGACCGGAACAGGCGAGTCAAAGGAGATCACCAAGCCATATGTCAATCGTGGGTTATCGCAGCAACTGCCTCTGCATCCTATGTACAGCAGTGAATTTTTATAGAATGGTAAATAATGGGAAGTTAATAGGCATTATAATGCAAAAACGCTATATGAAAGTACTTAATATTAAAGAATACAAATGCATTTTCTTTTGAGTTTTATGCTCATGTAAACTACCTTGCAGGTAAGCGTTAGACTATTTTAAGACCTGTAGAAAGCAACAGAGGTGAGTATTAGGGTTTCCCACAAAGCGCTTTCCCAGTTTTCATCTTTTGCATTATAAAAGGCGACGTTCAAATGTTTTTTTTTTACATTAAGAGCTAAATTTAAGATTTAATAAATAATGAAAAAAATTTTAAATGAAATGGTCTTTCAATTATCTTAATATTATTTTTCTTAAATCCAAATAACAGCATACAATAGACCCTATTCAGGCAAAGCTGGGGCGGGTCACTAATCAATCTGTCTATCTATCTGTCTGCCTATTAATTTTTTTAAATAATTTTTTTTTATAGGAGAGGGGGCAAACGAGCATGCGGTTCACCTGATGGTAAGTGACTACCGCCGCCCATGAACAACTGCAACACCAGGGAGGGAATTGCAGATGCGTTGCCGGCCTTTTAAAAAGGAGTACGCTCTTTTCTTGAAGGTCCCTAAGTCGTATCGGTCCGGAAAAATCGCTGATGGTAATCGATTCCACAAGGAAGTCGTGCAAGGAAGAAAACATCTTCTAAATCGCACAGTGGTGGACCGCCAATCATCCAGATGGTGTGGATGGTATCGGGAGTTCTGCCGCGATGTGCGTTCGTGAAATTTGGCGGCTGGGATTAATTAGTCTTAGAAACACGAACGCTTACGCGAAATTGGCAATGCCAAGTGCGATCTAAGTTATATTTTATCCGAGAATCTTGGACATATTTATGTGAATTTAAAAAAAAAATAAAATGACAATTCACGATTACTTAAAACGAAGCCGAATCCGGCCGCTAATTAGTAAAGACAGTAATTTTTTTCGTAACAAAGTTAATTCAGTCTGTCCGTTACAGCCTATAGGTCATCCATAGTTTCCATAGTTGCGACACTTGACTGACGGTTTAGCAACTACGCTTATTTATTAGTTTAAAATGTTATCAGGAAAATAGTACCGCTAATCTCCTGTTCCAGTGTTCCTCTGTCGCCTCTTACGACACCCACGGGACTATATTGTATATACTTACACCGCCAGTACATGGTCGGATAGCAATGAATTTAAACTTTTTTTTTTGGTATTTGAAAGGGACGAAGAGAGAACGAAGTGTGAAATATGGGTAAATCAGGAATGTCTAGAACAGGTAAATGAAATTGTATACTTGGGGAGTGCTTTTAGCCGGGATGGAAGATGTGATTTAGATGTGGACAGGCGTGTCGCTGCCGGGAACGGTGCCCTGACTGCATTAGTCAAAAGGCAAGGCGTAGTGAAGAGTGCACGCCTTGCAATACATAACGCAATGTTGGTACCGACTATGTTATATGGCAGCGAAACCTGGGTATGCCAGAAGAAGCATAAAAGCAAGTTGAATGCAGTTCAGATGCGATCTCTTCGTAAAATGTGCGGCGTTACCATGGCGGACCGAAAGAGAAACGAAGAGATTCGCAAAATGGCAGGTTTGAAAGATGACCTTATCACAAAAATTGATAAGGGCGTGCTTCGGTGGTTTGGGCACGTTGAGCAAATGAGTGAAGAACGAATGGTGAAGAAAATATGTAGCGCGAAAGTTAATATTAAAAGGTGTTGAGGTAGACCGAGACTAACTTTCGAAGACCATGTGAGCAAATTGCTCGAAGAGGGGAGGGTCAAGAGTACTCGGATACCTAGACGTGCATGTATGAAGAAGTTAATAAATCTGAAAGAAGCGAAAGAGGTATGTAAGGATCGTGACACTTGGCGATCTGTTCTCTCTGGCTACCCCGTCAGGGATTGTGCGTGAAGATAAGTTTTTTAAATTAAAACTAAAGTTTTATAGCTTACCAGTGACATCATTATAAGCCTACTTACAATATTTATATTTAAATTACCTCTGTGAAGGATCCTTCTCATAACAACAAAGTAATATTATGAACACGTTGTTCGACGTGCGTTGAAATAAATTATTTCATACCCTTTTAACTTCAAACTGTTTTGCGTGCTTTATCTTTTTTTTTAATATCTCACCATTCAACGTTATAAATTTTCAAACGGTGATCGTTGTATTAAAGTGGATGTAAGGTTATTAGCCAAATTACATATTTATTTGTTTATTATTTTATACTTTACGACGTGGTAGGGCCATGCTGCTATATAATGGTTGTACATTATATATACCAATGAAATAGCAACTTAATGATGTTCTGTTACGTATGGTACATGTAGAGAACCGGAGAAGAAACGAGGCGTTATATCTTAGTCTAAGGCCCGTATTAATAAACGTTACTCAACGACGAACTCAAGTGCGTAATCATTTGATACGCCCTCATTACGATATCAGCATCTCAAGATCGCTGGTAATTCATAAACACATAAAAACAGTATCTCAAAACGCTATACTTAGGAATACTGTTCTGTGACTTGCACTCAAGTTCACACACTTGAGAGTCGAGTTTCATTTATTAATCAGTTTGGCACTCAGCTGATATCGTAAACCTAAACCGCATCTTGAGATGTGTTTATTAATAAGATCATAACCTCAATATTGTATTCAAATGCGTGTAACTTGAGCTGAGTAACCTTTATTAATACGGGTCTTAGTAGTTAATTGAGGTTCGATGTAGATGTCTATGGGGGCCTCAGCATCCAATTGACATCAGTTTTGTGGTTCCCGTTATGTGTGTTGTCATAATTAGTATTCAAACATATAGAAATACTTTACTGCAGAAAATGCGACCATAAAAATTTTAATTAAATTAAAATAAAATTTTAGTTGCAAATTGTGTGTGGTTTTATTATTTCTGCATTGGCCGGGGAATTAAAATATCACACTGATTTACCGATGCGCTTGTCTGTTAGAGGTAAAAAAAACCACATACAATTTGTAATTAAAAAATAATTTATATTTAATTAAATTATAAATAATTGATAGAATCAGGCGTTACTTTGCGGAAATCCATTAAAATGGGGTTGTTATAAATTAATTTGCTTAATTCCGCGTAAAGAAAGAAAATGATGTATCCTGCCCAGCTTTAAGGGGGACCTCCCACCCTCCCTCAATCGCGCGCACTATACCCGTCGCCGTCAATCCCAGCACTACCATCCTCAGCACCACCACACTAGGCAGGACACACCACTCTCGAAAATACGACACGTGTTTCGCCTCTACACGAGGCATCCTCAGGTGAAGTAGACTCTGCGGAGGCTGGCCGCTAAGTGAGCGGCGAGCCAAAACTACTGCTATTTATACTACTTGCTGAGCGCGGTTGCGTCAGGACACATCATTTTCTTTCTTTACGCGGAATTAAGCAAATTAATTTATAACAACCCCAAATTATAAATAACCACAGGGACGTAAAATCTTTATAACATGTATCTTTATGACATTTAATCAGAAAAAGTTATTTGATTTAAAAGATTCGAGTTTGTAGAGGTAATTATTGTTATATAATTTTGATTTATAATTTCATCGGTGGCGGAAAGGCATAAACCCAGATCGCTCAAGAATTATGAAAATATAAAATAAAAATCTCAAGAAATAAACACCGTTAATTGAAATAAAAAAAATACTTGACTGTTTCGCTTATTTAGAGAGAAATGCAACGGGAGATGGCAAACATCACCCTCTTGATGAAAACTCACAGTCACCAACCAATCCCAACGTCAATGAAAATCATGGCAACTAAGGCTTAAACTCTCCCTATGAGGTGAGATTGCAATATCGAAAGTCCACTGTTGAACATTGGCCTCCTTCATGCCAATGTTCAACAGTGGACTCTCTATAGGCTGCAATGGATGGTTGGATGGATGGAATGTGAGAGACATTTATTGGACGATAAAATTGAAGAAGAAAAAGATTACATAACAAGAATTTATAATGATTTTGTTTATTTACGTTTAGTATTAGTTAAGGCTTACGTGAATTTCACGATTTTAATTAAACATAATTACAAACTAGTCCGTCCTTAATTAAAATAAATTTCTTTGTCACGTTATTTATGGTAGGCACTTTTCAGCTTCTATTGTCTCAAGCTAACAGCATTGTGGTTCTTAATATCTATGTATTTTTTACGAAAAGACAATTAGTATCTGTAAAAATTAATTAATGATAAAATTTTGCACTTTTCTACCTACTTCAAAAAGCAGGATGTACTCAATTCGACTGTATGTTTTTTTTTAATTATGTGTGTTACCTCATTACTTTTTCTGAGTGAACCACATTGGTTGAATCTTTTTTATTTGAAAGCTGGTGCTTCTCGTGTGATCCCATATAAATTTAATCATGGTCTGACCAATAGCTTTTGAGCTATTCTTAATAGTTTATATTGAAGTCGGTTGTACAAATTTTTTAATTTTAAATTATTACCTTCTTTGGTCGCTGGCTGATAATGTTCTTGTTCATAAGAATTAAGAATGGACTAGAAAAGTATAAATTTTGATTTAATAGGAATTACAAGAAAACTTATGGAGAGTAATTTAATATTTACAGCTGGTTTGAAAAAAACTTTGTCCTGGGAAAAACAAGCAAAGAACCCAGCGCCACTTTTTAAATACTAATTTACAATATCATTTGCAACATTGTATATTGAATTGAATATAGAATCGATCACCTCAATCCCAGAGATTTTTATCACTTTTATCACTCTTTATTGAACTAATAATCCTTATCATACAATTTTTGCTCAATAATTATTTTAAACTTTTAGATAGTTATGTAATGTAAATACTTGTACTTTTAGATAGATATGTTGTAGATATGTATGTCTTTTATGTAGATATGTATGTCTTTTATGTAGATATGTATGACTTTGTTGTAAAAGCATATAAATTGGCATATGAAGGAATTACTGATTCTTTTGAATCGAGAAATAGTTTCTTTTGTAAACATGGGAAAACTGACTTTATTGACAAAAATGCGAAATATAAATTATCAATATAAAAATAACTTATTGAAACTGTCCGTTTCTTTAGTTCTCTACACTCACCGTAATTAGTACAGAAGGTGTTATTTTACGCTAGTGTTGTGAGAGCGTGGTCCTTCCCCGATCGGGACGACCCATTAGTGCTACAAGTATAATTAATTTTCTTCCCATATATAGCCTAAAATTCTATTGGATAGCCAGGGCTTGTCCAGGGTCCAATTGTGAATATAAAAAACGCAGCGACTGACTCAGAACATATATAAAAAATTTCATCATAATCTTTAATTTAGGAGGAGTTTCTAAGGCAATTCCTTCTTTGGACAAAAACATAGATTGATTAAGTTTAATAATAAAATCAATCTAACCTAGCTTAACCCAAGCTTAAATTTTATCATAAACTTTCGTTCTCCGTTTTTAATCAAAAATCTAATTTGACCATAAACCTGCGACATATACTTAGTCGGGTCCTAAGTTCTGTCAAAACATTATTATTTAAAAAATTTGATAAAATAGCTAGATAAACTTCACCAATTTCAAATATATAACGTTTGCGCTTGCCAAAAATAAAAAGATATTAATTTTCATTCATTTTCAAATATGGGGTGGTCGAAGAAAGAATAATAAAGAAGATAGAGTAGCGGTTATCGCGTTGCACCGTTTGGTTATGCGCCAAGAGAGATATTCAATATTCTACAAAAATTGAAAATATCCCTACGATTTGTTTATCGCACTATCAAAAGATTCACTGAAGATTCAAGCTTCGAAGATCGTAAGAGGACCGGCCGACCTCGTACAGTTAGGACACCCGCGATCATCAAAGCAGTGAAGGCGCGAACCCAACGAAATCCTGTTCGTAAATAAAATATCTTAGCTCTTCAAATGGGCCTAAGCTTCTGAAAACGACCAAAAGACCATGGTCAAAAGAGTGATCAATGAAGACCTAGAACTACGAGCTCATCGTAAGAATACCGGACATTTTTTGAAAAAGCGTTTGAAAAAAATTAGACTGGAGAGATCCCGCGCTTTGTTACAAAACATTTTTAACATCGAAGGAAGTTATAATAAACAAAATGATAAGGTGTATGCCCACAGCAGTGAATAAGCCAGCACGCGTATTCCGGGGGTTTAACGAGGACATTATTCTTCGTCACTCATGGTTTGGCTTGGAGTCTCATACTCAGGCTTAACTGAGGTGTTTTTCTCTGAAAAAGGTGTAAAAACAAGTGCCGAGGTGTACCAAAATACCATTCTAACAAACATGGGGGAACCTCTTTCTCAAACAATGTTCAAAAACAGACATTGGATATTCCAACAGGACTCTGCACCAGCTCATAGGGCACGGAGCCCGCAAAACTGGTTGACTCCCCATGGAATTGACTTTATCAGACATGGATACTGGCCCCCTCCTAGTTCAGATTTAAACCCACTGGATTACAAGATATGACAACATTTGGAGGAGAAAGTTTGCGCTACAACTCACCAGAATTTGGAATCTCTCCAAGCATCTTTGGCAAAAGCAGCGGCCGAAATAGATTAGAATGTGATGCGTGCTGCGATTGATTAGCCGCGTCGATTAAGGGCATGTATTCAAAATAGGGGAGGGCATTTTGAATAATGTAAATAAAATTGTATTATAAATTCAATTACCTTTCATTTCATATATAATTTCTCTATAATTATCAACAAGTGTATCATTATAAAATTATAAATATATAATTTTAAAAAGTTTTTGACAGAACTTATGACCCGACTAAGTATTTAAAGATAATGCTTACAAATAAATAAAATTGAAGTGTCTGTTTGTATTATTAAAATCGCAGCTTTTTACTCATTTAGTATATGATAGTATACTAAAAAAATCTGTCTGATTTTGACTGGACTTTCACTAGCAGATAGCTGATGTTATAAGGAGTAACTAAGGTTACTTTTATTGTAGAAAAAGAATTAGTGCGCAAAAAATTAAAACCTATGAAATCCAAGCGTAATAAATTTCACGCGGGGGAAGTCTCGAAGATAACTAGTTTTAAGATAAAATCAACCTAACTTAACGTAGCCTTAGCTTAAATTTACCATAAACTTAAACAAGTTCAGGTGTTTGATCAAAAACCTAGATCTTTGCCAAAATCAAAAATTTGACCACAAACTTGCAAAGACATTTAAGTAGTAGTAGTAATATATATTTTAATCTCTTTGCAAACCTGCGACATAATAATACACATTGTGGATAAAAATAATGCTTATCTTTATCCACAATATCCGCTTATATTGAAGTGAAATGGATATATAAAGAAATATCTAATCGCATCCTAGATATTTGAAGAAATGTTTCCGTTACAAGTGTCAGAGATCACGTAGCTTGCAGATTTTTACAAAATTTTAATTATCCATCAGTGTTAATGGAGTGATTTAATAACGATAGTTTTCTTGGCAAATTAATAAAAAAAACCATCCGGAACTAACTTTTGTTAGGAAATCTTTCATCTAGAAGTACCATTAAAACTATAAAAGTCCTCATAAAATTGAGCTTATTAGATCGTTTGCAATTCAGTAGAATTAAGCTTACTACGATAAAACGAGGGTTAGGTAATTTTTTATAAAACTTTAGTGACAAACAAACTGACAGCTCATCTCATCATCATCATCATTACAGCCCTTCACAAGTCCACTGCTGAACATAGCCTCCTGCACGGTCCTGAGCCACCTAAATCCATCGACTTCCTGCATGTCTTACTAGTTCGTCACTCCATGTAGTGGGGGGCCGCGCTACACTTCGTCCGCCGGTACGAGGCCGCTACTCGAGAACCTATTTCCCCATAGGTTGTCGGTTCTTCGAGCTAAATGGCCGGTCCATTGCCACCTCAGCTTACTAATCCGTTAGGCTATATCAGTCACTCTGGTTCTACTGCGGATATCCTCATTTCTAAGTTTATCACGCAGAAAAATTCCGAGCATAGCCCTCTCCATAGCTCGCTGATTGACCTTGAGCTTCCACATCCGGCCAGCAGTGAAGGACCACGTCTCCATAAGTCATCACAGCTCATCTAATGTTATTTTTTATAAAACTGAAATGACAAACGAACTTACAGCCCATCTGATGATATTTTTTTAATTAAACTGAAGTGACAAACAAACTTACAGCCAATCTTTTTTTATAGGATAGAGTGACAAACGAGCACACAGTCCACCTGATGGTAAGTGGTTGCTATGAAATAGCTGCTTAATGCTGCGTTTTGTATGGTGAGTGTAGAGAACCGGAGAGCCTTTTTACTGCCTCTTATATTCCATCTTAATCCTCACGGGTGACAACGCATCAGCATTTTGATCCTTAATTGAGGATAAATGTAGATGTCTATGGACCACCGCATCCACTTTCCATTAAGTGGACTGTGTGCTTGTTTGTTGCCCTATTCTATAAAAAAAGAACATCGGGCTCCCACGTAGATTGCCTCATAGTGAGTATAAAACCCATAGTCGCCACGTATGGCCGGGGCGTTGGTAACTGTAGTATTTATTATTTTGAGATGTTACTAGGAAGATGCTTTAGCCCATTTCCTTTTTCATTCCCGATGTCACCTTTTACGACACCCACGGGATGACGACATCAAAACGTGGTTTAAATATAAAAAAAATACCTTTAAAAGATTTGATTACATGAAGGGGTATCGCGTCATAGTTGCTTTAGATAGTAAAGCACAGCCAAAGCTTTAGCAATAGAGGTGTGCAGTAACATTTTCCCTGGAAACATATGCATTAATCTCAATTCAGGCCTTTGTGGGTGCAATAAAGTGGTTGAGTAACGCCGCAAAGATCTAAAGTCGGTGTAGATTTAACCTTATTTATTAAGCTTTAAGCAACCCAGACAAAGCCACGGGTTAATGTTACTTATGTGTGTATAAAGTTAGATATAAATGCATAAAATAAAGGAAACCGTTACGGGGAAACTTATTGTAATAAGTAAAAGCATTGAATAACCACTAACCGTGTAGTGGCGATGTAATAATATCCATTACTCCATATCAACCCGTGGATGTCTTGTGGAACCGAAACAGGCTACGGTCAGCAGCATCTTCCTGATAAAAACTCTAAGTAAAAAAAAACTGCGGTTACCAGCCCGCCTGCAAAGCATGACAACTATGGCCAAATCCCCCCATATTCCCCCACTTTTATAGGCTGTAATAACCCCAACATAAACAAGGCCTATTAGAATGCGCGCTAAAAGCTTATGTACGAAAGGAGATGTATGAAATTTGGTGCTTGACATCGTTCGTAACAATAATACAAAAATATGTAGGTAATAGAACGATAAATTATAAGCATAAATAAATGGTTTTTATTCCTGTATTGTATGGGATAATCATAAAACATTTTTTTAAAACTGAAAACCAAAAGCTAACGATTTTACTGTAGCAAAAACAAAATATTTTTTAAACCTTTGATGTATTTTGTCTATGTCATCAGATAATCAAGGCTTCACAGAAAATTTCACCTCTCAGTGCGTCATGTGCTCCTGGTAGATTATCTTCTATACATCCATCCATTACAGTCTATTTAAGTCCACTGCTGAACATGGCCTCTCCCATAGATTGCCTCATAGAGGGATATTTGGACATAGTTGTAATGTTACTGTCGATTTGAAAATTTCACCTCTCAGTGTGTAATGTGCTCCTGGTAGATTATCTTCTATACATCCATCCATTACAGTCTATTTAAGTCCACTGCTGAACATGGCCTCTCCCATAGATTGCCTCATAGAGGGATATTTGGACATAGTTGTAATGTTACTGTTGATTTGAAAATTTCACCTCTCAGTGGGTCATGAGCTCCTGGTAGATTATCTTCTATACATCCATCCATTACAGTCTATTTAAGTCCACTGCTGAACATGGCCTCTCCCATAGATTGCCTCATAGAGGGATATTTGGACATAGTTGTAATGTTACTGTCGATTTGAAAATTTCACCTCTCAGTGGGTCATGAGCTCCTGGTAGATTATCTTCTATACATCCATCCATTACAGTCTATTTAAGTCCACTGCTGAACATGGCCTCTCCCATAGATTGCCTCATAGAGGGATATTTGGACATAGTTGTAATGTTACTGTCGATTTGAAAATTTCACCTCTCAGTGTGTAATGTGCTCCTGGTAGATTATCTTCTATACATCCATCCATTACAGTCTATTTAAGTCCACTGCTGAACATGGCCTCTCCCATAGATTGCCTCATAGAGGGATATTTGGACATAGTTGTAATGTTACTGTTGATTTGAAAATTTCACCTCTCAGTGGGTCATGAGCTCCTGGTAGATTATCTTCTATACATCCATCCATTACAGTCTATTTAAGTCCACTGCTGAACATGGCCTCTCCCATAGATTGCCTCATAGAGGGATATTTGGACATAGTTGTAATGTTACTGTCGATTTGAAAATTTCACCTCTCAGTGTGTAATGTGCTCCTGGTAGATTATCTTCTATACATCCATCTATTACAGTCTATTTAAGTCCACTGCTGAACATGGCCTCTCCCATAGATTGCCTCATAGAGGGATATTTGGACATAGTTGTAATGTTACTGTTGATTTGAAAATTTCACCTCTCAGTGCGTCATGTGCTCCTGATAGATTATCTTCTATACATCCATTCATTACAGGTCCACTGATGAAAATGGCCTCCCCATATTTCCTTATTAAATGGGATATTTATCATAGTTGTCAGACTTGGCATGTGAGTTGGCAACCGCAGTTTTTTTTAGTAGTTATTAGGAAGATGCTGCTGCCCATCTAATGATTTGTTTTCCTTACGACACACACGGGATGATATGGGATATGGGCTAGTGGATATTTCTACACCGCCACTACACGGTTTACACCGCCACTGCACGGTATGGAAACCAATAACATTTAGGTTTAAAATTTTATTTCTGATAAGAAACTTTCACTTAAAATGCGACTGAATGCTCTTACGCTAATTCATGGTACGAAAAATACGCTGATGAATTCTTAAGTCAAATTATTAGAGTTGTTTTTTTTATTAGAGTCTTGGCTTTTAATTATTAATGAATTAATATTCTGTTTGCGCTTTGAATAACTCCTTATAGCTTTCGTATTACAATAAATAATTTGTATTTCTCAGTAAGTCTCCTCACGTATTAGAGGAGGATTCAAACAATTGGAACAAAAACCTAGAGAAACTTACAAACTTTGCTACTTCGGTCTTAATTGTTTATTAAATTCAATATCTTGAGGGCCGCAACGAGTATATACTTCGATTTGTGGACCACAAATCGCGATACTTAGGGATCAATGAAGTTGATTGCTTAATCGTTCAAGTTAAATTTTAAATCCGAACAGTTTGTACGCTATAGTCAAATTTTCTTTACAATATTAGGGCTTGTTCAGATGTATTCATTGATTTACAGCCAGTCCACTACTGAACATAGGGCTATCCAGAGACTGCTTCATCGTGAGGATGTGCACGTGAAATGATATTTAGTGTATAGATGGGTGTATAAGACTCGCTTTCAATTTTCTAGTTGTTATTGGAAAACCGCCGCAGCTAATCTCAGGGCTTGTCCTTTCTGTTGCCTCTTATGTAACCCACGTGAAGATATGGATAGTAAATATTCTTAAACCACCACTACACGGTCTTTGGAAGTATATTAATGTCAAAACAAGGCTTTTCAAATCTGAAAATAATTCGCTTAGATCCTCATGAAAAAGTGGTTTGTATTATCTAGTATAAAGTCTTCTAGTTGTGACTGCATACGAGAGTTTAATAGTCATCCCGTGTGTATTTCTTATGGTGAGTGTAGAGAACTGGAGAGCCTTTTCACTGGACGGATGATGACATTCCATCCTAGTACTCAGGGACGAGAACGCATCTGTATTTTTATTCGTAATTGAGGATAGGTGTGGATGTCTATGGGTCACAGCAACCACTTACCATCAGATGGACTGAGGGCTGGTTTGTCGCACTTATTAAATACAATAAATAAAATGAAAATTTAATTGAGTTTTGAGACCAAAACATCGCGGATTTATTTATAGAGGTGACAGAGAGGAACTGAAACAAGTTAATAATATTAAAAAAGAATTGTCAAAATTCGATCACCAGCTTTTTTGTAATTAATAAATAACAACAAAAATTGTATACTCACTAAATTATTTATTGTACTATTATCTCATTTATATAATGAATTTCATAGTTAAATCATTTTTTTTAAATATAAGTATTTAATTTTATTCCAATATTGTTATTCATATCAAGGTCTTATTTCTTGTCACTTTCTTCTTATACGTCCATACTACGGACCTCTGGAGCGCATCATTTTTGAAACTCAGTTCCTTAACGCACGCCACGAATTTGGCGGTTAGGGGCTAGGCGAGAAAACGTGTTTGATTTTTCCGTCACGACCCCCTATGTATAGTGTGAGCGAGATGGAATAATATCCATATCCCTCGAACTTTTTCTAATCGAGCCAAGAAAAAATATTATTTTAAATGACACTTCATTTTAATAGACGCTAGTAATACGTTTATATGTATTTGTTAATCAATAATATAACACGTTTATCAACAATAATACTACGAAAGGAACTTCTTTCAACCGAGTGTTCCACGACACTCACGCATGTTTTTTTCTATTTAGGACTTTACAATAGTCGGTATAGATACAAAAAAAAAATTACGACGAAACAACAATTTATGAACTAGTAACGTCTTGCTAACATGTTTATTTAGTAATTTCAACGTGACTATAGGAATTTCATCAAAAACTGTAATTACAATATCGATTATGGCGATTAATTTAAAAAATCTTCATAGAAAAAAATTATCAAAAATTGCGTTAAGATGTCTTTGCATTGATGTTGTTACAATGATGAATCGATGTTGGTCCATGAATTTTTCTGCCATTATGACGGTGCTTCTTAAGCACGAGATCCATTTGCTTAATAAATAAGTTCGCCTAAGTACGACATCTGGTAAGCATAAGATTATTATCCCTCATTGTTACAGTTGACATTGACCTTATTTAAAACAAAAACCACCAGGTAATATATTTAACTCTTACAATTTTAAAACGGTCATTCAATATGTGTAAAAGTTAAAAGACGTCTTTTGGTTGTACAAAAATATAACATGGGTTAAAATAAACAGACACATGATTTATTTTAGAATAAAGGTGATTAATGAGTACACGGTCCCCCTAATATCTACACTACTACCCTCGATTAAGAACCATATGCAAATGCGTTGTCAGTCCATTGGATTAGATGGAATGCCTTGTTTCCAGTAAAAAGATTTTCCAGTTCTCTACACTTGCCATACGAAACACAACAGCATTAAGCTGTGGTTTTACGCTGGTGTTCTGTGAGAGCGTGGTCCTTCCCCGGTCAAGCCAACCCATCCGTGCTGCAACCATATTATAGCAGCAGCGTGGCTCTACCACGTAAGAACAATTTCAATAACAATTTTATGTGAGACTAGCTGTTCCCCGAGAATTTGCCCACGTGTAATTTAGGGTTTTAATTTTGTTGCGTGGAACCCTAAATATTTTTCTAAAATATAAGTAGCCTAAGTTACTCCTTATAACATGAGATATCTACCAGTGAAAGTCCCATCAAAATCGGTCCAGTCGTTTTGGAGATTAGCTGGAACAAACATACAGACAGACAGACAGATAGACAAAAATGTTAAAAACTGTGTTTTTGTTATAAGTACCGTAGATACTTTCATATGCAGTTAGTAAGAAGCTGTTATTTTGACATTACAAACAGTCACTTCAATTTTATTTATTTGTATAGATTAAACACAAATATATTTGTAGTACCTAATCAAAATCCCGATGTTAGACTAAAAGATCATTTCAAAATCACTCGGACAATATTTTAGCTTCGTAAGTTTTTGTGTCAACGAACGTGTTATTCCATGTTATTAATTATGAAGATTAATTCTTAAATAAATTGGGACTTAAAAAGTTTCAATAGAGGTTACGTGCTTAAAAGTTGATTTCCCTTGTGCACTGGCCGTTTTTTAATACGATGAAAGTCGACTCTGTCGGTTATATTAAGCCCGACAGTTTCATGATTTAATTACACGACATAGTGTGAACACACCCTTAACCCCCTTAAAGGCAAAACTGACTCACAGTTCAAAACTAAGTACATTAAGCTGTACAATATCTGTTTATTAAATGAAAAAATGTAAAACCCTTATTCACACATTTTTTATATATGTTTAGTTTATAACCTGCAATGAGATTGTGTAATTCTGATGGTAAACGTTTTTTCTTTTATAGAAATAGGGTGATAAACGAGCACACAGTTCACCCGATGGTAAGTGGATGCTGTGCCCTATAGACATCCACATCCATCCTCAATTAAGAATCAAAATGCAGATGCATGAAGCATTTGATCTTCGTCCTCGGGGGAAGACAACGCATCTGCATTTTGATCCTTATCATTCCTTACCATCGGGTGGACTGTATGCTCTTTTGTCACCCTTATTCTATAAAAAAAGACATTATTACATTACGAACCCGCACATATGTGTACAGTACACATATATGCGGATCGCTTACTGAAGTTAATCTTCTCCAGTCTGACGACTTGGACGCAGTCATTTGCATATTAATAACGAGCCGACGTTGACGTCATGATATAGGCTGGACTGCCGATGGTTAGACTAATCGATTTGCTTTGATAACTATCATATTTACAATGACATTATCATTATAAAGACCTAATATTATGGTAGGTGATTGACACTCATGTCGTTTGATTTTATAAAATGTCAAAAAGAAGCTTAGATAAGGTATATGACGGTTTAATTATCTTACTCATATATTTATTTATTTGTATATTTAATTGCACACCACACAAAACTTACAGAAGCTACCCGTGGACTCCACGGACCGATAGTCTCTACAGTAAATGGCACAAATATGTAGTCATCTCGAAGAGACTCATACTTGCGCCTCTTACTTAGTTTAGTGCCTGTGACGCCGCCCCGGCTCTAAACGAGGTACCCTTGAGATGAGAGGCTGCCAGAGTATCTATGCAAGTAGCATCCCACACTAGGGCTTTACTTCTCTCCCAAGGGACCAATGTCATACCGTCGGGTCTCTTGCCTTCGTCTTTAAATATTCCACAAGGCTCTAAAACTGAGGGTTCAAAGAACTGTACCGTGAAAACCTACCAGCACTTTTCTTACATGAAAGTCCGTGGAGCCCAAAATAAGTTTGAATTTTTTTTAATTGTTTATTTTAACAGTTAAAGTTATTTCAACCATTTTAAAGCACCGCACAAAGAAGTTAATAGGAAACACTTTATACTGAATCAGCAGTTCCCTGCGGTATCACTCGCGCGACATGACACCTCGCTTATTATCGGGTGGCTAGGCGTCTTTCGTGTGCCGAGCCGAGTTTTGAATTATTTTAATTTTCATTATCTCTTAATCTATGCGTCCAAATAACATGCTTTAAAGAGATCTTCATAAAATTGTCTTGATGTTGAAGTAACCTTCGTTCGTAAGGATGAATATGCCATGGCTAATGATAACGCTCATAAATCGGTTTTTAATTTTTTTTTCACATAATTTTAATATTTTGATCACAAGATTTTCACAAGATATCTTATGTATAACAAATAGGCCTATGGTGTCGCTGATTGTTTTTTATAGATGAAGGAAAGATCTTTATTTTTGTAGAACATATTATTTACGTATCACTAACCAATACGCCAGTGCACGCGGATAAATCTGTTCGGGAGCGCTTTTTCTTCTTACTTACTTAACTATATTTGAGGCTAACTGAGAGGTGAAGCCTGATGTTACGTTAGCCTATACTATTCTTCGTCAATCTAACTATCGTATACAAAAATAATTTACCAAATCGGACTAGTAGTTCCAGAGATAAACGTGTTTAAACAAACAAAAAACCTCGTCCGCTTTATTATATTTGTATAGATTCTATCTCATTCTATCCTATAGATTTATATATTTGTCGCTTTTTCGTTTCAGTGCGTTTCAAATCATAACAATGCTAAAGAAGTTTTCACTTTAAAAAAAAAGACAAAACAATGAAAAAGAAAAAGGTTCCCTAGACTTGGTTGACTTGTGTATGACGACCGTGAAGACTCTGAGCTACCATGGCTTAGAACTGCCTTGCAGCTATAACATTTATAAGTGGATTCTAAGCTAGAACTAGACGATCGGACAAAATTTCTGGCTAGGAGTCCGTCTGGGTACCACACCCTTAATTTTTCTATTGCTACACTGCTGTGATCCGTTCGAAAGGGTATGGAAATCCGATATAATTACAGGTTGAGAAGCACTACATCTTCAAATCTCATGGGTGACAACGTATTTAAAGACTTCTTTGTTTGAAGTTTATTTTAAGTATCCTCGTCTGCAAAGTTCATTTGGCACTTTTGTTGTATAATATTTTTAATAGCTTAAGAGCGATACACACTATTCACTGTAAATGCAGATCCTCCGAACAGTTCTTAACCAGGCTAAGTTTAAGAACTTTTTCTAATATCAAGTTTTTCCATTTAGTTAATGGAAGATTAAGTGCATTGCGAGGTAAAATTCGTTGTAAATAGTTTCATGCTTAATTAACTTAGCATGATTTATTTATTTTAATTTTAATACATCGTGCAATGGCTTTCTTGAAAGACTGAACTTATACAAACTTATCTATTAAAAGTTTTCTTGCTAAATTAACTAACAACGACGTGAATGAAGGCACAGGAAAGGTAGTTCAAATACATTTCTATAAATATTTTAGACTTACAGCACATCGTTTTGTACGTGGTAGAGCCATGCTGCAGCTATATTAATAGTATAGTTGTAGCAAGAATGGGTCGGCTCGACCGGGGAAGGACCACGCTCTCACAGAATACTAGCGTAAAATAGCAGCTTAATGCTGCTGTGTTTCGTATGGTGAGTGTAGAGAACCGGAGACCTTTTTTACTGGAAAAGAGGCATTCTATCTTTGTCCTCACGGTTGACAACGCATCTGCATTTTATTTCGCAAACGAAGATAGGTGTAGATGTCTATGGGCCACAGCAACCACTTACCATCAGGTGGACTATATGCTCGTTTGTCATTCTATTCTATAAAAAAACGTCATAATGACAAAAAAAACAAGGCCCTTTCACAAAAAAGTCAGAAATCTGAAACATTTATAAGACAGACGACGTGTCGTTGTAACGGAATTCCCTTCAGTGTCCTTTTGTAGATGATTGATTACCAATGAGCTTTCATTGTAGAATTGTAAAAAAGAGGCACTAAATCTTACTTATAAAATGAAAAATTATGATTAATCAACGACATATACATTAATTTTTCTTTATATAAAAATATTTGATTCCTCCATATTGGGTTCCAAAAATATCAACTTATCTATATATCTTGAAATAAAATAATCAGGCGTTCAAAGCCAATTTCTTTTACCTGATGAAGTTACCAGTTTGGGTTTGACATTGTCTGGATTGCCTGCCATTAGCGGGTCGCCATTGCCGTCAGTTAGTCAGCAGGACACGCCGCGAGCACAAGAAGTTATCACTTTGGGAAAAATTTAATATTAAACTCCCTTAGTAGTGAATATATGATATACCATGCAATGCAAGTTATAACTTACAATAGATGGCAATATCGTTTACGCCGGTCGAAAAATTTGACGGGTTACAGAATAAGGGTGACAAATAATAACGTAGTTCATCTGATGTTGAGAGAATGCTGCTGATGCCCGTAAACATCTACATGTATCATCGATTAAGAATAAGCAGATGCGTTGTCACCCCTAAGGACGAAGAAGAAATGCCTAGTTTCCAGTAAAAAGATTCTCCGGTTCCTCACGATATGAACCACAGTAGCATTGAGCTGCTATTTTACGCTGGTATTTTGTGACAGCGTGGTCCTTCCCCGGTCGAGCCGATACATTCGTGCTACGACCATGATAAAGCTGCAGCGCCCTCTATCATGTATAATAATTATTATTGCAAACACAAAAGATGACAGTAGATAGACGCGTAGGTATATTTATAAAGTAACTCCTCACGTAACAAAGGGTATCTTCTGCTTCGATCTTCTTCATCCTTATCTGATATAACTTGGCGACATGTTTTTCGAGGACACTCAAAAAACATGATAAATGAAAATTTTGTCCTGCATCACTTTAAGTAAAGCTTTAGAACTCTGGGTTTGAGTTAAATTAAGGCCTTGGATTTCACCTACAGGCTCTGCTGATTTTAAAATGGACCCTTGCTACTTAATCTTCGAAAAAAAAAACTGTATTATTAGGCCACTGACTGGTGCAACTGGCTATGGCGCTGTGGGATTCGAATTGCCCGAATAATTGGTTGGATGGTCTTCCCTTACAAACTTCATAGAAATATAATAATTTCATTTATGAAAACTTTTTAAATAGGTACTAAATTTTATTATGAAGTAAATATTATTAAATATTATATATTTACGCTATTACTACGAGTTCAATAAAACTAAATTTACGGACTTTATCGATTTTGATTTTAACTTTTTAATTCGGGCGTTTTACGGTACTGACGCTCTGCAAGAAAGGATGGATAAGAATGATAGAAGGATATCGGATAATTTCCAGGCAAATATTAAAATGTTCTGGAAACTCATAAGAACTGCCAGGGGAAATTCAAAACAGCCTAGAATTAATGCTATACGAGACGAGAATGGCTGCATGCTGAATGAGGAAGTTTCGAATCTAAAGAGATGGAAGGAATACTTTGAAAGCGTGTTTAAGAGTGAAGAGTCGTCTGAAGTAAGTGAAATAGAAATTCCGGAAGAAGTGGAGAGAGTTAGGGAGATAAGTGTAGATGAAATAATGAAAGCAATGAAAAGCATGAAAGCAGGTAAGGCAGCCGGATATGATAGAATATCACTCGAGATGCTAAGGGCTGGAGAGGGTGTGGTTGCAGGCCTGCTGTGCACCTTGTTTAATTTATGTTGGGAACTGAAGCGAGTACCGGAAGACTGGTGTAAAGCCGTTATAGTCCCAATATATAAGGGAAAGGGGTCACAGCAGGACTGTAAAAATTACCGTGGTATCAGCTTGCTTAGCATTGTGGGTAAATTGTATGCTAAGGTGTTAATTGAAAGAGTTATGGAAGAAACTGATGGAAAAAATTTGGGATGTGCAAGCTGGATTTAGAAAGGGGATGGGGTGTACGGACCAAGTCTTTTCCATGCGCATGATTGCGGAGAAGTTTTTGGCCAAAAACCAGAAAGTATTTTATGCGTTCATGGACTTGGAAAAGGATTATGACAGAGTGGACAGGAATGTGTTAAGGCAAACACTAAACTCATTTGGGTTGAGCGCTGGTTTGATACAGACATTGAGGTCCCTGTATAGGGACTCTAGTGCTTGTGTCAGGATCAACGGGGTCTACTCGGACTGGTTTGGCATACATAAAAGTGTCAGACTGGGATGTGTAGCTTCCCCGTGGCTGTTTAACCTATTTATGGACAGTTGTTTGCAAACTTTGAAAGTTGAAGAATGTGGGTTGAGAATGGGTGAGTTAACCGTCAAATGCCTTTTGTACGCCGATGATCAAGTCATATTTGCATCTTCGGCGGCCGAGTTGCAAATGATGGTTACTTTAATGAACTTGTCATTGAAAGAAAGGGGTATGAAAGTGAACGCAAATAAAACGAAAGTGATGGTTTTTGAAAGAGAAGAGAGTAAAATGTTATGCGAAATAAGAATAGAAGGGGAGTGGATTGAGCAAGTGAATGAGTTCGTATATTTGGGGTGTTTATTTAGCAGGGATGGTAGATATGATAAGGATAAAGAATGACGAGTGAACGCAGGAAATAGAGTGAATGGGGCTCTACACGCTATTATGAGGAGTCAGAATGTGTCAAATAGGGCACGTATGGCAATTCATAGTGCTGTTTTAGTCCCTACTTTAATGTATGGTAGTGAAAGTTGGGTCTGGCAGAAGAAGCATGAGAGTAGAATAAATGCTGTAGAAATGTGGTCCTTAAGGAGTTTGCTAGGGCTGAATCTAAATGACAGGGTGAGAAATAGTGTGATAAGAGAAAAGTGTGGTTTGCAAGATGACGTTGTGACCAGGATTAAAAAAGGAATGCTTCGGTGGTTTGGTTATCTAGAAAGAATGAAAGAGGAAAGAGTGACAAATCAAATTTATGTTGCAGAAGTGAACGGCAGGGTCGGGAAGGGACGCCCTAGACGAAAGTTTATCGACCAAATCAACGATACATTAAAAATGGACCAGATTAGGAGTACCCTTAACCGACGAGCGTGTATGCGTAGGTATATGAATGTGGAGGAAGCGAGAGAGGTATGTCAGGATCGTGCCAAATGGAAGTCCGTAGACTCTGCCTACCCCTCTGGGTGACAGGCGTGAGTGTTTATGTATGTATGTATGTACGCTCTGCTAAGTCTGCAATATCTCAACACGCTAAAATTGTCCCAACTATTACCACATGGGTAAAAAAACTTTGTTTTTTATAGGAAAAGGGTGACAAACGAGCACACAGTCCACCTGATGGTAAGTGGTTGCTGCGGCCCATAGACATCTACATCTATCCTCTATTACAAATCAAAATGTAGATGCGTTCTCACCCGTGAGGACTAAGATGGAATGCCTCATTTCCAGTAAAAGGGCCTCCGGCCACCTGCACTCACCAAGCGAAACGCAGAGGTAAATCTCTACTTCACGCTGGTTTTCTGTGAGGTCGTGGTACCACCCCGGTTCGATCCGGCCCATCCGTGCGACAGCAAAAGCTGCCGCGTGGCTCTACCACTGTTACCATACCGTACATTTATTTACTCATATACCATTACCTACATCAGATTTAATATACCACAAATCCTCGCGACAGAACGCCAATTCCTATCAAGGATGATTCGCGAGGCTATTAAAATAAAAAAAACAGATTTCAATAGAGAAAATGCCAGCTACCAATCCCATAATTTATAAAAGTAAATCTAACCACAAGCATGCCACTGCAAGACTTCAAAATACTGTTAGCTCGTTTTGCGTAGATTGGACCAAAGATTAATATTTAAAACGTGGAGGTACCCCTCGTTAAATATGACAGTAGGACGTCAGACACCTGTCGCCCCCGTGACCATGGGTGCTGTAAAGCGTCCGAAACGTCGAAAATTAAAAAGTAAAAATTAAACGCAACGAAGTTTGTAAAATTAGTTTTATTTAATTCGTAGAAATAGTTTCGTGTCTCAATGTGTATCCAAGTTAAAAACATCTAAACTCTAGTGTGAGGCTTAACATTTTTAACAAAAAGAAGATGGAATTTGGATAAGGAAAAAAGTGGATGAGAATAGTAAATCTAGCTTTCTCGGGTATGACAACATCGTTCACTAGAAGGATAATACTTGGGCTCGGCGGTATTTAGGTCAGGGGCTTACAATATGCAATATTAAAGTTACAGCCTTTATACCTACGTCCAATCCCGCACACATGATTCCTCTCATTACTGAGAAGGGCAAGGAAGTATCCACCGCGCTGCCCCAATGCGAATATCATTGGTGCCAGCGGAAATCGAACCCGGGTTGCCCACAGATAAATTTTTCTATAAGTAATTTTTTTCATAACCCTCTCAGAAATGAGGTTTACTTTCACGTGTACACTGAAGTTAAGTTTTGATTTTAAAGGACGGCTACATATCCAGTAATATACTGTTTCTAGTCTATGAGTGTTGACTAGTTTATGTGGATGAGGGTGAGGATGACTGCAGCCATATCACATTTGTATTTTCTACCGACTTAAAAAAGGAGGGGGTACTCAATTCAACTGTATATTTTTTGTCTTTTTTGTGTTTGTTACCTCTTATCTTTGTTCCAGTTAAACTGATTTTGATGATTTTTTTTTATTTGAAAGCTGGTACTTTTCATGCAGTTTCATTTAAATGTAATCAAGGTCTGACCAATAGTTTCTGAGTTATTAATAATTTATATTGAAGTCGGTTGTATAACATTTTTAATTTTAGCACTTGTGTAGGATTAGTCTAATTAAAACAAAATCTAAAATATTACATAACGACCCTACCAACATGTATGCTGCAGCAATGCACTGCCGCGGCCTGAAAATTATTCTATTAGAAAAAAATTACCATCTCTCATAATATTACATCATACTATTTAGATAATTTACAATTAAAAATTTTGTACAGCCGACTTCAATATAAGTTATTAAGAATAACTTAAAAAAAACTATTGGTCTGACCTTGATCAAATAAAAAAAGAATCATCGAAATCGGTTCACCCAGTAAAAAGTTATGAAGTAACACAAAAAAATAGCAGCATTTAACAGTGGCAGAGCCATGCGGCAGCTTTTGCTGTCGCACGGATGGGCCGGCTCGCACCGGGGTGGTACCACGACCTCACAGAATACCAGCGTGAAGGTTTACCTCTGCGTTTCGCTTGGTGAGTGCAGGTGGCCGGAGGCCCTTTTTACTGGAAATGAGGCATTCCATCTTAGTCCTCACGGGTGACAACAAATCTGCATTTTGATTCGCAAACGAGGATAGATGTAGATGTCTATGGGCCGCAGCAACCACTTATCACCAGGTGGACTATGTGCTCGTTTGTCACCCTTATCCTATAAAAAAAACACAGTCGAATTGAGTACCGTCTCCTTTTTGGAAGTCGGCAGAAAAGAATACAGAAACTGTCACCAAAACGAACCATTTAACTTTTTTCGCGCCTTCCTTTGTCGCATCAATTCTCGGTTATCTATACTCGTAACGTTAATAAACCTTTTGTGATGCAATGTTTGTCTCATTTACTTAGTTTTTTTTTTGTATAAAGTGCTTTTTGTATGTAAAGTCTTCACATTGTTCATGATCTTGTTTAGAGTAAGGTTTTACTTTATTGTTTAGAACAGTGGTTCGTACCGTTTTAGTTTATCGTTTCGTTTTTAGGGTTCCGTAGCCAATTGGCAAAAAACGGAAACATTATGGATACGTCATGTCTGTCTGTCTGTCTGTCCGTACGTATGTCACAGCCACTTTTTTCCGAAACTATAAGAACTATGCTGTTGAAACTTCGTAAGTAGATGTATTCTGTGAACTGCATTAGGATTTTCACAAAAAAATAGAAAAAAAAACAATAAATTTAGAGGGTTCCCCATACTTAGAACTGAAAATCAAAAAATTTTTTTTCATCAACCCCATAAGTGTGGGGTATTTATGGATAGGTCTTCAAAAATGATATTGAGGTTTCTTATATCATTTTTTTCTAAACTGAATAGTTTGCGCGAGAGACACTTCCAAAGTGGTAAAATGTGTGTCCCCCCCCCGTACTTCTAAAATTAGAGAATGATAAAACTAAAAAAAATATATGATGTACATTGCCATGTACACTTCCACCAAAAATTGGTTTGGACGTAATCAAGTAGTTTTTTAATATGTCATAAATCGTAAATTATGTTACTTGCTGCTACGGAACCCTTTATGGGCGAGTCCGATTCGCACTTGACCGCTTGTTTTAGAAGGTCATCTTTGCAACGTACCTTTAATTCTGCTGGTATTGCAGTAATTCATGGGTGGCAGTAGTCACTTACCATCAAGTGAGCCGCATGCTCGCCGCATGCCACCTCATATATAAATACTGGCCAAGTCCGTGTCGAGCCACGCACAATGTAGAGGTACGGTTCCGCAGTTTCCCGTCACAATACGTACGTCTATACGTGAGCCTTCTTGATAATGAGAATTATAAGTGAGTTCGCGATTTCACCGCTATAACGACTAAAGATGGGCCCAAATAGGAAGATGGTAACTGAAGAACTTATTTTCAAATCAGACCTACAGGGAGTGGTATTCAAAAAAGATTAAAAATCTTTTCGAATTTGGAAATAATATTTTATATTTTTCACAGTGGTAGAGCCAGGCGGCAGCTCTTGCTGTCGCACGGATGGGCCGGCTCGAACCGGGTTGGTACCACGACCTCACAGAATACCAGCGTGAAATAGAGGTTTACCTCTGCGTTTCGCTTGGTGAGTGCAGATGGCCGGAGGCCCTTTTTACTGGAAATGAGGCATTCCATCCTAGTTCTCACGGGTGAAAACGCATCTACATTTTGATTTGTAATAGAGGATAGATGTAGATGTCTATGGGCCGCAGTAACCACTTACCATCAGGTGGACTGTGTGCTCGTTTTTCTCCCTTATCCTATAAAAAAAAATATTTTGCATCAAATCATTCACATGCTAACTAAGTAAAAGATGATCATAGTTGACCATCTATCTATTTATTTTTCCTGTCACAAGTATTGAAAAATACTTAAAAGGAGAACTCCGTGTACCTACTGCTAATGATGTAAATTTATTGTCACATAAAAAAACATTTTTTTTTTTTATATTCTCAGTAGTGCAACTCTAAGGTATGTATGACCGTAACGAACCTTCATGTAAACAACCACTAAATTATCCTGAGGTCACCCGCGTAAACCGACGAATGTGACGAATTATACTATATGAGAATATATGATTGTATCTATGATTACTTTGAATGAGGCCTACAATAACTACCTAACTATATGTTTATTTTCTACAGTTTACAATAACATTACATAGTTATAATGCAGCTAGTTTTAGGTCATTTTCAATGGAGTTACAACGAAATTTTTCCTAATCCAAATTTATTTTATAACTTGGTCGACTGTTACTCGTTAACTTCTTAATTCTACTTAGCTGTGATAATTTTACTTTTGATTTCATTATATACGCTACTATCTTGTATACTTTTCACATTTCCAAAATAGCGGTGTACTTGGTAGAGGAGGGGGGACACATAACTCTAATGAAAAATACCACTTTAATGCTAAATATTTCGCAACCGGGCAACTGAATCGAAAAGATGTTGTTCCATATCCCCAGTATTTTTTAAAGACCTATGCAACGATACCCCACACTATGAATAGACGGGTAAAAAAATATGTTTCTTAAGTTTTTATTTCAGTATATTTGTAGGCGTGATTAACATCTATAACTATGCCAAATTATAGGTTTGTAGCACTTAGGGACTCTGAGTAAAATCGCGGACCAGCGGATAGACGTACATAGTAAAACCCACACAGATTAAGTAATTATATGGCCTACAAATAATTGTTCCGGGTATGTTTGTCGTTGTGGAATTTACGTATGTAAATTACCTCGAGGATACAGGAGAAAATCTTGTAGAGGTAACGTTTCTATAAGAAAAAGATTTTTCCTTTCGTTTAATCAAATTCTGCACCTATTAACACTTTTCTGATTCTCTCAGGGTTGACTGGTATAGAATGCTATAATGCCACAAGGCATTAGGTCCACCCATGGTAATATCTAAAAGTTAAAGTTAAAATTACAGCCTATATACGTCCCACTGCTGTGCACAGCCCTCAACTCATTTCTGAGAAGGTTTTAGGGCAAGGAATGTCCGCCGCGCTGCCCCAAGTGAGTTGGTGAATTTCACATGCCTTCGAATTTTTTTTCTTATTTCCCAGACATGCAGGTAAGGATTTGGACCTGCCAGCTTTAACCTTTAAAGCTCTGTCCGTCCCCGGTGAGGATATTTTACGGTTGACGTTAACTAAACGACTATACCACCATATACGAAGAGCCATAAGACATTTCTTATAGCATAAGGTCGACAAACGAGCGCACAGTCCACCTGACGGAAAGTGGATGCTATGGCACATAAAAGTTAAAGTTAAATTTACATATTATGCCTATATACGACCCACTGCTGGGCACAGGCCTCCCCTAATTTCTGACGGGTTTAAGCCATAGTTATGGCCCATAGACACTTACATTTATGCTCGATTATAAATCAGAATACAGATGCGTTATCACCCGCGAGGGCTAAGTTGGGATGCCTTGTTTCTAGTAATGAGGGTATCCGGTTCTCTACATTCACCATACAACATTAATTTGCGTAAGCGTGGTCCTGCCCCGTCTAAGCAGACCCGTTTGTACTACTAGTGTGATATAGCTGCATGTCTCTACCACGTAGATTTTTCTGGCAATGTCCACAGTCGCCTTTCGCCCACGGGTCGGCATTGGGTGGTGAACGTTCTTACATCACCATACAGTATTGCTTCAGTATTAACCTATAAAGAAGCGAAGTACAAAATTCGCAAATGACCAAAGCCGTAAACCAATAAAAATGTCCTATTAGCAGTAAACCGCAGCCATCAAGCACGCGATCTAAACAAGAAACGAAAGCTCTTGACCGTTAAATGGGCCTCTACTAACCCGCTATCTGTTCGCAAGTCGTAAAGTAAACAGCTTCTCAACAATAGGGCGCTTAGTGATTGACGGAAACGATAAATGGTTAATAGACTCAAACGTTTCGTTTCGTCCGTTTCTGATAAACATTTTTAAATATACAAAAATTAATTAGCTGATATCCGTGTAATAAAATAAAATAATATGTGCTATCTAATTTAAAGTGCGCCTCAGGGACGGCGGTCTCCCTCGATTGCGTGCACTATCCCCGTCACCACTAATCCCAACACCGCTACTCTCAAAACCACTACCCTAGACGTACACTAGAAAAAAGATACATCTGTCGATAATTTTATACGTGGTAGAGCCATGTTAGAAGCTATATTAATAGTATAGTTGTAGCAAAAATGGGTCGGCTCGACCGGGAAGGACCACGCTCTTTCGTATGGTGAGTGTAGAGAACCGGAGCCCCTTTTTACTGGAATAGAGGCATTTCATCTTAGTCCTCACGGGTGACAACGCATCTGCATTTTGATTCGCAAACGAAGATAGATGTAGATGTCTATAGCCCACAGCAACCGCTTACTATCAGGTGGACTGTGTGTTCGTTTGTCACCCTTATTCTATAAAAAAACATACGACACATTTTTCGCTTTTAAACGAGGCATCATCAGGTGAGATAGATTCCGTGATGGCTGACCACTTAGCGGTTGTATTATGATCACAATTTGAAAATAATCCATTTTACTTCAAGCTTTAATGTTACTTAAATTTAACACGTAATCTTAAGTTGAAACTCAAACTATACGATGTTAAAATTTGTGTTTTTATTTTTATAAGAAAGGGTGACAAACGAGCACACAGTCCACCTGATGGTAAGTGGTTGCTGTGGCCCACAGACGTCTACATCTATCCTCGTTTGTAAATCAAAATACAGATGCGTTGTCACCCGTGAGGACTAAAATGGAATGCCTCTATTCCAGTAAAAGGGTCTCCGTTTCTCTACACACACCATACGAAACACAGCAGCATTAAGCTGCTATTTTACGCTGGTATTCTGTGAGAGCGTGGTCCTTCCCCGGTCGAGCCGACCCATTCGTGCTACAACTATACTGTTAATGTACCTGCAGCATGGCTCTTTCACGTATAAAACTAACACGTTTCATAGTTTAACCCGGTATTGTCTCCAAATACGTTGAATATGTTTAATTACGATTTGTGGTATATTATAACAAATAATGCTTTCCGAGGCACGGGGGTGAAACACCGCCAACTTTCAGACTCCGCTGAGAATTCCTTAACAGATACACTGAATAACTGAATTTGGCTCAAGCTGGGTTTCAAAACCGGGACCTCATGGTCAACCACGTTTACAATCACTAGACCAACGAAGCAGTCATAAAAATTAAAGAAAGGTATATAAATACATACTCGCTCACAAAGACCGGATGTGTTGATACAAACAGACAAAAGCAACTTATAGTAACAGCGTACATTGATAATAACCAATAACCTAAGTGTGATATTATGACGGCTGTCCAGATATTTATCCAAGTGTCACTCGCCGTGCAGTTGACTCGAAATAGCTTTTTAAATCGATATAAATAAAACGCTTTTATAGTGATATCTGTCATATAATAAACCTGTAGAAAAGTGGTGTCTGTAATTTAAAAACTTTCGAGATCTTTTTTTAAAATAATTTACCATTTCAATTTAAAAGGCTGCAATTACCATTGTAATTTGCATCACGAACAAAGCCGTGGTATTCATTTGTGTATTCCATGCTTATCGCAAGGTCAGGTGTATAGTGTCTTCTAAATAGTATCGAGCCCGCCAAACTTGCACGTGCTGGAGGAATATAAAAAATCATACGAAGTGGTGTAAAGATCAATTTTAATTTAAATCCTTTCCATTTATTGCAATATTGCATTAATGCATTATTGCCATTTCAAATTACGTCCTTAAATCAGCCGTTTTTGCAATTCATTCAATTCAGTTTAATATTTATTGTTCTTAAGTTAAAACACTTTGTTAATGAGTAAATAATAAAAAAGACAAGTTACTTTAGTCATTAATGTAACAGTATGTTAAGTATCATATCATAAGCAATTTTAACTCCACACGAAAGAAATCGAAAACAGTAATTTTTTTAAATGATGACAATCAATTTTGGTCTACTATGCGAACGTAGTGGCAGGCATTACCTTAAAGGCTTTGTTTTATCTCCACGCAGGCTAAGCCGTGCAAAAAGTAGTCTTAAAAATAAAATTCTTTTTTTTTCTCTTTTTTGGTACGAAGTTCTTCATCGCACAGTAAGAATTTGGCGGATGGGGGCTAGGCGAGAAAAAGTGCAAGATTTTTCCGTCACGACCCCCTTTCTATAGTGCGAGCGAGATGGAATAATATCCATCTCCCTCGCACTTTTTCTTATCATGCCATGACAGAAATATTATTTTAAATGAGACTTCATTTTAATAGACGCTAGTAATAATACGTTTATCAATAATAATATACTACGAAAGGAACTTCGTTCCAATCGAGTGTTCCATGATACTCGCAGATGTTTTTAAATACGTCGAAGCAGTTAACAAACATACATTGCATAAGGTCAGACATCCAGACCCAGAGCAATCACTTCTAGGCCATACAAATACATTTTCCGTGTGGGATTCGAACTCACGGGCCGGCAACTGAATGCTAAGCCACTGCGCCATGGAGCCATCATGTTTTTATTAGAGACCCTTTTTTCTACCGACTTCAAAAAGGAGGAGGTACTCAATCGAATGTATGTTTTCTTTTTTTATGTGTGTTACCTTATAAATTTGTTCGCGTAGAACAAAGTTATAGGGTAACACACATAAAAAGATGTGATGTTTCTTCGTTATGATTCTTTTATTTTATTTGAAATCTGGTGATTCTAATCCCGTATAAATTTGATCAAGGTCAGACCAACATTTTTTGAGTACACCTCAATAATATATACATTGAAGTTAGATGTAGAAAAATTTTAATTTTAAATTTTTTAAACATAACCCTACATAATACTACTCATGTACTATTTTTTTTGCAAAAAAAAAATAGCAGTTGTTATTTCAAACTTTATCAAAGTTCTATTTCATAGTTTCAATGTTTGTTTTTTATTTTCCAATCAGGTAGGCAACGTGACAGTGATACCAGACAACGCCACAGCCTAGCAATGTTGCGTTAACTTCAAACTTTATTTAGTAACAAATTAACGAGGAAAGTTTTTCCTGTACCAAATAGTGCGTTCAATAATTCTATTTGTGTACGTATATGAAAAACAAGAAAAATGTTAATTTATACAGCTAACGTGGTACAAATTATAATATATTATATTTATGTATTAGAAAAGAAAATATAAAAAGTTGTGGTTGCCAAGCCGCCTGCCAAACGTGGCAACTATGGCAAAATACCTCTTATGACGCAATCTATGGCGGAAGTCTATGTTCAGCTGTAGACTTTTACAGGCTGTAATGGATGTATTGTAGTTAGTTAGGTGATTAATTTACACGGAACAAGTATTTGGTCTACAAATAATTGTACTGGGTCTGGATGTTTGTCCTTGTGCAATTTATGTTTGTTAACTGCCTCCACGACACAGGAGAAAATCCTAGTGTGGTAACATTTAAAAAAAAAGTTTGAACAATATATACATAATAGGTATGCCTATGAAATTGCTGTTCTGCAGTTCAGGTCATCTTAAATCATTTTTGTTTAGCTAAGAATTCTAATTTCAAATTTATTTTATATTAAAAACATGGAATTATTTTTTCAACGTTAGTCATTTGTTTATTGAATGGCGTTATGTTTTCATCGCATTTTAATCTTTTTCGTCATAATGGATACGTTAAAATTTGAGTAATTATGAGTACCGTCGCGACAGCAACGCGGCACAAGCGGCACGCAACACCGACGACGTTTACGGAGCGAATACAAGAAACGAACGCACCACCTGTTGTTGGTTTGACCGCATCCATTCTGGAAATTTAGACCTGAAAAATGAACCCCGTGGTCGCCCGAAAACTTTGGACGACAATGACGAATTAAAGGCGATTGTGGAAGCTGATGATACTCAATCTACGGCTGAATTAGCAGCAGCTTTCGACGTTAGCATCAAAATAATATTAGTCAATTTGCGTCTAATTGGTAAAGTAAAAATGCTTAATAAACGGGTGCTCCACGAACACAATGATCGCCATCGCGAAGTCGGGTCAAGACGTGCCTTGCACTGCTCAACAGGTACACAAACGAAGGAATTTTGAACCACATTGTTACCTGCAACGAAAAGTGGATTCTTCTTGACAATCGCAAGCGCTCATCAAGTTGGTTGGATCCTCGTTCAGCACCTAAACCATGCCCTGAACGAAAACTTACCCCTAGAAAAGTGATGGTCACTGTTTCGTGGTCTAGCGCCGGTGTGCATATCTTCTTACTAAACGGGATGGACATTACTGCAGATGTGTACTGTGAAGCACCGAACACAATGATAGAGAAGCTTGCTCGTCTCCAACCAGCCTTGGCCAATCGCTCATCCCGGCTGGTCCTGCACGACAACTCGCGACCTCATAACATACGGTCTCCAAGTTACAAAAGCAGGGGTTGAAAGCTCTCCGTCGTCCAACGTACTCAACAGACCTTACGTCTACAGACTTTTGATTTTTACAGAATGTGGATAACTTTTTGGCGGGACAAAACTTCAATACTCGAAAGGCAGTTTGAAATGCCTATGAAAAATATGTTGCCTCCCGTTCAGCGAATTTCTTCAAGAAGAGAATCAATAAACAGTCACTGCGTTGGCAAAGATGCATCAATTGCATAGGTGATTACTTTCATTAAAATAAATAAAAGGTATATAAAAAATACATTAACTTTTTCCACAAAAAACGGCAATTTCATAGGTAGAGACCTAATATATAATAGTTTTACGTGGTAGAGCCACGCTGCAGCTATATTATGGTTGTAGAAAGAATGGGTCAGCTAGACTGAGGTAGGACCACGCTCTTACAGAATACCAGCGTAATATAGCAGTTTGATGTTAATGTGTTTCGTATGATGAGTGTAGAGAACCGGATACATTTTTACTGGAAAAGAGGCATTCCATCTTATTTCTCAGGAGTGACAACGCATCTGCATTTTGATTCTTAACTATGGATGAATGTAGATGTCTATTCGCCGCAGCATCCACTTACTATCAGGTGAACTTTGTGCTTGTTTCTAACCCCATTCTATAAAAAAAAATACTGCAACAGCTTTATAAAAATACTTCCAAGTGCACATGGCAGTAGCCTTTAAGGAAACAGTTTATAGATTTTCGTGTTGTACTTTTCTACCATCCTCTTTGCAAGGCATGCGTTGGTTTACACGACATAGCAATTGAATTTTGAAATAAAATTGCATTTTTCTAACCTCCACAATTTTAAAGGAAATAGGACTTTATGTCCCAGAACTTTGCTTATAAAACGTAAAAGAGTGTGCAAGGGTTATTTAAATATTATTGTACTTTACTATACAACGCGAACCAGGCCAAAACGCCTGCCAAGCGTGGAAACTGTTAAAGTTTTTGCCAAATGTTAGAGTATGTGTATCTTTTTCTTTTTTACTACTTTTTTTATTTCCTACTGCTACCATGTTAACGTATTCTTTTAATGAGGGCTAATAATCTTCCACTCACCAGAAGTCGCTAGCTGTGACTGAGGTAAAGTTTATTGTTACACAGTGTCAGGTAATTGAGAAATTCTTTTTAAATAATAGTTTATCATTATCTAGAGTGTTATATTAATACACAACACAATGTGTCAGTAATTTTAATTTTTAATTTTTTGCACATTATAACTCTTCTTTTTTTAAAATCGGCGTTTAGTTATATTTATAGTTTGGTTTATTCATTTCTTGTGCAAGTAATATAAAATGTAACTAATAATACAGAAAGAAACCTTAAAGATGACATTTTCCTAAGAAATTATCGTCCCCGCTATGAATCTGTCAAATATTTTACCTCACTGCAAAGTGGCGCCGCCCTGGTGGCAGAAAAAGTCGTGGATGGCCCTCATTAAAACGCCCTTCTTATTTCGAAACCAACTTTTATTTTTTAACCATAGATAGCGATTCACGTAAACATAATTTCCTAAAATATCTAACTAGTTTTGCTGCCAATATCGATACTGACATATACATAAATATCGATACTCCAATAGCATTCTTTACGTGGTAGAGCCATGCTGCAGCTATATTGCGGGTTGCAGCACGAATGGGTCGGCTCGACTGGGGTAGGACCACGCTCTCACACAATACCAGCATAAATAGCAGCTTAATGCAGCTGTTTCATTTGGTGAGTGTAGAGAACCGGAGAACCATTTTACTGGAAACAAGGCATTCCATCTCAGTCCTCAGAGGTGAAAACGCGTCTGCATTTTGATTCTTAATTGAGGATAAATTTAGATGTCTATGGGTCACAGCATCCATTTACCATCAGGTGGACTGTGTGCTCGTTTGTCACCCATGTTCTATAAAAAAAAACATTCACTCATAAGGATTGGCCGACAGAAGTGAGAACTTAATGGCGCCAGACTAGCGACGCGTAGTAGACATGCTCATCGAGGTCGTCGGTGACGCGAACTGATAAGTTTTCCCCTAACAAAAATCGCTCTGTGCGGCTAAAGAAGTTTTCATTTCAAAAAAAGCAACTATTGCCAAATCGTCCCTCTGAGGCTATCAATGGCGGCCCATGTTTAGAATTGGAATTTTATAGGCTGTAATCGAAGTAATTTCATCCATGTTTTTTTCATACATAATTATGTTTTTCCTCAAGGTCGCTCAGCGAGCTATGGAGAGGGCTATGCTCGGGGTTTCTCTGCGTGATAAACTTAGAAATGAGGATATCCGCAGTAGAACCACAGTAACCGATATAGCCCAACGGATTAGTAAGCTGAAGTGGCAATGGGCTGGCCATATAGCTTGAAGAACCGACAACCGATGGGGAAGAAAGGTTCTCGAGTGGCAGCCTCGTACCGTTAGGCGAAGTGTAAGGCGACCCCCCTCTAGATGGAGTGACGACCTGGTCAGACATGCAGGAAGTCAATGGATGCAGGTGGCTCAGGACCGTGATTTGTGGCATTCCTAGGGGGGGGGGGGCTATGTTCAGCAGTGGACTTATGAAAGGCTGTAATGATGATGAATTATGTTTTTTTTATTCTGTTATATCGTCATTTGTTCATATTGTCTGCAAGGACGGATCTGTCACAATCGTTACGCTTGACAGGCGGAAACGACAACAGTACGAGATATCTCGCACCTTTCTCGCATATTTATGGCCTTTCCTGTAGTTACTTGGAAACCTGGACGAAATGAAGTAATAGATTTTCATGTACCATGACTTGAACGTGCAAATAATCAGACGTTGTGTACAGTAAATGTATAGTTTATACTTTCAATGCGAGATTCCATTTTAAATACAAAAGTAAGTTAAATAAATCCGACTTTAATAATTGTCGGGGTTTGGAACAAAAATATAAAATTATGGTAAAAATAAACTCTTTCAATAAATATATCAGCTAAATTATTTCACTACCACTCGTACAATATTAAATGAGAGTAAAACAAAGATATTATCATGATTATCTTGATCTCGTTTTAGTGCACAAAATGTCAATTTAATTTACGAAGTCAAGTTGCTCTATGCACATGTTTAATTTTTTTTATAGGATAGGGTGATAAACGAGCACAAAGTCCACCTGATGGTAAGTGGCTGCTGTAGCCCATAGACATCTACATATATCCTCGTTTGCGAATCAAAAAGCAGATGTGTTGTCACCCGTGAGGACTAAGATGAAAGGCCTCTTTTCCAGTAAAAAGGGTCTCCGCTTCTCTACACTCACCATACGAAACACAGTAGCGTTAAGCTGCTATTTTATGCTGGTATTCTGTGAGAGCATGGTCTTTCCCCGGTCGAGCCGACCCATTCTTGCTACAACTATACTACTAATATGGCAGCATGGCTCTACTACGTAAAACCACGTAAATTTGTATAAAACACGTTTATACAAATTAATATATTAAATATAGAATTTAAATATATTGGTAAATCCCATTGGGCATACCTTAAGCGCATTAAAACAATTACGTATAACATGATTATACGGAATTATTAAAGTAGTTTAAATACATTTCGACAGCACTATCGGCTTCAACACCCTCGAAAACCATGAAAATGACACCCATGATGAAAAAATTGATACCTATTGCAGCCGCCATCTTGGATTTACATTTCGACAGCACTATCGGCTTCAACACTCTTGAAAACCATGAAAATGACACCCGAGATGAAAAAATTGGTACCAACTTCAGCCGCCATCTTGGATTTACATTTCGACAGCACTATCGGATTCAACACCCTCGAGAACCATGAAAATGACACCCAAGATGAAAAACTTGATATCTATTGCAGCCGCCACCTTAGATTTACATTTCGACAGCACTATCGGCATCAGCACCCCCGAAAACCATGAAAATGACACCAATGATGAAAAAATTTATATCTATTGCAGCCGCCATCTTGGATTTACATTTCGACATCACTATCGGCTTCAACACCCTCGAAAACCATGAAAATGACACCCGAGATGAAAAATTGGTACCTATTGCAGCCGCCATCTTGGATTTACATTTCGACAGCACTATCGGTTTCAACACCCTCGAAAACCATGAAAATGACACCCAAGATGAAAAAATTTATATATTTTGCAGCCGCCTTCTTGGATTTACATTTTGACAGCACTATCGGCTTCAACACCCTCGAAAACCATGAAAATGACACCCATGATGAAAAAATTGATACCTGTTGCAGCCGCCATCTTGGATTTACATTTCGACAGCACTATCGACTTCAAGACTCTTGAAAACCATGAAAATGATACCCGAGATGAAAAAATTGGTACCAACTTCAGCCGCCATCTTGGATTTACATTTCGACAGCACTATCGGATTCAACACCCTCGAAAACCATGAAAATGACACCCAAGATGAAAAACTGAATATCTATTGCAGCCGCCACCTTAGATTTACATTTCGACAGCACTATCGGCATCAGCACCCCCGAAAACCATGAAAATGACACCAATGATGAAAAAATTTATATCTATTGCAGCCGCCATCTTGGATTTACATTTCGACAGCACTATCGGCTTCAACACCCTCGAAAACCATGAAAATGACACCCGAGATGAAAAAATTGGTACCTATTGCAGCCGCCATCTTGGATTTACATTTCGACAGCACTATCGGTTTCAACACCCTCGAAAACCATGAAAATGACACCCAAGATGAAAAAATTGATATATTTTGCAGCCGCCATCTTGGATTTACATTTTGACAGCACTATCGGCTTCAACACCCTCGAAGACCATGAAAATGACACCCATGATGAAAAAAATTGATACCTATTGCGGCCGCCATCTTGGATTTACATTTCGACAACCCTATCGGTTTCGACATCCTCGAAAAGCATGAAAATGTAACCCATGACACATAAATTATACTACTTACTTTTAGTACGTACTATTATTTATTCTGTGCTTTTAAATATTGTAATAAAAAATATCTTATTATTATTATAATCAAGTATTTAAGAAATTTGTTTATTCGAATATTGTGTATTTGTACAGCGATCTTTTTGAGCCGCTGAAAACAACCGAAACAATGTCCACTCACGACGGCGACTGAAGCCGAACCACAAACTATATAGAAACATGAGCCGAACTAAACTTAATACAAAGGTACTCTGTGAACTAAACTACTCTGTGGCTGTAGATCCCCATTTACAGAAACAATTTATGTACGAGGCAACCAAATCAACGAAAATTTCGCCATTTTGGAGCCGAAAAAAATTAATTATAGCTAAACAAAACAAAATTACACTGCCATTTACATTCAGTGGCTTCCCACATGATAGATGAAGAGATTAAAAAATAGATTGAGTTAAACAATTGATATTTTCAAAAGTTATAGTGTTTACAAGCCACAGGGACTTGATAAATCCACACCATAAGCCACTAAAACCCTTTTTTATTTAAAAGTAGCAATTAATCGATTTAAAAAAATTATTAATAAGTTCAACAATCATTTATCTTTCTAACAATGCGCTTTTTATATCATTTATATGTATAATATGATTGCTAGATACGATTTTATTCGATAAAATGTTGGAATTTTAATTTTTAGGCGATAGTAGAACATTACCTTGCGCTTTCGCTTAAGGTATGCAATATTATTACTAACTACTGTTTCAAAACGAGAAAGAGCCGCAAAGATTCTCTGGTTTTGTAATATTTTTTAAACACAATAATATAGCCCAACGGATTCGTAAACTGAAATAGCGATGGGCCAGCCTATAGCTTGAAGAACCAACAATCGATGGGGAAGAAAGGTTCTAGAGTAGCAGTTTAGTACCGATAGGTGAAAGTCCTACATTTACCTACCCCCACTAGATAGAGCGACGACTTGATTAGACGTGCAGGAAATCATGGATGCAGGTGGCTCGGGTCCGTGCTTTGTGGCATTTCGTGGGGGAGGCCTGTGTTCAGCAGTGGACTTGTGAAGGGCTGTAATGATGATGATGATGATGAAAATAATAACTCAAAGGCAAAATATTACATAAAGTAATTTGACGGCTCCATCGCGCAATGGCTAGCATTAAGTTGCAGCGCCAATGGCCGCGAATTCGTGATCCGAACGGAGCAAGTATTTGTACGGTCTACAAATAATTGTTCCGGGTCTGGATGTATGCCTTTGTGCAATTAATGTATGTTACTTGCCCCTGAGTTATAAGTGAAAAGCCTAAGGTTTATCTTAACGTTTTTCTTGAATTTAATAGAATTTATAAATATATTACATAATATATATTTTTAATATTATAAATATTAAATGCAAATCTCGATTAAAAGAAAATCTTAGTGTGGGAGTAACGTTTTTTTAAATAAAAATGGAAAAACAAGAAGGAAAAAGGAAGAAAAAGAAAAACCTTTTCTACCGACTTCAAGAAGGAGACGTTACTCAATTCGACTGTATGTTTTTTATGTGTGTTACCTCATTATTTTTTTCTGGTTGAACCGATTTCGATGATTCCTTTTTATTTGATCCCATATAAATTAGATCAAGGTTTGATCAGTAGTTTTTGAGTTATTTTTAATAATTTATATTGAAGTCGGCTGTAAAAAATGTATTAATTTTAAATTATTGTTTTAATTTGCTCCCGTCTCTTTGTTGGGGCTTTTATTGTATTCGATTTGATTAAATTGTCAATGACACACATAATAACGCACTATTTAAACAAAAAGTCTATGTATACATTTATTTATTTATTATTTACACACGATACCGTGGTGAGTAGGACTGTATGATAATTAAGTTATTAGTTTTAGTTATTTAATGTAATATAATTGATAGAATCAGGCGTTACTTTGCGGAAATCCATTATAATGGGGTTGTTATAATATATTTGCTTAGTTCCGCGTAAAGAAAGAAAATGATGCGTCCTGCCCAGTTTTAAGGGGACTTCTACAACACTAAGTACTTAGCGGCCAGTCTCCGCAGAGTCTACTTCACCTGGGGATGCCTCGTGTAGAGGCGAAACACGTGTCGTATTTTCGAGAGTGGTGTGTCGTATCTAGTGTGGTGGTGCTGGGGGTCGTAGTGCTGGGATTAACGGCGATGGATTTAGTGCGCGCGATTGAGGGAGGGAGGGAGGTCCCCATAAAACTGGGCAGGACACATCATTTTCTTTCTTTACGCGGAACTAAGCAAATTAGTTTATAACAACCCCATTATCTAATATAATATGTATATATTTAATGATTTCTTATATTTACGCGAACACTACACATTGAATAAAACTATTTTTTTACGGATTTTATCGCGTTTAATTTACTATTTTAATTCCCGACGTTTCGGGTGCTTTACAGCAACCCATGGTCACGGGGGGGACTGAGATGTTTGACGTCCCGATGTCACAGTTAGTTTCAATAGAGAAGATGGATGGGTGCTGCCATCTGCTTGGGATCCTATAATTAACATAATTTAAAATTAAAAATTTTGTACGGCCGACTTCAATATAAGCGCTTTCAATATAGGTTATTTAAGAATAACTCAATAACCATTAGTCTGACCATGATCAAATTCATATGGGACCACACGAGAACTATCAGCTTTCATATAAAAAAAGAATCATCGAAATCGGTTCGCCCAGTACAAAGTTATGAGGTAACACACATAAAAAAAAACATACACTCGAATTGAGTACCGTCTCCTTTTTGGAAGTCGGCAGAAAATTAAATCCAAACCCAAGCATACCACTGCTAGACTTCAAGATACTGTAAGTTCATTCTGCGTAAATCGAACCAAAAATTAATATTAAAAACTGAAGGTAGCCGAGCTAACGGTGACATCGAGATGTCAAATATCTCAGTCCCCCCCCCCCCCTCCCGTGAGCATGGGTTGCTGTAAAGCACCGGAAACGTCGGAAATTAAAATTGTAAATTAAACGCGATAAAATCCGTAAAAATAGTTTTATTCAATGTATATATTTATTGTTCCCATCTGTTTTTTTATGTGTGTTGCCTCATAACTTTTTACCGGGTGAACCAATTTCGATGATTCTTTTTTCATTTGAAAGCTGGTGCTTCACATGTGGTCCCATATAAATTTGATTAAGATCTGACCAATATTTTTTCAGTTATTCCTAATAATTTATATTGAAGACGGTTGTACAAAATTTTTAATTTTAAATTAGAATTATATTAAATATAATCTATGTTACAGACAGACACTGCAATTTTATTTATATGCATAGATTTGAATTTCCTATAATAAGTGATCGCTTTCTCATGTTTGATCTTCTCTGACACAGATAATTGAATTTGCAACCTTCCCGTTAGCAGTATCGACGTGTCGTTTGCTTACAAATTGTTTATCAAGCTCCCATATCTATCGAGATTAGTCAAAGACTAACTTAATTTTATTATGTGTACCTACGCTAACCAACATTGGGAACATGTGCTACAAACATGTCCTTATATATTTATTACCTAATATTAATCCTAGAATTTTTATAAATATATTAGTTCCTGTGTATGATAAAATTATAATGTCGTTAACAGTGAGGAAACGCCCAAGGATCTCACGGTGAAAAGGGATAGTGGGTTGGTAATGTGGATGACTTCAAGGCAAGAGTGAAAAGGCTTTTGTTGAGCTAAGTCAGTGCGATTTACCATCTTTGACTGCATTTCCACTTACTGTCAGAAGCGATGGAATATTACAAATAATAATTATTCCAAATGTATTAAAAAACTTTTACTACCTTTCTAGTTCTAAATTGTATTTAAAGTCTCAAATCTTTAACTCATTGGAATCGTCGACGCCCGAGTCCTTTCCGATCGGCTCGATTCATTGGCACTGCGTAAAGATGTTGCATCCCTTTGCATTTTCTTTCGCATTTACCACGGGGAGTGCTCTGAGGAATTGTTTGGATTAATCCAAGCCGCCAAATTTCACGAACGCACATCGCGGCAGAACTACCTATATCATCCACACCATCTGGATGATTGGCGGTCCACGACTATGCGATTTAGAAGATGTTTTCTTCCTTGCACGCATTCCTTGTGGAATCGATTACCATCAACGATTTTTCCGGACCAATACGACTTAGGGACCTTCAAGAAAAGAGCCTACTCCTTTTTAAAAGGCCGGCAACGCATCTGTAATTCTCCTGGTTCCCCTGGTGTTTCAGTTGTTCGTGGGCGACGGTAGTCACTTACCATCACATGAGCCGCATGCTCGTTTGCCCCCTCTTCTATAAAAAAACTCATTGGGTAGCTTTTTTAGGTGATAGAGCCATGCTGCAGCTATATCAGTAGTATAGTTGTAACACGAACAGGTTAGCTCGACCAGGGTAGGACCACGCTCGCGTAAAATGCAAATAGCAGCAAAAAATAGCAGCTTAATGCTGCTGTATTTCGTATGATGAGTGTAGAGAACCGGGGAAATCCTTTTTACTGAAAAAGAGGCATTCTATCCAAGTTCTCACGAGTGACAGTGCATCTGCATTTTGATACGTAATTGAGGATAGATATAGGGCCACAGCAACCACTTACCATCAGGTGGACTGTGTGCTCGTTTGCCACCCTTTACTATAAAAAAATTAAATTGCTAAAAGAATCGTAGTGACGGCGAAGATAATCCACTATTCTTCTTCATCCCGTGGGCATGGTAAAAGGTGACAAAGGGAAATAAAACTATACAAAATCCTATGGAGCTGTGATTTTACGCTGGTATTCTGTGAGGGCGTGGTCCTTCCCCGGTTGGGCCGACCCATTCGTGCTGCAACCATAGTATAGCTGCACCATGTCTCTACCACTTATAAAATAGATAAAAATTGTAAAAACAGATCATAGTGTATTACCAAATGGTGTTTGCTCATAGGCTTTCTCTTTTTGCGTATCGTAGATTTTTAATAATGCGCAAATTCGATAGGAGACTTTTACCTACTCATAGAAGTAGGTGATAGAACTCCATTTTCCATTTTTTAACCTATTTTTGCCGCCAAATAGCTGTGCCTGCACTTCTCATTCGGTCTGAAGGATATATAGCCAGAATAATTACAGGCCTTCTTCGTCTTCCGTACTGATAACGTATGTGTAGTCTTCGTTGTTTGAAGTTGGTGCAGAAACCCGTGGACAGCAGTGGTTATTTACCATCAGATAGACTGTTAGTTCGTTAGCCTCTTCAGTTTTATAAAAACAAAACTTACAAAAGGGGGGGGGGGGGGGTGGAAGGTGCATTTTTTACTTTTCCAAGAACGTGGCTGCACAAAACATCCAAAGTATACATGTGTATACTTTAGATGTTTTGCCAACATTCACCACAGTAGGTACATGAGTTGGTGAGAGCAGGGCCGCCAATGCTCCTTACCATCACAAGCCTGTAGTATTTAAGTTTAGAAAACATTAAATAAATAAATTCCTTTTTTTTCTTTTTAATTTAAAAAAAAAGTTACCCCCACACTTGGATTTTCTCCTGTATCCTGGAGGCAATTTACAAACATAGATTGCACGAGGACAAACATCCAGACCCGGAACAATTATTTGTAGGCTATACAAATACTTGTTCCGTGCGGGATTCGAGCCCGCGGCCCCCAGCGCATCAACTCATTGCTAAATTGCTAAGCCACTGCGCCACGGAGCCGTCTAATGTTGAATTTATTTTATGCTGTCAGTGCATTACCACAAACTGTATGGAACACTGTGATGATTGACATTTGAATAAAAAGCTAAATAAAATATATAAAAGATTGCATTATTTTATATCTTCCCCTCCAAATTAAAAAATAAAGGACATAATATATAAGTATAATATAATATATAGATATAATATATTTAATTACATCTTCAAAGGTTTCTGAAGCCGATAAAAATTATGTTTTCCCTACGGGCACATCCGTCCCTTATTTAACAATTAGTAGAAACCTTTTAAATATTTACTCAAATCAGTAACTTTATAAAAATGATAAAAATGATATGAAAGTGGCTAGCGCAATTTGAACAAAGAAATATAAACCAACTAACAGAGACCTCTAAATCTCATTTGTAGGATAATGGAATCTAATGCTGCAAACTTTTCTGATGCTGTAATAAAAAGTAGTACTCGTATTCAAAAAGCACATGAAATATATAATATTATTAGTTCTTAAATGAGGATAAATGTCGATGTCTATTGACCACAGCATCCACTTACCGTCAAGTGCGCTGTGTGCTCACTTGTTGTACCGTTTTTATCAACTTTATTCTATAAAAAACTGTATAGAAAACTCCAAGATAAACAGGGTTGCAAGAAAGAGTGTTCTCATTAAACTTCATGTGTTGATATCAGTCACGGCGACCAAAATCAACGAGATTAGCCAGTACTTTTATTATAATCATTTCAAAATATTTTTAACTAAATTTCATCTACCTAATATAGTCATAACTGGTCACTAAGAATGTTATGACAGCAAAAAGAAGTAGCGCTACATACTAGGAGATTTTTAGCCGTTTAGACATTATTCAACGTTCACTATGAATATTGAATATACAATAGTTAACAAGTTGTTCCTCTTGTTCTTTACTAGCCACCAATGTACATGGGGCTCTCTCGTCATAGGGTGGATTTGTTTTAAATTTCGCGCTTGGTAAATAGATTAACGATCGAAATACCACATGTGAGGCAGGTAGATTAACGACGCAGTACCACATGTGAGGTATGTAGATTAATGATTGCTGTACCACATGCGAGGCATGTAGATTAACGATCGCAGTACCACATGTGAGGCATGTAGATTAATGATCGCAGTACTACATGTGAGGCATGTATATTAACGATCGCAGTACCTCATGTGAGGCATGTAGATTAACGATTGCAGTACTATATGTGAGGCATGTAGATTAACTATCGGAGTACCAATTGTGAGGTATGTAGATATACAATTGCAGTACTATACGTGAGCGCCTATCACGCTGATGCCCGGTCTGGGCATTTGACGCAAAGAATATGGATATAGCGCCATCTATCGGAAGTATAAGATTGTTTTGACATTTCCCATATGGTCTATTAAAACACCAATAAGATGAAATGAGGTGATTGATTCTCTTACACCGCCATTACGCAGCAAATTGAATATTGTTCAATTTGCTGCGTATATATGCGTATATATATTGTATTGTGCCGAGAACGCTTTTTGAGCCAGGAAATATTCAGCCCTCTTTCGACAACAAGTCGCGAATGCAGTTCCTTTAGTTATTAAATAGGATTCACTGCATGTAGACCCCGTGGACCCATAGACTCTACAGCAAATGGTACAAATATTATCTAGTCAAATTTCAGTGAGTCATACCTGCGCCAGTTACTCAGTTCAAGTTTTGAAGTTTTTAGTTTTAGTTATTTTTAATTAAAAGTAAAGTTGCAGCCTATTTGCGTCCCACTGCTGGGCACGGGCCTCCTCTCATTTCTGAGAGGGTTTTAGGGCAAGGAAATGTTCGCCTCGTTGCGCCAATGCGTGTTGGTAAACTTCACATGTCGTCGAAATATTTTTTTTTCTTATTTCTCAGACATGCAGGTTTCCTCACAATGTTTTCCTATACCGCCGAGCACGTGGTAAATCAGCACTTAAGATTGCAATTAACAATTTCATTGGTGCCGGCGGGGATCGAAACTGGGTTGCTCGCGTACTGTGAGAAGCTTACAGCGAGCGCTAACCATCTGAGCTACCACGGCTCTTTATATTATATTAATAAATATTCTATATTTTAATATTATGAAGATAAATGTTTCTTTTAAATATTTTATTATTTATAGATCAATAAACAGGAACATAATTGTTTTTATACAACTTGGCACTTTTTGTTGTGTGAAATATGACCATGAGTGGATGCCCGTTCTTTACGTTACGATTCCTTCCTTAAAAACCGCTTTTCTACATCTAATCTATAAAAGTGCTTTTGCGGTTAACAAATTTATAGTTTTATCTTATCTCTCCCAGTGAAAAGACCACGGAGAGTGGTTGGACGAGACATAAAGGGCATAAAATTAAATAGAGTTGCTTTCATATCCTAATCTTTTTCCTACAACAAAGGGTCTGCTATAAACTGTTACTTCTTTGTATATTTTAAAAGCATATTTATTTTTAATAACGTCTTTTTGTGATTTAAATTCTCAGAGGTTTTTTAATTTTTAAGCAATTTATGAGGGGGGGGGGGGGGGTTCAGTAATAAACCGCAACTTACATATTTTATACCGTGGCACAATGATCTGCTGCGATCTGAGGGCCGGTTATACCTGGTGGCAACATTGTGACGTGGCATGCGTTGTAATAATATATGAAGTTAAAAACGAAGAAGAAGGTAGGAAGCTTGAGAAGCGATACACATCTCTTTGTCTGTCGACTTCCAAAAAGGAGACGGTACTCAATTCGACTGTATGTTTTTTTATGTGTGTTACCTTTTTACTGGGTGAACCGATTTCGATGATTCTTTTTTTATTTGAAAGCTGGTACTTTTTTTGTGGTTCCATATGAATTTGATCAAGGTTAGACCAATAGCTTTTGAGTTATTCTTAATAACTTATATTCAAGTCGGCTGGAAAAAAAAATAGTTTTAAATTATGTTATCATGATGTGAATATCTCTCTAAAAACTATAAAAGGAACTCTAGAGTGTTCCGTGTACAATCTAATTGCTAGTGAATTCTACCGTATAGAAGAAGCTATCAGGAGCTGTCAACGTTTGCTGATCTTGGGCTAGTAAGACCGAGTAGTGCATTGCTGTATTGGTGTCATTTTGTGATTGCGGAAACTGAACGGGTATTTAGAATCTCTATACAGTCCACTATCTATATCTATATCTACACAAATAAATAAAATTGGAGTGTCTGTTTGCAATTTCTAAATAACAGCTTTTCACTAAATGCCTATGAAAATATTAAAGGTACTTATAACAAAAGCACATTTTTTTAATTTTTGTATGTCTGTCTGTCTGATTGTTCCGGTCAATCTCCGAAACGGCTGGACCTATTTTAATGGGACTTTCCCTGGCAGATCGCTGATATTATAAGGAGTAACTTAGGCTATTATTCAGTATTTATTATTTATTATGTAGGCTTAGGATTTAATTTAAGTAAAATAAACCTAGCAAGCTAACAGCGTAGTAAAGTGGCGAAGCAATCAGCTTTGTAGCGGTTTCTAACGGTTGCCGTTGAGCAATCAGTTTCAAAATAGGAGGTTCAGATGCCTGGGTGGTCAGTAATCGATTGCTGAAAACAGAATTTGAAAATTCGAAACCGTTCTCGAGATAATCGTGGGACAGACGGACAGACGGACAGACATCGTGAAATCAATAAGTGTCTTCGCAAGCTTCGCCACTTAATAATTAGGGTACCGCGCAAAACAATTAAAAACCTAAATTAAACGCGCGTGAAGTCGCGGGGAACAGCTAGTATCTAATAAAATAATCAAAACCTTAAGGAATGGACTTTGATATGTTTTAACGCTGATAATGATAATCAACTTGTAGTCCAACGGATAGGAACTGGTTGCAGTAACCCAAAGACACGGCAATTTCTTTTTTATAAAATTAGAATTAGGTAAGTGGCTAGTTACTGCAGCCCATTTCCCATTAGGTGTACTTAGTGCACCTGCCACCAACCTCAAGTAAAAAAGCCTCAGATGTGTTCTCACCTCTAAAGAAGATGGAATGCTTTCAGTAATTATACTGGTTTTCTTTACCCTTTATACCGGAACACAAAGCGTTCAGGTGTTTAGGAGTGCTCGCCATCTCGCCTGTGGCCTCCTTCGTTTGAAATTGATTGCAGATGTCCATAGGCAGTACCCATTAGCTATTGGACTGTTAATTGTTTGTCATCCTAATATTACAAGGAAGAATGGCACAAGAATGCCTTTATGTGTCAAAGGTAGAGTTCTGACCCACAGTAAATTAAAAATTAAATGGTAAAATTTGTGTTCAGGAAGTACTAAAATTGATATCTGTACGACGTTAGATAGTTAAAGTTAAAATTGATCAGTAAAAACATGTCACTCACACACTTAAACTTCTATCGTGTGTACAGTTTACATACACAAACTTTTTTTTAATAAGATAAGGGTGACAAACGAGCACACAGTCCACCTGATGGTAAGTGGTTGCTGTTGCCCATAGACATCTACATCTATCCTCGATGACGAATCGAAATGCAGATGCGTTGTCAGCCGTGAGAACTAACATGAAATGCCTGCTTTTTTTTAGGAGAGGGGGCAAACGAGCATGCGGCTCACCTGATGGTAAGTGACTACCGCCGCCCATGAACAACTGCAACACCAGGGAGGGAATTGCAGATGCGTTGCCAGCCTTTTAAAAAGGCGTACGCTGTTTTCTTGAAGGTCCCTAAGTCGTATCGGTCCGGAAAAATTCCTAATGGTAATCGATTCCACAAGAAAGTCGTGCGAGGAAGAAAACATCTTCTAAATCGCACAGTGGTGGACCGCCAATCATCCAGATGGTGTGGATGGTATCGGGAGTTCTGCCGCGATGTATGAAAAAAGGGTTTCCGGTTCTCTACATGCGCCATATGAAACACAGCAGCCTTAAGCTCCTATATTTAAACTACACAAGGACAAACATCCAGACCCGAAGCAATTAATTTGTAGCTCCACATTCGTACGGGACTGTATACTGCAGCCCTCAGCGCTGCAACTCAATACTAAGCCAACGGAAAACAGAGTCACCAAACCCTGATATTTTTTTTCTAAAAGTATATGCTGTTGGCCTGTCGCCTTTACAGCTTCATCGAAGCAGACTTATAAAGAAGGATTTATGAGTTATCGAGTGCATTAATTCTGCCGGCGATGCCGAATGCAGTCCCGGGGCCCCTGCTTTTGGATTGAAGCACCTCGAGCTAGGGGGCTCGATAGATTTCCAGCGCCCGTCAGAATGAGGTACGAACCTCAGCTTGAACCACTATCGAAATAATATAAATGATAAAATTTCGAAAAACTAAAAACGCCTCTTTTTTAGTTTTTCGAAATTTTAACGGATATTGAACCTCGTGTATGTAGTGTGTCTGTGACCTCGCGCTCACTGGCGAATGTGAATGTGTGAGTGTTAGTAAATCGGATTCCCTCTCCTGTGAAGTGGTATCAAACCTCATATAAGTAAAAGCGATTTTTATATAAAAGAAGTGGCGAATGAACTTGCGGCTCATCTAATGGTAAGTGACTACCGCCACCCATGAACAACTGCAACACCAGGGAAATTGCAGACGCATTGCCGGCCTTTTTATATAATGGGCTATTTTCTTATCTTTTTGTCTGTGATATTAGTAAAAAAAACAAGCAATTGTTGTTCGCTAACTTGCTGTACTTAAACACAGACTCAATAGAAATTGCAGTCGTATCACTTATACGTGACTCTCGTCGTAATCAAGAATCGCCTTTATTAGTTTAAAGATAAAAAGTGAAAAGGTACTTTTGTTTGTTCTTTACTTATTTCTTTTATTAAATAAATAAGTTTCGTTGCTGTAAATTCTAATATTAAATCACGTATAGTATAAAAATGCATTACTCCTGTTATCCTAGTGGGGGTAGGCAGAGTCCAAAGAGTAGCGAGCTATTTGGACCAAGTTTAGCCAAAAATATGCGCTCTATAAATCATTGGAGCGACCGATGGTATGTGGGACGGGCCCAGCACCGAATCAGGCCGACATTGTCGCAATCTGGCGTGGCCTCATGGCACGGGATCTCCGGTTCTCACCATGCGTACACGTTAAGGCGGCTATTGACATGCCTGCCGCAGGGGCAATCTAGGGAGCACAGCGATCGGAGCAATATCGGAGCTGTCTCAACACACACGCCTGCCGTTCAGTATGAGAGTGTACGTCTTGCTGGACGCACGCGTTGAGAATGGCGCCAGTTTTATCTAAATATCAATGAATCGGTATATATAGCCTTGGCTCTTTTTTATATTGAATAAGAGTGACAAATGAGCACAGTCCACCTGATCGTAAGTGGACACTGTGGCCAATTGACACCCACATTTATCAATAAAACAGCCAATTAATTAATAATTACAACCTTAATATAGTGCTTATAAGCTGCAGCATAGCTATGCCACGCTATTTTTAGGCTATCAAAGACAATTAAATGTGACTAACTTCACTCGTCATAATTTAATATAACCAATTTATTCTGTGATATAACTTAACTAACTAGTGCTTAGTAACTATAGTTTAACTAGTGTTACGAATAGCCAAGATAGTTTTCTAATGATGAGTTTTAATAAATTTAATTATTAAAATTTGTATTTTTGTTTAATTATTTAGTTAATGACATTTTATTTATATTCCAGCAATTTTAATACTATTGGAATATTTTCACATTGTCACGTCGAGAGAATGAACGAAGAACGATTGACGAAAAAAGTGTATAAGGCGAGTGTGAATGAAAGTGTTGGAAGGGGTAGACCTAGGCGGACATATCTAGACCAAATTAGGAACGTCTTGAAAAAAGGCCAGGTTAAGAGTACCCTAAACCGTAGAGCATGTATGAAGGGAATAATGAAAGTGGACGAAGCGAAACAAGTATGTAAGGATCGTAGCAAGTGGAAAGAAGTGGTCTCTGCCTACCCCTACGGGAAAGAGGCGTGATTATATGTATGTATGTATGTATATTTTCTTTCCCATACTAGCCCTTATGATAAGTTAGTTAACAAATCCCAGTAATATTACTTGTAAGTTACAACGTTCAAATAACGTTCTTTCTGCGGTTCTGACTTGTACTCATACGTGTGCTCCGCGCGAATATCGCAACGAACTGAACGACATTGGCCCAATTGCGCTACACACGCGACAGCGGCAGTGCCGATCTAGGGAGCAAGGAATGTCTTGCACTCCTGCCGCCCTGCCGCAGGGCCGACTTAAAAAATTGCCCCTGCTTGCCTACACACATCACAATTAAGGAGGCAATTAAGGGCCATCCCCACTCCTACATCCTCGATTGCCCCTGCGGCAGGCATGTCAGTAGCCGCCTTTAGGCAGCTATTTTACGCTGGTATTCTGTGAGAGCGTGGTGCTTCCCTAGTCGAGCCGACCTTTTCGTCCTACAAACCATAATATAGCTGCAAAAAATAAGATAAATGTAACGATACCTCTTATGAAAATTAACTTTTGAAATATTTATATACTGTAATGCTTCATAAGCTTAATTGGTCAATCAATCAAAATGTTGACAAAATATGTCGGACTAAATTTTATTATGTATCCTCGGCTTCGCCTGGTACTATTGGTTTGGCGTGGTTGAGGTTTAAGATAATCACCAAAGTTTTTTTTATATCTCTAAGTAAATCACCCTGGATATATTTAGACTTACCGACAACAAATTTTAAAACTGGTTATTCATATCTTGATACCTTACCTTTATAAATAACCTTCATCATCATCATCATCATTACAGCCCTTCACAAGTCCACTGCTGAACATAGGCCTCCCCCAAGGAATGCCACAAAGCACGGTCCTGAGCCACCTGCATCCATCGACTTCCTGCATGTCTTACCAGGTCGTCACTCCATCTTGTGGGGGGACGCCCTACACTTCGCCTACCGGTACGAGGCTGCCACTCGAAAACCTTTCTTCCCCATCGGTTGTCGGTTCTTCGAGCTATATGGCCGGCCCACTGCCAATTCAGCTTACTAATCCGTTGGGCTATGTCGGTTACTCTGGTTCTACTGCGGATATCCTTATTCCTAAGTTTATCACGCAGAGAAACTCCGAGCATAGCCCTCTCCATAGCTCGCTGAGCGACCTTGAGCTTCCTCATACGGCCAGCAGTGAAGGACCACGTCTCAGTTCCGTAAGTCATCACTGGCAACACGCACTGGTTGTACAATTTTGTTTTAAGGTTTTGAGGTATTTCTGACGAGAAGATGTGTCGTAGCTTCCCGAACGCTGCCCAGCCGAGTTGAATCCGTCGATTGACCTCTCGGTCGAAGTTGGACTTACCTAGTCGGACTATTTGTCCCAGGTAAACATACTCGTCAACAACTTCGAGCTTAGTGCTCCCAACAACTACCGGCATAGGTGTGACATGGACATTAAACATAATCTTTGTTTTGTCCATGTTCATCTTAAGACCTATCCGTTGGGAGACACTATTGAGGACATTGAGCATAGTGCTTAGCTCCTCCAGCGATTCTGCCATGAGGACTATATCGTCGGCAAATCGAAGGTGAGTGATGTACTCGCCATTGATGTTAATTCCGTATCCTTTCCAGTCCAGAAGCTTGAAAACGTCTTCCAATGCAGCGGTGAAGAGTTTCGGGGATATAACGTCACCCTGTCTTACACCTCTCTGCAATTGGATAGGTTTCGTACTCTGGTTCTGTACTCGGATAGCCATCGTAGCTCTACTGTACAAACACTTCAGCACTTCGATATACCGACAGTCAACTTGGCACCGCTGAAGGGACTGCAGCACCGCCCAAATTTCGACGGAATCAAAGGCTTTCTCATAGTCCACATACGCCAGACATAGTGGCAAATTGTACTCTTCGGACTTCTGTACAATTTGCCGTAGGGTATGTATGTGGTCTATGGTGCTAAAGCCCTTTCGGAAACCGGCTTGTTCGGGAGGCTGGAAGTCGTCAAGTCTGCACGCGAGACGATTCGTAATGACTCTCGAAAACAGCACGTAGACGCGGCTCAGAAGGGAAATCGGTCTGTAGTTCTTCAAGAGAGCGTTGTCACCTTTCTTGAAGAACAAGACCACCGCACTTCTGACGGACGGAATTAAAGAGCTTCTGAAGGACTTCAAGTACCGGTCTTCCACCCGCTTTCAGAAGCTCCGCTGTAATTCCATCCTCGCCTGGGACCTTGCCGTTTTTAATGTGCTGGAGAGCCATTCTAATCTCGCTCAGACTGACGTTCGGGATATCTTCGGAATAGTGTCGAATAAGACTCGCTCTTGGATCGTTACTCACACTTGCGTGTGGCTCCAACGATGACGTGTACAGCTGCCCATAGAACCTCTCAATCTCACTCAAAATCTCAGGTGCTCCGGAAACGATGCTGCCACACTCGGTCTTCAGCTTTGACAGTTGGCTCTTTCTGGCAGACAGATCTCTGGCAAAGACTTTGGAGCCTTGGTTCCGCTCGATCGCTTCTTCAATACGAGCTGTATTGAAGTTGCGTAAGTCTCGCCGCATGAATTTGGAGATCTGTCTGTTCAGTTGCCTGTATGCTGTCAAATCTGTTGAAGAATGTAGCCTCATCTCCCGTCTAACAGCCATTAGATTAAGAGTGTGATCGGAGAGTTTTTGTGTTCTTCTGCGGTGGGTCTTGCAGAACTTAGCTCCGACCGCATGGACAGTTTCCACGAGCTTGTCATTCATATCATCCACTTCATTGCAGTCTTCTAGGCACTGGAAACGGTTTTGTAACTCGAGCTGAAAGGTTTCGGGACTTTGGATTAGAGCACGAGGGGGACGGAGCGTTGACTTCATCAGACGAGACCTCTCCAACTTAACATTTAGGTTCAGTGTGCCTCTAACCATTCGGTGATCGCTGCCGGTTTTCACCCTCGCGATCACTGAGACATCACTGAACAGTTGTCGTCTGGTCGTCATAATGAAGACAATTTAATTTTTTGTCGAACCGTCGGGGCTCGACCAGGTCAACTTCCTGTGGGGCCGCTTCTTGACGAAAGAGTTCATCATAAAGAGTCCCTCTTTCTCCATGAAGTCGGCCAGCTGCTGGCCCCTTGGGTTCCGTTGCCCTATTCCAAATTTCCCTACTTTCAGCTCACCGTTCTCTCTTGTGCCTAGTTTTGCATTGAAGTCTCCCATTAACACCGTATATTGGGTTTTGGAGGAATGCATGGCTCTAGAAATATCCTCATACATTTCCTCCACCTCCTCATCGGGGTGTGCCGAGGTTGGTGCGTAAACCTGTATGACCTTCAGCGAATACCGTTTGGTGATTCTGAGTATAAGGTACGCAACCCTCGTCGACACACTCCCGATCTTTACAACGTTGTTAACGAGAGACTTGTGGACGATAAATCCGACACCTCCTTGGGACAGATGGTCGCCCTCCCGGTGATAGAACAAGTTGCCGGATTCGAGGATTACCGTGTCCTCCCCCTTTCTTTGGACTTCGGATAATCCTATAATATGCCAGCGCAACTTGTCTATCTCTTCTTCCAGCTCCACGATCTTCTCGTCAGTCCTCAGGGTGCGTGCGTTGTACGTTGCCAGGTCGAGTCGTCTAAGGTGGCAACCGAACCTCCACCGGAGATTCTTAGCACCCCCTGCCCCGCCGTTACCATGGTCGCCACCGTAGCCAGGAATAGCGGGGCCGCCGGGGACTGGGGGCCGTTTATTATTGTCATTGCTCATGAGGGGTATATTGCCATAGTTGCCACGCTTGGCGAGCGGGTTGGCAACCGCAGTTTTTTTTATTGTATTTATGCCGTTACCAGGAAGATGCTGCTGCCCATCTCCTGCCTGTTTCCCTTTGTCGCCTTTTACGACACCCACGGGAGGATATGGGGTAGTGGATATTCTTGACCGCCACTACACGGTGACCTTCACAGCTGAATAAAAACAATTATTTCGATATTTCAGACGAACAGTTCAATTTTACTTATATTTATATTAAAAATGTACATAGGTTTTTTTTATAGGATAGGGTGACAAACGAGCACACAGTCCACCTGATGCTAAGTGGTTACTGTGGCCGATAAACATCTACATCTAACTTCATTTGCGAATCAAAATGCAGATGCGTTGTCAGCCGTGAGGACTAAGATTCTATCTTAAGATAGAATGCCTCTTTTCCAGTAAAAAGGGTCTCCGGTTCTCTACACTCACCATATGAAACATAGCAGCGTTAAGCTGCTTTTTTACGCTGATATTCTGCGAGAGCGTGATTCTTCCCCGGTCGAGCCGACCCATTCGTGCTACAACTACACTACTAGTATAGCTGCAGCATGGCTCTACCACGTAAAATAAATAAGTAAAAAGTAATACAATACAATACAGTTACCAGCCAGTTAGTACAAGTTAACAGCCGTGAGGACTAAGATGGAATACCTCTTTTCTAGTAAAAAGGGTCTACGGTTCTCTACCGTCACCAAACAAAACACAGCAGCATTGAGCTGTTATTTACGCCGAAACAGTCAATGTTTTCCAAATCAGTACTCTGTTTAAAAAAAAACATTCTGAAATGTAGGCAATATTTGTATTGTAAATACTTTTTATTTCTATTTATATATATTTTAAATAAATATAATAAAAAATAGTATTAAACTGATTCCTATCCAAACATTTCGCGCAATGGATCTAGTACATAAATTACACGATACTATTGTCCGAGTGATTTACTACAACTGGACGCCACGTATCCGAAGCGGAGAATTTACTGCAGCTGATAATACTGAATAGTCAACAGAACAAAATTTCAATAACTGGGAGATCATAATTGTTCTCTCCGTTTTTCGGCTAATCTTAAGTTGCTTAACAGTGGTAGAGCCACGCGGCAGCTTTTGCTGTCGCACGGATGGGCCGGCTCGAACCGGGGTGGTACCACGACCTCACAGAAAACCAGCGTCAAGTAGAGGTTTACCTCTGCGTTTCGCTTGGTGAGTGCAGGTGATCGGAGGCCCTTTTTACTGGAAATGAGGCATTCCATCTTCGTCCTCACGGGTGACAACGCATCTACATTTTGATTTGTAATAGAGGATAGATGTATATGTATATGGGCCGCAGCAACCACTTACCATCAGGTGGACTGTGTGCTCGTTTGTCACCCTTATCATATAAATACATATAAATTGCTCAATCCTTTACACCGTACTTGTTAATTATCTTACTCTTCCGCCCTCACGGCCATCGGACTCTGGAACGACATCCCTATTGACATTAAACAAGCTCCCAACAAGTTTGTTTTTAAAAATCAAGTCCATAAGCATGTGAAAAAATTGTTGCAATTTTGAGCTAACGCAACTCTTATTTTCATACACATACATATACTTCATATTTGTACTGACATATATATATATATATATATATATATATATATATATATATACACACACAAATATGAAGTATATATACTGGGATCACTCCGCCTCTTATAGGTACTGGGAGAGAATGTACTTTTAAATATCACGAAGAACTAGAAAGACACTAATCTGGATAGAAACATTCAGTTTGTCAGTCAATCGAAGTCATCAAAAAGAATGAACAAATAGACAGGCCTACAAACGAAATAATGGACGGACTGACGATCTTACCAAAAAACGAATTTGGGAAATCATATTAATAAACAAAAAAGTCCAATGAAGCTTATTTATCGTTGCTATCTGTTAGTTATCCGTAATAGTGTGTTTTCTAAATATTTCAAAAACAACTCGATGAAATTACTATTTTTGTTACTATTTTCAGAATCGTGCAGAGTTAGTTCGTTTTTCATATCACTATTGTACTAAAACTAAAATCAACATTTTAACATGACGGCTCAGCAGTACAAATGGCCAGGGGTTCGAATCCCGCACGAAACAAGTATGGCCCACAAATAATTGATCCGGATGATAATTCTTGATGTCAGGAAAGTTTTTGTCATCTAGTAATCTTAGAAGTGACGTTTTTATTTGTTCAGATTTTTTTCACATTTAATTCAACAACGATTATTTAACTAAAGTAATAAAATCAATACAGTCAATAATAATCTTTTCATTTCTTTAGTTAGTGGATGCTGTGGCTCATAGACATCTACATTTAGTCTCGATTAAGAATCAAAATGCAGATGCGTTGTCACTCCTGAGAACTAACTAACTATGGAATGCCTCGTTTCCAGTATAAAGGGTCTCTGGATGGGCAGCAGCGTGTTCCTAGCACCAATTTAAACGTGGTAGAGCCATGCTGCAGCTATATTACTGGTATAGTTGTAGCACGAATGGGTCGGCTCGACCGAGGAAGGACCACGCTCTCACAGAATACCAGCGTAAAATAGCAGCATAACGCCGCTATTTACTATTACCAGTTTGTAATGATTACATTTATATTTCAGAAGAATTAACCTTAATTACACTGTCTCCTTTTTCTTCTTCAATTAAACCTATATGGATATCTTGATTACACATTATCTACGCATAAACTATTCTGTATAAAATAAAACTTCCAAAAACTAAAAATGGGAATTACAACCAAAAAATAGTACACTTTTTTAAAGTTGTTTTAAACAGCGAGACGGTTTTCACAACTCTGTGATTGAATTTTAAACTAGGTTTACATTCTTTTTGAGCTGCCATTCACGTAAAGAATACACGGATTTTGTATGTAAAGGGAGTTAGACCTTACACTCTAGGTAATAACGACGTTAATGGAGATCTAATTTTCATGGGCGTAGGTGTCTGTGACGGACACAGAAAGTTGAAAATGAACAGGCATTGTAGCAAAATTAAAAAGTTTTTTTCCATCGAGTAATCCATGCGGGAGTTTTTCAATGCGAACGTTGAAAGTTCTGTAACATTTACACTCGCTGTTTCTAACCGTTTTAACATGCTAACTGTTTTAATTTACATCGTTATATTGTTTCAATAGTCTGAATAGGCTGACATAAGTGAACGTAATGCATTTTTGGTAATTAGGCTATTGAAAATGATGTTTTATTAATTTTATTTTGTTACTGTTCGTTTTTTAAAACGTAACCTAAGTTTTTCTCCTGTATCGTGGGGACAGTTTCAATACATAAATTTTACAAGGACAATCATCCGGACAAAAAAATAAAACAAATGTACAAAATAAGCTGAAGTGGTAGTGGGCCGGCCATATAGCTCTAAGAACCGACAACCGATGGGGAAGAAAGGTTCTCGAGTGGCAGCCTCGTACCGGTAGGCGAAGTGTAGGGCGACCCCTCACTAGATGGAGTGACGTACCTGGTAAGACATGCAGGAAGTCGATGGATGCAGGTGGCTCAGGACCGTGCTTTGTGGCATTCCTTGGGGAAGGCCTATGTTCAGCAGTGGACTTATGAAAGGCTGTAATGATGATGATGATGATGATGATGATGAACCATCCGGACGGAGATGAATACCATTATCTTTTCCGTTACAGCTTATTAAAAGTTCATTGCTGAACGTAGACTGCTCCCATAGATTGCCTTATGGGAATATTAACCATAGTTGCCACGCTCAGCGGCAGGTAGTTTTTTACTTTTTAATTTTTTTATAGAATAAGTGTGACAAACGAGCACACAGTCCACCTGATGGTACGTGGTTGTTGTGGTCCATAGACATCTACAACATCTATCCTCGATTACGAGTTAAAATGCAGATGCGTTGTCACCCGTGAGGACTAAGATGGAATGCCTCGTTTTCAGTAAAAACTATCTCCGGTTCTCTACACTCACAATACGAAACACAGAAGAATTAAGCTGTTATTTCACGCTGGTATTCTGTGAGAGCGTGGTCCTTCCCCGGTCGAGCCGATCCATTCTTGCTACGACCATTACATAGACGCAGCATGGCTCTACCACACATGTGTGCTTCGAATGGATCCTATTATTATATTCCTAGACTAAATTGAAATTATCATGCGAAATAAAAAGCATGTAGAGGCAGTGAAAGAATATCTACTACATCAGCCCGTGGGTGTCTTAAGAGGCAACAAAAGGAAACTAATACTGGAGATGGATACCAGCGTAAAATAGCAGCTTAACGCTGATATGTTTCGTATGGTGAGTGTAGAGAACCGGAGACCCTTTTTACTGGAAACGGGGCATTCAATCTTTGACCTCACGGGTGACAACGCTTCTGCATTTTAATTCGTAATCGAAGATAGATGTATATGTATATGGGCCACAGCAACCACTTACCATCAGGTGGACTGGGTGCTCATTTGTCACCCTTGTCCTATAAAAAAAGATGGACAGCAGCATTTTCCTGGTAACATTTGATAACATTGGGGGTTATATCGTTTTAGGGAGTTTAAAATTAATGACATGTTTTACGTAAGACAGTAAGAAGGTATATTGTTAGAGAAAAGCGAAAACAAAATGTTTACACATACAGTTCACACGCGGAGCGAGGAGTGCTGCGTATGGTGAATTTTACACGTCCGTGGGAGCCTGTTCAATTTTACACACCTGTGGGACCATCTTTTTGTTTACATTATTTTGATCACAATACTACTCCCCTAAAAAGTATAGGGTACACATACCCATTTCATTAAAAAAAATGTTTAAACTAAGTACACTCAGAAGCTCATAACGCTATCTTATATTTAACAACTAACTGTTCCCCGCGACATTGCCCGCGTGTAATTTAGTAATATAATTATGTTGCGCGGAACCCTAATTCTTTTTCTAAAATATAAGTAGCCTAAGTTACTCCTTATAACATCAGCTATCTGCCAGTGAAAGTCCCGTCGAAATCGGTCCAGCCGTTTCGGAGATTAGCCAGAACAAACAGACAGACAGACAGACGGACAGACAGACAAAAAGTTTAAAAATTGTGTTTTTGTTGTAAGTACCGTATGTGCTTTCATATGCATTTAGTAAAAGCTGGTATTTTGACATTACAAACAGACACTTCAATTTTATTTATTTGTATTTGTATATATACAAACATTAATTAAAAATTACAAACTTTTTTTGTTGACCGTTTGTCAGGCGTGACAGCTATGATAAAATCTTCCCTATAATGCAATTTGGGGGAGGGCTATGTTCACCAGTGGATTACTCTAGGGGATTTTTATAGGCTGTAAATATGTTAAGTAAAATTAAAATACAATTAGCGTTAAATTAGTGATCGTACAGTGACGGTGTCAAGAACCCATCAATCCCTTTCGTCCCGTAGTTGACGTTTGCTATTTCATTTATCAGATTATCTCATAGCTATATGCTGGTATAATAATTTCGTTGACAGCACACATAAAAAACCCAGAGTGGCTGAGTGGCTGAGGAGTAAAATATTAGATATATAATATGAGATATAAGAAGTACATATTCGGCATTAATATCGTCGGAACAATTTTCTGTAACTCTTTTAGACTGGTGCCCAGCATTAGTACGTATAAAGGCTATAACTTTACACATTGGGTAGTGGATATTCTTATACAAGGAATAATTAAATAAAAGAAACTTATAAAAAAAACTTTACTTTTGCAGAAGACTGTAATTTTATCATAATGGCGATGGCTGCCTAGCCTCATACTTGTAAACAGGTGTTCGTTGTAGGGGCTGGTCTGATCGGTTCGCTATACACTAATAAGCTCCAAATTTCTAACGTTCTTTTTTGAGTACATTGTAGATTACACTTTAGTTACCTACGTTAGTTAGGAGAGGGGCAACGAGCATGTGGCTTACCTGATGGTAAGCGTTGACCGCCGCCTATGAATACTGCAGCACCAGGGGAATTGCAGATGAGTTGCCTGCCTTATAATAAGGAGTAAGCTCGTTTTTTGAAGGTCATTATGTCGTACCGGTCCGACAAATTAACCGGTGGTACATTCATTCTCAAAGAAGGCGTACAAGGAAGAAAACTCTTAATAAATCGCACAGTGGTGGACCGGCAAGAAACCAGATGGTGTGGAAAGAAATTACGAACTTTTTCGTATGTACTATTCTTTATATAATCATAAAAATTCACAGAAAAGGTTACCTGGTCAGAGGAACCTCGTTTCCAAACGGTAAAAGTAGATTAAGTGGGTTTAATAAAATACATATTAAAAAAATACATAACAAATATAATTATTTGACCTGCTCAAAGTTCAATAACTTTATTAAACTAAGTTTGTATAAACAGGGTTATTATAATATTAAAGAATTTATGCATGATAATAACCCCTGGAAATGAGGTGATCGCTACCAAGCTATTTCTAATTTGTTGTGTTGTTAATTTGTGTAACATACATGATTGTAAGCTGTTATTTTTGAAAAAAAGTCCCGCTAGGTTACTTGCTGGTTCTTCCCAGGACAGAGGTTCTTTTCGAACCAGTGGTAATTAAACAAAAGAGTGACTTTCAATAAATATTATCTATAATCTATATTGAATAAAAAAGTTTCTGTTTCTGTTATAATTATCAAACAAAATTTTATTTTCTGACGTCTTAAAAAGAAACATATTTAATTTCATTTCATTTCAATTCAATGAGCTATACATTATGTTCATTCATACAGTGCCGGAGTTTAAAGAACACGCCTCGGTAATAGGGTGTAAGCCTCATAAAGACACATGTAATAAGAATTTTAACGAGAAAAGTTTCCACTGAATAGGTTTCAATTTGTAGATTTGATATTACGTATCCGTGTAGGTGATTTTTGCTTTAATGATAAAATTAAGACTGTGGCGCATAAAATAACAAAACTTATTATATTCGTCCCACTACTACATACTTAATATGTACTAAAAAGGTACACATAGAATTACCTTGGTGTTTTGGTGTCGTGAGTTCTGATAGATCAGGGGTTAAGAGCTCGCTGTAAACACAGTACGACACCCGGGTTCGATCCCCGCCGGCACCGATGAAATTGTTAATTGAAATTTTAAGTGGTGATTTACCACGAGCTCGCTGCTGAAGGAAAACATCGTGAGGAAACCTGTATGTCTGAGAAATAAAAACAAAAAAAATATTTCGAATACATGTGAAGTTCGCCAACACGCATTGGAGCAGCGCGTCGGACATTTTCTTGCCCTAAGACCCTCTCAGAAATGAGAGGAGGCCTGTGGCCTGCAGTGGGACGTGTATAGGCTGTTACTTTAACTTTAAAGAAGTGAACGGCAGAGTCGAGAAGGGACGCCCTAGACAAAGGTTTATCGACCAAATTGGCGATATATTGAAAATAGGCCAGATTAGGAGTACCTTTAACCGACAAGCATGTATGCGTAGATATATAGATGTAAAGGAGGCGAGAGAGGTGTGTCAGGATCGCGCCAAATGGAAGTCCGTAGTCTCCGCCTACACCTCTGGGTGACAGGCGTGAGTGTGTGTGTGTGTGTGTGTGTGTGTGTGTGTGTGTGTGTGTGTGTGTGTGTGTGTTTTAACTGTGGGTGTTTTACAGATTTTTTTTATAAAACTAAAGTGACAGTACAGTCCACCTGATGGTAACTGGGTACTGCAATCCATGGACACCTGCCAACTTTATGCAAAGGAGGCTACAGATACATTGTCACCGCTGAGGACTAAGATGAAACGCTTCAGAGCCTGTAATAATACTTACTGACTGTCTATATCCTTCAGACTGGAACGGAAATAGGTAAAACTAGTTGTTCCCCGCGACTTCGCTCACGTGTTAGGGATTTTATGTTTTTGCGTGGAACCCTAATTATTTTTCTATAATAAAAGTAGCCTAAGTTACTCCTTATGAAATCAGCTACCTGCCAGTGAGTCAAGTCCCGTCAAAATCGGTCCAGTCGTTTCGGAGATTAGCCGGAACAAACAGACAGACAAAAATTTTAAAAATTGTGTTTTTGTTATAAGTGCCGTATATACTTTCATATGCAATTAGTAAAAAGCTGTAATTTTGACATTACAAACACACACTTCAATTTTATTTATTTGTATAGATATAGATTAAATTCAAAGTCAAAGTCAAAATATTTTTATTACCCGCGGCTTGTCTTCCTTGGCTTTAATTTAGGAAAATCATCACTGCTTCACCACGTCACCTCGTTGGCTGTGTCTCTACGTCTCTCTCTCTCTCTCTCTCTCTCTCTCTCTCTTATAGGAATTTTCTCAGAGACTATTTGACTTAGATGATTGAAATTTGGCAGCGACTTTTATGCTACAGGACTCAGAAGTCAGTTTTTTTAGAATTGCAATAACATGCGTAGGTATGTAATATGTAGAATTTATTTTCCGAGTGTGAATTAGCAACACGACGTAAGCTTATTAAAAGTGAATTGCTTTGGAATCAGAACTGCGGTATTTACTTTTGGAACGAAGTTCCTTATCGGACGGAACGAGTTTGGCGGATGGGGGCTACGCGAGAAAAAGTGTAAGATTTTTCCATCACGACCCCTTCTGACGTAGTGTAGACAGTCTTGGCGGCTATAAGGAAGCGAGATGGAATAATATCCATCTCCCTCTTACTTTTACATATACATATTATACTAATAGACGCTAGTAATTCATTTATTTGCGTTTGTTAATCAATAATATAATTCGTTTATCAATAATAATATACTACGAAAGGAACTTCGTTCCAACCGAGTGTTCCACGACACTTATGCATGTTTTTTTACTCACTACATTTATCTAAAATTAAAATTAATTTAGTTTTGATAAAATAATGTTGCAATGCATGGTCTTCTCGTAATTTACGGCATAATGTTTATTGACGTTATTTGATTCACATCACACATATATTTATGTGATATATTTTACGTTTGAGTAGACTTCAAAACTTCATTAATGTAGTTCTATTTGCGACAATATTAGAAGAAATACATTCATGAACGTGAGTATAAATACATTCACACATCATGTCACGTCCTAAAAGAATCCATTTCCCCATATCGTCCTGAGGGTATCGAAAGAGGTGAGAGCGGAAAACGGAAACGGGAGACTGGCAGCAACATCTTCCTGACAGCTCAAAATAATAAAAATCTTTGGTTGCCAATCCGCCGGTCAAACGCAACCACTATCCGGCCTATGAGTCAATCTAGAGACCATGTTGACTTACAATAGGCTGTAAAGATAACAGTGGTGAGTTCTACTTATCTTCCCTTCCGTTAATAATTGTAAATCAGGGACGTCTTGAAAAAAGGCCAGGTCCAGAGTACCCTAAACCGTAGAGCATGTACGATGGGAATAATGAAAGTGGACGAAGCGAAACAAGTATGTAAGGATCATAGCAAGCGGAAAGAAGTGGTCTCTGCCTACCCCTACGTAAAAGAGGCGCGATTATATGATTATATATGTATTAATAATTGTGGTAGAATCAAAACGAAAATGTATCTCCAAGAAATCCAAAAATATGAATTGATAAAAAACTGCATAATGGTCCATTAAAAGTAAAAAATTAACAGCTTACTTACGAGTTCGGGCCATGTAGTAGCGGGGTAATAATAACCACTACCCCATAGAATCCCGTGGGTGTTATAAGAGGTGACAGAGAGGAAAAATCAGGAGATGTCTTCCTAATAACGTCTAAAAAAACTGCGCTTGCCAAGCATGGCAACTATGGCAAATATTCCCTCTATGAGGCAACCTATGGGGGCAGCCTGTGTTCCGCAGTGGACTTTAGTAGGTTGTGACGGTAACAGTATATCCCACAAGTACAACACAATAAGGCCGCAAAGGGTTTTGGGGTAGAAAGAGTTCTCTGTGTTGACTTCAACGCGGCATTACCGACTTCATATACAAAAATATTTACCAAAATATTTTTTTAACTTGCCAGATATGCAGGTTTCTTCGCAATGTTTTCCTTTTGTGAATGTGGTTAATCGACACTTCAAATTGCAATTAAAATTTGAGTGCTGTTGACGAGGACAGAATTTGGGTTGCTGTTGCTTGGATTGGTTTGATTGTCGAGTTCGACAAGTGACTTTCAAAATTTCTACCAATTAGAAATAAGCTTGTGTTTAAGTAAATTTTGCTTTGTTTAATTTTTATGGTAATTTTTTTCAAATGCTTGTATAAATTTTCGTGAGCTATAAACCGGCTATGCCACAAAAATCGTTATTTTTATGAAAATATGATGGCTATATTATAATGATTTTTTTTCTCAATATAGACGTAAAAGCGCCATCACGAAATGCGTAATTTGTCATGGGTATCATTGCACACTGCTTTTCACGTATAATATATAGCAATTTTTGTAAATATTTAATACCACCTACACATATGATTATTGTATTTTATAATGTGCAATCAGTTTTAAAATTATTCCATTTTGCTTTTATTGACTATAACGTAAAAAAATATATTTTGTACACCACACTGTGGTAGAATACACGATAGTTACTATAAATTTTACTAACACCTAACTTACTGTATTCACAAATAGATAAATGAATTTGAATTTGAATGATTAATCTCATTAAAAGTAAGAAATAAAATAACACACTACAAACCTTTATGTACTATACAGGACTCCTTATTACATATTATTATAGTTTCACATGGTAGAGCCATGCTGCAGCTATATTAGAAGAATAGTTGTAGCACGAGTGGGTCGGTTTGAACGGGGAAGGACCACGCTCACACCGATTACCAGAGTGAAATAGCCGATCAATGCTGCTATATTTCGTATGGTGAGTGTAGAGAACTGGAGAGCCTTTTTAGTGGCATTCACAATAACTGCATTTTGATTCGTAATCGAGGATAAATATAAATATCTAAGGGCCACAACATCTATCTACTATCAGGTGGACTATGTGCTCGTTTGTCACCTATTGCATATATCAAATTCATCAATGGATAATCATCAATCGTATATTTTACGTTGGTTTTATTCTATTTTTTCTATCTGACTTTATTGTAGGTATTTACTTAATTTTTTACATTAACATTAGCGTAAAACAGCTTCTGCTTTTCCAGAAAGATTGCTTAAAAATTGAATACAAAAACTTATGTAGGGAGATTCTCCGGGGAATTATGAAAAGCGGAGAAAGGAGTCCGGACGCTAGCTCATCTCCGGTGTAAAACTTAAGAGCGCCTTGTAGTACGGCGAGGCATGAAAATGTTACCTCGCTCACTGCAATTCGAGCGAATTAGTATTTTTTCTGTGATATCAGTGCGTTAGCCTTTTACAGCTTCGTCTGCCTCAGGGCTTGCGGTCGAGCGAACTAGTACTAAATTGGGGTGAATTTCAGTGCAAACTTACGTCCAACCTTAAAGATGTTTCGGCGGGAACTGGCCGAGGCGGGTGTGAGTGCTAGAACTAAATGAACTGATCGATATTTTTTTATTTTTTTTTTTTGTCATAAAATAAAAATTAATCTGTAAAATGTGGTCTCATACATTACATATATGACATATGACAATTTTTTAAGCACTTAAAAACAAAGAAAGTTAAATTTCTTTAGCATTTTATAAATACCTATAATTATACAAACAAATAGTTTCTGATATAACTGAAGGCAAAATATATTTTTTTTAAAAGGTACATCGTAAATAGTCGACGCAGTTTTGAATTATTATACAACGGTTAAAAGAATAGAATAGAATAGAACAGAATAAATTTTTATTCAATATTGATTATTACATAATTCTTATTGAAAGTCATGTTTTTATTTACCACTGGTTCGGAAAATATCTCTGTCCTGGGAAGAACCAGCAGGAAATCCAGCGGGACTTTTTTTTTCAAACATATTTCACTTAACAATAATTTCGTTTATACAATTTTTAAATGATATTTCATAGAACCAGCATGGTGGCAATCACCTTATTCCCAGAGGTTATATTCATTTATGTATCCCTTGATATTATAATCGTGATTTTTAATGCGTGGTAATGCATTATTTTAACTGAGTTCTCGGTATTGTTAGTTATTGGTTGTCGCTAAAGGCAACAGAGGGAAATGAAACAGGCGATGAGCACTAGTATGCTTTCTGATAACAATACAAAAGAATAAAGTAGGCTGTTTTTTTTTTATAGGATAAAGGTGAAAAACGAGCACACAGTCCACCTGATGGTAAGTGGTTGCTGCGGCCCATAGACACCTACATCTATCCTCGTTTGCGAATCAAAATGCAGATGCGTTGCCACCCGTGAGGACTAAGATGGAATGCCTCATTTCCGGTAAAAAGGGCCTCCGGCAATCTGCACTCACCAAGCGAAACGCAGAGGTAAACCTCTACTTCACGCTGGTATTCTGTGAGGTCGTGGTACCACCCCGGTTCGAGCCGGCCCATCCGTGCGACAGAAAAAGCTGCCGCATGGCTCTACCACTGTTAAAAATACTGCTTTTAAAATACATGGTCCGTAATTATCTACAACTTATCATCTAGGACAACGTGTTTTACATGATTCATCCATTTAATATGTATTGCTAAACAGACGTAGTTTTGTTAGTTAGTTAGTAAGTTTTTTTTTGTTAGTTTGTGTAGTATATTTTTATTTTATATTGCCACACCTGCGTCAAATTCTCACCACTCCATGGGTTAGAGAATGCCTCAAGGCATTGTCCGCCCTTTGAATTCTTTTGTTTTAAGGAATTCAATAAATAATAAATAAATAAAAATCTGACGGTGCTAAGCCGTGTACCAAGCGTGTCAACTATGGTCAATGACTTTTGATAGAGTAGTGGTTTCTCTTCAAATAAATCACAAAGGAAAATTGATCTTATCTATATTAGGGATAAAACCTTTAAAAACCTCTATTCAATATTTTACGCTTTCTTTGATGCAAACAAATATTTCTATTTATTTTATGTGTTCTTAAGATTTTTCCTTAAACCAAATTATGTAATTAAAAACAATATAATAGAAATGAAAATTATTCTATTTATCTATTATCACATTTTGTCCTGTAGGTGTCGTAAGGCGTTGGTCTGTTTTTGACGTGTTAGAGCCATGCTGCAGCTAATTAGTGGTATAATCGTAGCAGGAATGGGTCGGCACGACCGGGGAAGGACCACGCTCTCATAGAATACCAACGTAAAATAGCAGCTTAACGCTGCTGTGTTTCTTATGGTGAGTGTAGAGAACTGGAGAACTTTTTTACTGGAAATGAGGCATTCCATCTTAGTCCTCAGGGGTGACAACGCAACTGAATTTTCATTCCTAACCGAGTATAGATGGAGGTACTTATTAGCCACTGTATCCACTTCCCATCCGGTGGATTGTGTGTTTGTTTGTCGATTGTATTCTATAAAAAATGCAAGCATTTTACTTCACATAAGCATAGTGTGTCCTTTGAATACTACGTGTCGGTTTATACAGCTATACGATTGAATTTTAAACTAGGCCTGCATTCCTTTCCGCAACTTCGTGCAAGTGAGAACAATATCAAATACTCTTAGAAAAATGAGCCTTATGAACTCTACGTTAAGCACTATATCTGTTTAAATGGTTGTTATGTGAGATCGCGGAGGGCAGAAAACTCCGCATGTAAACCAGTTTGTTAAATCACAAACTATTTTTCAATAAACGAACTGGGGAATATTTTCCGTTAAAAATATTTAAACAAAATTCGAAACGGACTGCAGTGTATACACGGCGTGGTCTTTATATTTGATCAAATATACCAGGGAACTTTTGTTGCTCAATATTAATTACTTAAATAGATAGCACAGATCAAAACAGTAGGAGGTTCCCAATTCGACTCTGTTTTTTTCGCATATATGTTACACGATATCTTAGCTAAATGTGAACCGATTTCAACACTTTAGGAGTTGTTCTATATTTTTTTTATATAATAGGGTGACAAACGAGCACATAGTCCACCTGATGGTAAGTGGTTACTGTAACCCACAGACATCTTCATCTATCCTCAATAAATACTCAAAATGCAGCTGCGTTGTCACCCGTGAGGATTAAGATGGAATGCCTCTTGTTTAGTAGAAAGGGTCTCCGGTTCTCTACACTCACCATACGAAACACAGCAGAGTTAAGCTGCTATTTTACGCTGGTATTCTGTGAGAACGTGGTTCTTCCCAGGTCGAACCGACCCATTCGTGCTACAACTATACTACTAATATAGCTGCAGCATGGCTCTACCACGTATACAATTATAAACGTATAAAATTAGAGAGAAAATTCCACCACTAAGGTTTGACAAAGAGGGGATCAAGTTTTTAATACTCGTACTATTTAGACGATATGCAAGTTGTTACATTGAACTTGGAATATTCCTTTTCCACTCAGCAGCATCGTAAAAGAACTTCTAATAAAAACCATAAGTCGACCTCTAAAAACCAGAAATGATGGAAGTTGGGGCTTTGATTCGTCTATAAATACTTTGTATTATAGCGCCGACATCAGAAGCTATGATGTAAAAATTATTGCATTATTAATAGTTCCTCTACCAAAAAACGCATCTGCACATCCTGACCCTTAATTTGCAAAATCTAATCTTCAGGCAAACTATGTACTTAGCCCAGAAGAAATGAAATTGCTCACATCTTTTGTACGTGGTAGAGCCATGCTGCAGCTATATTAGTAGTATAGTTGTAGCACGAATCGGTCGGCACGGATCGGCTCGACCGGGGAAGGACCACGCTCTCACAGAATACTAGCGTAAAATAGCAGATTAACGCCGCTGTGTTTCGTATGGTGAGTGTAGAGAACCAGAGACCGTTTTTACTGGAAACGAGGCATTCCATCTTATTATTCACGGGTGACGACGCATCTGAATTTTGATTTGTAATCGAGGATAAATGTAGATGTCTATGGGCCGCAGCAACCACTTACCATCAGGTGGACTGTATGCTCGTTCGTCACCCTTATCTTATTAAGAAAACCTAAGCAACTCCTTCAATTCATCGAAGACACACGGCTTAGCAGTGAACTATATCAGCCATATCAATAGATCTTACAGGTCGTAGTTATATTAAGAAAAAAAAAGGAATGTCACAAAACACGGTTCTCAATAACCTGCAGTCATCGGTGGCCTTTCAAGTAATGGAAAGTGCTGCTTTTTCTATTATCTAAGTCTTTCTATACCATGAACTGGACTTTATAGAGTGTGATCGCATTGCCTCATGTCACAATATATCAAGCAACATTCAAGTGTTATTGTTCCAGAATGCTGTACACATCAGCCCTTATCTGCTTCTTGTTCCTGGGGATCGCAGTCTGCGCCCCAGAAAATATTCAGAGCGATGACAACCGTACCGCTCAAAATGCCCACGATCTCCACGATACCCAATTTGAACACACCGCCCCGCTTGAGAAGAGATCTCCACGCTACGACTTCGGTTTAGGAAAACGAGCCTACAGCTACGTATCAGAATACAAACGACTCCCTGTCTACAATTTCGGATTGGGAAAAAGGTAGGTTGTCCAGGTGCACCTGCTTGTTAAAATACGAGGCTCTGGTGACAGACATCGGAAAGCCACATTGACTATGTTTAACTGAACTGTACTGCAATCCATACACTGCGTAAATTTGCGAATTCCATAAGATGATTATTATTACAATTTATTTAGAAATATGTTTGTTTAGATTAAAATAAGAGTATTTTATATTAAATTCTTGTATTTATTTTATATTAATATCTTATTTTATATTAAATTAAAGTCTTCGCGCATACGCGACTCTACTATCTCCCGCTCATGCGCGAAGACATAGAGTAGCGCACAATTTTTGTTTGGAATAGCTTCTCTAGTACGTAGTACATATAACTCAATGCCTATCTACTACTACAAAATTTCTTAGAGAATAAATAATTAAGGAGTTAATGTTCTTATAATATTTTCGTTGACATTGTAGGTCACAGCTCTATTCGTTTGGTTTAGGCAAGAGGTCCGTCGACGATGACCAATCCAGCGATGAGTTCATGAGTGACGTTAACCAGGCAAACATGCCCGAACTCTTTGACCAATATGACGATGCCGCAGGTATGTTTATTATGTCTATTTTAATAAGTATAATAAGAGTGTCAGAATTCAGAATATGTAATTGTAAATATATCTTCAGCATGATGCAGTCGACGTTGCAACTTGAAAGAGTGCTGGCGCAGTCCTCTTTCTTCAGCTTGGGCGATGACATCACTACTAAATACAAATTACGACGCGGCTCGAGCACAATTACAAAAATAACAAATAACAAATACAAAAAAAAATTTACAGCTAACAAATGCAGTTCCTATCAAATCGAGTTGAATAGAAGTTACACAAATACGAATTACTACTTATCAAACCAAATACAAGTTAGCACAAAAGAAAAGACACAAATCAAATTAACAAATAACAAATACTAGTGCGATCAAATCAAGTTAAATTCAAATTGCGTAAATACAAATTACTACTCTTTAGTTCAAATACAAATTACAATACGAAAGATACATAAACGAAGATACACATCACGGTCGATTCAACAAAAAATGCCTAGCTCGGAAATGCCCACCCTTCGATAGTAATCCACTACAACTATCCGACAACGATAATTAACCGATTACGTAAAAATAACCATCTACCTACATGACGCAAACTCCCGCTTGCGCACTAAACGGGCGCGGCTTTTCAAATTTACCCGCTTACAACAAAAAAGCAAGCCACAAAAGAAAATAATTTTATTATTACGTATATAATAAAAAAAATATTTTTTACGTATTACGGACGGGCGTGATTGTAGACACAAAATTAAACCAATCAACCCAACGCTCCCTGCCACCAAAATTGTTTAATTTTTATCAAACACTTTGGTGGGGATCGACCGGGAATCGATCCCGGAATCGCGCTCTGCTACCAAATGTTACGGCCAGCAGCTGCTTATCCAACAGTAGAGTCTCCTGGGCCCATAGAGGAAGAACCTACAAGCAGATGTTGGTCGGGCCTCCTACGGGCCAAAGGTGGAAAGTTTCTAATTACAATAAACAATCAGGGGGGAGCGTTCTATTCTATTAAACCGAGCTTACTTACCTCTATCCAAGGCGACTGGTCCCTCAGGATTCGGTCAGGTCGCATGTGGTTGTATAGTGCTAGGAAAGTAAGGATCAGTGATGTTTATCTGGGTGTGGCTGGTAGTGTTATTGACCTTATTAGACCGTTACCCTCTGCAGCACTTCGGACCTCAGCACCTCTCCACTTCACGTCACTTTCTTCGTTAGTCACGATGACAGTCCAGTAACTCTGTCGTACGATTAACTACCTTACAGAAGCCACGTTTCGCGTGGTCACAGTTATTTCTAGAATATCAAATACCGCACTAGTAGCTAATACTGTCGAATCCACTTATACGGACTCAGCGTTAAACCCAAAAGTCCCGGGTGAAGCTCTCAGCAGGGAATACGCGATACAATTCCTAGACAGTATATTTACTATACGCGCCTACTACTCCGAGTTCCCGACAAAATGGACAGCGTACTATCTATCGCAGCGCTGAATTTGAACTGTTATTTGCCTTTGCGCGTCCTCGACAAGACGGGACGTCAAACCGGTCTCGCCGAGGCGCGCGCGCCCTCTGACGTCAATTCTTGACATTAGCGCTTGGCGCGAACAGTTGTAATGTTACTGTTGATTTGAAAATTTCACCTGCCAGTGCGTCATGTGCTCCTGGTAGATTATCTTCTATACATCCATCCATTACAGTTTATTAAAGTCCGCTGCTGAACATAGGCCTCCCTCATAGATTGCCTCATAGAGGGATATTTGTACATAGTTGTAATGTTACTGTTAATTTGAAAATTTCACCTCCCAATGCATCATGTGCTCCTGGTAGATTATCTTCTATACATCCGTCCATTACAGTTTATTAAGGTCCACTGCTGAACATAGGCCTCCCCCATAGATTACCTCATAGGGGGGATATTTTCCATAGTCTGACTGACTGCCTCGTTGGTCTAGTGGTTGTAGTAGTGCGACTGCTGATGTTGAGGTCCCGGGTTCGAATCCCTGGTCGGGCAAAAAAATCAGTTATTGAGTTTTTCCATCAAGAAATTCTCAGTAGCTAGCTGCCGGGAGTCAGGAAGTTGGCGGTGTTTCACCCCCGTGCCTCGGAGAGCACGTAAAGCCGTTGGTCCTGCGCCTGATCTCTCTCCGGTCGTATCGGTTTACCGTCCCATCGGGCTATGAGAGTGAGGGAATAGAGAGTGCACCTGTGTTTGCGCATACACTTGGGCACTATAATCCTGTCCTGCGCCGATGGCTAGTCTCTGTTGAGACTGGCCGCCGTGGCCGAAATTCGGTCTGGAGGACATTATTATTATTATTTTCCATAGTAGCTACGCTTGGCAAGCGGGTTGGAAACCGCAGTTTTTTATTTTTAGTCGTTATTAGGAAAACGCTGCTGCTTATCTCCTGATTTATTTCATAGGAGACATACAAATCATTAATTACTCTTAACTATGTAACATTCTAATAATACTCTTCTAAAAAAATTCAAGTTCTATTTTTTTTTAAATAAATAGAATTCTAGAGAAAGGAAGAGTAATAAAGAAGAGGACATTTTAATTTTTCTTTATAATACATTTATCAGAAAAGTACTGATACCGTGCCTAAAATTTTTATGGTATAAGAATAATTTCAATAATTAACTTTAAATAATCTTTAATTGTTTCAGTTTACGAGATCAAGCGCGCACGACCATACAGTTTTGGACTTGGAAAACGTCTCGCCGAAGATTCGGAGGAGAACGAAGAGAAACGAGCCAGAATTTACGACTTCGGATTAGGCAAGAGACCATATCTCTATAATTTCGGTCTTGGCAAACGAGCTAGAAGCTACAATTTCGGTCTTGGCAAACGCCTCAGCAAATTCAATTTTGGACTAGGGAAAAGGGAACGAGACATGCACCGATTCAGCTTTGGCCTTGGCAAGCGATCCAGCGATGTGAATGACAGCGAAAATTACATGGATGAATAAATTTACACCGCGCATTCATTTCGAATGGAACTCACGTGGGATTTAGACGTTAACAAAATGAAAATAATAATATGGTCTTACAGTCATAAAACTTAAAATTAAGACATCTTTATATAAATCTGACTAAAAATGTCTTTTCTATTTAATCACTTGAAATTTTTTATTTCCAATTGGATTAATTAAAACTAAATATACGAGTAACGTTTTTTTCCTCTTAACTACTAAAAGATTACGCCTTTCTGTCGGATGTTTTGGTCAGATTCCATAACATATTATTTAGTTGTTCCTTTTTTAAACTACTTTTTTTACTACTGATTTTTTTATTAGCATTGAAAATATTCCTGGTGTAATAAATCTATTTTGTTGTGATTTACCAGCCAGTATTAACAACGAAACAAATTTAGTTAAAATTTAAAAACTAATAACAATTATGTCTACTGTCTACTCTCTAACTTTAAAACATTGTTATACTAACTTTAAATTTTATATTATATTTTATATTATAATATTAAAAATTGTGATAAATTTCACGTGAGAATCCATTCTTGATTTTAGTTTTAATAAATTGTATTTAAGATCCTAACTGACTGGTTTCTATTTCATCTAACGTTTGCCAAATGTTAAACCTTGCGAAGAAATATATATTGTATAGAATAAAAAAAGTATTTTATGATCTGATTCAACTATTCTATTGTCATATTAAGTCTTATTGATAATGATAGGCCTTGCCATTTCAGCTATTAAATGTATTACGGCATTAAATAAAATAATGTTACTTTTGTATATTACTGTTAATGTGTTGTAGTTTTTTGTATAGTCGTTAATGAAAGTTGAAAGTTGAAACAACTTATCTATTTTATTCATAGAGTTACGATTTTGATAATGGAGTACTAAATAAAATAACGCTTGATCTTTCCACATTTCTATTACTAGTTGTATAGAAAAAAAAGATATTTTAACGAATTTTAATTTAAAACTTATTTATTCTGACGTTCCTGGATTGAGAATTTCCATAATTGGATTATAAAATTTCATCCTTCCACTATTTATCTACCTAATAGATATTTGGTGTCTTAACCAAACACTTTTTTCTTAAAAACTTGTTCATCACGATGGACTGCTAAAGCATATACCGAGAGTATAACATTACCCACCTTCTGTTTGGTGAACAAATTAATTGATAAGTGTAAAGACCTTGAAACTTAAAATCATATTATTTTATACAAATTATGTGACATTTCTAGTCAATTATGATCTCAATTTTCACTCCTAACAATTCGTAGCTCTTTGAAACTAGTTTTAGTATCAGTAAGTAAGTTTCTTGAAGACTAAAAACGATGTGTTGTTTTGAATATAATCATCAATATACAAAATGTATTAAATTATACAAATCCTAGGACGTGGCATCATTATTTGTTATTTATTAACTTTTCCTTATCTTGTCCCATTTTGTTTTCCTACCACGTAAAATCATTTTCCTTATTAATCCCAAATATGCCATTTTTTCTCATGAACGTAAGGCGTGACGATATAAATCTGCAATAATCTACAACGGAAGTCATTTTTTACACACTGTACATAAATCTGCCCTAGTAACATAATTTTAAAAGTAACAAAGCCGAAGAAATAACGTAAACGGTATAGTAAATAATATATCTGTTTCTCTAATTTGGATATTTCTTTACATTTTTTATTAGTTTAGTTTAGTTTAGTTTACGACGGGCTGTTTTCCGTAACTCCACGTCCATGCGCGTATTTTGCGTGTGGGCAGGAATAATGTGGTTATTCGAGCCATGAGATCTCCCCTAAGAAGCTCAACAGTCCTTTGTTGTTGCATGAAAATTCAGGGAGTGATCCCGGCATGCCGAAATGCTTAGCTCTGTACATAGCGACCTCCAGACATTTCAATAGCACGTGGGCCACCTTTTCTTCCTCCCCCATACATGCCATGCACAGGGGACTATCTGTAACACATATAGTAAATAAATGTTTGTTAAAGGTGCCGTATCCTGTGATAGCATTTATTACTATCCTGATCTGCGGTTTGTTCAGTCTCATTAAAACTTTGGTTAATCGACTGCTTATTTCAGGCAGGGCCTCTCTAGCTTGTCTGTAGTCTACTAGATTTTTCCAAAGCTGAGCGTGTTGATTAGTGAAGTGTCTATGTACCAGTAAAAGAACGTTACCAAAGGGGATTGGTATGATTGGATACGGCCCTATAGCAGCCAGAGCCGATCCTCTTCTGGCCAGTTCATCTGCTGCATCGTTGCCTCTGGATCCACTGTGTCCCTTTATCCATTGCAGAGTCACATTGTTGTTTTTATATACCTCATTTAATCATTGATGGAATTCATATATTAGTCCTGGGTTCACCACATTGCTACTCAGAGCTTGTAGTACCACCCTACTGTCGGTCAGTATTCTGATGGGGAAGTCATTAACCTTTCTAGCATCTATTGCTATGGCCACTTGAATGATACCCATACATTCCGCCTGAAAGACTGTGTTATAGGTAACCAGCAGTGTGCATATGTGGATATTGAGGTCTTCAGATAAATTTCCAGAACCTACACCTTCATTTGTTTTAGAACCATCGGTGAAAACTCTAAGCTCTTTTGGGGTTAATTCTTCCGGCTGGCTGGTTTCATTTAATTGTATCTTGTACTTCTTATCGAAAACAAATTGTTTAGGAATCTTATCATACTTGGCTTGTAGGATAGGAATTTTTGAGTGTATTCTATGAATTATGCCTGTATGAGGGACACTATTCTTACTCCAAAGATTTAGGGTCTTGACTCTGAATGCAGCTAAAGTCGTTTTTTGTTTTATATGTAAATGAAGCGGGGTTAGCACCAACATCGCTTCTAAGGCTGCTATTGGCGTAGTTCTTATGCAGCCTGTGGCAGCCATACATGTCAGTCTTTGGTAGCGCTGAAACTTCTTTATAGTGGTAGCTTCATTTGCCTTGGTTCACCATACCAGAGCGCCGTATGTGATCATGGCCCGAATTACAGTTATGTAAAACCACAGTATGATTTTTGGCGTCAGTCCCCATCTTTTGCCAATCATGTTTCTGCATTGCCAGAAAGTTATACTAGCTTTGTTGATTTTGTTTTCTATGTGTTTATTCCAGTTAAGTTTGCTGACCTAAATATTTTACCTCAGAGGATAGCTGGAGTTTTGTGCTGAAAAGACTTGGAAGATGATAGTTAGTCAGCATTCGTTTTTGTGTGAACATTACTAGAACCGTTTTATTTGGATTGACGGTTAAGTCGTATTCCCTGCATCATCTCTCCACTATACGGAGAGCCGCTTGAGTCAGGTCACACTCTATGCTTGCTGTCTTTCCAGAGATCAGTATTGTCAGGTTATCAGCATAACCTACTGTGTAGAAGTGATTGGCATTTAATTTGCTGATAAGTTCATTGATGACCATATTCCAAAGGAGAGGTGAGAGAACCCCACCCTACGGGAAGCCTTTCTTAATTTGGATTGGTTGAGATTCACCAGCAATCTTTATTATTCGTGTACTGAGCATGTATATTATCAACTCAATCAGTCAATCAGTGCCGGCTCAACTTTATGTCTACTGAGTGCACTTTTTATGCTGGTGATGTTCGTTCTGTAAAAAGCACCTTCTATATCTATGAAGGAACCTAGACATATTTCTTTGCTTTGGATGGCCCCTTCAATCTTTGTAATTACCCAGTCAAGTGCCGATTCTGTTGATTTGCCTAGACTGTAGGCGTGTTGCTTGTCGTGTAGTGGTAAGTTCATTAGCGCCTACCCCCTTAATTCCCTTTCACACATCCTCGCTATCGTCTTTAGGAAAAAGGATGTGAGGCTAATGGGCCTGTAGGATTTAGGGTCAATGTAGTCGCTCTTACCTGGTTTGAGTATGAATGTGACTTTCACTTCCCTCCATCCCCTAGGAACATATTTAAGAGCTAGACAGGCTCTCATTATGGCAACAAGTCTGACTATTAGGGCTTTACCCCCCCTACTGTAGGAGTGCCGGGAATATGCCCTCAGGTCCTGCCGCCTTATAGAGAAGGAAACTGTGAATGGCCCAATAGATTTTGTCCATCGTTACCACTCTCTGTGCTAAATTCCAGTCTTCTGCTGTTGGTGTCAGTATGTCACCATGCCGGTTGTCTCCTGAGTTACGCAGCAACCTGGGAAGTGCGTTTCAATTAGGATACGTTGGGCTTCATCCGGCGATGTTGAGTAGCTACCGTCTGGTTTCTTTAGAGAGATGGATCCCGACGTGTTCTGTTTAGCTAGAATATTCCTTATCCTATTTGTTCGCAGGTTTCTATGTTGCCACAGAATTTACGCCACCCAGTCGAGCGTCGATACCTAATACATTTTTTGTATTCAGACTTAGCTTTCTTGTATAGTAGCCAGTCTTCATCCATTGAGGTACACACAGCCCTATTTAGGGCTTTTCTTACCTTCTTACGTTTCCTATCTAGTTCTTTACCCCACCACGGTTGCTTTACCTCAGCAAGCTTTGGTGGAGTGATTTCTGGACATGATTCATTGTAGCTATCTATCATGGCCTTAGTAATCGCTGCTACGTGTTCTTCTAGGAGGGACTGATCTTCTATAGTATTTATCCCCTCAAAACCCGCGAGCGAAGACGTCAGCCTATTAAGGTATTTTGTTTTATCCGTCTTGCGGGGATTTCTCCATGGTGGTGTAGCGGGGATATCGACCTGTAGTGCGAAGCAGATCCATCTATGATCTAAGCATGAGTCCTCTCTCGACACATGCCACCCCGTAATTAGTTTAGCTGCTCCTTCTGTTGCAAGTGTGTTGTGTGTTGAAAGTTGGTTCAGAACCTATGTTTAAAATGGTTAGGTTAGTGCTAAATAAGATATTCAACTAACATCTTACCTCGTTCATTCGGTCTTTCCATTCCCCAGAGGGTATGATGCTCGTTGGAGTCCGCCCCGATCACAACCTCTAGTCCGGTCCTCTCGCAGACGTTCACCAGCCTGCTGAGGTCATGAGGGGTAGGAGTGTCTTCCTCCGGCATGTAGACCGAGGCGACGACTAATCTTCTCTCCTGTGTAAATTGTATTGCTACGGCATACATGTCTCTAGAACAGAAATCTGTTAATGGTTGTGCACAGATATATTTAGTAGTTACACGCTCTAGGCTTGTCGTGTTCAGAGCTGTAGAATAGCTTACCTTTTCGGTTATTTAGGCCTTTAATTTTACCAGCATCAACCCACGGCTCCTGGATTAAGGCTATGGCCGTCCTTTAAAGCTCCAACCACTTGCGTATTTGAGCCGACGCAGTTTCGCTGTGGTGGAGGTTGGCCTGCACTAGACTAGTTTTAGACGAAGGGCACGCCATCATTGATCGCGTCCTCCCCGTCCCCGCCCAAAAATAAGCCTACCAGCAGACTTTGCGTCCCACCATCAGCTACCGAATCGGAAATGGTCGGCAAAATGCACTCCTCTTCGTCACTCAGTGAGCTGTCACCGAGCCCGATCTCTACTGGGGGCTTCGGCTCAATTGTGTAGGCCGTTTTTTCACTGGACTTGGCCTCCAGTGATTCCGCTGTACCGGTAACCATAGCTCTGGTATCCATAACTTCCTGGTTATTTTCTGCCTCTTTGCTTGGTGGAGTGTCAAAAAATTTACCTCCACGACCCTGGAATTTTAAGTATACCGACCCGCATACATATGCGAGACGGCGTCCGGCCTTCATCAGGGTCGGGATATGATACTCCGGCACTGAAACAACAAGCAACCACCCGTCCGTCTGCTTATCAGCCTTGAGTAACAGCCATTCCCTGATATTAACCCAGCGGTTCTGGTACGCCAGCACGCGACCAATGTCGCGTGAGTCTTTCCAGGCTCCTTGGGCATCAGGGATAAGGATACCACGTTTGACTCTTTGCGGTATCTCCAACTGTTTCTTTATGGTCAGCGAGATATTGGATTTAAGGTCGCGGGTAGCAATATTCCCCTTCAACCAATCCAGAGCCTTCTGATCGTCGCACCACAGTTTCAGGACACCCTCCGTGTAAACGGTTTTGCCCCTAAAAACTGGGCCCGACGCATCAGGGTCCTTGCTACTCCAGGCCTCACTAATCATCTTCCTCTGTATTGCCACGAGGATGTCGTCTGCTACTTCCGTCGTAATGTGACCTGAACGCGCACACGTTAAGGCCACAACCAAATCTGCTTTAGCAGCGGAAGCGTAGATTGATCTTGCAGCCTTTGGTCGCCGTTCGAGTCGCACTTTTTTGTGTTCACCTCTAGGCGAGGTGGACTCTTCCAGCATCCTTTTGGCTGCTCTTTCCTTCTTTTCAGGACGCTTGACCGCTCGCTGCTTCCTGGCGGATATCTTAGAGCTGGTTCCCGCAGCCGCTACTTCCATTTGGGCTGGATTTTTATCCTTCCCAGCTTCACCGCGGTTACTGGTGCCATCCCCAAGCACCTCAGTTGCAGGAGCTTGCCCAGCCACCTTGGTTTTAGTTTTGGAAAAAGCCAGTGCGGCTCGTTCTCTTCAGCCTTTTCCCCGCTGCTTCTTGTTCTTCTTTTTGGCCTCTCCAATACTGCCTGCAGAGATAGACCTCTCTGATAGTCCGTCAGGTCGGCAAGTCACCTTTTTGGGTGCTTTGCCTTTCCCCTTACGGCTCACCACTTGCCAGGCAGCAGAGAAAAGGTCGTCCGTTCTCTTTGGCTCCGCAGGAGTTTTGTTACTCGCGGGCTCTTGAACTTTATTCTCGTTCAGCTCCTCAGGTTTAGAACTAGTTTTGGAAACGTTCAGCGCGGTAGTTGTCCCCTTGGTGGGGCTACCCACGCTGGACGGTACTGTCCGTGGAACCGTCGGTTTATTGGTGGGCCCCCCTTGTTCTATGGTGTCTCTGGTAAGCACCTCTGACACCTCTCCCTTATTTCTTATTGGGCCTTAAATTGTCCATTAGTTATGTTTTTAAAAACAAAAGTACATTTTTTATTATAAGAGAGGCTGACAAACGCGCACACACTGGTGGTAAGTGGTTGTTGTGGCACAAAAACATCTACACATAACCCATGAGGACTAAGATGGAAAGCCTCTTTTTCAGTGCAAAGGGTCTCCGGTAAAACTTCTACTACTATTATTATTATATTCTACAGAGGCGCTGTCACCTCTAAGTACTAAGATTCGATGCCTCATTACTTCTCTTAACCTGACTATCAATACCCTTAAAACCAGAACACATCAGTACAAGTACTGCTGTTTGGTGGAAGAAATAGATAAGATTTTTTTTTAGGATAAGGGTGACAAACGAGCACACAGTCCACCTGATGGTATGTGGTTGCTGCGGCCCATAGACATCTACATCTATCCTCTATTCCAAATCAAAATGCTGATGCGTTGCCACCCGTGAGGACTAAGATGGAATGCCTCAGTTCCAGTAAAAAGAGCCTCCGGCACCTGCACTCACCAAGCGCAACGCAGAGGTAAACCTCTACTTCACGCTGGTATTTTGTGATGTCGTGGTACCACCCCGGTTCGAGCCGGCCCATCCGTGCGACAGCAAAAGCTGCCGCGTGGCTCTACCACTGTCAAAATAGATAAGATGGTGGCTCTTACCCAGGTAGACTCATAAATAGAAAAGGAGCCCTACCACTGCCTTGTTTCCAGTAAAACGGGTCCCCGGTTCTCTACACTCACTATACGAAACACAGCAGCATTAAGCTGCAATTTTATGCTAGTATTCCATGAGAGTGTGGTCCATCCCCAGTCTAGCCGACACATTCGTGCTACAATTATATTACTAATATAGCTGCAGCATAGCTCTACCACGTACACTGCGAGTAAGGGGAAAGTATGTACTTAAAATTATAATAAGCCAAATTCAGCCATAAATGTTCGATTACCAAGTCCACATGTTCTATTAACATTCAACAATCACAGTAGCAGATTACATTTGATCACATTCAACGAAAATCAGCTGGAATCAACGAGGACTAAGTTTTTTTGATCGGTCAGACTGGCCCTGCGAAGATAAACTGTAACCATTATACATTGCACCACAATTCTAAATTCCATTCTCAGAAATAGAAACAGGAACTTTTTTTTTATAAGATAGGGTGGCAAACGAGCACACAGTCCACCTGATGATAAGTGGTAGCTGTGGCCCATAGACATCTACATCTATTCTCGTTTGCGAATCAAAATGCAGATGCGTTGTCACCCGTGAAGATTAAGATGGAATGCCTCTTTTCCAGTAAAAAGGGTCTCCGGTTCTCTACACTCACCATACGAACCACAGCAGTGTTAAGCTGCTATTTGACGCTGGTATTCTGTAAGAGTGTGGTCCTTCCCCGGTCGAGCCGACCCATTCGTGCTACAATTATACTTCTAATATAGCTGCAGCATGGCTCTACCACGTACAAATTTATTCAATGATTTTATTCAATATATATTATAAATAAGGCTTATTAAAATTCACTCGTTTGTTTAATTACCACTGCTTCGAAAAAGCTTCTGTCAAAGGAAGAACCAGCAAGAAATACAGCGAGACTTCTCTTCCAACCACACAAAACAAACTAAAAAGATCTTGGTAGCGATCACCTGATCACTCACTTTTTAATTCTAAATGATAACAAACCACCACGGTGCGATTTACTAAAAAAATCTGTCGCCCACACACATACAGCTCGCAAAATCCCACTGCTAAGCATGGATCGGAGCTGCTGTAGGGTGGTTTTGTTATAATCACCGCGATTGTCTGTTAGTTTAGCGATCGCAATTACCGGTCGCGGCTTTGTGCGTCAAGCATAAACGGGTTTGGTTAAACCGCCATTTATAGGCTGCAATAAAATCTTTCTGGCGTTTCCCGAAATCGCCTCTTCCGGTATTCAGGTAGTAATATAAGGCAATGGCTTCTCTGACACCACCCACACCAAAATCGATATAATGCGTGAGAAATATCCAGAATTCTTTTAACTATACAACAAAAAGTCTACAGTTTGAAACAGATTTCTATCAAGCAATGTATTATTGTTGACTAATTGATTAATAAACCTACCGCTCGAAGAACCGACAACCGATGGGGAAAAAGGTTCTCGAGTGTCAACTTCGTACAGGTAGGCGAAGTGTAGGGCGTCCCCCCGCTAGATGGAGTGAGGACCTGGTAAAACATGCAGGAAGTCGATGGATGCAGGTGACTCAGGACCGTGCTTTGTGGCATTCCTTGGGGGAGGCTTATGTTCAGCAGTGGCCTTGTGAAGGGCTGTAATGATGATGATGATGTTTATTGATAATGATGAATATGATAAAACATGTATTTTACTTCTACTCATCTATCTATTACAATCTATAAAAGTCCACTCCTGAATATCGACCTCCCCCATAGTTTGTTTTCATAGGGGAGATTTTTCCATAACTACCACAGGCGGGTTGGCAAGTGCAGTTTTTATACTCGTAATTTTGAGTTGTCACAAAGATGCTCATCTCCTGTTTCAGTTTCCTTCTGTCATCTCTTATGACACCCAAGGGACGATGTAGGTTAGCGGATATTCTTACACCGTCACTAGTTAGTCAATTTTTTAGTTACAGAGCAGTATAGTTACTGCCAAGTAAGTTCTCGGGGGGCACACATACTTCTATCATTTTTAGGGTTCCGCACCTTAAGGGTCACCAACAGGACCCTATTACGAAGCCTCCGCTGTTCGTCCATCCGTCCATCCATCCGTCCGTCCGTCCGTCTTTCTGTCTTTCTGTCAGCACGCTGTATCTCATGATCCCTAACAGGCAGACAGTTGAAATTTTCACATAATGTGTATTTCTGTTGCCATAATAAAAATTCAAATAAATTAAAAATTAAGAAGGGCGACTGGAAACGTCTACTACGATTTTTTATACTCGTAGGATAGGGTGACAAACGAGCACACAGTCCACCTGATGGTAAGTGGTTGCTGTGGCCCATAGACATCTACATCTATCCTTGTTTGTGAATCATGATCAAAATGTAGATGCGTTGTCACCCGTGAGGACTAAGATGGAATGCCTCTTTTCCAGTAAAAAGGGTCTCCGGTTCTCTACACTCACCATACGAAACACAGCAGTGTTACGCTGCTATTTTACGCTGGTATTCTGTGAGAGCGTAGTCCTTCCCCGGTCGAGCCGACTCATTCGTGCTATAACTATACTACTAATAAACAGCATGGCTCTACCTCGATGGTACGGAACCCTTCATCTGCGAGTCTGACTCGCACTTGGCCGGTTTTTTAAAGTAAATATGGATCATTGAATAAAACTGTTTTTTACGGATTTAATCGCGTTTATTTTATTATTTTTATTATATATTAATAAAAATAAAAATAATAAAATAAACGCGATAAAATCCCTAAAAAACAGTTTTATTCAATGTGTAGTGTTCGCGTAAATATAAGAAATCATTAAATATGGATCAGTAAAATCGTCACATATTAACGTAACCGTATATTATGACTGTTGAACGAATAGGTCGGCTCGACGGGAAGGACCATTATCTCATAGAATACCTGAGTAAAATGGTATGACTCCGTGGCACAGTGACATAGCAATGAAATGCAGTGCTGAAGGCCGTGGGCATGAATCCCGCACGAAACAAGTTTTTTTTTTTTAAATTTATATGGCCTACAAATAGTCGTTCCGGGTACGGATGTTGTCCTTGTGCAATTTATGTATGTAACTCAACGATACAGGAGTAAATACTAGTGTTGGGGTGACGTTTAAAAAAATTAGCAGCTTAAAGCTGTGTTTTTGTTTCGTATGGTGTATGTAGAGTACCAGAGAGAATTTACAGGAAACGAGGTATTCCATTTAAGTCCTCAGAAGTGAACGCATCTGCATTTTGATTCTGAACCGAGGTCAGGTGGACTCGTTTGACGCCCATTTTCTATACAAAAAAAAAAAAAATATTTTTAATGAGGTTTTCCTCCTTCATTATATTAGTGTTATTTTTTTTCATATAAATCTAAAATGAAGTGGATACTGCAGTTCATGCCAATTTGTTTTTTTTTGTAGAATAAGGGTGACAAACGAGCACACAGTCTACCTGGTGGTAAGTGGTTGCTGTGACCCATAGGCATCTACATCTATCCTCGTTTGCAAATCAAAATGCAGATGCGTCGTTAGCCGTGAGTACTAAGATGGAGAGCCTCTTTTCCAGTGCAAAGGGTCTCCGGTAAAACTACTACTACTATGAAGACTATAGAGGCACTGCCACCTCCAAGTACTAAGATTGGATGCCTCATTACTTGTTTTTAAACGTCAGTGAAGGGTATTCAGAGTCATCTCAATACCCTTCAAACCAGAACACAAGCTGATGTGTGACTTGTACAAGTACTGCTATTTAGTGGAAGAAATAGGTAAGAGATATTCCTACCCAGATAGACTCATAAATAGAAAAGGAGCCCTACCACTTTAAAATCATCTATCTTCTACTACCTACGTGTGGTAAGCATGCATTTGGTTATTAGATTAATAACAATAATAATAAACGTTAAAAAATATTTATTGAATAAAACCATATGGACACTACATAATTGAAGCCGTCGCAATAGCTGTGTAATAGTGGTGTATGGTGTCCACTATTAACAGACTCCGAGTGGTCTAGGAGTGGGGAAATGGAACTATCTTCTGATGTACAGGCGAATGGCGTATATTTGTTTCTGTAAACCTTGCCTATATTTATACGCCCGGCTACATCCTTAGTTTTACCAATAGTAATAATTTTTATTTACTTAGCCAATCACAATTCATACCATCATCATCATCATTACAGCCCTTCACAAGTCCACTGCTGAACATAGGCCTCCCACAAAGAATGCTACAAAGCACGGTCCTGAGCCACTTGCATCCATCGACTTCCTGCATATCTTACCAGGTCGTCACTCCATCTAGTGGGGGGACGCCCTACACTTCGCCTGCCGGTACGAGGCTGCCACTCGAGAACCTTTCTTCCCCATCGGTTGTCGGTTCTTTGAGCTATATGGCTGGCCCATTGCCACTTCAGCTTACTAATCCGTTGGGCTATGTCGGTCACTCTGGTTCTACTGCGGATATCCTCATTTCTGAGTTTATCACGCAGATAAACTCCGAGCATAGCCCTCTCCATAGCTCGCTGAGCGACCTTGAGCTTCCTCATCCAGCCAGCAGTGAAGAACCACGTCTCAGTTCCGTATGTCATCACTGGCAACACGCACTGGGAGTACAGTCTCGTTTTCAAGTTTTGAGGTATACCTGACGAGAAGATGTGCCGTAATTTCCCGAACGCTACCCAACCGAGTTGAATCCGTCGATTGACCTCTCGGTCAAAGTTGGACTTACTTAGTCGGACTATTTGTCCCAGGTAAACATACTCGTCAACAACTTCGAGCTTAGTGTTCCCAACAACTACCGGCATAGGTGTGACATGGACATTAAACATGATCTTTATTTTGTCCATCTTCATCTTATGACCTATCCGTTGGGAAACACTATTGAGGTCATTGAGCATAGTGCTTAGGTCCTCCAGCGATTCTGCCATAAGGACTATTTCGTCGGCAAATCGAAAGTGAGTGATGTACTCACCATTGATGTTGATACCGTATCCTTTCCAGTCCAGAAGCTTGAAAACGTCTTCCAATGCAGCGGTTAAGAGTTTCGGGGATATAATGTCACCTTGTCTTACACCTCTCTGCAATTGGATAGGATTTGTACTCTGGTTCTGTACTCGGATAGCCATTGTAGCCCTACTGTACAAGCATTTCAGCACTTCGATATACCGACAGTCAACATGGCACCACTGTAGGGCCTGCAGGCACCGCCCAAATTTCGACGGAATCAAAGGCTTTCTCATAGTCCACATACGCCATACATAATGGCAAATTGTACTCCTCGGACTTCTGTACAGTTTGCCGAAGGGTATGTATGTGGTCTATTATGCTAAAACCTTTTCGGAAACCGGCTTGTTCGGGAGGCTGGAAGTCGTCAAGTCTGCGCGCGAGACGATTCGTAATGACTCTCGAAAACAGCACGTAGACGCAGCTCAGAAGGGAAATCGGTCTGTAGTTCTTCAAGAGAGCGTTGTCGCCTTTCTTGAAGAACAAGACCTCCGCACTTCTGCTCCACGCCTCCGGTGTAATGCCACCATGGAGGACGGAATCAAAGTGCTTCTGAAGGACTTCAAGTATCGGTTTTCCACCCGCTTTCAGAAGCTCCGCTGTAATTCCATCCTCGCCTGGGGCCTTGCCGTTTTCAAGGTGCTGGAGAGTAATTCTTATCTCGTTTGGACTGACGTCCGGGATATCATCGGAATAATGTCGGATAAGACTCGCTCTTGGATCGTTACTCACACTTGCGTGTGACTCCAACGGTAATGTGTACAGCTGCCCATAGAACCTCTCAATCTCACTCAAAATCTCAGGTGCCCCGAAAACGATGCTGCCACACTCGGTATTCAGCTTTGACAGTTGGCACTTTCTGGCAGACAGATCTCTGGCAAAGACTTTGGAGCCTTGGTTTCGCTCGATCGCTTCTTCAATACGAGCTGTATTAAAGTTGCGTAATTCCCGCTGCATGCATTTGGAGATCTGTCTGTTCAGATGCCTGTATGCCGTCAAGTCTCTTGAAGAATGTAGCTTCATCTCCCATCTAACAGCCATGAGATTAAGAGTGTGATCGAAGAGTTTTTGTGTTCTTCTGCGGCGGATCTTGCAGAACTTACCTCCGATCGCATGGACAGTTTCCGCGAGCTTGTCATTCATATCGTCCACTTCATTGCAGTCTTCTAGGCACTGAAAATGGTTTTGTAACTCGAGCTGAAAGGTTTCGGGACTTTGGAACAGAGCACGAGGGGGACGGAACGTTGACTTCATTAGACGAGACCTCTCCAACTTAACGTTTAGGTTCAGTGTGCCTCTAACCATTCGGTGATCGCTACCATTTTTCATCCTCGCGTTCACTGAGACATCATTGAACAGTTGTCGTCTGGTCGTCATAATGAAGTCAATCTCATTTTTCGTCGAACCGTCCGGGCTCGACCAGGTCTACTTCCTGTGAGGCCGCTTTTGGAAGACAGAGTTCATCATAAAGAGTCCCTCTTTCTCCATGAAATCGGCTAGCGGCTGGCTCCTTGGGTTCCGTTGCCCTATTCTAAATTTCCCTACTTTCAGCTCACCGTTCTCTCTTGTGCCTAGTTTTGCATTGAAGTTTCCAATTAACACCGTATATTGGGTTTTGGAGGAATGCATGGCTCTAGAGATATCCTCATACATTTCCTCCACCTCCTCATCGGGGTGTGCCCAGGTATTGGTGCGTAAACCTGTATGACCTTCAGCGAATACCGTTTGGTGATTCTGAGTATAAAGTACGCAACCCTCGTCGACACACTCTCAATATTTACAACGTTGTTAACGAGAGACTTGCGGACGATTAATCCGACACCTCCTTGGAACAGATGGTCGCCCTCGCGGTAATAGAGCAAGTTGCCGGATTCGAGGATTACCGTGTCCTCCCCCTTTCTTCAGACCTCGGATAATCCTATAATATGCCAGCGTAACTTGTCTGTCTCTTCTTCCAGCTACACAATCTTCTCGTCAGTCCTCAGGGTGCGTGCGTTGTATGTTGCCAGGTCGAGTCGTCGTAGGTGGCAACCGAACCTCCACCGGAGATTCTTAGCACCCCCTGCCCCGCCGTTACCATGGTCGCCACCGTAGCAAGGAATAGCGGGGCCGCCGGGGACTGGGGGCCGTCTCTTCGTATCTTTCTTCATGGGGGGTATATTGCCATAGTTGCCACGCTTGGCGAGCGGGTTGGCAACCGCAGTTTTTTTATTGTATTTTTACCGTTACCAGGAAGATGCTGCTGCCCATCTCCTGCCTGTTTCCCTTTGTCGCCTTTTACGACACCCACGGGAAGATATGGGGTAGTGGATATTCTTAACCGCCACTACACGGCAAACAATTCATACATTTTCACCAATAAAGAATAATCAAAATATTATGTACAACTATTATGTTTCGCGCTCCATTTGCCGGCGTAAGACTCGTGGATCGCTTCTCGTAGCTGCGTTGCTGGACGGGGCTATAAAAGTGATGCAGACCGGCGCGCGCGCGTAATCGGCGATCGGCGGCGGCGTTGGACACATCTCCGGAACAGCAAGAATAAGCGAAGCTGCGGCGTTGAAGAAACGGCTCGAAAATGGTCGACGGATGCGTGAAGATAGCCGGCGTGTGAAGACGATGCGGTGCTGATGATATTTGCGGCTGTTTCTTGTTTCTACATTAGAACGTAATACATATATACATATATATATATATATATATATATATATATATATATATATATATATATATATATATATATATATATATATATATATATATATATATATATATATATATACGTCAAATTATCCCACATCGATATGCAGCCCACAGTATCTCAGTAGCCGGGGATAATTAGGAAATAAATGTTTTCTTTATAGTATGTGCCAAATCGATTGAGAAAAACGGACAATGACCTTTCGGTCGTTTAACCAGGGGTTACAAACCTTCAATATATAGGCACATTTTATATGTAGTACTTTCTTTATTTATAATGATTTTTTTATAATGATTGATATAATATATATTTATTAACTATTATTAAAAAGTTATGTGAAAGATCGCTGTAGAAGAAAAATCATCTATTGTTATAAAGTACTTTATTCATTTTACAACAAAAAACATTAATTTATAACACATATAAAGATTCGAGTGATAACGACACCGAATAAGTACGTACTTATGCAAAAGATAAAACTTTATTTTTAATATTATATAAGAACTTTATTTTTATTCGGTGCAATCATCACTCGTATCTTCACTTGATGAACTATCTGTAACATTAATTATAAAGCGATCTGCAGTTTGGTCAATTCTATCATCCATGCCACGCATTTTTTGTTCAACCTTAAGGACATGCTGAACACAGTTTTTCCATTTATGTGGCGTGATTTGAGTTAAACCATCTTTAAGTAAATTTTTAACATCTTTTAACTTGAAAGTTGTATTTTTTCGTGCAACGTACCCTTTCACATCTGCCCACACAAGTTCAATGGGGTTAAGCTCACAGTGATAAGGAGGTAACCTTACCACTGTGATGCTTTTTTCTTTTGCCATCTCGTCGGTGACGTAACTTCGATAGTTATCTTTAACTGCCTTTATTTTTTCCATTAAGTGGGTCTTTGTGTCCGAGGGCACGTATGCGATCTGTTTAGATTCTAGCCATTCCTGCATATTTTGTTTCCGCCAAGACATTGTTGGGGTTTTTTCTAAACGTCTGGAGTGGTAACTAGCGTTATCCATAACTATGACATCGCCGCTTTGCAGTTTTTCTATTACTTTTCTAAACCAGTCCTCGAAATGGAGAGCGTCCATACTCTCATGGTAGTCACCAGTAGATGATGATTCAAATACCCAATCACATCCCTCCAAAAAGCCATTTTCATTGCCAACGTGTACAACTATTAATCGCTTTCCTTTACCCGAAGGGGCTTTCGCGCCAGTAGAGTAGCCTTCTAACCGTGATTGACGAGAAGATTCAATTGTGGTGTCTTCCCATACCTTTCCCATAGTATGACCTGCGTTAATCCATGTTTCGTCAAGGTAAAAAATGTTACGTCCCTCGTTTCTTAATATTTGTATTTCTCTCAAATATCTGGTACGCCACAGAACTATCTCTGGGCGATCTATTAGACCACTTTTTCTGTTTCTCTTTATATATTTGAATTTTAAATGGCGCAACACACGTCGCAGGGAAGTTTTGCTCAAGTTTGGCAACTGGTCATCTTGATTTATACTGAGCAAAATTTTGTCTAAAGTCGGTAATTCTCCTGCAAGAAAGAACTGATGCACTTTCGCTCTTATAGCCGATTTATCAAAATCGTCCAACTTGTCAATTACAGACTTTTTTCTTTTATTAATTATTCCCTTTTCTGGTATTTTATGGGAATCTCTATACACGCTTAATACGCGATATATAGTGCTCTTGCTGACTCCTGAGATCTCCGAAACCTTTTCTACCATATTAACGTTTGAAGGATACACGTCTTCGGGCCAGGTGTTTTTGACATATTTGTATACATTAATGATAATCTCTTGTTCCCCGACCGACAAAGTGGTAGGTTTTCTCTTTTTTACTGGTGACGTTAAAGGTGCTCCAGAAGATGGGCCTGTAAATAAATGACAAAAATATACTACCATAGTACTACATCACATAAATACATATTGTTTTAGAAAATAAATACCACATGGTCACATAAAAAGAGCGCTTTAAGAAATAGAAAGGCTACGTCGTCGCATTTGTACCTATTTGTACGTACCTGCTACGTTTATTATGGGTCGGCGACGTCTCTTTCCACTTGATGTTGAAGGACCGGGTCCTTCACCAAATTCTCCTGAACTCATGTCGATTTAGTAACGACCGTCACAGTAAAACTAATATAACAGATTCAAAAAACAAAAACTTAACGATATAACAAATTTAACAGTAAAAACTCAACTAAAACAATGCAATGAATGCTATGAATTACCCGAGACGTACACACGCAAGCGCTATCCGAACACGAATGAAAACAAAATGGCGGACCGGCCCAAAAAAGGTGACGCATCTCTGGCTGCCATTGTCACGTTTCTTTTAGAACGAACTGACGTAACGCGCGTTTTGTTTATTTTAAAGGGATGAATTTGCAAAAGCTCAATATGGTGATTATATTGCTTCAAATATTTTTTTAATATGAAACTGTTATTAAATGAATTGCTGCGTTACTTACCATAAATTGAAATATAAAATATAACACATTTTTCGCGATGTACCGTAAGATTTTACTATGTTTATAGGAACCACAGACAATATTATTTAAGAAACAAAAAAACAAAACATATGTGCTGACCTAGAAGTGGGAATAATATCAATATTTAAATATTGTTATCACATCTAAATTGAGATTTTGTAAGTTACGCCTTTTGACACTCGGCTCATATCTGAGGTCATTGTCCGTTTTTCTCAATCGATATGGCACATACTATAGACCTTCACCTTTTTCGTTATGGTAGCAGCAGGGTATATATTATTTATTACCGTTTAGGGTTGATTAGCCTGGCTGCTACAGCTGTATGTCGGAATTTAGTTCCATCCCATATCCACAAAGATACAATCCGAACAAAAACAGTTTCACTGTAAAGCATCGCGCCAAGTACACTTTCAACTATAGTTACAAAAATAATAATTACATTTTTACGAATAATTATAAAATAAAAAAAAACCAAGTACATAACCGTTTTAGATTCGAAAAAAAATTTTGCTGAAAAAAGTAATAATAAAAAATGGTGTACTTGGTGTGCATGATTAAGAGTATCGATCACCCAACTTGACATTGGAAGTCGTTTCTTATAAGTTTGAGTTATGCTCGTACTATAAAGTATAATGCACACCAAGTACATCATTTTTTTATTATTACTTTTTTCAGCAAAATTTATTTTCGAATCTAAAACGGTTATGTACTTGGTATTTTTTTATTTTATAATTATTCGTAAAAATGTAATTATTATTTTTGTAACTATAGTTGAAAGTGTACTTGGCGCGATGCTTTACAGTGAAACTGTTTTTGTTCGGATTTCATATCTTTTTGTAAAGTACACAATTTCTTTTTTTTTCAAATATTGCACACCTCATACCGCGAAGCGGTTGAGTTTGTGCTTTACTCTCAGCACGTCAAGGTCAAGAAATTCTTTTTGCTCTTTAACTACCTCTACAACAACTGATTTGCACTCATAAGATAATATGATTAGATTTATTTCAAGAAAATTTCATCAATCTATCTCATATTTTGTACAAATCAATTTTATTTTGTTATTTTAAGAAAATTGAAAAAAAATTTCGTGGACGTCCAGATTTTTTATACGTGGTCACGATAACTTTTAAAAAAATTTAACGTATCGAGACCGGGTTTTGTTTATTTTTTTTAAGAAATATATTAAATAGGTACTTATTTCATAACAATAGTAATGTTTTTTTTTTATATAATAAAGTCTCCATTCATTATACAGTTAACTTAGGTATAAAACTTTAACTTTGAATTTCAATGTTACTCTGAATAAAACTCTACTAACAATTAAATATTTTTTACAACTATACCAGAGTATCCAAGTAGAAAAGTATCGTGTGGACATTCGGTAGAAAAGAAACAGAAACTTTTTTATTCAATATAGATTATAAATTATACTTATTAAAAGTTACTCTTTTCTTTTATTACGACTGGTTCGGAAAAAACCTCTGTCCTGGGAAGAACCAGCAACAAACCCAGCGGGACTTTTTTTTTAAATAACAGCTTACAATCATGTACACAATTAACTACACAACAAACTAGAAATAGTATGCTAGTGATCACCTCATTACCAGGGGTTATTGTCATCCATAAATTCCTTACTGTTATAATAACCCTTTTTATACAAACCTAGTTTAATAAAGTTGTTGAACTTTGAGCAGGTCAAATTTAGTATATTTAAAAAATTCCAGTTGTTGTAAAAGCGTATACATCGCCCCATGAATAAATTACTGACTCGGTGGAGTCTAGTAACTAAGGCGTAACTAGACTAAGTATAATCTACTAGTTAGTCTGTGGTGTGAACTGTGGAGTGAAATTATGGAGTGTAGAGTAGAAGGAGAACCATCTTATAAGGTGCGAAAGTTGAAAAGTGTCCCACTATATACTGAAAATAGAGGTTCCAAAACCTACCACAATAGCGCTGGCGTCTGAAAAACTACGATATGAATAAAGCTGATGTAGAGGGAGTGAGGTCAGCTGAATTCAAATATTTAAAAAATTTCATGACTAGAGTAGTTAGTAAAATGCCAGTATACCAAACACCAGAAGGAAGTTTTAAACTGTATTCCAATTAATTGCTCCTTAAATGTTTTAGTTTTGCTATAAAACATAAAATATCTTCTTTTCAAAATTTAACTTTATGTCAATTAATTGCTCCCTAATTGTTCCAGTAGAATCCGAAATTGCTCCACCTTTGTTGCTATTAGTTAATTTAGAATTAATTAAAAAATAATAATTATCGAAACTTTAATTTTGCTATAAAACATAAAATATCTACTTTTTAAAATAAAACTGTAAGTAACTAATTGCTCCCTAAATTCTCCAGCAGAATCTGAAATTGCTCCACCTCTATTGCTATTAGTTAATTTATAATTAATTTTTAAATATTTAAGCATCGAAAATTTAATTTTGCTATAAAACATAAGATATCTACTTTTTAAAATTAAACTGTATGCCACTTAATTGCTTCTTATATGCTCCAGCAGAATCCGAGATTGTTCCATCTCTATTGCTATTAGTTAATTTAAAATTAATTTTTTAAAAATTTACTTATCGAAAATTTTATTTTGCGTTAAAACATAAAATATTTACTTTTTAAAATAAAACTGTATGCTAATTAATTGCTCCTTAATTAAATGCTCCAGCAAAATCCAAAATTGCTCCACCTCTATTGCTATTAGTTAATTTATAATTAATTTTAAAAAAATTTACGAATCGAAAATTTTATTTTGCTATAAAACATTAAATACTTACATTTTACAATTAAACTGTATGCTACTTAATTGCTCCTAAATGCTCCAGCAGAATCCGAAATTGCTCCACCTTTGTTGCCATTAGTTAATTTAGAATTAATTTAAAAAAAATAATTATCGAAAATTAATTTTTAGCTATTAAACGTCTAATTTTTAAAATAAAACTATAAGCACCTAATTGCTTTTAAAATGCTCGAGCAGAATCCGAAATTGCTCCACCTCTATTGCTATTAGTTAATTTATAATTAATTAAAAAAATATCGAAAATTTTATTTTGCTATAAAACATAAAATATCTACTTTTTTAAATTTAACTGTATGTCAATTAATTGCTCCCTAATTGTTTCAGCAGAATCTACAATCGCTCAACCTCTGTTGCTATAAGTTAATTTATAATAAATTTTTAAAAAGTTTAAGTATCGAAAATTTTATTTTGCTATAAAACATAAAATATCTACTTTTAAAAATGAAACTGTATGCCATTTGATTGCTCCTTAAATGCTCCAGCAAAATCCAATATTGCTCTACCTCTATTGCTACTAGTTAATTTAGAATTAATTAAAAAAAATAATTATTGAAAATTTAAATTCGCTATAAAACATTAAATACCTACTTTTTAAAATTAAAGTGCATGCAACTTTATTGGTCCTTAAATGCTTCAGCAGAAGCCGAAAATGCTCCACCTCTATTGCTATTAGTTAATTTATAATTAATTAAAAAAAATTGGAACATTTAATTTTGCTATATATTATTTTGCTATATATTAATATTTTGTATAAAATATCTACTTTTTAAATAAAACTGTAAGCAACTAATTGCTCCCTAAATGCTCCAGCAGAATCCGAAATTGCTCCACCTCTATTGCTATTAGTTAATTTATAATTAATTTTTAAATATTTAAGCAACGCAAATTTAATTTTGCTATTCATCATCATTACAGCCCTTCACAAGTCCACTGCTGAATATAGGCCTCCCCCAAAGAATGCCACAAAGCACGGTCCTGAGCCACCTGCATCCATCGACTTCCTGCATGTCTTACCAGGTCGTCACTCCATCTTGTGGGGGGACGCCCTACACTTCGCCTATCGGTACGAGGCTGCCACTCGAGAACCTTTCTTCCCCATCGGTTGTCGGTTCTTCGAGCTATATGGCCGGCCCATTGCCACTTCAGCTAACTAATCCGTTGGGCTATGTCGGTTACTCTGGTTCTACTGCGGATATCCTCATTCCTAAGTTTATCACGCAGTGAAACTCCGAGCATAGCCCTCTCCATAGCTCGCTGAGCGACCTTGAGCTTCCTCATACGGCCAGCAGTGAAGGACCACGTCTCAGTTCCGTAAGTCATCACTGGCAACACGCACTGGTTGTACAATTTTGTTTTAAGGTTTTGAGGTATTTCTGACGAGAAGATGTGTCGTAGCTTCCCGAACGCTGCCCAGCCGAGTTGAATCCGTCGATTGACCTCTCGGTCGAAGTTGGACTTACCTAGTCGGACTTAGTTTTTATTTTGCTATTAAACATAAAATATCTACTTTTTAAAATTAAACTGTATGCTACTTAATTGCTCTTTAAATGCTCCGGCAGAATCCGAAATTGCTCCACCTTTGTTGCTATTAGTTAAATTAGAATTAATTAAAAAAATTATCGAAATATTAATTTTGCTATAAAACATAAAATATCTAGTTTTTAAAATAAAACTGTAAGCAACTAATTGCTCCTTAAATGCTCCAGCAGAATCTGAAATTGCTCCACCTCTATTGTGATTAGTTCATTTATAATTAATTAAAAAAATTAAGTATCGAAAATTTAATTTTGCTATAAAACATAAAATATCTTCTTTTTAAAATTTAACTTTATGTCAATTAATTGCTCCCTAATTGTTCCAGTAGAATCCGAAATTGCTCCACCTTTGTTGCTATTAGTTAATATAGAATTAATTAAAAAATAACAATTATCGAAACTTTACTTTTGCTATAAAACATAAAATATCTACTTTTTAAAATAAAACTGTAAGCAACTAATTGCTCCCTAAATGCTCCAGCTGAATCCCAAATTGCTCCACCTCTATTGCTATTAGTTAATTAATAATTAATTTTTAAAAAATTTAAGTATCAAAAATTTAATTTTGGTTTAAAACATAAAATATCTACTTTTTAAAATAAAACTGATGCTGAGATAAATGAAAACATGGCTTAAACGACAAGCATCCAAGCCAAAAATGTTGAAAATAAATAAATGAAAACATGACTTAAAAGACAAGCATTCAAGTCAACAATCTTTAAAAAAATAAAAAATTCCACCGAAATTAATAAAATCTTTTGTAGAATCGGAAAAGTGAGCAAGCAAAAATTTGAGATGTTGAAAAGTATGAAATAATTGATAGATAGAAATAATTATAAGTGTTATAAGGAAACAATTGATAAACAAAATGATATATGACTGTATAAAGTGTTGACGTTTCGTTAATAAATAAATATATGAAGTTAAAAATTTGGTGAGGTTATGTTGACATCTGTTTCGAGAATATATACACTGTAGTCTCACGTCTAATATTGAACGTGTACTTGGCTTGAGACACTACAGTGTCTCCGGATTACAAAATGGCTTATCAGCTTATCACAAATCAGAAGAACGTAACAAAATAAATAAAAATTTTACTATTTAAAGAAAAATAAAAAATAAAAAGAGCCATGTGTATGTATGGGTGTTGCGTCAATGATGCGTACATGTTGTGCGTGCGTGCGTGCGTGCGTGCGTGTGTGTGTGTGTGTGTGTGTGTGTGTGTGTGTGTGTGTGTGTGTGTGTGTGTGTGTGTGTGTGTGTGTGTGTGCGCGTGTGTGTGTGTTTGTGGGGGGTGAGGTGTGTATGTGTGTGGGTGTGTGTGTGTGTGGGTGAATGAATGTGTGTGTGTTTTTATTTTACTCGGTAAAGAATGACTTTTATTTTTATAGATTGAATACATTTCAACATTATAATAATCTCGTTACTTATCTAAACATTTTAATTAACGTTCAAATACAAACCGTTTTGAGATAAAATTGAAAACACATTTTCGCATGTGATATCAAACTAGTTTTGGATAGCAATTTTGGCGTAGATGTAAAATTGTTTATCTCGCAACGAGGACAGGTAAAATAATTACAAACGTTCACATCGTTAGTGGTCTGATATTAACGGGCTGAAATATTTAAAAAGCGTAAATATTTAAAAAGCGTACTTTAGTTACTAATCACTTAACATATTTGTGTTTACTAGTTTACGTGTTAAATCATGGTGCAGCTATATTATGGTCACAGCACGAATAGGTCGGCTCGACCGGGGAAAGACCACGCTTTTACAGAATACCAGCGTAAAATATCAAATCAATGCCCTGATGGTAAGTGGTTGCTTCGGCCCATAGACATCTACAACTATCCTCTTTTGCGAATCAAAATGCAGATGCGTTATCACCCGTGAGGACTAAGATGGAATGCCTCATTTCCAGTAAAAAGGGCCTCCGGCCACCTGCGTACACCAAGCGAAACGCAGAGGTAAACCTCTACTTCACGCTGGTATTCTGTGAGGTCGTGGTACCACCCCGGTTCGAGCCGGCCCATCCGTGCGACAGCAAAAGCTGCCGCGTGGCTCTACCACTGTTAAACGTTTTTAGTGGAAACGAGGCATTCCATCTTAGTCCTCAGGGTTGACAACGCATCTGAATTTTGATTTTTAATCGAGGATAGATGTAGATGTTTATGGGCCACAGCAACCTCATTTGTCACCCTTATTCTATAAGAAAATAGTGGTCACCGAGTGGTCAAAATTCCACCGTATTTCATAAAATTTTTAAGTTGTTTAAGCGGCGGCGGTCACACATTATTGCTATTTACTTCTTTTCAAACTTACAACAATAACCGTCGTGTAGTTAGTCAAGTTATGCAGGGGCCGGAGGACGTTTTCGCTTAAGACTATCTTAATATTCTATGCTTAAAAACTAATGCACGAGAGCCCACACAGCAGCTTGGCAGCTACCGTTTGTCCACTCAGCCCATGCCTGTGGTCTATAATCAGAATATTGTGCTGATGCGGACATCTCGGTGGGTCTCGCCACCCGTAACACCTTCCTCCTTAAGTTTGAAGTTCTCGTTTACAGGAGAACTTCGGATACAAAAATGAAACAAGTTTAAATGATACTTATGAACTAAGACACAGGTCACAATAATGAATAACAGTCCATACAATAAAATGGTCCATAGGCTAACACTTTTAATCACCACAATTGCCTTTTCACTTTCACTGTTTTTTTAATTTCACTTTTTCTTAATGCAACTGACAAAAGTTTGAAATCCGTAAGATCTATACCTTCTAGGTTCAGCTGCACTGGGGATGACATCTCGAGGGATGAGTTTATTGCAGGTAGGTTAATCATAGGTAATATAGGGAGTGAAATGCTGTCAATTTCCACAGGGTTACTTGTTAGGTTAATAAAATTGATTTTGGCTGCACAGTTATCGTCCAATGTTAAGATAAATGTGCCATGAATTTTCCGCCTTGTTATTTCATTATTACAAATCTTGGAGAGTAAAGTAGTCTCCTTTGTGTAGATAATCCATCTGTTAGGTTGTATAAGCTGCACCCTTACAGCTTCCAAAATGACTGGAACTTGGATGCATGAGGATATATTTTCAGCATAAGTCATCAGTTCTGTAATGCAATCGTCCTTAATTAGTTGGGATGTGTCATCCTCAGAACTGAGGTAATTGTTTTCGTCGGCTTCCTGACAGGGATGAGTAAGTAGTCTAATCTTCGACCCTTTTACTAAAAGGTACGAGAATTTTGGAAAAATGACAGTGGTACGGTTATGGGATAGTACGGGTAGGGGATAGAGCTTATAACAAATAGAAGTGTCCTTAGTGACGAGAGGTATTTCCAAAAGATAAGTTATGCTATTTTCTTTTAAATAAGCTTTTACCATTATAGTTCGTTCTATTTTAACTAAATTTTCTAATGTAGGCGTGTATAATAGATTCGCCAATCTACCAATTTTTTCACGTAAAAATAACAATCTTTTAGACTATATTACAGACTGATGTATGATTCCTAATCTACTCAAAGCTAAAGTGGTTTCCATTTCATTCAGTTTTATAAGGATAGCCTGGAATTTATGAATCAATAAGTTGCATGTACTTATAATCCGTGTCTCAAAATGATTGAGTGTTCTCTTTCGACTATACAATTTAAGTCATAATATCTTTATTAATTTTTATTATTTTCATTTAATTTTAATGTAGAATTTGTCAGATATTGTATTATTTCTGTGATCAACGTCATTCTGTTGTCATTACTATTTTGTTTGACTTTTACTTCTGTAATTAATTTAGCGTATCTAACGGCATCATCATTATCGAGATTTCCAGTGACTATCTTAATTAATGAATATTAGTTTATTTGTTCAAGCTTATTAACAGTTAAATTCTTAATATATTCTACTTGTGTATTAACATCTACAAAGTTAAATGAATAATTATTATTTGAATTATTAACTATCTTATTTAAATCGGAAAACCTTAGTACATTGACTTTTACATCCTCTATGAATGGTTTGAGGTCTATTATTTTGGCAATGATCCATTTATCGTTACTGATGACGGCAGTTCTTTGCTTCACGGGCAGTGTTCCAGGATTGCTATTTAATTCCTGACGTTGATGGGCCTGGAGGCGTGTCACCATGGCTACTACCAAGACGAGCATGAGGTGCCTGTAAAGGGCATTTTACATTATTTAGAGGAACTTTACTATCACGTCCTTTAATGTTTACGGGAATAATATTTCTACTAATGGTGTCGGTTACTAGGGCCTTTTGAAAACGTGGCTTATCTTTACTACACCTTTTATTAGTATCTTGGGTTCTATCTTACATTCCGTTTCTCCACCTCTCTTTTCTATAATATTTTCTTTCTTTTGTATGGCTTGTTCTGTTAGATGTTTATAGAGATATTTAGTACGCTTTGCGTGTTCTTTAACTAACTGCTGTAAATACTGTTTTTCAAAATCTACGTCAAATGAATGTCGTGAGTCCGTATGTCCTAATAAAACTTCAAAAGATGTTAAGCCTGTGGCAGAAAGTATGCTATGATTGTATGCCATCATTGTGTATGTCATTATCGAAGGGGCGTCTGTATATTTGTGTTCATGCTTTGCTAATCTATATATATATATATATATATATATATATATATATATATATATATATATATATATATATATAATCCAAGGTGGTTGAGTAGAATTTTTCAACCGATCCCATAGAGATAGGGTTGTTAGGGGTACCAATATGAAGTTCTATTTTATAAAAGGAAAGTAATTCTTTAAGTAACGCATTGTTAAACTCAGATCCAGGATCTAAACTTATTTTGTGGGGGCACCGTAAAAAGAAAAATTATTAAGAAGAGCTCTGACGACTTTGTGCGTCGACCTATTAATTATTTCAAAGGCTTGTCCTTATTTGCTAAAGGCATCGATTATTGTTAAGTAATAGTAACCTTCGATTTTAAAGAGATCTATGAAAATTTCTTCAAGAGGTTTATTTTGGGTTTGCATCAGTTGGAGTTTAGGTTTCATGGGGTTGCGATCATATTTCATACTTTTACATGCGCCACATGAATTTATTACACTGGCTATGATTTGGGCCATATTATGCCAAAAGTATGACCGTTTGATATGGGCTAGGGTTTCTTTGATACCACGATGGCAAGTTTTTCCGACGTGATATTTCTCTTGTTTATATGTCTCTTTGTTCTTTTTCATTATCTGCGTATACGACTCTTTTAGTGCATTCGAAAAATTGTACAAATTCCCTTTTAAATAAGAAAATTACTAATTCCGAGAATTGTTTACGATCTTCTTCCTTTTCGAAGTAAATTAAGTATTTACTTTTATTCCTAGTGTATACTTTCAGAAATTTCTTTACTAAATCTGGTCGGTTTAAAGGTAAGTGTACTTCTAAGATTATTTGTTTTTCCCTAGACTATTTTTTTACAGATAATTTGTCTATGTTCTAGCTGAACACTAAAATTTGATTGGGTTTGGTATCGATCGCTTCCTGTAAGATTAGAATTCTGTGTGATTCAGTGTCTTGTCCTGAATATGATATAGTCCTATGTCCTATACTAGAGGGTTTTTCGGAGGCGATAAATGTGCTACTAGAAGCGTACGGTATGGAATAATCGGATTTAATTGCTAGGGTTTTGTCTGAGTCGTTATCTTCTATAACAATATCCTTCTCAGAGTCTGTGTTTGAAATAGACATAGATTCCGGAAGTGGTGGTCTAAATGTTCCCTTTTGCAAAGTCTTTTATTAAGTCCTGAATTTCTTTATTTTATCTTCGTGTTTATCTACATTTGCATGAGTGGATGAAATTTCATTTTTATTTAATGCATTAATTCTAATTTTTTGTTCGTAACGCGGGAGTATTTTAATTTCGTTACTTGGGTTGAAAATTACGGGTATATTTGCGTAATTTGTCTGTAATATTTGATTTTTCATATCGATTGCGGAATCTAATTATTTAAGAAGATCGCTTCCAATAAGTCCGTCACAGTGGGCGTCGACATCATATACCTAAAACTTATGTATCTGATCACTATTGAAAGTCGGGAATAGGGGTACAATTATCTTTTCATCATGTAAAGTAGATGTGTGTGTACTGATAACTTCAAATGGTTCGTAACGTTTAAAGTTCGCATAATATTCGTTTGTTTTACACAGGCCTATGAAAGATTTAAAACTTCCGGTATCGATCATAAACTTAGCATTAATTTCGGGTATTACTATATATGGTAATTTTAATTTAGGATTACAATGTATGGGTATTTGATTTGATTTAATTTGATCCGAGGCTACTATTCGAATATTTTCGCAATAAGTAACTTCGTCTTCCGTTTGCGTGTGGTCTACGTCACAGTACTGGGTGTCGTCATAAGTATCGTCACCGTTTTCGTCAAGCGCGTATAACTCGTTCATACGAAAACCTTGAGGTTTCACAATTGGGGCTGTACGCATACTTACATCAGTCGATTGAAGTTATGGTGGTTGTAAATGAGGTGGTGGTCTATAACCAGAGGGTTGGTGACCTTGGTTAAAGTTTGGTCTATATCCAAATTGTGTAGTTACACCTAATTGCGGCTTATATCCTATGGGTTGTTGAGAGGGTTGCGGCCTAATTCCAAATTGTTGGGGTTGCTGTGTTGGTAGCTTAATTTGCTTGCTTGGCGGTATTACAAATTTAAATCTTGGTTGAAATTGCATATTACGTTCTGGTTGAGATTACTGAGGCTGTTGAAAGTGAGGTCTCGTGTTCGGTGTGTTTTGAGGTGTGTTAATTTTAAAACTTTGTTGTGGCATTTGTGTATTTTGTGAGAAAAATGATTTCATTGAAAATTTGTCAATGAAGGGATTTTGAGACACTGGCTGAGGTTTATGTTGGGCGTTGTTTGGTAATCGTAACATTTTATTTCTCGCTTGATATTGGTATAAGAAATAAACTTCTTCAAGCACTATGCTTAAAGCACTTTCTAAAGTGTCACATCCTTTTAACCGTACAATGCGCAATAACATAAAATAATAACCGTACAATGCCCTTTTTGCTGGAAATGAGGCATTCTATCTTAGTCCTCACGGGTGACAACGCATCTACATTTTGATTTGTAATAGAGGATAGATGTAGATGTCTATGGGCCGCATCAACCACTTACCATCAGCTGGACTGTGTGCTCGTTTGTCACCCTTATCCTATAAAAAATAATCCTCGGGCAAATTATATAAGAAAACATTCATAGACATATGATTATATATAGTTTTTTACTCTTACGAAGGTTAATATCTACTACTCTATTAACTTTCGCTATTAACGTACTATTTATATATTGTATTCTATTGCAGAAATCGAGATATGATTCGCCGTTATTAATTTTTAAAGTTTCCAACTCTATCGCGATACACTCTTCAGACAGTGCAGCACCGAATGTCAAAAATTAATTTTAATTCTCCCCAGGTTTCAATATCTGGTCTTTCACTAATAAGAGCGGCAGCTCTGCCTACTAACTTTGACGTAATCACTTGAAATATGTATAAATCTTGTTCTGTATTTCCTATTTCCCTACACAACTGTATATCATATTCACATTTGCGAATAAATAAGTTAAGTAAATTTTCATCACCGTCAAATTTTGGAATAATACCAGAAAGTTCCTTGGAAATCTGTGTTATTTTAGGCATTTTTATTAAAGTGTATTATAATTAGTTTAATTTAATAGAAATATTTAATAAAATTTATAATAAATCTTTAATTTATAAGTTGAATTTAATTTACTTTAATTTACTTATTTATAAATAAAAGAAACAATAACGCATTTCGAATTTTGGAAATAACGCTACCACTTTCTAGATACTTATGATTAAAATGGAATAGGATTGGAAAATGCAAATGGAATAGCAATTAATTCTACTCACATACTGCCCATGTCCCTCCGATGAGTCTTGTTCTGTAGCGTGACGTCCTCGCTGCTTTTCTTCTCGACGAATTTATTTGGTTCGTGGATTTTCGTTGCAAACGTTAGGAAACGCTCGTCGTATTTAACTGAATTTAAGTAAAACGCGACGCGGAAATCCTACCGGCTGCGCCAGTCAAGTTATGCAGGGGCCGGAGGACGTTTTAAAAATACTAATTTTATTAATTAAAATATGTTTAATCGCTACAAGAACTCTTAAGACTAACTTAATATTCTATGCTTAAGAACTAATGCACGAGAGCCCACACAGCAGCTCGGCAGTTTCCGTTTGTCCACTCAGCACATGCCTGTGGTCTACAATCAGACTATTGTGCTGATGCGGACATTTTGGTGGGTCTCGCCACCCGTAACAAGTTTCGGATTTGTTTACCAACATAAGCAGCCTGCCCTCATATAATATGCAGATCGGTCGACTGACTAATCCGAGTCTGTATCAGAGTTGTCGCTGTCACCGAGCGATGCTGTTATGAGAAACATAAAGGTATCGCTGCGTGTGTAAAACTGTTATTTTATAGTTTTAATTGTATGTTTGAGTTTCGTAGTCACAGACGATTTTTTGTGTGCATAGATTTGAACCGCAAAAAACGACAGACATTTAGATTTAGACATTTCGACAGACATTTGGCAGTGGAATTTTATTTTTATTTAAACTATATTATTAATAAGGTAAATTCAGCTATATATATATATATATATATATATATATATATATAAAATATATAAAAAAAGTTGGCAAAATTTCGCGTATTCCCATTTTCATTTTGATAAAACAATAAATAAATCAATTACAACTCAACTAAAAGAGACATCTTTTTTAAAATTTAGATTACCCAATTAATACTCATTTATCTCGACCACGTCCCAAATTTGATTTAAAAAAGTAGTTGAGTCAAAAATAATGGATGGCGACTTAAAAAATGCATCCCGTATCTTATTCTGAGCCACTTATGTCCAGCACTTTCCAGTTTGGGAATTCAACCCATTATTTCAAATTTGAAATCCAAGCTGAATGTCTGGTACTGGACGACGATACACTTTTTTTATAGGATCGGGTGACAAACGAGCACACAGTCCACCTGATGGTAAGTGGTTGCTATGACCCATAGATATCTACATCTACCCTCATTAAGATTAAAATTTGGACGGCTTCGTGGTGCAGTGGCTTAGCAATGAGTTGCTTGCGCTGGGGGGCGCTGGTTCGAATCCCGCACGGAACATGTATTTGTATGGCCTACAAATAATTGTTCCGGGTCTAGATGTTTGTCCTTGTGCTATTTGTGTTTGTAAACTGCCTCCACGATACAGGAGAAAATCCTAGTGTGGGGGTAACGTTTTTTTAAAAAAAAAAAGAAAAAAGAAAAGAAATGAAAGAATCGAAATGCAGATGCGTTGTCACCCGTGAGGACTAAGATGAAATGCCTCTTTTCCAGTAAAAAAAGCCCATGGACCGATAGTCTCTACAGCAAATGGCACAAATATGTAGTCATCTCTCAGAGACTCATGCTTGCGCCGCTTACTCAGTTCAGCTGCCTCTGATGCTGCCCCGGCTCTAAACGAGGTACCCCTGAGATGAGAGGCCGCCAAAGTGTTACGCAAGTAGCATCCCACACTAGCGCTTTACCTCTCTTCCAAGGGACCAATGTCACACCGTCTGGTCTCCTGCCATCGGCTCTAAATATTCCACAAAGCTCTAAAACCGAGCCAACATTTATAGAGACAAGATCCCTTCAGATGACATCGTTCAAAGAACTGTGCCGTGAAATCCTACCAGCAATTTTCTTACATGAGAGTCCGTGGAGCCAAAACTTGTCGACGCTGCTACCACAGGGGCACTGATGAGGTTGACAAATTGCCGCTCCTAGTCCGATTCCCTTTCCCCATCAAGTAACGTGCCGAGATTACTTGATGGTAAAGCGTGTAACCAGTGACTAGATTTCTTAGTCGAAACAGCTAAAAGCCGTGTCTTATCTTGGTCACTATGGAAATTATGAAACAAATCTTTCTGCACAGCCTGTACCAACGGAATATCCCACTGTTTTAGTTGGTACACTTCCAGTGGAACATTTTCACCGGGACATAGCGTTTGCCATGTCTGCCCTGCCTCCGTAGCAAAACACAGGTCTACTTTATTATTTAAAATTATATTACGTAAATCACTGACATTATGCACGGAAGCAAGGAAAGCAGGCAATGCAACGCTAGAAAGATTTCTCACACCAATACCACCAAATTTTATAGGTAGAGTCGAGGCTGTTATATTTAAAGTTAAATTTAGAATTTTTTCTATAGCTCTTTTAAGATTATTATCAATATCTTTTAAAATATCGAAACATTTTCAGACGTCCAGTCTGAAAATGTTTCGATTCGCGAGGCTATTGAAATCAAGAAACATCCTAATTTCAATAGAAAAGATGGCTGGGTGCTACCATCTGCTTGGGATCCCATAATTAATAAAATTAAATCCCAACCCAAGCATGCAACTGCAAGACTTCATGATACTGTAAGTTCATACTGCGTAGATCGGAACATAAATTAATAATTTTTAATCTGGAGGTAGCCGTGGTTAACTATGACATTGGGACGTCATACACCTCAGTCCGTGACCATGGGTGCTGTAAAGTGCATGAAACGTCGGGAATGTAAAATAAGTGAATATACGCGATAAAATCCGTAAAATTTGTTTTATTTAAATGTGTAGTGTTCGCATAAATATAAGAAATCATTACAAGACCAATATTTTAAAATTTCGAAAAATATGAGTAAGATCACTGAGGACGTCATCTGCTCTACCTCCCAGTGTACCGTCGTCCAGTACCAGACATTCAGCTTGGATTTCAAATTTGAAATAATGGGTTGAATTCCCGAACTGAAAAGTGCTGGACCTAATGGGTCACCCTGCTGAACACCGACAGCAGAATCGATAACATGGTTTTCGTAAAACGAGTCAGTATTTTGACTATAACATTTCCAAACGTAATAATAAATTTCGAGGGTATTTTTAGCCACTTCTTTCAGCAAGGTTACCCTATCGATAGAGTTGAAAGCATTCCTCAGGCCAACCTTCACAAGAACATCTGCATCAGAGTTTGTTAAAAATGTACGCACTGAATGTACCGCCGCCTCACAGCCACCTCTAGTGCCAAAGCCTAGTTGCGTAGGCTGAAATTTGGTCTTAGGGTTAGAGATTATGTGCCTGCAAGCTAATTTTGAAGTTAAGCGTCGAAATGTAGAACCAACGGCAATAGGACGAATACCGTTATCCTTTTTTTTTCTGAAAACACATAATCTTGCCCCATATAAGAATGGAATGAAATTTGGATTAACATTACCAGAAAGCATAAAGTTACATAATTTTGTAATGTCTTTAAGAAGTACTCAACTGGCGTTACCGGCAGAAACGCTTACAAGATCTTTAAGATGTTGAGGCGTAATTTCGTCAATTCCGCCAGCAGAGCCATTCGAAAACGTAATTTCTTCTAAAGTGCCTTTTTCAGAAATTTGTAAAGGTTGCATAGAAGTCTTGGGATAAAATGTTGTATGTTATATATATACAACAAAATACAAATCTTTCCCTAATGTTTTCATCCCTCAGAGTGAAATAGTAGGTGTATAGTAATAAAAAGTCACACATTTTACTACTATATGGAGCGCGAATCCATAAAAGATCATCCGGTTTAGCACCGCCTTGTTCAGACATTTCGGAGAATTTGCATTATCAAATTTCGTATATTTATCGCGAATAGTGTTTTATCTCCGATACTGTGAGTTGAATCTATTACTTTGCTTCAAAACACAAAAAATATTTATTTTAACTACGTCGTCGATTATAAAATAGATATACTTAGAGTATGTTTACATTCATCATATCCGTTACAGCCTATAAAAGTTCGCTTATAAATATAGACCTCCCCAAAGATTGCTTCATAAAGGGGATTTGGCCATAGTTGACACGCTTGGCAGGCGGTTTAGCGACCGCAGTTTTTTTACTATTTTGAGTTGTTGTTAGGATAAGAGCCACGTGGCAGCTTTTGTTGTAGCACCCCTTGAGAACCCTTCGCTGAGCATCCGCGACCAAGCAACGCCACTAATGAACGTGGGTGCTCAGGCTACCGCGCGTATTCGGGAGATGGGAGGAGAGGGGAGGAGAGGGGAGGTAAAATTCCGCTTAAACCGATAACTGCGCGGGTCTAGCTGAGCAACACAGCCAAGGCGACCCCTGCCACGCCACCCGTGAATTTCTGCAACCTCAGGGGAATTCACTCGAACTTAAACGCCGTTCACTACCATCTTGAGATGGCGAAGCCAACCTTACTCTTTCTGACTGAGACGCAGGTGTCCTCTCGTACTCGTACTTCGTAGCTCTCCTACTCGGGGTACAAATTGGAACACTGTTTTGTGCCTCGGGTTGGAGTTTGCGTATACGTCATAGAGGATATCTGTTCTCGACGCCTCGGCAGTCCCGAAGGATCGGACTTGTCCATCCTTTGGCTACGCGTAGACAACGACGACCATCCGAGGGTCTATGGCTGCTTCTAAAAGTCCCATAGCGGTAATGCCGAAACAGAACAACTCATCGATCACGTCCTAATGGCTACAGATTCCTTGCTACAACAGGTCCGCATAGATCGTGATCCTTGGCGATTTGAACGCAAACCACGCCGAATAGCTCGGTTCACGTTTAACCGATCTTGCGGGGAGATCTGTTCATGATTTTGCCTTGGCATATGGTCTTACATAACTGGTAACTACGCCTACGCGAATACCAGATGTGGAGGATCATGCACTTTCCCTGTTGGACTTTCTGTTGACTTCTCATCCGGACAGATATCAGCTCTGCGTCAACGTCCCTCTTGGCTCCTCGGACCATTATCTAGTCCGAAGTGTGGTGCCACTCACGCTGAAATCGCGCTTGCTTTCCTTTTTTTTTCTTTTTTATAAAAAACGTTACCCACACACTAGGATTTTCTCCTGTGTCGTGGAGGCAGTTTACAAACATAAATTGCACAAGGACAAACATCCAGACTCGGAACAATTATTTGTAGGCCATAAAAATACTTGTTCCGTGCGGGATTCGATCCCGCGGCCCCCAGCGCAACAACTGATTGCTAAGCCACTGCGCCACGGAGCCGTCCGTTTCTGCCGGTTGCCGCCGTGTTTGGCACTACAGTTTGACCGATTGGGATACGATGCGGTCTTTCTTTGCATCTTACCGTTGGGAGCGGGTTTGCTTTCCACCGGACGATCCCAACGTTGTTGCTATTTCTTTTGCTGATGTGGTACTTCAGGGTATGGAACTTTTTATTCCTTCCTCTATGGTGCCCATCGGAGGCAGATCTTAGCCATGGATTAGTCGCTCCTGTAAAAAAGTATCACGCTACTTGGCCTGGGCTGACGCATCAACGTCTCAGGATGTAAAGACCAGTGCCCTTAATAATAAGTATAATTTCGCCTCCAGGCCTTTCAAAGGAGTCATTGCCAAGGCAAAGTCATGGTACATAGGCAGAATTGGCAAAAAACTAGTTTGTCTTACTTCGGGAAGCCGTGCATTTTGGTCTTTCGCCAAGGCTATCCAAGGGAACTTTTATCAGAGATCGAGTCGATTGGACCACTCATTGACCCATGCCGCAAAGGAGAAAGCCGATCTGCTAGGCTCTTTCTTTGCGTCCAACTCGACTCTCGATGACGGGGGATCACATCTCCAACAATCTCGCGGTGTGAGTACTTCATGCCGGATGTGCGGTTATTACAGCGCTCGGTTCGCAAAGCACTCCTATCTTTACATCTCTACAATTCGAGTGGGCCTGAAGGAATGCCCCCAATTTTACTGAGGACGTGTGCTCCGGAGTCGGCACTAGTTCTAAAGCGTCTTTTCTGGTACTCCTACTGCCTAGGCGTAGTCCCGAAATCATGGCAGACGGCTTTTGTCCACCCGATCCCTAAAAAAGGCGACCGCTCAGATCCGTCTTACCATAGGCCTATCGTCATCATCTCCTTGTTCTCCAAACTAATGGAATCCATTATAAACCGCTAGGTCATGCGGTACCTTGAGGATCACCAGCTGATTAGTGACCGCCAATTCGGGTTTCGTCAGGGTTGATCAGCTGGTGATCTTCTGGTCTACCTGACGCATAGACGAGCGGAGGCAGTAGAGTCCAAGGGGGAGGCATTGGCCGTTAGTTTGGACATTGCGAAAGCTTTCGATCGGATTTGGCACAAAGCGCTTCTTTTGAAGCTCCCTTCTTATGGACGTACCGAGAAATTGTGCAATTGGATCACCAGTTTATTTGCAGGTCTACAAGACTATTAATGCTGATGTTTTACAAGGCTGCGTGCTATCACCAACGCTGCTTCTTCAGCATTTCAATGATATGTTGCAAACCGGTAACATTCATTGCTATGCGCATGACAGCACTGGTGATGCTCTATACACCGGCTGTGCTAATATTTCTCAGGAAAACGTCACCGAGTATCGGAACAAACTTGTGTCTGAAGTCAAGTCTTTGCTGAACAAAGTCTTGGATTGGGGGCGACTAAATCTAGTCCAGTTTAATCCTCAGAAGACACAAGTTTGCGTGTTTACCGCTAAAAAGAACCCCTTTGTCGTATCTCCTCAGTTTCAAGGCACTACCCTTGTTGCCTCAGACAGTATGTAAATCCTTGGCGTCGATATATCGAGTGAGGTGAAGTTTCGTAGGCTTAGAAAAGAAGGTCAAATTGGCCTATAAAAACTTGCCGTACTCAGCAGAGTGGGACAGTATTTCATGCCTGAACACCGCCTGCAACATTCCAAGGTTCGGCCTCACATAGAATACTGTTCCCATCTCTGGGCTTGAGCTCCCCAGTGCCAGCTCCTTCCACTTGACGGCATCCAGTACAGAGCGTCTCGAATTGTCGACGACCGAGCCCTTTACGATCGGCTCAATTCTGCATTTTCTATCGAATTTACCACGGGGAGTGCTCTGAGGAATTGTTCGGATTAATCCCTGCCGCCAAATTTCACGAATGCACATCGCGGCAAAACTCCCTATACCATCCACACCATCGGGATGCTTGGCGGTCCTTCATTGTTCTTCTCACTGGAAGTTTTCTTCCGCGTACGACCTCTCTGTGGAATTGCTTACCACCGGCGATTTTTCCGGAACCTTACTCCTTTTTAAAAGGCCGGCAACGCACTTGCAATTCCCTTGGTGTTGCAGTTGTTTATGGGTGACTCTAGTCACTTACCATCAGGTGAGCCGTATGCTCATTTGCCCCATTTCCTAAAAAAAATACTTGAAAACTTGATTATGTTCGATAACCCTTTCACCTATCGACCCCCTAACTACGAAAATATAATACATACATATAATATGGTATTATAGAATATATTATGTGGTTAACGAAGTTTCTATTCAAAGCTTATACGCATAATCCTTGACTAGAAACTTCGTAAATAATACATATATTGGATTTGCATCTCAAGCAAGCTTACCTGAGCGGGTAAAATGTTTTTGAATAACTAGCTGTCCCCCGCGACTTCGCTCGCCTGGAATTTTACTAAGATTTCATAGATTTAAATTTTTTTCGCGGAACCCTAATTCTTTTTTTAAAATAAAATGATCATAAGTTACTCCTTATAACAACTATCAGCCAGTGAAAGTCCCGTTAAATCGGTTCAGCCGTTTCGGTAGTTAGTCGAAAGAAACAGGCAGACAGACAGACACACAAAATTTTTAAAAATTGTTTTCTTGTCATTGTTACGATCTTGAGGTTCGAGACAATTAAAAACTGCTGAGTTAATTACCAAAATTGACACTTCAATTACAGAACACTAATTACAACTTAAAACTACACTAATAATAATAACAAAACACAATTATACTAGTGATCACTTTAGTTCGCAGTTGTAGGTTAATAACAAATTAACCGAATCAGATCAGGACGTTGCAATGGTTTTTGAGAAATATTTTAATGATATTCCGATATTAACCACTAAGTCACTGAATTCTTCTCCTGCGGTCGCCGAATCATTTCTTAAACAAAATGTAAATGCGTGTACAAAGAATTTTACATTTCATAAAGTATCATCAAAAGATATTGTAAAATATTTTAAAACTATTGATGTTAAGAAAACTGCGCATCTGTGGGGGATTTCCGTTAAAGTTATTGCGTCTATAATAGATACAATCGCGCCTCATTTAGCTACTATTTTTAATACTAGTATCGAATCTGGTGTGTTTCCTGATTTAATGAAGTATAGTAAAGTAATACCTTTATTTAAATCTGGTAGTACATTAGACTCCGCTAATTTTAGACCTATTTCTGTACTACCAACACTTAGTAAGATTTTTGAAAAAATTATTCTTGATCAAATGTTAAATTTCTTTAATATAAATAATTTACTTCATAAAAATCAATTTGGTTTCACAAGGGGTCGCTCGACAACTGATGCCGGTGTTGAGCTGATTAAATATATATTTAATGCATGGGAGAATTCACAGGATGCTTTGGGTATATTTTGTGACCTATCCAAAGCCTTCGATTGTGTTCAACAGTAATTTTAAATGGGGAGAAACTGAGTCTTGTAGATACCACCATTTTTCTTGGAATCACACTAGACGCGAAGCTTCAATGGAGCCCCCATATATCAAAACTAGCAAGCAGACTTAGTTCTGCAGCATATGCCGTAAAAAAGATTAGAAGTCTAACTAGTGTTGAAACAGCTAGACTAGTTTACTTTAGCTATTTCCATAGCATAATGTCGTATGGTATTTTGCTATGGGGACACGCAGCTGACAGTGAAATTATATTTGTTTTACAGAAGAGTGCCATAAGAGCAATTTATGATTTAAAGCCTAAAGAGACGCTGTGACAAAAATTTAAGGAAATTAATATATTAACTTTGGCCTCTCAATACATTTATGAAAATGTAATGTACGTACACAAAAATAAAAGTAGTTTTACAAAAATAAGTGATATTCATTCTGTAAATACTAGGAACAGACACAAGCTAGTAGTACCAGTTACTCGACTCCATCGAGTCAGTAATTCATTCTTGGGGCAATGTATACGCTTTTACAACAAAATTCCAGAAAATATACAAAATTTGACCTGCTCAAAGTTCAAAAACTTTATTAAACTAAGTTTGTATAAAAAGGGTTATTATAGTATTAAAGAATTTATAGATGATAATAACCCCTGGAAATGAGGTGATCGCTACCAAGCTATTTCTAATTTGTTGTGTTGTTAATTTGTGTAACATACATGATTGTAAGCTGTTATTTTTTAAAAAAAGTCCCGCTGGGTTTCTTGCTGGTTCTTCCCAGGACAGAGGTTTTTTTTTCGATCCAGTGGTAATTATACAAAAGAGTGACTTTCAATAAGCATTATTTATAATCTATATTGAATAAAAAAGTTTTTGTTTCTGTTTCTGTTTCTGTTTCTGTATTACCAACCCAACACTGACTGAGTCGTGGTCTATACCGGCCTTATATAGAACCTCAGATAATTTCCAGAACCTTCTACTGTAGAAACATCTAGAATGTTCGAGTACATACCGGTCCCGACTGACTAGGTTCCGATAGTTCTAGAAAGTTCTTCCATGGAAAAATCTTGAAGGATCTTGACTCTCCTAGTTCTGCTACTCGATACTAGAGGGCGCTAGTGGTAACTAGTGTTGCCATGTACCAAGCATAAATGGTGGCGCTCAACATTATCATAAATACCATATTATCGTAAGGGAAAATGGACAGCAGCATCTACCTGTTAACAAACTCAAATTTATAATTATTGACGTGGTGGAGTTCTCGCTGCAATGATATTGTAGTTGTAGCACGAATAGGTCGGTTTGACCGGGGTAGGACCACGCTCTCACAGAATACCAGCGTAAATAGTAGCTTAATGCTGTTGTGTTTCGTATGGTGAGTAAGGAGAACCGGAGAGCCTTTTTTGGAAACGAGACATTCCATCTTAGTCCTCAACGCATCTGCATATTTTGATTCTAAGTGTAGATGTCTATGAGCTAGAACATCCACAACCTACCATCAGCTAGACTTGATGTTCGCTTGGCACACTTATTCTATAAAAATAAACTGCGTTTTCCTACTCGCCTGCCAAGTGTGGCAACTGTGGCAAAATCCCCCTTTTGAGGCACTTAATGGGAGGTGCCTTCATTCAGTAGGATGCTATTATGAGCGGTTTTCGTCAGGTTATTCGTACAAAAAGTTCATACACAAAGAACATTTTGACAGCAAGAAAACTATTTTTCAACAGACTTCAAAAAGGAGGAGAGGTTTACACATGAAACAAATACAAAGAGGAGGTGTTGTAATTATATTTCACTATGTTACAACGCGTGACAATTTGCAGGGTGAGGGGATGTTAAGCCCTGCCGACTTTACACTATCTAGATCTACCGATAAATAGTAAAACTACTCGAATCGTTTCATATCTATGTTGCAATGTAGTTTAGCTACCTTGACCATAGATGGCGGCCTGTTCTCAAAATGATTATAAATTATAAAATTAATATTTAGGCGATTAAAATTTCGTAATGTCTGAATGCAAAACAAATTTCAGCACCTTCGTATGATTATTTTACCAATACTAAGCTCTACGTACCTATATATTTTTAGTTCACATGACGCAAAGTGTCGCTATCTAGTGTCGAATATATTTAATTATATTTGAAAGCCGACGCAAAGAGATTTTTCTAGGGCTATTTTAATAAATTAGGTGTAAAATTACTTACAAATGAAATGTGATGCCATTCATATCATCAGAGAGTCTATCTGAGTAGTCTTTACACGATAAAACACAACACTTCATACATTTCTTCTTAATACTACGATAATACACCGATTTGCAATTTTCAACACATAAGCGCACAGGACGAATGCTGACAGTATACTAACTAAAGCCACGCCCACTATGATGATGTCAGGACCTACTTAGAATCATAGTGCACAGTTGCTTATGCCGTCTCCTCTTTGTATTTGCTTCATGGGTTTAAAATTCGTCGGAATCTTTTTTTATGTATGTACACTGATTACTCGAAGACGCCTGAACCGATTTGGAAAATTCTTTTTTATTTCAAAGGGTATATATACTTCCCAGGTGGTCTCATTTAAAAAGTTTCGCAATAATAAATTTACGTCAAAACGATATCTCTAAATATACGTTGAAAACGAAACGACGTAATCAAGCTGCACTAATGCATTACCGATATGGAGATCAAAATTTTAGATTTCATGGCGTGAACAGTTTTGTATTTTTATATTGAGAAAAATGTGTTTTTTTAATACACAGTAGTGTCGGCTAATGAAGATCCACTAAACCATATCATTTTGTGTCATAAGAGGTGTCAGAGGGAAATAAACAGGAAATTGCCAGCAGCATTTTCAACATAAAAAAATAAAATAAAAAACTGCGGTTGACGATCCAACTATGGCAATTATGGCGATACTAACTATGCAATATATGTATAATAACTACGAGGCAATATATGTGCTAAAGCCTAGGTTGATGATGATGAAAAAAATCCAGGGTTAGTTTGTCCGTTTTTATATTCACGCTTCACGAAATTTTTTCTCGACGGATTTCCTTGGTTAGTTAGCAAGTAGCAGTAGTAAATATATCTCAACAATGGTTATCGGTTTGGATATGACCATTCATTTATTCCTTACAGCCTATAAAATCAACTGCTGAACATAGACCTCCACCCTCATTTGCCTCATATGAGTGATTTTGCCGTAGTTAACGTTAAACAAACGTAGTTTGTTTAACGGTGGTAGACCCACGCAGGAGTTTTTGCTGTTGCACGTATGGGCCGGCTCGAGCCGGGTTGGTACCACGACCTCACAGAATACCGGCGTGAAGTAAAAGCTCTGCTTTTGCATTTCGTCTGGTGAGTGCAGGTGGCCGGAGGCCCAATCCCCCCCCCCCCATCAACATGGTAGCGGAATTACACATTAGACTACCCCAGGAGGGTACCAGTACCCCTGGAGAATCCCTCGCTGAGCATCCACGACCATGTTATTCCAATCCTGAGCGTGGGTGCTCAGGCTGCCCCGCGTATTCTGGGGGGAGGGGGGGGGGGGCAAAATTCCGCTCAAAAACATAACTGCTCGGGGCAAACTGAGCAACAATACCAAGGCGACCCCTGCCACGCTATCCGTGAATTTCTGCAACATCAGGGGACTTCACTCTAATCTAAACTCCGTCCACTACCATCTCGAGACGGCGAAGCCGGCCTTGCTCTTCCTGACCGAGACGCAGGTTTCCTCTCCGGCTGATATTTCGTATCTCTCCTGCCCGGGGTAGAAATTGGAGCACTCCTTTGTGCCTCGGGCTGGAGTTTCCGTGTATGTCAGAGAGGACATCTGTTCTCGACGCCTCGGCAGTCTTGAAGGTTCAGACCTGTCCATCCTTTAGCTACGCGTAGACAGCGACGACCATCCGCACGTCTATGGGTGCCTCTATAGGTCTCATAGCGGTACTGCCGAAACAGACCGACCCATCGACCACGTCCAAATGGCTACAGATTCCTTGCTACAACAGGTCCCATCCGCAGAGATCGTGATCCTTGGCGATTTTAACGCCCACCATGCCGAATGGCTCGGTTCAGGTTTAACCGATCATGCGGGGAGATCTGTTTATGACTTTGCCTTGGCATATGGTCTGACACAACTGGTTACTTCGCCTACGCGGATTCCAGATGTGGAGGATCATACACCTTCCCTGTTGGACCTTCTGCTGACCTCTCATCCGGACGGATATCAGGTTTCAGTCGATGCCCCTCTCGGCTCTTCGGACCACTGTCTGATCCGGAGTATGGTGCCACTCACGCTCCCTTCGCGGTTGCGTTCTGCAGGTTGCCGCCGTGTTTCGCATTACAGGTCAGCGCATTGGGATGGAATGCGGTCTTTCTTTGCATCCTACCCATGGGGGCGGGTTTGCTTCTCGCCGGATGATCCCAGCGCTGTTGCTGACTCTGTCACTGATTTGGTGCTACAGGGAATGGAACGATTTATTCCATCATCTGTGGTACCCATCGGAGGCAGATCTCAGCCTTGGTTTGGTCGCTCCTGTAAAACTGCATTACGCAGTAAGCAGGAGTGTTATCAAGCCTAGGCTGCGGCTTCGGCGACTCGGGATGTAAACACCAGCATACTTAAAAAGAAGTATAACTTCGCCTCCAGGTCCTTCAAAAGAGTTATTGCCAAGGCAAAGTCAGAGCACATAGGCAGAATTGGCGATAAACTAGTTCACCTTCCTTCGGGAACCCGTGCATTCTGGTCTCTCTCCAAGGCTGTCCAAGGGAATTTCTGTAAGCCATCACTACCATCTCTGCACAGGGAGGACGACTCACTGGCCCATGACGCAAAAGACAAAGCCGACCTTTTAGGCTCCCTTTTTGCGTCCAACTCGACTCTTGATGACGGGGGGAAAACACCGCCGACCATCCCTCGGTGTGAGTGCTCCATGTCGGATGTGCTGTTCTCACAGCGCTTGGTTCACAAAGCACTTCTCTCCCTGGACATCCAGAAGTCGAGTGGGCCTGACGGGATCCCCCCAATTGTGCTGAGGACGTGTGCTCCGGAGTTGGCACCGGTCCTAACGTGTCTTTTCCGGTACTCCTACTCCCAAGGCGTAGTCCCGAATTCATGGAACCATGGTGGACAGCTTTTGTCCACCCGATCCCTAAAAAAGGCGACCGCTCAGACCCGTCCAACTATAGGCCTATCGCGATCACCTCCTTGTTCTCCAAAATAATGGAATCCATTATCAACTGCCAGCTTATCCGGTACCTTGAGGATCACCAGCTGATTAGTGACCGCCAATACGGTTTTCGTCGGGGTCGATCAGCTGGTGATATTTTGGTCTACCTGACCCACAGATGGGCGGAGGCAGTAGAGTCCAAGGGGGAGGCGTTGGCGGTTAGTCTGGACATTGCGAAGGCCTTCGATCGGGTTTGGCACAAAGCGCTTCTTTCGAAGCTCCCTTCCTATGGGCTTCCCGAGAAATTGTGCAATTGGATCACCAGCTTCCTTGCAGATTGGAGCATCAAGGTCGTTGTAGACGGTGCATGTTCTGACTACAAGCCTATTAACGCTGGTGTTCCACAAGGCTGTGTGCTATCACCAACGCTGTTTCTTCTGCATATCAATGATATGTTGCTAACTGGTAACATTCATTGCTATGCGGATGACAGCACTGGTGATGCTCTTTACACCGGCCGTGCTAATATTTCTCGGGAAAACGTCGCCGAGTACCGGAACAAACTTGTGTCTGAAGTCGAGTCTTTGCTGGACAAAGTCTCGAACTGGGGGCGACTAAATCTAGTCCAGTTTAATCCTCAGAAGACACAAGTTTGCGCGTTTACCGCTAAAAAGAACCCCTTTGTCGTATCTCCTCAGTTTCAAGGCACTCCCCTGGTTGCCTCAGCCAGTATCGGAATCGTCGGCGTCGACATATCGAGTGACGTGCAGTTTCGTGGTCACTTGGAAGAGAAGGCCAAATTGGCCTCTAAAAAGCTCGGCGTGCTCAGCAGAGCGGGACAGTATTTCATGCCGGCACACCGCCTGCAACTTTACAAGGCGCAGGTTCGGCCTCACATGGAATACTGTTCCCATCTCTGGGCAGGTGCTCCCCAGTGCCAGCTCCTTCCTCTTGACCGCATCCAGCGCAGAGCAGCTCAAATCGTCGACGACCGAGTCCTTTTCGATCGGCTCGACTCATTGGCGCTTCGAAGAGATGTTGCATCTCTTTGCATTTTCTTTCGCATCTACCATGGGGAGTGCTCTGAGGAATTGTTCGGATTAATCCCAGCCGCCAAATTTCACGAACGCACATGGCGGCAGAACTCCCGATACCATCCACACCATCTGGATGATTGGCGGTCCCCCACTGTGCGATTTCGAAGATGTTTTCTTCCTCGCACGACTTCCTTGTGGAATCGATTACCAGCAGCGATTTTCCGGACCGATACGACTTAGGGACCTTCAAGAAAAGAGCGTACTCCTTTTTAAAGGGCGGGCAACGCATCTGCAATTCCCTCCCTGGTGTTGCAGTTGTTCATGGGCGGCGGTAATCACTTACCATCAGATGAGCCGCATGCTCGTTTGCCCCCTCTCCTATAAAAAAAAAAGTTACCAGGCTTGGCATGTGGGTTGGAAGCCGAAAATTTTCCATTTAGTCCCATACCATTCCATTCTATTACAATCCATTCCAACCTATCACATACCATCCCATTCTATTGTATTACGCTCCATTCCACTTCATTCCATTATAATTCATTCTGTAATGTTCCATTCTGAAAGAGTTTACCATAATCGTCACCTTTGGGAGGTGGATTGACAATTACAGAACCAGACGTCTCGCACCTTTGACGCTGCCCAACTATTCCGATACATACTTTTACCGATACTAATATATCGATATTCTACTTCTCGTAGGCCTAACCCTGCATAACTTGAAAGATAGCTAACTTAATATATTCGAAAAAATAGAATTCTATTTTAGAAATTGTTCTTTTACAATCAAAATATTGGACGCTAAAATCAACAAGCCAAATTGCGTACACAACTGCGCTTGATTTGACTAATCGAGTTGTCGCGACGCGTCGTGCATGGTGGAGTGATTTTATCTTGTCTATTATTTTGGGAGAACCGCAAGCGAAATAACAACTGGATTCAATAGGTGGTTATAACTTTTATAGCTACAATACGATTTTATTGTACCTTGATACACTTCAAATAACGTTGAAATAAATACAATGTTACAAAACTTTAAAAAATAAGAACTTAAAATTTAAATTATCCTATAGTTTCTACTCACTGTAATATCCACGCTGAATAGCTATACATAGCCATTAAGCGATAAGAGAACCAACCTGCTTATTACCAGTAGCGACGACCAGTCGCTGTTATCATCACCATCATCATCACATCATTACAGCCCTTCTTAAGTTCACTACTCAACATAAGCCTCCCCGAAGGAATGTCACAAAGTATGGTCTTGAGCCACCTGCCTCCATCGAGTTCCCACAAGTCTTACAAAGTCGCCACTCCATCTAGTGTGGGGTCGCCATACACTACACCTACCGGTACGAGGCTGCCACTCGAGAACCTTTTTCCCTATCTGTTGTCAGTTCTAAAAATATAAAAAGCCAGCTAAATAGCCAGCTCATTGCCACTTCAGCTTATTAATCCGTTGGGCTATGTCGGTTACTCTGACACTACTGCGGATATCCTCATTTCTAAATTTATAATGCTGAGAAACCCCGAGCATAGCCCTCTCCATAGCTCGTGATCTTGAGCTTCCTCATACGGCCAGTAGTAGCGAACCACGTCTCAGATCCATAAATCATCACTTTTGATCCATAATTCACGGCAACACGCATTGGTTGTACAATCTTGTTATCAAGTCTTGAGGTATACCTGACCAGAAGATGTGTCGTAATCTCCCGAACGCTGCCCAACCGGCATTGACCTCTCGGTTGAAGTTGGACTTACATAGTCGGACTATTTGTCCAAGGTAAACATATTCGTCATCAACTTCGAACATATATAGTGCCCCTAATAACTACTGGCATTGGCCTATAAGACCTATGCGTTGGGGGACATTATTAAGGTCATTGAGCATAATGCTTAGGTCCTCCAGCGATTTTGCCATAAGGTCTATACCGTCGGCAAATCGTTAGTGATGTTAATATCTTCCAGTACAGAAGCTTGAAAATGTATTAAAGTGCAGCGGTGAAGAGTTTCGGGGATATAACGTCACCTTGTCACCTCTTTGCAGTTGCATGGGTTTCGTACTCTGATTCTGTACTCTGATAGCCATTGTAGCCCTACTGTACAAACACTTAGCCATCTCGATATACAAACATTCAACTTGGCACCGCTGAAGGGGCTGTAGCACTGCTCAAATTTTGACTGACTCAAACGCTTTCTTATAGTTCACATACGCAAGGCAAAGTGGCAGACTGTACCCTTCGGTCTTCTGTAAAATTTGCCGAAGGATATATATGTGGTCTTTGACTCTCGAAAACAGCACGTAGACGCGGCTCAAAAGGGAAATCGGTCTGTAGTTCTTCAAGAGAGCGTTGTCTTCTTTCTTGAAGAACAAGACCACCCAGACACACTTCTGCTCCACGCCTCCGCAGTAGTGCCACTATTGAAGACGATATCAAAGAGTTACTGATGTACTTCAAGTACCGGTTTTCCATCCACTTTCAGAAGCTCCGCTACAATTCCGTCCTCGCCCGGGTACTTACTCAGACTGACGCCCAGAACGTGAACAGCCCGTAGAAGTTGTGTAAGTCCTGCCGCATGTATTTGAAGATTTGTCTGTTCAGTTGCCTGTATGCTGTCATATCTGCTGAATACTACAGCTTAATTTCCCGCGTAACAGCCATAAGATTAAGAGTGTGATCGGAGAGTTTTTGTGTTCGTCTGCAACGGGTCTTACTGAACTTAACTCCAACAGCATGGATAGCTTCTACAAGCTTGTGGTTTCAAGTGCAGTCTTTTAGGCTGAAAATGAAGTCGCGGATATGTAATATTAAATATATTACACTTAAATAATAAAATTAGAGTAAAAAAATAAAGCATTAATCATTTGTCGTGATGATTTAAGCTAGAATTAAAAGGCTATGGTCAAGAATGCGTTGTCATCCGTTCATAATACGTCTACAAACTTGTATCCGGTCAAACTCGTTAATAATGTGGATATGCAAATTGACAAACATGCATACATACATAAATACTTTCAACCCTTTCAGAAATTAAAGAAGCCTGTGCCTAGTAGTAGGACGTATTTAGGCTCTTTAGCTGTTTTACCTTTATATATATACTTACAATAATACATACTTTACTGTAATACTACATTCATATATACCTATATACATTTACCAAGCCAAGCAACACCATACTGTTAAATTTCAATTTTCTGTTCTGTTTTTAAGATGAAATAATAAAAAGCTAATATTTTTTTATTATTTCATCCTAAAACAAAACAGGAATGTCCTTTAAATGTATATAAGTGTATATTTTTTATTTCGGTGGTCAGGCACCGTAGAGGTTATTTCACCTGAAGGCGCCTCGTTTAGAGGCAAAACACGTGTCATGTTATTGACGGTAGTATGTCTTTCCTAGTGTAGTGGTATTGGGATTAGTGGTGACGGAATTTAGTGCTCGTAACTGAAGGAGGGCGGGAGATACTTTTCAAACTAGGTAAGACCATCATTTTATTTTATTACGTGTTATTATTATTATTTATTATTGTTATTAGCTAATTAATTTTTAACATCTTTCATCACGTAATATGAATATTAGTTATAGTGGGGTTATTATAAACTACCGCTACTTAGCGGCCAGCCTCCGCAGAGTCTACTTTACCTGAGGATGCCTCGTGTAGAGGCGAAACACGTGTCGTAACTATTTTCAAGAGTGGTGTGTCGTACCTAGTGTAGTGGTGCTGGGGGTGGTAGTGCGCGCGATTGAGGGACGGTGGTAGGTCCCCTTAAAACTGGGCAGGACACATCATTTTCTTTCTTTACGCGGAATTAAGCAAATTAGTTTATAATAACCCCATTATAATGGATTTCTGAAAAGTAACGTCTGATTCTATTAATTATATTAGTTATAGTTTAAACAACATTATTTTGCTAAAGTTAACAACATTAGGAAAATTCGCATCACAATTTCCCAGACGAATTAAAAGGAACATGAGGCTATTAGAAGTCTGAGCACTGAAATGCAAACTTTCCGTGCAATTCAACTTTAAACAGATTAAATGCGTTTAACATGTAGGCAGATTAGAGATGGCACTTTATAGTGGAATATTGCATACCTACTTACTCCACGCCACTGTCTGTTCGAGATTGCATAAAGTTTGTTGTTTTGAAATTTATGTGTGCTTTTATTTTATATCGTGCTTTAAAAATAATACAAAATATATATTATTTTTTATAGATGATGACAAATGAGGACACAGTCCACCTAATGGTAAGTAAATGCTGTGACCCATAGACATCTACATCCATCCTCGATTAAATCAAAATACGGATGTGTTGTCATCCCTGATGACTAAGATGGAATGCCTCGTTTCCAGTAAAAAGGGTCTACGGTTCTCTACACTCACCATATAATATACAGCAACATCGAGCTGCTATATTACGCTGGTATTCTGTGAGAGCTTGGTTCTCTCTCTTCTTCCATCAACTTTGAATAAACAAGGCTACAGATGCGTTGTGACCTTTGGGTACTAAGATGAAACGCCTCATTGTAATTATTCTGGCCCTCTATTTGCTTCAGACCGGAACACTGTACAGCACGCCCTAATGGTAATGGTAAATGGATAACGTTCTTATTTTTTGATATTTTGAATTTTAGATTTTACTTGGATTTTATCCTGTACATTCATTCAAGACTGTTTATAAATTTTACAAGGACAAGCATCCAGACGCAATACAATTTTATAACCCATACAAATATTTGATCCGTGCGGGATTCGAACTCGCGGCTTTCAACGCCGTAACTCATTACTATGCCAATACGCCACGGAGCCGTCGAACTGAAGTTTATATTAGCTGTCCCCAGCGTAGACATGGGGCAATATATACGCCTTTACAATAAAGTCTCAGAAAATGTACAATATTTGTCATTTAACAAGTTTAAAAGGTTGTAGTACAAATAGTTTAATAAAAGTGTCATTATAGTATTAAGGAGTGCATAAATGAAATGCTATGTAGTGGCGATTAAGAATAGTGACCACCCCATATCTTCCCCTGGGTGTCGTAAGAGGCGACAGTGGGAAACAGGCAGAAGATGGGCAGCGGCATCTTCCTGACGACAACAGTACTACTATTACAAATTTCCGGTTGCCAACCCACTTGCCAAGCGTGGTAACTATGGAAAACATCCACCCATGACGAAAGTTACGAGCAGACGGCCGCCAGTCCCCGGCGGCCCCGCTATCCCTGGCTACGGTGGCAACAAATAAAAATAAATCGCAGCCACCAAATTTCACGAACGCACATCGCGGCTGAACTTCCGATACCATCCACACCATCTGGATGATGGGCGGTCCACCACTGTGCGATTTAGAAGATGTTTTCTTCCTCGCACGACTTGCTTGTGGAATCGATTACTATCAGCGATTTTTCCGGACCGATACGACTTAGGAACCTTCAAGAAAAGAGCCTACTCCTTTTTAAGAGGCCGGCAACGCATCAGCAATTCCATCCCTGGTATTGCAGTTGTTCATGGGCGGCGGGAGTCACTTACCATCAGGTGAGCCGCATGCTCGTTTGCCCCCTCTCCTATAAAAAAAACATGGTAACAGTGGGGCAAGGGATGCTTAGAATCTCTGTTAGAGGTCCGTTTGCCACCTAAGATTACTCTACCTGGCAACATACAACGCACACACCCTGAGGACTGACGGGAAGATCGTGGAGCTGGAAGAAGAGATAAACAAGTTGCGCTGGCATATTGTAGGATTATCCGAGGTCCGAAGAGGGGGAGGATACGGTAATCCTCAAATTTGGCAACTTGTTCTATCATTGGGAGGGCGACCATCTGTCTCAAGGAGGTGTTGGATTTATTATCCACAAGTCTCTCTTTAAATACGTTGTGGGTCACCTGAGATTTTGAGTGAGACTCAGAGGTTCTATGGGCAGCTGTAAAGATTGTGAGTATGTCGACGTGGGTTCGTACCTTATACTTGACCTTCAACTAATACCGGTTGGTGATTCAGAATTAGTTGGTCATACAGGTTTCGGCACGTTCCAATGAGAAGGTGGAGGAAATGAATGAGGATATATCTAGAGCCATGCATTCCTCCAAAACCCATTATACGGTGTTAATGGGAGACTTTAATGCAAATTTAGGCACAAGAGAAAACGGTGAGCTGAAAGTAGGGAAATTTAGAATAGGGCGACGAAACCAAAGGGACCAGCAGCTGGCTGACTTCATGGAGAAAGAGGGACTCTTTATGATGAACTCTTTCTTCCAGAAGCGGCCCCACAAGAAGTGGACCTGGTCGAGCCCCAACGGTTCGACAAAAAATGGGGTTGACTTCATTATGACAACCAGAAGACAACTGTTCAGTGATGTCTCAGCGATCTCGGGGATGAAAACTGGTAGCAATCACCAAATGGTTAGAGTCACACTAAATCTAAACGTCTAATAAAGTCAACGCTCCGTCCTCCTCGTGCTCTAGTCCAGAATCACGAAATCTTTCAGGTCGAGTTACAAAACCAGTAGTTTCAGTGCCTAGAACTTCAATACAGCTTGTGTTGACGAAGCGATGGAGCGTATCCGAGGCTCCAAAGGCTTTGCCAGAGGTCTGTCTGCCAGAAAAAGTTAACTGTTAAAGCTGAAGACCGAGTGTGGCAGCATCGTTTCCAGGACACCAAGATTTTGAGTTAGATTGAGAGGTTCTATGGGCAGCTGTACACATCGTTGGAGCCACACGCAAGTGTGAGTAACGATCCAAGAGCCAGTCTTATCTGATACTATTCCCATGATATCCCAGACGTCAGTCCGAGCGAGATTAGAATGGCTTTCCAACACCTTGAAAACGGCAAGGCCTCAGGTGAGGATGGAATTACAGCGGAGCTTCTGAAAGTGGGTGGATTACCGGTACTTGAAGTCCTTCAGAAGCTCTTTAACTCCGTCCTCCATGGTGACACTACCCCGGAGGCGTGCAGTAGAAATGCGGTGGTGCTGTTCTTCAAGAAAGGTGACAACGCTCTGTTGAAGACCTACAGACCACCTTCCCTTCTGAACCGCGTCTACTTGCTGTTTTAGAGAATCATTACGAATCGTCTCGCACGCAGACTTGACGACTTCCAGTTTCCCGAACATGCCGGTTTCCGAAAAGGCTTTAGTATCATAGACCACATACACACCCTTCGGCAAATGAAACAGAAGAGTACAATCTGCCACTCTGTCTTGCGTATGTGGACTATGAGAAAGCCTTTGATTCCATAGAAATTTAGGCGGTGCTACAGTCCCTTTAGCGGTGCCAAGTTGACTGTCGGTATATCGAAGTCCTAAAATGTTTGTACAGGGCTACGATGGCTATTAGAGTACAAAGTCAGAGTACGAAACCTATCCAACTGCAAAGAGGTGTTAGACAGGGTGACGTTATATCTCCGAAATTCTTCATCGCTGCATTGGAAGATGTTTTCAAGCTACTAGACTAGAAAAGTCCAGTAGCTTGAAAAACTATTGATACGGTATTAACATCAATGGCGAATACTTCACTCACCTTCGATTTGCCGACGATATAGTGCTTATGGCATAATCGCTGGAGGACCAACGGATAGGACTTAAGATGAACATGGACAAGACAAAGATCATGCTTAATATCCATATCACACCTATGCAGATAGCTGTTGGGAGCACTAAGCTCAAAGTTGTTGACGAGTATGTTGACGAGTAAGTTCAACTTCGACCGAGAGGTCAATCGACGTATTCAAGTCAGCTGGGCAGCGTTCGGGTAAATTACGACACATCTTCTTGGCAGATATATCTCAAAACCTGAAAATGAGATTGTACAACCAGTGCGTCTTGCCAGTGATTATTTATGGATCTGACGCTTGTTCCTTCACTGCTGGCTGTATGAGAAAGTTCAAGGTCACTCAGCGAGATATAGAGAGGGCTGAATGGAGTGATGAGCTGGTAAGACATGCAGGAAGTTGATGTACGTAGGTGGCTCAGGACCGTGCTTCGTGGCATTCCTTGGGATAGGCCTATGTTCATCAGTAGACTTATGAATGGATGTAATTATGATAATGATGATGACATAAAAGAAACTTACATTCCAATTGAGTACCTTCTCCTTTTTGAAGTTGGATAATCATTTATAAATCAATAGCATCCAACAAAGGAAAATACATTAATTTTATATCTAAATAATTCTCTCGTGCAACATCAAGAAAACTGTAATCATAACTTTCAGCTTTATTGTGTTATCAAGAAACTTTAAAGTTACCGTGTAGTTTCAAGTTACTTAAGTAAGTAAGTATTAGTTATGATAAAAGATCAAAGTAAAGATTAAAGAATATAAAAGGAATATTTTTATAAAGTTTTTAAGTTTCCGTGTAGTGGTGAGCAAATACATCACCCAGACGTGGTAGAGCCACGGTGTCACTATTATTTTTTTTTATATAGAATGAGGGTGACAAACGAGCACACAGTCCACCTGATGGTAAGTGGTTGCTGCGGCCCATAGACATCTACATCTATTCTCGTTTGCGAATCAAAATGCAGATGCGTTTTCACCCGTGAGGACTAAGATGGAATGCCTCATTTCCAGTAAAAAAGGCCTCCGGCCACCTGCACTCACCAAGCGAAACGCAGAAGTAAACCTCTACTTCACGCTGGTATTCTGTGAGGTCGTGGTACCAACCCGTGTCGAGCCGGCCCATCCGTGCGACAGCAAAAGCTGCCGCGTGGCTCTACCACTGTTATTATGGTTTTAGGCTTAATAGGTAAGCGTGACTGGGGAAGGACCACGCGCGCACTGAATACTAGCTTTAAATCATCTGCCTGATGCTGCTGTGTTAAGTATGGTGACTAGAGAACTGGAGAACTTTTTTTGAGTCATCCCAATATTGACAGGCAGGTTGACAACCGCCGGTTTTAATTTATTATGAGTTGTTATCGGGAAGACGCTGCTGCCCATCAACTGTTTCAATTTCCCTCTGTCGCCTTTTATAACATCTACGGGAAGATATGAGGCGGCAACTGCAAATACATTTTAACTTTATTTATTTTTTTATAGGATGGAGGGACAAGCGAGCACACAGTCCGTCTGATGGTAAGTGGTTGCTGTGACCTATAGACATGTACATTTATCCTCAGTAAAGTATCAAAATGCAGATGCGTCGTCTCCCGTGAGGATTAAGATGGAATGCCTGTTTTCCAGTAAAATGCACTCACAATAAGAAACACAGGAGTATCAAGCTGCAATTTTACGCTGGTATTCTGTGAGAGAGTGGTCCTTCCCCGGTCGAGTCGACCCATTCGTACTACAACTATACTACTTATATAACTGTAGCATGGCTCTACCACTTTATTAAACATATAAAGTAATTCGGAATATTAAATAATTTTAGAAATAGCAATCATCATCATCATTATAACATTTGATTCAGCAGCATTCCATCCCGTAAGGAATGCCTCAAGTCCCAACATCTCTAGCATTTCAATTTTTTTATAGGATAAGAGTGACAAACAGCACACAGTCCACCTGATGGTAAACGGTTTCTGTGGCCCATAGACATCTACATCTATCTTCGTTTGCGAAATAAAATGCAGATGCGTTGTCAGCCGTGAGGACTAAGATTCTATCTTAAGATAGAATGCCTCTTTTCCAGTATAAAGGGTCTCCGGTTCTTTACACTCACCATACGAAACACAACAGCGTTAAGCTGCTATTTTACGCTGGTATTCCGTGAGAGCCTGGTTCTTCCCCGGTCGAGCCGACCCATTCATGCTACAACTACACTAATAGTATAGCTGCAGCATGGCTCTGCCACGTAAAATCTTTATATACAAAAATTACGTGTTACGTTTTTTGTCCGCGATGGACTCCTAATCTACTGAACTGATTTCAATGAAATTTTTGGTCAATGTGCAGTTTGGTCCAAATTAAAAGATAGGATAGCTTACATCTCAATTTATAGTCGCAATACAATATTATTTTATTGAAAATTATTTATCTATAATTTAACAGTCACAGTTATCTGTTAGCTCCAAACGATTCTGTCAGATGACGATATCTGTTGACTGGATTGAGTAAATATTTAATAGATGGCGCTTTGTTAAAAATACAAACGTTTAATATAAGCTACAATTTAGTAGTATAACCACCACGTGTTGCTGTAAGTATTCAACAGATAGAACCGATTTCAAAACAAATTTGCAGACTGTGTGCAGTTTGGTCCAGCTTGAGAGATAGGATAGTTTTTATCCCGATAAGTGACCCAAATTTTTTTATTGCTAATATCAGGAGATTTTTTGGGAAAGCAAATGGTCGTTCGGAAAGGGCAGAACAACGTCTGCCTGGTCAGCTAGTAAATAAGTAAAAAGTAATACAGTACAATACACGTAACGCAAAGTTACGGCATTTGTGCTACATTTTAAGGATACAATTTTAACATACAAGATAAGTAAATTATTTATAGAACGCGGCCAATTTCGATCCCCACCAGCACTTCGATTTTCCACGAGCTCAGCGGCGCTGCATGTCTGAGGAATTACAAAAAACAACTTTATCGAGAACATGTTGTAAAATCTGCCATTACGCACTGAGCCGCGCGTTGGCTCTAAAACCCTTTATTTGTGTTTATTTGTGTTAAGTGTTTGTACACAATGCCACCCCAACCCCCAACCTCTTACCTATGTCTCCTGGTATGCAATCTAATATTTTGTAACGCTAGTAATAAGTATTATATCCTAGTCCACAGTGTCGACGCACTATGCTCATTTTCTATGCGTGAAGTTGATTGCGGACAGCCATGGGCTGTAGAAGCTACTTACATCAGGTAACCTATGAGGTTGTTTATCATATAACTAATATTATAAAAAGTTAGTAGTGAGGGCACTAAAATTAAAATTTATTTTTGTATACGAGGAAGTTTATTGTAAGCACGCAGCTCAAGGGACTACCATGCTACTACGACCCACTAAATGAACAACTGCTAATTATTTATACAGATAATACTATAGTGCATACTGCATATTTTTGAATACGTGAACGTAGACACGGCACAACGCAAATGTACGAGTAATTATAGCCACATGGGACACATGTCAACTCGCTCGAATATTTTAAAATAATTGAAAAATATTTTGTAGTTTTTATTGGGATATATGGATAGTTACACTCATAAATATGTAAATTCTGACAGCAGCAAACGTAACACACAAACAAGACAAGCTTCACGTACTGAGTTTCAATTATTGCCTATAGAAAAATATTTATTTTGGATATATACAATTTTTTCCACAGAGTTACGGCATGCAAGAATAAAAATCTTTAATTGAACTTTTTTTAAAGTAATATATAATGATCAGTTTTATTCAATAGTATTCCTTCTTAATAATATTAAGATTTTATTGGCGTTTTAATGAGATTTTCAAGAAAAATGGCGAATTTAATGAGAGTAGATAGTAAGAAAGCCTCCGGTTCTCACCACTAACCAAAGGAAACAGCAGCATAACGTGAGAGTTACTATTATGTGAGAGTGTGGTTCACCACAATCGAGCTAACCGTTCCGAGCTGAAATGTTATAAAATGTTTAATAATATTAATGGTACTTATACATATGTATAGTGTAACTGACCTTTCTAAGCAGATCTTAAACGGTAAGTTTTTTTTAAAGCAAAAGGGTGACAATCGAGCACACAGTCCACCTGATGGTAAGTGGATGCTGTGGCCCATAGACATCTGAATTTATCCTCAATTAAAATCAAAATGCAGATGGGTTGTCACCCGTGAGGACTAAGATGGAATGCCTCGTTTCCAGTAAAAAGGGTCTCCGGTTCTCTACACTCCCCACACGAAACATAGCAGTATTAAGCTGCTATTTCACGCTGATATTCTATGAGAACGTGGTCCTACCCCGAACGAGTCGACCCATTCGTGCTGCCATGCTGCAACCACAATATAGCTGCAGCATGGCTCTACCACGTTAAAACAAGTGGTTTGTTCATTAATGTGTTTCATATTTCTTAACTCTTTTTGTAATGTTTGTAATTTTAGGAATATCTGTAGTTTCGTTTATTTCCAATTTAATTAACATAAAACTTAATTAATATTACAAAAAGAAACATTAACCCCCTACATTTACCTAACAAATAAACTTTCCCGCCATGTGTTTGTCAAATATTTCTCCTCGTTTTTAAGTGGCACCGCACTGGTGGCAAGAAAGTCGTGGATTATTGTTCATTACTCTTTCTCAATATTTTTAGTATAGTATTTTTTTTTGTATTAAATGCATGTATAATATTATTTTTTCCGACTTTTGCTGCATGTTTTTTTCGCAGAATACGTAACAAAATTAGTATGAAATATTTCTCCTATTTTTGCTTATTTAAGTGTCAACAACAACAACTCGCTTGTCAAACGTGGCAACTATGACAAAAATCCCCCCTATAACGAAATCTGCGTGCGGTGACGGTAAGTGTTTTGAACAATTGCCGTGAGAATGTTCGCCATATTTGCTTACGAGGTGGTCTTGCAGTTAAACATTGACGCGGTTTTGAAACGACTGAGCTCTTTGCATACATAACATGTTTATGTATATGTTTATTATTACTTTAAGACGACAAACGACTAGATGCGGGTATGGTCGTCGTAATCTTTACCGCAAGCCTTTCAAGCAAGATGTGAAGTTGTTTGTGTTATTTTAGTCTCAGTTATTTTATTTTTTTTAATTTAGGTACTTAATGGCAACGGGATCTGTGGCGGATGGAAGGAAAAGGGGAGATCTCCCGCGGGGCAAGGTGTTCTGTCCGGGGAGCGGCCAACGCTCAAAGTGGTAGTTCGGAGCTATTCTATATGTATTGCTTTAATTTCGGAACTTTGTTAGCGCGATTTAGACTTCGATGTGTTTCGCTTGTGGCACTGGCACGACGACAGCGTCGCCACAGATCTATGCTCATGTATCCTAGTTTAATGAGTATTTTGATGCATCACATTGCGAAATTTTTGGGTGATTTATTACAGCTTATCTCAGAAGTCAAATCGATGGCAATTGAAACTCAATAACGAAACGAAACTTAATATAGTTGTTTTATCCATTTCGTCAAAGTACTTCTTTGATAATTTTCACAAATGTTTCACATTTACAGTCATTTAATACACAAAACCGCACCACTGTTACACGAAATCCACTTCAAATTATTTATAAACGCTTATATGCAATCTCTCAGTTTTAAATTATTTTTAATTTAAACGTGATTCGGCCAGAATTAACAAATAATAAAAAATTAAACTAGCCTGGACTGCCTGGAAAACGCACATTATTTATACCGAGTGGCAATAAAGTTATTACATTAAATGAAAAGACTTAACCTACATAACGTTCTTTGAACATACGCAACTTAAAAAAAATATGCAACAATTTACATTCCAGTCGCATTAGTCTTTTTCTTCGTTTTTCACCTGATTACTTATGAACGGGAAAGTGTAGGTAAATAATTACCTATGTCGATGCCGCGTGAGCACTGCGCACCTGCCGCACTCTTGCCGCTTTTACATGTTACTTCAGGTCAATAAACTAATATTATCAAGGTGATTTACTTCGTGTGAATTTTTACTCTATTTATATTGTATGAAAGATGCATTTTTTGATTTTTGGTATAATTTATTTAATTATTTTAACAGACTTATATGAATAAATTACCCCAGGAAATAAAAAAAATAACAGAATTAACCAAATTTAAATCAAAACTCAGTAAATATTTAAAATAAAATGCCTTCTACTCAGTGGTGAATTATTTAGATATCAAAAAGTAATACTATTATGTATTTTTATAATTATCTAGCTTCTAAGTACATTTTATATTTCATGTATAAGCAGTGTCCTTGTTAAATTTTGCAGTGCTTGAAAAGGGCGTCTAAATTGTAAGCACATTTTTAATTTAAGTCCAATCATGTACACTTGCATTGCAAATAAATTATTTGATTTAATTTGTTTTGATTACAGCCTATAAAGGTCCGTCTCCCTAAAAAAAGTCTATTTTAGGGTTCCATACCTCAAAAGGAAAAATCGGAACCCTTATAGGATCACTTTGTTGTCCGTCTGTGTGTCTGTCTGTCTGTCTGTCTGTCAAGACCCTTTTTCTCAGGAACACGTGGAGGTATCACGCTGAAATTCATATCAAATAATCAAATCTACTGTCCCTTAGAGCTGTGAAAAAATCAAACTTCTAAGCCAACGCAATCAGAAGATACAGCCGTTTATGCCGCAAATATTATGCCGCAAGGGAATCAAAACCTACAGAGTACTTCCCGTGAACTCAGAATCTTAAAATTTGGTACGAAGCAACGTATTATAGCACAGATAAAGGAAAAATTGCGAAAGGCATAAATTTTTAGTTACATCATATAATAAAAATATTTTTAATAATTTTAACCTACGGATTTGTTCGGAACCCTCGGTGCGCGAGTCCGACTCGCACTTGGCCGGTTTTTATATTCTACTCGTGTCGCGGTGCCTCTACAACTTCGGGTTCGGGTAAATATCGCTTCATGAAATCCTATTAACGTCGTCATTGTGTGGGCAGTTTTACACTGCGACACAAAAAGTGCATTTCATTCAGTTTTTCAGGTGCTGTTTTGTAAAAATATTTAATCTTTTTAAAGGCGTTCATGACCGAACGAATATGAACAAGAGACATTAAATGCTTTTGTTCAAACTCATTTGAAACGTGTTTTACATTAATGGAATTGGAATCCGTAACCACCAAAACTTGCAAGAAAATTAAATGGAAGAACATTAAAAGTCAGTCGTATTTAACGTTGTATCATTCACCTTCATTATCATCATTACAAAAAGTCCACTGCTGAACATAAGCCTAAGAATATGTGTTCGCGCAAAAGCGTTAATGTTAATAATGGACGTCAGAGGGCGTGCGCGCCTCTACGATACGATACGATACGTTTTTGACGTCCGGTCGTTTCGAGGACACGCGAGAAAAAAAATGGGAGTCCAATTCATCGCGTCGAAAGATAAACACGCGTTCTTTGTCGGGAAGTCGGATGCGGAATATGATAGGCGCGTATAGTAAATATACCACTGGGAATTGTAACGCGCATTCCTGTTTTGTTAGCTTCACCCCGGGACTTAGTGTCTAATTTAGAATCTGTATAATTGGATTCGACTGTATTAGTTACTAGTGCGGTATTTGATATTCTAGAAATAACGTTGACCTTTGATCCGTACGTTCTGTGTTCATTTCGCGAGTCAGGCGTTATAACAAACGAGAGTTAGTGGCTTCTGTAAGGTAGTTAATCGTACGACAGAGTTAAAGAACTATCATCGTAGAAAACGAAGAAAGTGACTGCGGAAGCAGACCGTAGTTTGGAGAGGTGCTGAGAATAGAATAGAATAGAATAGAATATTTTTTTATTCAATATTGATTATTACATAATTCTTATTGAAAGTCATTTTTTATTTACCACTGGTTCGGAAAATACCTCTGTCCTGGGAAGAACCAGCAAGAAACCCAGCGGGACTTTTTTTTCAAACATATTTCACTTAACAATAATTTCATTTATACAATTTTTAAATGATTTTTAATAGAACCAGCATGGTGGCGATCACCTTATTCCCAGGGGTTATTTTCATTCATGTTTTCCTTGATATTATAATAACCCTTTTTGTACAGTTTTTCTTTAATAAAACTTTTAAACTTGTTTATTGATAAGCTTTGAATATGTTCTGGGATTTTGTTGTAAAAGTGTATACATTGCCCCATAAATGAATTACTGATTCTGTGGAGTCTAATAACTGGTATTACAAGCTTATGTTTGTTCCTAGTGTTTAAAGAATGCACATCCTTATTCTTATTAAAGCTATTTATGTTTTTATGTACATACATTAGATTTTCATAAATATATTGCGATGCCAAAGTTAATATGTCTATTTCTTTAAATTTTTGTCTGAGGGACTCTTTACAATTTAGGTTATAAATCGCCCGAACGGCTCTCTTTTGCAAAACAAATATAGCTTCAATATCAGTCGCATTACCCCATAGCAAAATTCCATAAGACATTACGCTATGAAAGTAACTAAAATACACTAATCTAGCTGTCTCAACATCTGTGAGACTTCTAATCTTTCTTACAGCATATGCTGCAGAACTAAGTCTGCTTGCTAATTTAGATATATGGGGGCCCCATTGAAGTTTCGCGTCAATAGTAATACCGAGAAAAACAGTGGTATCCACAAGACTCAACTCCTCCCCATTTAATAGCACATTGGTATTCGAATGTTTTACATTAGGTATTGTAAATTTAATACACTTTGTCTTATTGCCGTTCAAGAGCATATTGTTGGCGTTAAACCAATGTACTAATTTCGATAGAGCATTATTTACATCGTCATAATTAATTAACTGCCGTTTGAGTTTGAAAATTAAAGAGGTATCGTCAGCAAATAATACTATATCGTGATTGTCCCCTACAAGATAAGGTAAGTCATTTATATAGATTAAAAACAGGAATGGGCCAAGAATCGAGCCCTGAGGAACGCCCATTGATACTACCGATCCGGAGGAACCTTTACCATTTATCACGACTTTTTGAGTTCTGTTACTTAAATATGAAGTAATAAGTTTAAGCGCCAAATTTTTATTTTTATTTTTTTTTATATTTTTTTTTATTTTTTGAGAGCCGAACTGCTGCAGATGGTAACGGTCTAATAAGGTCAATAACACTACCAGCCACACCCAGATTTACATCACTGACCCTTACTTTCCTAGCACTATACATCCACACGCGACCTGACCGAATCCTGAGGGACCAGTCGCTTTGGATAGAGGTAAGTAAGCTCTGTTCAATAAATGTAACGCTCCCCCCTGATCGTTTAATGTAATTAGAAACTTAACCCTTGGCGTTAGGACGCCCGACCATCATCTGCTTGTAGCTTCTCCGTCTATGGGCCGCGGAGGATTCTACTCCTGGGATAGGCAGCTGTTGGCCGTAACATTTGGTAGCAGAGCGTGGTTCTGGGATCGACTCCCGGTCGATCCACCGACCATAGTGTTTGATAAAAATTAAACAATTTTGATGGCAGGGAGCGTTGGGTTGATTGGTTTAATTTTGTGTCTACAATCACGCCCGTCCGTAATACGTAAAAATATATTTTTTTATTATATACGTAATAATAAAATTCCTTTCTTTGGTGGCTTGATTTTTTTGTTGTTAGCGGGTAAATTTGAAAAGCCGCGCCCGGTTCGCGCGCAAGCGGGTGTTTGCGTCATGTAGGTAGATGGTTATTTTTACGTAATCGGTTAATTATCGTTGTCGGATAGTTGTAGTGGATTACTTATCGAAGGGTCGATTTCCGAGATAGGCATTTTTTCTTGATCATTTTTTGTTGATGTGTATCTTCGTTATGTATCTTTCGTATTGTAATTTGTATTTGAACTAAAGAGTAGTAATTTGTATTTACGTAATTTGAATTTAACTTGATTTGATCGCACTAGAATATGTTATTGTTAATTTGATTTGTCTTTTCTTTTGTACTAACTTGTATTTGATTTGATATGTAGCGGTTCTTATTTGTTTAATTTCTATTCAACTCGATTTGATAGGAACTGCATTTGTTAGCTGTTAATTTTTTTGTATTTGTTATTTGTTATTTTTGTAATTGTGTTCGAGCCGCGTCGTAATTTGTATTTAGTAGTGATGTCCTCGCCCAAGATGCTAATCCGTTGCCTGCGGACTGAGTTACGCTGGGCCACCAGCGCCCATGCTTTGATAGGTCGACCCGATAGGGTCCATAACTTGATGAAGCGGTTCGAGCAGGTCGATGCTCGTAGGGCTGCAGTGGAGGAGGCTTACGCTGAGCTCGAGGATTCGAATGTGGGAAAGGGAGTACTGGACTCCTGCTTCGCAGACTACGAGCAGTTCTTTTCGCTCACGGACGAGTTGATCGAGGCTGAAGGCAGGTATGCTGAGGAGGCGCGTGAAGCTCGGACGAGTGGCCTGCCCGAGTCCTTTCGGAAGCAGCCTCAGCCGGAGCTGTTGTGACGACTCCCAACTCTGGACTTGCCAAGGTTCTCCGGGGTCCTTTCCGAATGGCTGACCTTCGTTGGTCTTTTCGACGGCCTAGTGGACGCCCGGAGTGACGACCCCGAGCCAGAAGATAGCGTACCTCCTGGCTTCTCTGATGGGGGAGGCCCTGGGCGTTGTCAGCCATTTGAGCTTGTCGGACGACGCCTACCAGACTGCTCGGAGCCTCCTAGCCAGAAGATACGCCAACGTCCGGCGAATTGCGGACGAACATGTTAAGCAGATTCTGAGCCTCCCGCTGCTTAGTGACCGGGCCAGACTACGTCCGGACCTGTTGGATCCAGTCTTGGTGGCCTGTAATACGTTGAGGCGGCTGGATTTACCAGTAGGCAAATGGGCCTTCTTGTTGCTCCGCATCGTGCTGTCCCGCCTACCACTCCTGGGATAGGCAGCTGTTGGCCGTAACAATATGTTTATTAGATTGCTAAGCTAAGAATATGTTTATTAGATTGGAGGATTCATTTACCTGCCTAGGAGTTTGTCTGGGTGGATATCACCCTCTTACTTATTTCTGCTGATGATAATAATAATTAATATTAAGTTCATTTTGTTCACCTAGTAGATAATAGATGGCGCCACTATTATTTTAGGACACACTATGATTGCGTTATTGTAAAGCCAGTAAATAAATAAGAAATAATTGTCATCGGTTGGTATTCATACACACTGTATAATGTATACTATTCAGTAAGATTTATTACACAGAGTACATTATATATAGGGAAATTTATTAATTAAACAGTTTACTGATAGGATCCATAGTCCTCCTAGTGTAATTGTACAGCTGACTAATAGCAGTGCTTGCATTGCTGTGATGATATTTAATTACAGGCTGTAAATAAGAAATAATTGTCATCGGTTGGTATTCGTACACACTGTATAGTGTATACTATTCAGTAAGATTTATTAATTAAACAGTTTACTGATAAGATCCATAGTCCTCCTAGTGTAATTGTACAGCTGACTAATAGCAGTGCTTGCATTGCTGTGATGATATTTAATTACAGGCTGTGAGGCATTCTATCTTAGTCTTCAGAGGCGATAACTCATCTGTAGCCTTTTGTTTGAAGTTGGCTGCAAGTGTCCATTGACCTTTACCATTTACCATCAGGTGGATTGTAAGTTCGTTGTTCATTCCACTTAAAAAAAACTAGGCATCCCCCAAGGAATATTTATTTATTTATTTAATATTCTTTGGATTCTGTGCAATAAAGAATATTAAATAAATGGCTAGTTTGGTAGTGAAGTTAGAATTTAAAGTGCGAGGTAATGATTCTTAACTAGTTTTTTAAATAGCAGTAGGGATGGGGGCAGCTTTTGCTGTCGCACGGATGGGCCGGCTCGAACCGGGGTGGTACCACGACCTCACAGAATACCAGCGTGAAGTAGAGGTTTACCTCTGCGTTTCGCTTGGTGAGTGCTGGTGGCCGGAGGCCCTTTTTACTGGAAATTAGGCATTCCATCTTAGTCCTCACGGGTGACAACGCATCTGCATTTTGATTCGCAAACGAGGATAGATGTAGATGTCTATGGGCCGCAGCAACCACTTACCATCAGGTGGACTGTGTGCTCGTTTGTCACCCTTATCCTATAAAAAAAATGTGGATACCTAAGTTCTTTACTGAATCTCTGTAAGGAATAATAGTTTTACTAAATACTAGAGGCAGGTAATTTAGGCTCGACTTAACCAACATTTGCAGGCTGCCCATGATAATGTCTTGCGATTTTGTTGGGTTAACGTGAAGGCTGTATGCATTACTCCACTCAAGAATTTGATCAAGATCTTTTTAATGACATTGATAGCATTGGGGAGATCGTTGGGACAAGCTTTTGTAAATATTTGTAGATCATCTGCATAAAGGTGGTAGGAAGAAGTTAAATTATTGGATATCAAGTTTATAAAAACTGCAAAAAGTAAAGGAGATAAAACGCCTCCCTGCGGTACACCAACACGTACGTTACACCAAGATGATAATGTATCGTCAATACGTATGCGTTGCTGGCTACCAGACAGGTAACTAGGTAGGAATACCACAAAGCATGGTCCTAAGCTACCAGCATTAATCGATATTTTGTTTTCTCAAAGATTATTCTTCCCATTATCAGTCGGGTTTCCGTCCCGGTCCATTCTACAACTACTGCTCTTTTCAAGGTGACGGATGACATCTGAGAGGGGATGGAAAATTCATAACTGACCGTCCTCATTGTAATTTATTTTTCTAACGCATTTAATTCTGTATATGTTGTGAGCTCTTCTTTCTCATTTGAATGTCTTGTCTTCAGCTCAGGAATGGTTCTCATCATATCTTCGAGGGCGCCAACAGGCCGTGCGTACTGGACATATAATACCTGACTGATTTGATGTATCTACAGGCGTCTCGCAAGGCGATATTATATCCTCTTCTGTTTTCTTGTGATTTAATCTCATCACATTAAATCACAAGTGTTCTTACCATCTGTATGCCGACAATCTGCAGTTATATGCGCAAGTGGACCCCTCAAACATCTTTAATGCTATCTCATTATTAAATGATGATTTGAAATATATCTCTGAATCGTCCATTGTGTATGGCATAAACGTGAACCCGTCTAAAAACCAAATGATAATCTTAGGTAGCCCAAGATTATTATCTAAACTTGATATTCACACCATTAGGATAGAATTGTGGCTTCTGTGTCACTTGTTTTCGCATCGCTTCTCTTGAAGACCCCGATTCTCTCCAGTAGAGGTTCCACTTCATCGTTAAAATGCAATGTAGTACAAAAAAGTTACTTTGATAATACTAATCCTTTCTGGTCTGAAACTATTGTATTTTTTTCTCCTCCTCGAACACAAGGTTTGTTTAAATTAAAAGATGAAGTTTTTATTTACATATTATATTTTATTGAAAATCAAACAATCTTTGTCTTCAAAACACCATTTCTTAATAAATAAAACATTTTCAACGCTCAGATTTTCTTATGAGTGAAACAGTTATACAGTAAAGTATCTTTACAATAAAGTTCACAAAGAGTATTTAAATTGGGCGCTCCTAAGCAATTTATATCTATGATAGTATTATTTTCATTACAAAGATCTTGTACACATTTTATTTTATCACATCCTTTTAAAAAAATCTTTTTATCTTTCAAATATGTCTTGATAGTTCTGTGAAACTCTCTATAATCAACAATGCCCTCACTCCATCGATACCCTCTGTGTTTTTCTAACCAGCAAATTTGTTTTTTTCTCTTCAAGAGATAGTGAACTGAACGGGTAAGGAGGTTTAATTAGAAATATTTTGGTGTACCCTAGAGTGGCTATAACAAATTTTTTACTATAAATTCATCTTTACAATTTTTAATCCTTGAAGTTCTACGATTATTGTATCTTTTGTACGGTTTTGTATGGTTTGTACTCGAATATACAATCGTTTCAAGTTTTATTATTATGATATAAATATAGGTTTGTTTATTATAATAAAATATAGTTTTCAATTGTTATATTTAGAATTTTAGTTTATATTTTTATTTCGATTTTCGATTTTATCTGAAAGCAACAATGCGTTATTGAAATATAAGGCCAGGTACTAAGTATTTCTAAAAATAAATTAAATACTCAGTATATTACTATACTTAATATAATTAAATATTCAAAACGCAAACATTTTTTTCGGTAGTCATCATTTTTATGTTTTATTAAATTATGGCTTTGAATTTGAGTTTAAATACACAGATTTCTGAAAGAAAACCTATGAATTAAATCTGGTAATTAAGTAACACTGATAAAACTAAGGCTTAGTTGGATTCAAAACTGGACGAACGTTGCAATAATCTTCTTTTATGCATGATACCAACTGGGTAACAGCCTTCCACGTTGGGGTTTTCTTGTCGACAGATGATTTAAAGTTGATCAGAGAATGCTGCCAGGGTCGGCTGATGGAATAGCCCCCAACTCGCGGAAGTTAGGGATCCGGACCTCAACGTAATATTCTCCTCGCTTCGTAGGCTCGATCTGGTGCGCATATCCTAAATCTGTTTGGCGTGATAAGTAGCTTTTTAAAATCCCCGTTCGGATAGGTTCAAAATCTTCATCCTGGAAACAATAAACATACTATTTCAACTACAGCATACTGATAAGCAATGAACAGTAGTTATATTCCCTCCTACCTACATAAATATATGTTTATATAATGCCTTGACTTAGTAGTCCGGTTCACTAACTATTGTATCACTCACACACATCAACCATGTAAGAATATAATTAAAGACGTAAGTTACTACAACCAATAATAAAAATGTAATACTGTACAAAGTAAACATCCGATCAAATAGAAGCTAACTTTTCATCATGTGAATGGTAACTCAAATTATTAAAATTAAATCATCATCATCATCATTACAGCCTTTCATAAGTCCACTGCTGAACATAGGCCTACCCCAAGGAATGCCACAAACCACAGTCCTGAGCCGCCTGCATCCATTGACTTCCCGCATGTCTTACCAGGTCGTCACTCCATCTCGTAGGGGTTCGCCCTACACTTCGCCTACCGGTACGAGGCTGCCACTCAAGAACCTTTCTTCCCCATCGGTTGTCGGTTTTTCGAGCTATATGCTCGGCCCGCTGCCACCTCAGCTTACTAATCCGTTGGGATATGTCGGTTACTATGGTTCTACTGCGGATATCCTCATTTCTAAGTTTATCACGCAGAGAAACCCCGAGCATAGCACTCTCCATAGCTCGCTGAGCGACTTTGAGCTTCCTCATACGGCCAGCAATGAAGGACCACGTCTAAGATCCATAAGTCATCACTGGCAATACGCATTGGTTGTACAGTTTCGTTTTCAGGTTTTGAGGTATGTCTAACAAGAAGATGTGTCGTAGTTTCCCGAACGCTGCCCAGCCGAGTTGAATCCGTCGATTGACCTCTCGGTAGAAGTTGGACTTACCTTTTTTTTTTTTTTTGAAATCCTCATGGATACCTCCGGCTGCGGGGACAACCGGAAGGTTATGCCGGACTCCTACCGGCTAAAACCCCACGGTGCCTCCTCGCACGTGCGCGCGGGGCCGCGGGAATCCAAATTCTTCCGCAGCCCCACACTAGTGCTGGCCCGGTCTGTCCGGGGCTCGTCTCATGCACGGGGTAGCGAGGTGGTCAGCTACCCCCCTCCACGGCCTCCAACTCCACCTGCGTATCGGACCTCCCCGAGTCCGATACGCAGAGGCCATGGGGCCAGGAAAAACTAGCACTCAGAAGCACCAGCCTTCCTGACCCCAGCGGCGGATCTGGTATATGGCTCCGCCGCCAACCAAGATTCGGCTGCGGAGGGTAGGGAGACCGGCGCCTCGCAATACCGGCACTCCTCTCCCCCCGCAGCCCCACCACCACCGCATCAATGAACGGTGCGGCCCCGTCTGAGTCGCGGAGGATAGGGCGAGTGGCGCATCGCCATACCAGCACTCCTCTTCCTCCGCGACTCCACCTCGGCTGCAGCGGTAGAGGGTGCGGACTCCCCTCTCACCGCAGCCCCCCGACACACATCCGAAGTGGCCTTCCCAAGCCCACTCGGAGTGGCCACCTCGGGCCGGCCCTACACCACGGGCCAGCCAAGGGGTTCCTCTTTGTTCACCGCGGTTGACCAAGCCACGGCTACTAAGCCCCCCCGCCACGACAAGGCGGGAACCCGTTCGGGGGGGAAGTTGGACTTACCTAATCGGACTATTTGTCCCAGGTAAACATACTCGTCAACAACTTCGAGCTTAGTGTTCTCAACAACTACCGGCATAGGTGTGACATGGACGTTAAACATGATTTTTGTTTTGTCCATGTTCATCTTAAGACCTATCCGTTGGGAGACACTATTGAGGTTATTGAGCATAGTGCTTAGGTCCTCTAGCGATTCTGCCATAAGGACTATATCGTCGGCAAATCGAAGGTGAGTGATGTACTCGCCTTTGATGTTAATACCGCATCCTTTCCAGTCCAGTAGCTTGAAAACGTCTTCCAATACAGCGGTGAAGAGTTCCGGGGATATAACGTCACCCTGTCTTACACCTCTCTGCAGTTGGATAGGTTTCGTAATCTGGTTCTGTACTCGGATAGCCATCGTAGCTCTGCTGTACAAACACTTCTGCACTTTGATATACCGACATTCAACTTGGCACCGCTGAAGGGACTGCAGCACCGCCCAAATTTCGACGAAATCAAAGGCTTTCTCATAGTCCACATACGCCAGACATAGTGGCAAATTGTACTCCTCGGACTTCTGTACAATTTGCCGAAGGGTATATATGTGGTCTATAGTGCTAAAGCCTTTTTGGAAACCGGCTTGTTCGGGAGGCTGGAAGACGTCAAGTCTGCGCGCGAGACGATTCGTAATGACTCTCGAAAACAGCACGTAGACGCGGCTCAGAAGGGAAATCGGTCTGTAGTTCTTCGAGAGAGCGTTGTCGCCTTTCTTGAAGAACAAGACCACCGCACTTCTGCTCCACGCCTCCGGTGTAGTGCCGCTATGGAGGACGGAATTAAAAAGCTTCTGAAGGACTTCAAGTACTGGTTTTCCACCCGCTTTCAGAAGCCCCGCTGTAATTCCATCCTCGATTGGGGACTTGCCGTTTTTAAGGTTTTAATATTAAATAAGATTAAAAAATTAATTATTAAAATTAAATAAGATTAAATAAGAGAGCCGTGGTAGCTCAGATGGTTAGCGCTCGCTGTAAGCTTCACAGTACTCGAGCAACCCGGGTTCGATTCCCGCCGGCACCAATGAAATTGTTAATTGCAATTTTAAGTGATGATTACCACGTGCTCGGCGGTGAAGGAAAACATCGTGAGCAAACCTGCTTGTCTGAGAAATAAGAAAAAAATATATATTTCTAAGGCATGTGAAGTTCGCCAACACGCATTGGGGCAGCGCGGCGGATATTTCCTTGCCTTAAAAACCCTCTCAGAAATGAGAGGAGGCCTGTGCCCAGCAGTGGGACGTAAATAAGCTGCAACTTTTTTTAAAATAAGATTTGCTTACCTCAGAATCAGGAAAAACGTTTAATTGTCGTTTCTTGCTGGTCGAAGCTGGAGCGAGCGACGGCAATGTATCAGCCTCAGATTCCGAGTCGCTTCCGAATAGTTCAACTCGTTTCTTGGAGTTAGGAGCTGCTTTTTTTTTTATCTTTGATACATTACTTGCTTTCTTAGCCACATTTTTCTACTGCAAAGTCGTCTGACTAGACAGGATTAGAATATCTAAAATGTAACACAAAGTTATTACATGAAAAATACATCACTGTACAGAAACACTCATATGAATACTCATAAAGCGAAATATATAACTTTACTGTAACATGGTATATAACAATTTAATTATTATGCTATTATATTCAATGAGTGAGGAGCCAAAGTGTTATGTACATACTTGCGCGCCTTGATGATGATGAACACTTCCAAGTCTAGTAGACTGGGAAACACACTGTAACTAATGGTGAAACACCTCCCAATAGTCTAATTTTATACCGTAAATGATAAGCCCACCTGAAAGTATTTTAATTTGTCATATCTTTATATATAAAAATTACGTGTCACGTTGTTTGTCCGCGGACTCCTAAACTACTGAACTGATTTCAATGAAATTTTACACACTGTGTGCATTTTGGTCCAACTTCAGAGATAGAATAGTTTTTATCCCGATAAATGACCCTCAAAAATTTTTATTGCTAATTTAAGGATTTTAATAGGAAGGGTCATCGGAAAGGGCAGAACAACGTCTGCCTGGCGAGCTAGTTTTAATATCAAGAAATATTTCATTTGGTACAATTAGCATTGATCTGTATTTATATAACTCATAAGGAATATTATTGCTTATTAATATTCAAACTCAAGATGCTCATATGCGAACACCGCTTTGCTTATTTGTTATTGCGCCGATCATGCACTCTTCTCTAGTTTCGGCAAAGCAACTGGAGACGCGCGCCGCCGCGATGTCGGTGCAAGTTGCAACTCAAGCAAATACGGAATGAGTCAACATATAGCGGACGATGTAGTAACTAAATTGAGATCCATTACAAATATAATTTTATTCAAAACTAGCTGACCCGGCGAACTTCGTACCGCCTAACAGTCGATCCTTTAATTTTTTATTTTTTTAATACTTATTCTGCTATTCGGTACACCGCCACTCAATTGTTTTGCCTTCCCGGAACCCCTCCACTAACACTCAACTTTCTGGTATGGTCTTAAAGTTCAAATTGACCTTTAAGTATTATTACGAATCTTTTGTATGGGAATATAGAAAAGTGATGTTTTTAGACTTTTTCAGGTAATTTTTAAAATATTTCTTTACGTAAGAACCATCTTCGTACTTCAAGGAATATTATGAAAAAAGAATTAGTGAAATCGGTTCAGCTGCTCTCGAGAATTGTACTTAGCAACCTATTCAGCGATTCATTTTTATATTACAGATTAAAAGATTAAATACTTTTGTAAAAAAGTATTTTTTTTATAAATAGCTATTTTTCATTTTAAGCTGAATTTTATACTATCCGTAAATACATACTTATCCTATTAATTATTATTATAAATGTAAAAGTCTGGATGTTTAGATGTTTTCGGATGTTTCTTACTTAATCATGATAGAATGGCTGAACCGATATGGATGAAATTTTGCATATAGATAGAATATAGTCTAAAAAACACATCATGCTACTTTTTATCCCGGAATTAATATTATGAATGTGAAAGTCCTGGATTTTTAGGTGTTTGTTACTCAATCCCGTCTTACATGGTTAATATTCAAAAACTGAAGGTAGCCGGGCTAACTATGACATCGGGACGTCAAACACCTCAGTCTCCCCCGTGACCATGGGTGCTGTAAATCACTCAAAATGTCGGGAATTAAAAAGGCAAAATAAAGGCGATGGGATCCGTAAATTTTTTGTCCATTTAATATTTTTACTGGTGGTAGAGTAAAATCGAAGGCTATATTCTGCAGTGGATTTATACGTGGTATAAATCCACTGCAGAATAGAGTATAGACTACGCTCTCGCAGAATACCAGCGTAAAATGGCAGCTTGTATCTGCTGTGTTTCGTATGGTGAGTGTAGAGAACCGGAGACATTTTTTACTGGAAAAGAGGCATCTTATAGTCCTCACAAGTGACAACGAATCTGCATTTAGATTCGTAATTAAGGATAAATGTAGATATCTAAGGGCTGCAGCAACCAATTACCATCAGGTGGACTGTGTGCTTGTTTGTTACCCTTATTCAATATAAAAAAGTTATCTTACGTATGTTCAAACACTCAAACGCTGCTTAATTTTAAAATGTCTCTTGCTATCTCTATCACTTAAAGTCAAAGTGACTGTGACACCACTAAACTTAACTACACTTTAAAATTGTGTAGCGTTTGATTATTTATCCAATACTATGTTACAACGTAATTGATTGCCAATTTCTAATGCTATATTTTATTACAATTTGTCCAGCTGTTCGAACGTAATCGAAGGATAAACATGAAGACTTTTGTTTTACTATTGTAATTAATAACGTGACGGCTCCGTGGCACAGTGTCTTAGCAATGAGTTGCAACGCTAAGGGCCGCAGGTTCGAATCCCGCACGGAACAAGTATTTGTATGGATTACAAATAATTGTTCTGAGTCTGGATGTTTGTTTTTGTAAAATATGTGTATGGAAACTGTTACGATACTGGAGAAAATCCTAGTGTGGAGGTAATGTCTTTGTTTTAAAAAAATATTAGGTATGTAAGGATGTGGTCCCAAAAATAACAAATATTGACTCCGGGTCAATAACCCGATATTCTCCATGCATATAACCATATAAATATATGCAACATTAATTCTACCCTACGTTCCGCGAATATTTGCTGCTAAGCACGTCATGGCTGCTCTGTTATTGTCCGTAAAATGCGTATTTATGCGCGTCTACTGCAAATAATGCCGAGTTGTGGTGATTGATCATTGTACGAGTATAAGTGTTACTCTATATTTTTCGTATTGCTATTGTATTCTTCTGCGCCACACATACAAGGAACTATTTATTTCACTGTCTGTAAATTGTCCCTCTAGCAATTCTTCTTTCATTCAATTCAAATATTACAATTCTTATATTACACGCATAACTGCATTAACATAAAAGCAAAAGCGTCAGTCGTAAGTGACAAAACATTGCTAAAAATAGAGTGCTCTATTCTTCATTTTGCACGACGCTATTTAGACAACTTGCGCCGTTTTATTTACAGGTACCACCTACACGAAATATTTTCAGTTAGGTTTGCTTATAGAAAAAATGTGACGAACGAGCACAGAATTTTCCTGGTGACGTAGTACTATTATTTATTATGTGCTGATCGTAAGCAATACTGTGGCTCAAAGATATCTACATCGTTTCTTGATTAGGATTCAAAATGCAGGTGCGTAATCACCCGTGAGAACTAAGATGAAATGCTTTGTTACCAGTAAAAAGGGTCACCGGTTCTCTACATTCACCATACGAAAGACACCAGTATTATCCTGCTATTTCACGCTGTATTCAGTGAGAACGTGGTCCTTTCTAAACGTTTAAGCTGACCCATTTTTACGACAGCCATAATATAGCAGTATTGTGGCTATACCATGAAAAAACTTTTAGTTAAATGTCAAGTTGTATTTAAACATAAAAATAAAATTGCATATTCGTGTCAAAACTGCATTTCGTGTCAAAGTCAAAGCATTATATTAAACTTGAAATTGCGAAGTTACTTATATGAATTAAAAATTATATGCACTTAAAAATTTTGTTTGTTCATAATTTTCCTAGTTTGAGCTAAAAATTCTTCCAAAGACCATTAAAAAAAATAAACACGCATTTCTTTGAATTCTATATCCATATCCTAGTACAATTCATGTAAAAAATTGTAGTATTTATAAGTAAATTATTGTAAGTTATACATGTCTAAAAAAAATATAATCCCATTGCATTTCTGGCTGATTCTCCCCAGGACAGAGGTATTTTCTAAACCAGTTGTAAATAAAAAGAAAATGAATTTCAATAAGTATTATAAAATAATAATTTAAATAAAAGTTATTTTAAAATTAAATAAATTAAAATGGATTAGCTAAGTTCCGCCTAATAGAATAAAAAGATCTAGTAATTTCTAGAAGGCCAAAATTTAATTAACTTTGACAAACAATTGATACATCACATATCCTTTCTTTTTTAACTGCCAGTTATTAGGGTATTAACCTACTTTGCTAAATTTTCGCCGGAACACAAAACCGATTTTTCCGGCGGATTGTCGGGTCTTTCAACCGACTTTCTCAAACTCTAAAACTTTTTTACCGCTTGTAAAGTGCGTGTAGTTGCCCCAAGGAATCTTCTAAAGATGCTAAATCGTCCGTAGTCGGGTGGACTTAACGGCTCTTCCTTTCTTAGCGTGTTTACGCTCTTTGGTGATTTTTCTTCACCCGTTTCTAAGCTATTTTTTATGTCCACTTGCACGGGCTATAAATCAGGACTTAGCCTTAGGAATTCAGGTCCTTGAAACCAGCGATGATTTTCATCGAAGGTGGAATTTGGAATTTCATTTTCTTGGTTGCAAGCTATTATAGATACTATGCGTGTGTGAGTGCGTGTTCTAACAATAAGTTGAGCATGGTTTTGGCTTATTTTGGTCGTTTGACACGTTGCGCTCTATCTATCTTTCTTTATTGGTCTGAGGTTGGTACTAATTACAATTTATTTCTATGTAGCAGTCGATTACTAGTGCAGAAATAATTACATTTCCATACATCCTTATCCTTAAAGTAGGCGTCAATTTTATAATTAACACTTACTTGTTAAGATACGGTTAAAAAAATTAAACATACGGTTAAAAAATTTAAAACAAAAGATTACAAGCAAGCACACATTCCACCTAATAGTAAGTTATTTTTTATATAATAAGGGTCACAAACGAGCACACAGTCCACCTGATGGTAAGTGGTTGCTGTGGCCCATAGACATCTACATCTGTCTTCATTTGCGAATTAAAATACGAATGCGTTGTCAGCCGTGAGGACAAATATAGAGCCTCTTTTCCAGTAAAAAAGGGTCTCCGGTTCTCTACACTCACATACGAAACACATCAGCATTAAGCTGTTATTTTACGCTGGTATTCGCTGAGAGCCTGGTCCTTCCCCGGTTGAGCCGACCCATTCGTGCTACAACTATACTATTAATATAGGTGCAGCATAGCTCTACCACATATAATAATGGATGCCCACAGACATCTACATCTATCCTCGATTAAGAATCAATATGCAGTGCGTTAATCCCGAGGACTAATATGGAATGTCCTGTAACCAGTAAAAAGTGTCTCCGGTTCTCTAAACTCACAATACGAAACTGCATTATACTGCTTGCTATTTCACGCTTTTGTTCTCTGAGCACTTGGTCCTTCCCCGATCGAGTCGAACCATTCGTGCTGCAGTCTTCATTTAGCTGCAGTGTGGCTCTACCGCATAAAAGTCCAGGTAAATATGTGAGTCTATGTTCTATTCCATTCTTAAACTACAGGGTAGATAATGCTCGGTACGTGTGTAAATATGTAAATAAATAAAAATATATTTGCAAACAGCTGCGCGCAGATGATTAATTGTCCACGTTATAAACAACAATGTATTGCCGAAATCTGGGTTGTTTGTTTATCTTTCTTTTTGATCAATAGATGTCAGTACGTAGGACACTCAATAAGTTTCAAGATTTACAAAAATAGTATTAATATATATTTTACATCTTTTCAAAATATTCACCATCATGATCTATACAAAGTTCCATTCGCCTAAACCAACTCTGAAAACACTTTTGCCAGTCTTGATCTGACAGGTCGGATATCGCTTCTTCGTAGGCAGCCACGGCTTCTTCGGCGCTTGAAAAAAACTTGCCTTTAATATTTTCTTTGACTCTTGGGAACAAAAAGAAATCACAAGGAGTTAACTCAGGGTGTAGAGTAGGTAACTCAGAGTTTCAACACAAGATTCCTCAATAAATGCTTTTGTTCTTAGGGAGGTATGTGAAGAGGCGTTATCGTGATGCAGCATGATTCCCCGAAGCCCGGTCTTTGGTCTTCTTTCCCATAAAGCTTAAAAAGATTTGGGTAATTCAACTTTAGTATACCAATTACAGTTGACAGACCTACAATTTTCCAGCTTTGACGTCCACAATTGTCCGCTCCGAGAAAAAACTAGCCACCATTTTTTGCCGACGTTGCGAGGTCTTTGCAGTTTTGTCGGTAACTGGTCTTTTTTTTATTACAACAAGGTCCCAAAAAGTGTACAGGTTCTCTCTATTACCAAGTTTAAATGTTTATTAAGCTGAAACTGTATAAAAAGTGTTATTATAGTATAAATTAATACATGGTTGATAATAACCCCTCGGAATGAGGTGGTCGCTTCCAAGCAGTTTCTAAAATAAATTTTGTAAATAGTTCGTAATCATTTATATTGTAAAATTTATTTTAAAAAAAAGTCCCGCTGGGTTTCTTACTGGTTCTTTTTTTCCAGTGGTAAAGTAAAAAATTACTTTCAATAAGAATTACACATGTACTGTATATTGAATAAAAATTATTCTATTCTATTCTATTCTGTCCTTCTGAGTAGACATATACGAATGATTGCCTTTTATTTTCCGGATGATATTTTTAGATCCATGTCTCGTACGAACGATTTCTGAAACATGCCTAGATGCCCCGTTTTCAAAACGTAGACGCATTTCATGGCACCAATCCACACGAGTCTGTTTTTCGCTTTCGGGGGGCAAATGAGGACTCCTTCGACAACAAAGCTTCCTCACTCCAAGATGTTGATGTAGGATGGTATGAATGCTCCCCGAACTAATGCCTACAATTTTTTCGATGCCCGTATATGTGATTCGTGGGTCTTTTCGCACCACGATTTCAGTAGTATATACATTTTCTGCCGTTACTGCTGTTTGCGGGGCCCCGTTTCTTCGGTCATATTTAAGATTTATTTTACCCCTTTTAAATTCAGTAGACCACCAAAAAATGATGCGCGTGATGAAGCTGAGTAACCGCTGCGGTTTGTACGTTGTAAACTTAATTGTTCGGTTAAACCAAATGTAAAATCATAATATATCATAGTGCGCAAATGTTCACCGTTAAGATCCATCGTTTTAAATGAAAAGCGCGGGAAGCATTGCAGGTAAATTATTAGAACTTTGTTTTTTTTTTATATTGAGCAATTGGCTTTTGGAGTTCTATTTTTAAATAAATTTGCTTTTTAGAAACATAAAACGGGTGCGTTCCATATTTAAATTTCAAGCATATCAAAACTTATTGAGTGACCTACGTCATTCTAATTTTTGACACTATTAAAAGTTGAGTAACGGAAGAAAATTATCCGGGTAGAGTAGCATACCTACGCAAGAAACTCACAGTTATCGGTAGTAATCGCTATGTAGTGGCGATGTAAGAGAATCAATTATTTACCAGTCAAACGGGAAAAATAAACAAATGACGAAAAAATGCGACATAAATGTAATTTATTAGCTTAGGGCGCTATTTTATTATATGCAATAAGACATGAAAACCCATTTTTTTAATGTGCCTGTCTGTCTGAGTGGGTGCACCTACGTAATTGCTGAACCGGTTCGTAAATAAAAAAATAGATTTTAAGGATTATCTCATATACTAGTGATGCAAAAGTTTCCACAGGAAGTGGACCTGGTTGAGCTCCGACGGTTCGACAAAAAATGAGATTGACTTCATTATGACGACCAGACGACAACTGTTTAGTGATATCCCAGTGATCGCAAGGGTGAAAACTGGTAGCGATCACTGAATGATAAAAGGCACACTGAACCTAAACGTTAAGTTGGAGAGGTCTCGTCTAATGAAGTCAACACTCCGTCCCGCTCGTGCTCTAATCCAAAATCCCGAAACCTTTCAGGTCGAGTTACAAAACCGTTTTCAGTGCCTAGAATATTGCAATACAGTGAACGATATGAATGACAAGCTTGTGGAAACTGTTCATGCGGTCGGAGCTAAGTTTTGCAAGACCCGCCGCAGAAGAACACAAAAACTCTCCGATCACACTCTTAATCTCAAGGCTGTTAGACGGGAAGTGAAGCTGCAATCTTCAGTTGATTTGACAGCACACAGGCAACTAAACAGACAGATCTGCAAATGCATGCGGCAGGACTTGCGCAACTTCAATACAGCTTGTATTGAAGAAGCGATCGGGCGTAACCAAGGCTCTTGAAGAACTACAGACCGATTTCCCTTCTGAGCCGCGTCTACGTGCTGTTTTCGAGAGTAATTACGAATCGTCTCGCACGCAGACTCGACGACTTCCAGCCACCCGAAGAAGCCGGTTTCCGAAAAGGTTTTAGTACCATGGACCACACACAACCTTCGGCAAATTGTACAGAAGACAGAAGAGTACAATTTGACACTTTGCCTTGCGTATGTCGACTATGAGAAAGCCTTTGATTCCGTCGAAATTTGGACTATACTACAGTCCCTTCAGCGGTGCCAAGTTGACTGTCGGTATATCGAAGTGCTGAAGTGTTTGAACAGTAGGGCTACGATGGCTATCCGAGTAAAGAATCAGAGTAGAAAATCTATTCAGCTGCAGGAGGGTGTAAGACAGGGTGACGTTATATCCCCGTTACTCTTCACCGCTGCATTGGAAGACGTTTTCAGGCTACTGAAGTGGAAAGGATACGATATTAACATCAATGGCGGGTAAATCACTCACCTTCGATTTGTCGACGATATATTACTTATGACAGAATCGCTGCAGGACCTAAGCACTATGCTCAATGACCTCAATAGTGTCTTCCAACAGATCGGTCTTAATATGAACATGGACAAAACAAAGATCATTTTTAATGTCCATGTCACAACTATGCCGGTAGTTATTGGGAGCAATAAACTCGAAGTTGCAGACGAGTATGATTACCTAAGACAAATAGTCCGACTAGATAAGTCCAACTTTGGCCTAGAGGTCAATCGACGGATTCAACTCGGCTGTGCAGCTTTCGGGAAACTACGACACATCTTCTCGTCATGTATACCTCAAAACTTGAAAACGAGACTGTACAACCAGTGCGTGTTGCCAGTGATGACCTATGGAACTGAGACGTGGTCCTTCACTGCTGGCCGGATGAGGAAGCTCAAGTTCGCTCAGCGAGCTATGGAGAGGGCTATGCTCGGAGTTTCTCTGCGTGATAAACTTAGAAATGAGGATATCCGCAGTAGAACCAGAGTGACCTACATGGCTCAACGCCGGCTAAATGCTGGTGGCAATGGGCCGGCCATAAAGCTCGAAGAACCGACAACCAACAACGGTAGCCTCGTACCGGTAGGCAAAGTGTAGACCCACTAGATGGAGTGACAACCTGATAAGACATGCAGGAAGTCGATAGATGCAGGTGGCTCAGAACCGTGCTTTGTGGTATTCCTTGGGTAAGGCCTATGTTCAGCAGTGGACTTGTGAAGGCGTGTAATGATGGTGATCATGAAAAGTTTAGTTTGATTGGTTTGCAATTTTACACAGAAAAGGTGTTTGGCCCCAGAATCCACTTCCCATCAAGTAACCGTGTGTTAGTTTTTCACCTTTATTCTAAAAATATAATAAATATAAAAAATATTATCATTATAATTTTTTTAAGTAAAATGAAATAAAATATCTAATTTTACGACGTATGAAACATTTATCAAACTTCAACATGTTTTTTAATCTATTATTACAGTTTGGAAGTCAAAATCAATTTTTTTTATACATAATTTTATACATTATTTTTATAAATAACACCTTTTCAAAACAAATGCCTACCGCGAAAGACCATTAAAATTAGGTTTTTCTGTCCGGGTAGGAAACGGCGACAGTAACTCCGCAGGTTTTCTTTTTGTGTCAGTGGGTAGTATCACGCACAGGCGAGTGAGTTTGAATGATAATACGCTGCAATTTGTCGTTGTAGTTTTAGATTGTAGTACTCTAATACAGTGACAATTTATTAAAATAATACAGTTATGATTTCTGTTCAACGAATTAGAATGTTTTAGACGTGGTAGAGCCATGCTGCAGCCGTATTAATTGTATAGTTGTAGCACGAATGGGTGGGCTCGACCGGGCCACGGATCACGCTCTCACAGAATACCAGCGTAAAATAGCATTCGGTGTTACGTACGGTCAGTGTAGAGAAACGGAGACCCTTTTTATTGGAAAGGGGGCATTCCATTTTAGTCCTCACGGGTGACAACGCATCTGCATTTTGATTCCTTATTGAGGATAGATGTCGATGTCTATGGGTCACAGCAACCACTTACCATGAGGTGGACTATATACTCGCTTGTCACCTTATCCTATAAACAAATTAGGGCAGATTTTGTATCATTAGGTAAAAATTAATCTTAAGGTAAAATACAACATAAATCGCAGTTCATTCAGGTTATAAATTATAATTTATTGGATGATAGATAACTTTCATCTGACGACTGATAAATCAGAAACAAAAATCAAATTTTCAAGTAAATAAAAGTAAATTACCTACTTCATTCACGTAATATGTAATAGCAAAAATACATTTTTCTCGTAATCAAAATTTAGTATAGTTGATACTACAAAGAACGTTTTAATTTTGTTCTTTAGGAGATTCAGACATATAAAGTGTTTTTATACACTTTCTTTTACGTGGTAGAGACATTCTGCAGCTATAATAGTAGTATAGTTGTAGTACGAATGGGTCGGCTCAACCGGGGAAGCACCACACTCCCACAGTATACCAGCGTAAAATAGCAGCTTAACACTGCTGTTTTTCGTATGGTGAGTGTAGATACCCCTCCGGGTCTCCACCCTACTTACTGGAAAAGAGGCATTCCATCTTAGTCCTCACGGGTGACAACACATCTGCATTTTGATACGTTATTGAGAATAGATGTGGATATTCTATGGGTCACAGCAACCATTTACCATCAGGTGGACTGTGTGCTCGTTTGTCATCCTATCCTATAAAAAGACACTTTATATTTTGTCAGACATATAAAGTATTGATTAATTGTGTAGAGGCATTATTAGTGAATTAGTCACCCAGTGATGCCATGGTGATATTCTTCGTCTCGATACCCCATCCATCCATATATCCTTCCATTACAACCAATAAAATCGACTGTTGAACCTAAGCCTTACCCATAAATTGCCTCATGGGAGAAATTTGCTTAGTTGCCAGGCTTGTCAGGCGCGTTGACAACTGCAGTTTATTTTTATTTTTAGTTGTTATTAGTAAGGCGCTGCTGTATTGTTACACCACACATTTTTGTTTAGTAAGCGCTGCAACTTACTTTTTATTCGCGCGTCGCGTGTATTTAAATTTAGTTAATTGATTGCAATCTCACAATCGGCAGTACGTCAACAACCGTCCTTCTAAACAACTACTCAAGGAAGATATGCCACTTTAACTTTATAACTATTTTACTTTTATCAAACTTTTAACTTTGGTGATCTTTTCTTTTTGACGTGTTCATTAACTAACTACAACTCTACTTCTTGAAAGTGTGTGGCCTTACAAACCATACAGCTACTGTCCATCACCTTTTTCAATTTTCTTCTGTCGCCTCTTACGATATGGGGCAGTGGATATTCTTATACCACCAATACATGGTGGGTCTTTATGGGGTAGGGGTTTAAGGTTGTGCACAAAAATCTCATTGCATTGGAAATAATACCAATGCTTATGCATAGAAGAAAGTTTTGATTCAACAAATGCTGTCCTCTTTGTTTTAGCCGACTTCAAAAAAGCAGGAGGTATCCAATTCGACTGTATTTTGTCAACTCTAATATTAGAAAAATATTAAATTAATTTTATTCTAATGTGAATATTTAGAAGACAACCCAGTTTTAATCTTTCGATTTCAACTCTTTGTGCCACATCTTAGCAGCCGCTTCAGAAGCTATAAAATTACGTGAAAATTGTTTTATTATTTTTAATTGAAGTCTGTTTTTTGTAGTTTAATTATGTCGTTACACTCTCCAGGCTGCGTCACTATAAGCTCGGGTGTCCGAACGCCTCATTGAATTGCGATACTAAATTTATATATTTTCGTATTGCGAGGCACGTCCGTTAATAAACTACTTATTCGACAAGCCGCCTCTCAATTGTTAAACGTTATATTTTTTATCTACGAGTCTCCTGTGTAACATTATATAAAATATTTCATACCCGAAGTGTCTTTTACATTATGAGAATAGGTCGGAGAAAAAGTTTGTCGTTGTTTGTATAAAATTGAAAAAAAAATCTCTTTGCTTGTACTGTTTGTATCTGACTGGTTTTAATATTAATACATATGGGACATGAAGAAAAAGAAAAATAATATGTAAAAAACACTTTCCCGCAAAACCTAATGATTCCTGTATACTCATTGCGATTCTTTATTTAAACGTGATGAAACCGAACCATTTTTCCATGTGTGTTATAGAAAATAAAAAAAAAACACTTAAAAGAAAAATACAATCTCATGTTTAGATTACAACTATTAAAAACCACCGTTATATGCGCTTTGCTTTAATATGCTGAAATATGGAATTAAAATTTTTTAAAATAATTAACTTACTATTTTTAAATTATATTATAGTTAAAAATATATACCTAAGGGGACACCCGGGTTTGAACCGGGGACCTCTCGATCTGCAGTCGAATGCTCTACCACTGAGCTATATCCCCTTGCGTGATCGTTAATGAATTTTGTAATTAAGACTTATTTTTGTTTTAAAAATGTATGTAAGATTACCCCCTACGTGTGAAATTCTATATTTAATATAGACAAGGTGGCGATATGAAAAATATTATAACTGGATTGAGCCACGCTGGAGCTATATTATGGTTGTAGCACGAATGGGTCGGCTAGACAGGTGTAGAACCAGGTTCATACAGAATAACTATTGTAAAGTTTGATCAAGGCCTGACCAATAGTTTTTGTGTTATTACTAATAAATAATTTGTAATGAAGTCGGTTGTACAAATTTTTTAATTTTAAATTATCTTATGGTCGCTTGAGACTTACGTTGCGCTCTTTCTATCTTTCTTTGTTAGTCTGAGGTTGGTACTTATTACAATTTGTTGCTATGTAGCAGCCGATTACTGCAGAAATAATTTACTTTCCATAAATTCTTATACTTAATTTAGGCAATTTTATATTCCTCCCAGAACGGGTTCCCGCCTTGTCGTGGCGGGGGGGCTTAGTAGCCGTGGCTTGGTCACCCACGGTGAACAAAGAGGAACCCCTTGGCTGGCCCGTGGTGTAGGGCCGGCCCGAGGTAGCCACTCCGAGTGGGCTTGGCGAGCCCACTTCGGATATGTGTCGGGGGGCTGCGGTGAGAGGGGAGTCCGCACCCTCTACCGCTGCAGCCGAGGTGGACTCGCGGAGGAAGAGGAGTGTTGGTATGGCGATGCGCCACTCGCCCTATCCTCCGCGACTCAGACGGGGCCGCACCGTTAATTGATGCGGTGGTGGTGGGGCTGCGGAGGGAGAGGAGTGCCGGTATTGCGTGGCGCCGCGCTCCCTACCCTCCGCAGCCGAATCTTGGTTGGCGGCGGAGCCATGGACCAGATCCGCCGCTCGGGTCAGGAAGGCTGGTGCTCCCGAGTGCTAGTTTTTCCTGGCCCCATGGCCTTCGTGCATCGGACGCGGGGGCGTCCGTTGCGCATGTGAAATTGGAGGCCGAGGAGGAGGGCGCGCCATGTGTTCTGGTGCGCCTTACCGGAGAAGGAGATGGGGGAGGAGTGGTCCTCTCCCGAGGAGGGGCCGCCATGGGGCGGCCAGCGCAGGTGGGGCCGCGGAAGTGTGCGAAAGCGTTCCCGTGGCCCTGCCAATATGCGACGAGGGTGGAACACCATGGGGTTTTAGTCGGTGCGAGTCCGACATAACCCGTCCTTGCCCCCGCGAGGCGGGTATGCGTAGGCATTTCCCCATGTAAAAAAAGGCAATTTTATATTAGCACTTACTTGCTAAGATACGATTAAAAAAAATTAAAACATTCGGTTAAAAACATTTAAAACAAAAGATTACAAGCGAGCACACATTCCACCTAATAGTAAGTGGATGTTGTGGCCCATAGACATCCACATCTATCATCGATTAAGAATCAAATAGCAGACTCGTTAATCCCGAGGACTAAGATGGAATGCCCTGTAACCAGTAAAAAGGGTCTCCGGTTCTGTACACTCACCATACGAAACTGCATTATTCTGCCATTTCACGCCTTTGTTCTGTGAGCACTTGGTCCTTCCCTGATCGAGTCGACCCACTCGTGCTGCAGTCTTTATTTAGCTGCAGTGTGGCTCTACCGCGTAAAGGTCCACGTAAACAACTTCCTATGAGTCTGTTTAGTGATATTCTGTTCTATTTTTAAACTACAGAATAAATATGCTCGGTACGTGTGTAAATGTGTAAATAAATAAAAATCAAACAGCTGCGCACAGATGATAAATTGTCCACGCTATATATAACAATGTATTGTCCAAACATGAGTTATTTGTTTATCTTTTTTTTTAGAAATAGATATAAGTAATTCTAATTTTTGACATTATTAAAAATTGAGTAACGCAAGAAAATGATGCGGGCAGAGTTGCATACCTACGCTAGACGCTCGTAGTTATCGGTAATAATCGCTATGTAGTGGCGATGTAAGGGTGTGTACAGATTAAGTAACATGTTGTGATGTTGTGTAACATCTGTTTTATAACACGTCCACATTTTGTTACATTGTTTTTCAACATTGCAACATATAAGAATACTGTACACATTAGAATAACAATGCAATATAACAATGTTATATGACATTGTCGTTTGTTGTTTTGCAGTGCTTTTCACAATGTCGACACGAGAATACGTTTTGCTAGCTGCTGCAGCAACTCTTGTAATTTTAAATAACAAAAGAAAAAAGCAGATACTGGGTTCATCCCAAACAAAAATAGTTTATTGACTATAGAAAAATACTCTCGAGTTATATAACACATTTTATAACATTCAGTCTCCACATTACTGAAACATGCTATATAACTATTTTTTCTAACATGTGATGTTATATAATATGTACGCACCGTAAAAGAATCAATTATCTACCGATTAAATGGAAAAAATAGAAAAACTACTGTCTTAATAAATGTAATTTATTAAGATTAGGGCACTATTTGCATATTGAGCGGACAAACTTTCGTAATTGCTGAATGAATAGGTTACATTATTACTTTGATCATTATTAAAGTTTATAAGTAAAATTAAATAAAATATCCTGATTTTATTAAATGTCAACATGTTCTTTAATCTATTATTACTGTTTAAAAGTCAGAGTCAAATATTTTTTTACTTAATTGGCCTTTTCAAAACAAATGCCTACCGCGAAAGACCTTTAAAATCAGATTTTTCTGTTGGGATAGGAAACGGCGACAGTAACTCCGCAGGTTTTCTTTTTGTGTCATTGAGTCATCATATCACGCACAGACGAGTGAGTTTGAATGATAATACATTGTTATTTGTCGTTGTAGTTTTAGATTGTAGTACACTAATACAGTGACAATTTAATAAAATAAAAATTTAGTTAAATAAATTTTAGTGTGAATATTAAGAAGACAACCCAGTTTTATTCTTAGGATTTCAACTCTTTATACCACATCTTAGCAGCCGCTTCAGAAACTATAAAATTACATGAAAATTGTTTTATTCCTTTTTATTTGAAGTCTGTTTATTTTAGTTTAATTATGTCGTTACACTCTCCAGGCTGCGTCACTATAAGCTCGGGTGTCCGAACGCCTCATTGAATTGGGATAGTTAATTTCATAGAATTATTACGCATAGAAACGCAGTCCAATACAAAACACGCGCGTTAAAATGATGCAAAGTCATTATGTTAGTGAGCGCGAGTCGAATGTGCCTACGCTCGTCATACGCACACATACACACCATTCAGTGATACCAGTTTCTGGCGTTTGCAATCAAATTGTGCAAATCACTATTTTTTGGTTAATTTTAAAAAATCGATATAATAAAGATTGTTGTACCTATTATGTACGAAGATTATTTAGTAGAAGTATTTTATGAGAATATAAAATGGAATAAAATAAACAAGATAATGATGTTACGAATATAACTTTATTATTTTTTTTTTTTTTTTTTTTTTTCTCTTTATTTGGTCTACAAAACAGAACACAATTTTAACATGCTGATAGGTATTATATATAACAAAGATTTCAAAAATTGTATTCTAATATATATGTAGACACAGCTTGCACAAAATGTATCTGTGATTAACAATAAAGTTTGGTACTTAAAGTTATGTTATAGTAATGCTAAACCAAATACCAAATTAAATTAAATTAAGACTAAATTAAATTAAGACTAAATTAAATTAAGGCTAAATTAAATTACATACTTGGAAAAAAGGTACTGTGATAATTTGTTTTTTGTGGAGGCCACCGAACCCATGAAAACATCCACTTCAGATCGAACCATGTTACTGGATGAACACATGCGGTATAATGGCGAATGTTGTCCGAGAACCGTTCTACAAAGTGGAAGACTAAATGTTTTACGATTATGAAGGCGACTATTATCACGAGGTATTAAAAATTGTATGCGCTCTAAAATTATTGGTGAGTCAATATAACCATTAATCAATTTATACAAAAACATTATATCAAACATTTTCCTACGCATTTGCAACGGAACCATTTTAAAATGTTTTAGCCGATCATTGTAGGAATGAAGTATATGACATTTGTTCTCGGCATAACTGAGGACATACAAAAAACGTTTTTGAACACGCTCTATTCGCTCAGAGTGGATGGTATAAACAGGATTCCAAACAACACTGCAGTACTCCAAATGGCTTCTAACGAGAGAATTGTAAATAGTTATAGTTAGTTCACTGTTTTTAAAAACATTCATTTGCCTACATATAAAGCCTGAGAGTCTTGAAGATTTTTTGATTATGTAATCAAAATGGTGTCGAAAAGAAAGAGTAGTATCTACAAAAACCCCCAAATCCCGCAAGCAAGACACTTCTTTTATGACATTGTCACCAATAAAATACTCAGCTGTGTAATTCTTCTTTTTTCTGCTAAATTTTATATGGTAACATTTTTGTATATTTAATATCATGAGGTTATCCCTACACCATCTATCAATTTTATCGAGATCTTGCTGTAAGGCGATAACATCATGGACACTTTTTATAGTTCGATAAATTTTTAAGTCGTCTGCATACATTTTGAATTTGGAATTAAGGATTTTACTTATATCGTTTATGAATATCAAGAAAAACAACGGACCAAGATGAGAACCTTGAGGAACACCAGAAAGGATTTCACTAGAGAATGACTTAAATCCATTAATAGAAATAAGTTGTGAACGGTTCCTCAAGTATGATTCACACCATCTAAGCAGTGTTCCATGAATACCCATTGCTTCCAGCTTAAGCAATAATATGTCATGATTTACGACATCAAATGCCTTACGAAAATCTGTATAAATGGCGTGAACTTCTTCTCCGTTATCAATGGCATCAGAAATGTCCAATATATAACTTACAAGGTTAGAAGCTGTTGATCTTTTTGGAAGAAATCCATATTGGTTATGGCTTATTTCATTCTTGACGTGACTTAGTATTCTTTTATGTACTAGTGCCTCTAATACTTTTCCACAAACAGGTAGCAACGAAATTGGTCTATAATTAGTTACGTCATCAATATTACCAGATTTATATATTGGAGTTATACTGGCAATTTTCCACTGATGAGGAAAGATACCGGAAGATAGAGACTTATTAAAAATTCTAGAAAGAGGTTTACACAAGCAACTCGCACAGATCTTGAAAAAAATTGGAGGAAGGGAATCGGTACTCGTACTCTTGTTACTATCGAGGGATTGTAAATATTCACGTATCTCATGCTCATCTAAATGACAACCGTATAGCGACATGCTAGACGATATTGTTCCACATAAATCATCTCTAGAGTATATTTGCTTGTTACTTTTTTTATATACAGACTGAAAATATTCTGCAAATAGATTACTTATATCTTTACCATCCTTTGCCCGCTTGTCATTATATTTCATTTCATTAGGTATAGAAGCAGAATTTGACTTTTTACTTTTAAATATTTGCCAAAAGTATTTGGGGTTACTTTGTAAATGACTTACGGCATGCATTTTAAAGTTAGCATAACATTCCTTTATAAGTCGATTACACCTAGCTCTCAATAGATTGTAAGTGACTTTGTCCAATGCATTCCCATATTTCTTAAACCGACAGTGAACTTTCGATTTTTCTTTAAGAGCCTTGATTAAGGAAGTTGTAAACCATGGAGGATAGTTCTTATTTCTCGGTTTAAATAAAGGAGTATGTTTTTTACAATAATACATTATTGTTTCATTAAACACATTAACCATATCATTGACATCTGCTGAATCCTGCCATAAAACACTCCAGTCAATCGTCTCTAATTCCTTAATCAAAGCTCCATAATCAGTTTTAAAAAAGTTGTATGTCGGCTCCCGTTTTGACTTTAGTATGCTTTGTGAGTTTTTTTGGAATTCTATTTCAATCGCAGGGTGATGTTCATCTAATGAAACCAATGGTATATTAGCTTTCTGCACCGAAACACATGCCCTATTATTTGATAATATCAAATCAAGAATGCGGTTATTTTTATTTAATATATTATTGCATTGGTTCAAATTGTTAAATGACATAGCATCCAAAAATAAGTTCTCTAAATTACCATTAGCTATCGGTACTAATTTATTGTTATTGTCAATATGCCACGATATCTTATTTAAATTAAAATCTCCGACAACAAGAAATGCATTGTCAACATCAGCATGCATTACTTTAGTTAAAGTGTTCAAATAAGTTGTGACGTAATCCTCATTTAAGGGGGGTGGAAAGTAAACCGTACCTATATTAATATACTTGTTGCCGAATTTTAAGGACAACCACAAATCTTCACACGTAGATTCCCAACCATTTTTTCTATAAACTTGATACTTTTTCAAAACCGCTATTAACACTCCCCCGCCATCTTTTTTAGTTTTATGAGACGAAGTTGTATACCTATCACGTCTGAAAATATAGTAGCGATTATCCAGCAACTCATGATCAAAAACAGTATCATTTAACCAAGATTCTGTTAAAATAATAACATCATAATTATTTGATAAAATAGAAACATATATGTCCTCAGTTTTAGTTCGGAGGCCCCTAACATTCTGATAATATATACTAAGTTTGAATTTGAATAATTAAAAAAAAAGCTTATAAACATGCAATATTTATATAATATAAGAGTTAAATATTATAACGAGCTTAAACAACCTAGATCTTTAATTAATTTAGGAGGTGACTTGATATCTTTACGTATAAAAATATGCCCATTACGGACCCAAACAAACTGATAATTTTTCTGTTTTGCAGTTATCCTTGTAGCCGCATGAAGTTTCTTGTTCGTTGGCGACAGATGTTCTTGTACAAATATGGGCTGCTTTTTCCCAGTGAGTCCTAAATGAGACGTATTAAGTTTGTCTTCCGCATTTTTTTTGTTAAATACTTTTACGGCTGCCAAAAATCCGTCCCGAATACGAGGGCTGGACAACTTAACCACTATGTTACGGGGTCTATTCGTCTCATTTGTCAGTTTGGCCACTCTATGGAAGTTCATAATCACGTCATCAGACAACTCGTAGGAAACTGTTTTTCCAATTTGACGTATTATCGAAATCAAATTCTCAGATTTGTGTTCGGGTACGCATTGGATCTCCAAGTTTGAATCCCGGCTGTATTGTTCCAAAGCTGTTATTTTGGTAGTTATATTCGATACCTCTGATTGTAATTTTACATTTTCCGCAAGTAGCTTAGTAATTTTACTGCTATTATCATCATTTAACTTTACTTGCTCATCATGAAAATCGGAAAGAAATTTTAAAGAATTAATTACTTCATCTAGCTCCGTGCGCATAAGTGAGAACTTAGTGCTGAGTTCCTTAATATCTTGTCGCATATTTGTTAACGTGATATTAAAATCGTTTAAAGATGATTGCTGTTCTTCAAACTTCACATTCATGTCGGCGCGCAGGCTACGAATTTCAGCAATGATAGGGTCATAATTAGAGGTCTCAGTTGGTGGTGTTGAATTTGGAGTGATTGTATCTTTTTGTTTTCGATATTGTGTAGTGACCGGTGTATTTGTATTGTCACCTTTTTTACGATTCATAATACATACAGGACAAATCCATGAAGAACGTGAAACAACTTCGGTATAATCAACACATTCATTATGATATATGCGATGACAACCAACATTGCAACACGTTATTCGTTTTTGCGTAACGAGCACGTTTGACTTACATCCAGAACACTTGGTCATCTTAAATTCTTCTTAATAATCTGTATAAATATCTTTTATTTAACTAATAATTCAAAATAAAATAAACAAATTTTCACTCAAAAAAAAATGTGAAAAACAATTTTAAAAATCTTTCCTCTCTCGGCTGGTTTCGATCCCTCAACTCATGGATTATTAACCCAACACTATAGCCTCTTAACTATGCTTATTGCTTAAGATTTTGTGAAATTTGCAGTTTAATTTTGCTTACTCTATATATGGACGCTAAATGTAGTTTGATATTTAGTAGATGCAGGTAAGATAACACAAAGTTCTATCATAACATTTATCACTTATTCACCATTTTGTCACCATTTTTCGTTAAAAATTATCACATAAGAATGATTTCACATTGAGTACTAAATATGTTATGAGTAAATAGTTAAAACAGACACTAATCTATTTTATATTTAGCTGAGAACTTGCAGCTGATATAGTACGTCTTATTACTTAAGTACCCGCGCGCGTATGAATTATACATATATTAATGGTAAAAAATGCAGTTGTAATAAAATTTAAGAATATTATTAAACACAATTAATTTGCTCGAATACAATAAGCACATCGTGTAATTTTTAATTTTAACCGACTTCAAAAAGGGAGGAGGTTATCAATTCGGTGTATTATTTAATGTTTTTACCTCAGAATTCTACAATTTCTAAACCGATTTAGATTTTTTTTATTTGACAGGATATACACACAGATTGATCCAATACACACGCTGAAATTTTAATGGTTGTTTTCCCGAAGTAAAATGATTTTGCCTTAATAGTACAATATATTTATTAAAATAAAATTATTAGGATGTAAAAATGGCAGATTTACAATCGAGAAAAACAAAACTCGAATGCGATCTCAAACCAATAGCAATATCTCGCAAGTAGGTCGGGCGTACAGGCTAGCTTATACCGAATTACTACAATAAAGTCTGAAAAAAAATTTCGCTGAACGTAATGTAGTGTTACGTCTATCGCACGTGCTACCGCGTGCTTCCTACACAGTGAAAGGCCACTAATAAATGTTCATAACATGAACTCTCAAGCGTAGTGATACGAAATAAACTAGTTTGGACGCCCGAATAGCTTGTGAGGTATAACTATTGTAAATCTGCCCTTTTTTAATTGTCATATTTTTTAATTTAATAAATTGACTCTATTATCGAGACAGTATAATTTGGCTGCGGGACAACAACCACTAAAATTTCAGCATGTATATACGAATCGATCAAGCTTAGAAATCATTGTACATACATATTGATAACCTTTCTTTTTGGGAGTCGGTTAAAATAGGCTATGTTTGGGTCTAACGTAACACTGGTTAATGTTTGGGTGTAAAGTGACATCTGGTAAGTAAAGGCGTTCTTATTAATAATGTCATGATGTTGTAAATAAAAAGTTTTTATTCTATACACTGAAACGTAACCTTAGTCAATAAAAAAAGCAATTAAAATAAAATAGTTGCGTTTAAATGGCGTCGACGAATCGCGATTAGCTGATCACTCCGTATTAGTTTTAAATAGGTACCCATTGTTAATATAATGTTAACACTTATCTATATATAAACATTTGAGTTTTACACAGAGCGTTGCGATTAAACGTTTTAAACACAAATAGAAGACAAATAGTTTTAAAAGAAAATTGTGATTTTTTTCCCCCCAACTAGCAACATTTGTATTATGAGAGTTTAGGTAAGTATTTTTTTAGTTTTACGTACTTATAATGAATTAAATGTATAAACTTATATGTGAAATGTAATACCATCACTTCTTTTATGTTTATCATCACCGTTGTGACAATATTTTACAACACAAACGGTAATTTTTACAATTTTTCGCGAGCTCTTCTCCGTAAGACGTGACGTTGCGCACTGACTCGTCGCTGAATCAACTTACGCGGTTTCGCGTTAGTTTCACTTGCTTCACTTTCGGTGCGCGTACTAGTATTCTAGCGTAATAATTCTATGCTTAATTTATATATTTTCGTATTGCGAGGCACGTCCGTTAATAAATTACTTTCGACATTAAAATTCGACAAACCGCCTCTGAATTGTTAAACATTATATATTTTTTATCTACGAGTCCCCTGTGTAACATTATTTAAAAAATTTACATTATTTTATTAATTTTACATTATTAGAATAGGTCGAAGAAAAAGTTTCGTCGTTGTTTGTATAAAATTGAAAAAAAAAATTTCTTTGCTTGTACTGTTTGCATATGACTGGTTTTAATATTAACACATATTATTTTACATGGGCATTAAGAAAAAGAAAAATAATATTTTTTTTTAAAACGTTACCCCTACACTAGGGTTTTATCCTGTGTCGTGGAGACAGTTTACAAACATAAATTGCACAAGGACAAACATCCAGACCCGGAACAATTATTTGTAGGTCACACAAAGACTTGTTCCGTGCGGGATTCGAACCCGCGCCCCCCAGCGCAACAACAGATTGCTAAGCCCAGCGCCACGGAACCGTCAAAACCACTTTCCCGCGAAACTTAATGAATCGTGTATATTCATTGCGATTATTTATTTATACGTAATGAAACCGAAACATTTTTGGAAAGATTGACCACTGGTGATGAAAAGTGGGTGACCTACGACAAAAACGTGCTAAAAAAATCATGGTCAAAGGGTAATCAAGCTCCACAGACTGTAGCGAAACGCGGATTAACACGCGATAAGGTGACGCTGTGTATATGGTGGGATTGGAAGGGCATCGTTTATTATGAGCTTTTATGGTAGGCAAAACCATCGATTTGGATCTCTACTGCCAACAACTAATGAGACTCAAGCAAGAAATTGAGAAAAGACGGCCGGAATTGATCAACAGAAAAAGAGTGGTCTTTCATCGTGATAACATCAGACCACACACATCTTTGGCCACTCAGAAAAAATTGGGAGAGCTTGTTTGGGAAGTATTAATGCATCTACCATATAGTCCTGAGCTCGAACCCTCAGATTTTCACCTGTTTCGGTCTCTTTAAAATTCTTTGGGTAGTGTTAGGTCCACACCAAGAGAGGACTGTCAAAAGTAATTGTCGCATTTTTTTAATCAAAAACTCCAAGGTTTCTACAGCAATGGGATTATGTCACTACCTATAAGACGGCAACAAGTTATTGAACAAAATGGCACATAATATATATTATAATTAAATGTATTTAAACTTTGAAAAAAAGGTCTTGAATTTGTATATAAAATACGAAGAAACTTTTTTCCTGACCCAATATTTTAACAAGTATCTAAGAATATTGAAAATCTTTTTAATAGAATTGTCTGAAATCTATCTCACCAACATCTTATACATTAACAGGTAACAGACAAACAGTATTCCGTCCTTCATATTTGATCGATAAAATTTTATTTTGCAAAGTCTTTTTACTTACAATTTCTTCATCCACCAGTACATACACACACACCCTCACATCATACATACAACAACACTCCTACACTCACATTCACACACTCCTTAATATACACATACTAATTACAAATTTTCTGAAGTTAATCTTTTTGTAATCTTACATTTTTGTAATCCTTAAGGGAAGTAGCGGGTCATTCCCAACACGAGTATCGTCTGACTGCTCACTGGAAAGTCTCAGTACTATGTTGTTAACTTCCTTCTGGAATCAATTACCACCAGCGATTTTTCCGGACCGATACGACTTAGGGACTTTCAAAAAAAGAGCCTACTTTTTTCTTTTTTTAAAAAACGTTACCCCCACACTAGGACTTTCTCCTGTGTCGTGGAGGCAGATTACAAACATAAATTGCATAAAGACAAAACTTTCAGACCCGGAACAATTATTTGTAGGCCATAGAAATACTTGTTCCGTGCGGTATTCGAACCCGCGGCCCCCAGCGCAACAACTGATTGCTAAGCTACTGCGCCACGGAGCCGTCCACTACTCCTTTTTAAAAGGCTGGCAATGCATCTGCGATTCCCCTGGGTCCTCTGGTGTTGCAGTTGTCCATAGGTGGCGGTAGTCACTTACCATTAGGTGAGCCGCATGCTCGTTTACCGCCTCTACCATTACTGAAATAAACGTATTATTTATTTAAAAAAAGATAATCAATTATAAGAGTAGTATGTTTTACTCGCTACGTTTTGTAATATAATTATAAATGAGTATCCACTACCCTGTACAGTTCCGTGGGTGTTGTAAGAGGTGACAGAGGGAAACTGAAACAGTACAGTAGCATCTTCCTGATGACAGCTCAAAATTATAAAAAACTGTGTTAGCTAATTCGTCTATCAAGCGTAGCGACTATGGAAAATCCCCTATTAAGAAACCTACCAGTGGTTATTTACATACAGTAATGGATAATCCGGCGCAGGATAAATCCGTATCTAATAAGGAGAGTGGGGACCCCTTGAGATATATAGTTTGTTTTAGGACTTAGTAAGGTTTTCGTCATCTTTATCGTTATCTATTTATCTTCATTTAAAAACAAACAGCTGACAAATACATGCAGATATGTATATATCAGAGCCAATTCGAAAGTGGCCTTAGTCAAGGAAAATTAGAGAAGTAGTAGGCTAGCGTGGTATACGCATATTATTCCAAGGGAAATAAACTATGTAACAAGAAGAATGTTGGCTAGGAAAGTGAATGGATATAAGTGTAGAGGGAGGCCTAAGCAAAGATGGACGGACTGTAATAGGGATGATACGCGTAAAAAAGCCGGCTGAGTACGAGTCGGATTCGCGCTCAAAGGGTTCCGTATCCGTACCATCGTAAAACAGGTTTCTGGTAGGGCGTAGCCCCCGTTAATTTTTAATTTATTTTTATTTTTATTATTTGTTGTTATAGCGGCAACAGAAATACACAGTTTGTGAAAATTTCAACTGTCTACGTATTAAGGATCATGAGATCACGAGACGGACGAACTGACGGACGGATATCGGAGGCTTAGTAATAGGGTCCCATTGATTACCCATTGGGTACGGAGCCCTAAAAAGAAGTGAGTAATGACGTGACGGCTAAAAGAGGAGAATGGAAGAGAAAGATATGCTATGCCGACCCGAAATAACTTGACATAAGGGTAGAATAAACCGGCCAAGTGCGAGTCGGACTCGCGCACCGAGGGTTCCGAATAAATCCGTAGGTATATAAGTTTAAAGTTAATTTTATTATATCATGTAACTAAAAATTTATGCATTTCGCAATTTTTCCTTTATCTGTGCTATAATAAATTGATTCGTACCAAATTTTAGATTCTGAGTTCAGGGGAAAAATTTGCGGCATAAACGGCTGTATCTATTGATTGCGTTGGCATAGAAGTTTGATTTTTTCACAGCTCTAAGGGACAGTAGACATGAGTATTTGATATGATACCTCCACGCGTTCCTGAGAAAAATGGTCTTGACAGACAGACAGACGGACAACAAAGTGATCCCATAAGGGTTCCGTTTTTTCCTTTTGAGGTATGGAACCCTAAAAAGAAGAAAGCCGACGACTGGATATGGACCACTGCTAGCAACATTCGCCTTAACCGTCACTCTTGGCAGGTGAGTTGACGATCGCAGTTCCAGACTGACTGAGAAGAAGACTTATATTCAAACGTCACTGCTGCAGTTTTGTTCCGAATTAAGAAAATGTAAGCGAACGGATATTACTACAAAATGTGAGTATTTCATCTTAGTTCTCGGAGATACAACAGTCTTGGTCTTGGTCTTGGTCTCAAGTTGATTGAGATATTTGTCCACTTACAATGTGGTCCACTTAACATGTGGAATGTTATTTTTGTTCTAAAATATCAACAGTGGACGGTACTAACTACGCCATATTCTTTTTTTTTTATAGTATAAGGGTGACAAACGAGCACACAGTCCACCTGACTATAAGCAGATACTGTGGTCCATAGAAATCTACATTTTTTCCCAACTAAGAATCAAAATGCAGATGCGTTGTCATTCCTGAGGACTAAGATGGAATACCTCGTTTCCAGTAAAAGGGATCTCCCATACACACTCACCATACGAAACATAGCAGCATTAAGCTGCTATTTCACGCTGGTATTTTGTGAGAGCGTGTTCCTACCCCGGTGAAGCCGACCCATTCGTGCTACAACCATTATAGATGCAGAGTGGCTCTACTACGTAATAAAATAAAAGTACGTAATAAAGCAGGTATACATCAACATAGCTTTATAATGTTACAAAAAAGTTGTTTGTTTTTTATACAAATAAAAAGTTATCGAAACTTAATTCATTTATTTTATTTAAAAACTTTATTGTACTAACCATAAATATTACAAAGGACGGACTTAATGCCAGTTAACATTTTCACTTGACCTGTCTTAATACAAAAGTGATTTATGGATGATCCCGAAAACTACTCTAAGAGACTCTTTTCACGAAAGAAGTCTTTTAGTCGTAACGCCGCAATTTTCGCAAAATTGGACATTTATTAAACTGACTACTGTAGCTGAAACCTAGGAGTCGGCGATACAAATCGTATATAGATACAACATCTATTCATCGGTACAATAATCAGTATCAATACAGGTTTATTTTTCAAAGAGAAACCAAATTTTAAAGTTACGTTGCCCGTATGCGTAAGAGGTTGTAAGTTAGTTCCTTGGGACTATCGTAACTTAATCTAGACAAGAAAACCATACCATCAAACGATACAATGAAGACTCTAGTGTACTGTTTAGACAGCAGTGATAAAAGCTGTGAAGGCGCGAATTCAAAGAAATCCCAAAGGTAAGCAGAAACTGTTGGCCCTTCAGATGGAGTTAAGCAGAACCACGGTGAAAAGGGTGTTAAATGAAGACTTAGGGCTTCGGGCATATCGAAGAGAAACAGGACATCGTTTGAATGCTTGTCTAATGGACCTGAGACTGAAGAGATGCCGCGCTTTGATAAAGGGGTACGCGGGAAAAAAATATCGGGAAATTCTTTTTTCGGATGAAAAAATTTTTACCGTAGAAGAGAGCTACAACAAACAAAATGATAAGGTGTACGCACACAGTAATGAAGAAGCGAGCAACCGTATTCCGCGTGTCCAACGAGGCCATTTTCCATCCTCGCTCATGGTATGGTTGGAAATTTCTTATTGGGGCTTAACAGAGCTAAATTTTTGTGAGAAAGGTGTAAAAACGAATGCAGTTGTGTATCAAAATACAATCCTGACGAACCTTGTGGAACCTGTTTCTCATAACATGTTCAATAACAGGCACTGTGTATTCCAACAAGACATGGCGCCAGCTCATAGAGCGAAGAGCACACAAGACTGGCTGGCGGCGCGTGAAATCGACTTCATCCGGCATGAAGACTGGCCCTCCTCTAGTCCAGATTTGAATCCGTTAGATTACAAGATATGGCAACACTTGGAGGAAAAGGCGTGCTCAAAGCCTCATCCCAATTTGGAGTCACTCAAGACATCCTTGTTTAAGGCAGCCGCCGATATTGACATGGACCTCGTTCGTGCTGCGATAGACGACTGGCCGCGCAGATTGAAGGCCTGTATTCAAAATTACGGAGGTCATTTTGAATATACTTTAGTGTCTTATGAATCTATGTTTTGTTAAGTTCATTTTGGTATATAAATGGTTACATAATGAATAAACTTGTTTCAATTATTTTATATTAAACATGTGACAGAATTTATGACCTGACTAGGTATAATCAAATTCAATAAATCTTTGAAAAAAAAGTCTTGAATTATTATATAAAATACGAAGAAACTCTTTTCCCGACCCAATATTTTAAGAAGTAGCTAAGAATATTGAAAATCTTTTAAATATAATTGTCTGAAATCTATATCACCAACATCTTATACCTTTACAGGTAAAACAGACTAACAGTATTCCATCTTTCATATTTGATCAATATTGCATGCCTGAAGCGCAAAGCGTGTAGGTTTTGTATTATACTTTTAAATGATATAAAAAGCACATTGTTACAAAGATTCAATTCAATTCAATTTATTTGCTATTCTTGTTGTACATTTGGTCTTATATATAAAAAAATGTTAAAAACAAGAACCCTGCAAGGGCACTGCAAATATAGGCAATTATTAATATTATTATTACATTCACATTTTAGTATTATAAAATTATCATTTAATGAATATTAATTAACTTAAATATAAATTGGATCATATTATATTATTTATTTGTTTCAATTTCCTATTTCCTAATCAATCACTAAAAAACTCCTGCAACGAGTAATAACATTTTTTCGTTAAATATGTATTAACTTCCTTTTTAATTTTTTTAATGCATTTAATGCTTCTGATTTGTGCTGGAATTTCGTTATATATTTTTATTGACATGGCATAGAGACCGGTGTTTACGGTTTGTAATTTTGATGTAACCGCAACTGGCACCGTAAACACAATTACTTTTGAAAATATCAATTGTTTAACTCAATCTATTTTTTAATCTCTTCATCTATCACGTGGAAAGCCATGGAATGTAAATGGCAGTTTAATTTTGTTTTATTTAGTTATAATTAGTTTTTTCGGCTCTAAATGGCGAAATTTTCATAGGTTTGATAACCTTGTATTAATTTATATTTAACTAAATAGGCCGAAGCCGCACTCAGAGCTACAGCCACAGTACAGTACTTTACTCCGGCCTCAAATGCTGTCGTGAGTGGTTGTTTGTTACAGTGGCTTGTGCTGAAAAATATCAACAGCGAAATACAAAATATTCCAAAAACCAAATTTTATACATATTTGACCAAGGTAAGATATTATTTTTATAATCACAGATTATACGTGGTAGAGCCATGCTGCAGCTATATTAGTAGTATAATTGTAGCACGAATGGGTCGGCTCGACTGGGGAAGGACGACGCTCTCACAGAATACCAGCGTAAAATAGCAGCAGCTTAAAACTGCTGTGTTTCGTATGGTGAGTGTAGAGAACCGGAAACCCTTTTTACTGGAAAAGAGGCATTCCATCTTAGTCCTCACGGGTGACAACGCATCTGCATTTTGATTCGCAAACGAGGATAGATGTAGATATCTATGGGTCACAGCAACCACTTACCATCAGGTGGACTGTGTACTCGTTTGTAACCCTATCCTATTAAAAAAAAAATTAAAAACTCCTGCAACGAGTAATAACATTTTTTCGTTAAATATGTATTAACTTCCTTTTTAATTTTTTTAATGCTTTTAATGCTTCTGATTTGTTCTGGAATTTTGTTATATATTTTTATTGACATGGCATAGGGACCGGTGTTTACGATTTGTAATTTTGATGTAACTGTGGATAATTTTATTTTTGGTCTTAAATTTTTAGGGCGAAAATATTGAGGGAACCAGTCGATATTATTTCTAACTATTGAGCATGTTTCGGATATATATAAGATAAGATAAGATAAGATAATCATTTATTGTCATAACTGTGTACATGAGGTCTTACAAATACAGAGTATAGTTACAACAGTTTGTCCATTTCGGACGTACAATATAATAAAAAATAAAATAAAGCACTACAATAAATCAATAATTACTTCCAAAAAATTCGTCTAAATTATAAAAACATTTTGAGAATAACCATTCTTTTAACTTTTTTTTAAATCTTGGGCTCTCTAATGATTTAATGTATATAGGTAAATGGTTGAAGATTCTGATTCCGCTTATTAAAGTACTTTTACTATAAATGTAACTAGATGATTTAACAATGCACACATCAAAAGCATATTGAGTTCGTAAGTTTTTTTTTTGATTCTCTTTTAATATTAAAATGTTGTTGGTTATCTTTGACAAACACAGAAATTTCAAGTATGTATATACAAGTCAACGTCAGAAATTTACAATCTATAAACACATTTCTTAAAGAGTCATATTGATTGATATTATACATAATCCTTAAGCACTTTTTTTGCAAAACAAATGTGGACTGAATGTCAACAGAATTGCCCCAGAATATAATTCTATATGTCAAAAGTGGATAGACATGACCATAGTAATAATTTTTTGCTACATCTCTAGATGCTACATTTTTCAATATTGATATAGCGTAACAACTGCTTGAAATCCTACTGTTTACTTTCTCAACATGAGATTTCCAGTTCAAATTACTATCAATGGTGACACCCAGAAATCTCATGTCATGCACTTTCTCAATTTTTTCACCGTCGATTATAATATTTAATGCAATTGGAGCTTTTCTATAATTCCTATATTCTATTAGTTTTGTTTTTCCCAAATTTACTTTTAAATTAATTGAAGTTAGCCAGTTCACTACTGTGTTTAGTGTGTTATAAATTTCATTCATAAAATTTGCATCATCCAATTTATCTCTTGATAAGAATATTGTAGCATCATCAGCATACATTACGCATAGATGATTGATCATTAATGGAAGCTCGTTTATGTAAATCAAAAAAATCAGTGGGCCTAGTATGCTACCTTGCGGTACACCTAGGCTTAATTTTTTGAAATCGGAATGCACTTGAGTTATTGATTTTGTTTTTTTGTCAAATGTATCTAATATTGTCGCCTGTATTCTGTCAGTTAGATAAGATTCCATTAATTTTAGGGTTATTCCACGTATGCCTATATGTTCAAGCTGTTTTATCAATATATTATGAACAACACATTCAAAAGCTTTTGACAGATCCAAAAAGAGACCAACACAAGTCCTTTTTTGATCTACATTTTTCCAAATATCTTTCAAAACTTTGAATATAGCCAATGTCGTGTTCTTCCCTTTTTGAAACCCAAATTGATTTACATTTAAAATCTTATATTTGTCTAAAAATGATGTTAACCTATTTGATAAGACTTTTTCGAATATTTTTGAAAAATTTGATAATAGAGCAATAGGTCTATAATTGTTCATGTCATTTTTGCACCTTTTTTGTATAAAGGCTTTATTAGTGTTTTTTTCAACTCATTTGGAAAAATTCCTGTTTCTAAGGTGAAGTTTATAATATACGTTAGAGGTTCCGCTATTAAATGTGTACTTGATTTTATTGCTTTCATCGGTATATTATCGTAGCCTTTACTTTTTTTGTTCTTTAAATTATTTATAATGTTAATAGTTTCGGAAATATTTACAGGGGTAATAAAAATGCTATTTAAATTTGGATTAGTCACTGGTTTGAATGTCATGTCACTAATAGATTGGATAGGATTATTTGATTTGATATAATAGTCATTCATTAATTTAGCTATGTCATGTGGTTGATTAATTGTAATGTCATCTTTTTGAATAGTTTCTATTGTCTCATTAATATTATTTGTTTTTGTAGTATTTTGTTTAATAACTTGCTACGTAGCTTTGCTTTTATTACTAATTTGGTTTATATAGTTAATGTTTGCATTTCTTTTTGATTGCTTAGTAACTGCCTTCATAATTTTACAATAACTTTTGTATCTATTTTTCGCAGCATGGCAGTTTGTATACCGTTTCTGTAAATATAACTGTCTTTTGTTCCTACTGGATATCGTAATACCTTTTGTTTTCCACTTTGTTCTCTTTTTATATGTTATTTTAATTTTTTTGTTTGGCACACAAAGACCGTAAATCAGACTAAATTGATCTAAAAATATTGTATACGCGTCATTGGGATTACATTGTGCATAAACATCTGTGAAATTAATCTGTGATAAATATTTTAAGAAAATCTCTATATACATGTCTGGGTTTCTTTTAAACATATACCAAAACTTATTCTTAAAGCTTTTGTTTGAGGGAATCGATATCAATTGACAAGTATGATCAGATACCCCAACATCTAATACACTAACATTATATTGTTTCATATTAGTCATAATATTATCAATACATGTTTGTGAGTGTGAAGTAATTCTGGTAGGTATCAAAATAGTAGGATGTAATTTATAAGCCTGAAACATGTTCAGTAGCGATTTACTTTGTTTATGATTTTCTAATATATTTACATTAAAATCACCCAATACAAATATATTTTTATAACAATTTCGAGTTCGTATGGTTATTTTTCTTAGTATATACTCCATATTAATCAAAAAAACATCCAAGTATCTATTTGGGGTTCTATACACGGATATTATTAAATAGTTTAATCCACTTATGAACACACCACAACATTCAAAATGATTTTCTATAGCCATTTCTGATATCCATTGAAGTTCGTGGTAATCAATAGATTTTTTTACAAAAATGGCAACACCGCCTCCCTTTTTACGTTTCCTGCAGAAATTAGCTACTTTTTTATATCCGTCAATTTGAAATATGTCAACTTCGTAATTGTTTAAAAAAGTTTCACAGAAACAACATACATCGATGTTTTTCTCCAGCATTAGCAATTCCAATTATTCGGTTTTTGATTTAATACTTTGAACATTTAAGTGAATTATATTAAAAGAGTTTTCATCTTTATTTACGAAAAAAGTCAGAATTTTTGTTACTTTCAATAGTTTTGTTAGGATATATATATATTAGCTTGTTTAAGTTTTATTTTGTTGAAAATATATGGAATAGTTAGTTGAACTTTACTTACTCGTATATTTGTGTTATTATTAGTAACATTATTCGTCTTTGTGATATTATTTTTTTAAGTATTATGTAATTTCTTTTTGCACTATTTTTGAGTTAGGTTGTTTTAAACATTGTGTTTTGATGGTGTTATAATCAACAAATCTATTTCTGTAATCTACACTGAGTATTTCTCTTAACATCAGTCTACTCATATATAACTTATAGTGTTGCTTTGTGTCACCATAGTTTAATGGTACGAATCCAGCGTGATGAAATTGAGAACACAAGAAACGCAACTGATCATTTAATTTACCAATATTTAAGATTCTGTTGTTTAATATTTCACCAACTAGTACATTTGTGTTTGATAGTAAGGATAAGTGGTAATATAGAATATATGGAATAGTTAGTTGAACTTTACTTACTCGTATATTTGTGTTATTATTAGTAACATTATTCGTCTTTGTGATATTATTTTTTTTAAGTATTATGTAATTTCTTTTTGCACTATTTTTGAGTTAGGTTGTTTTAAACATTGTGTTTTGATGGTGTTATAATCAACAAATCTATTTCTGTAATCTACACTGAGTATTTCTTTTAACATCAGTCTACTCATATATAACTTATAGTGTTGCTTTGTGTCACCATAGTTTAATGGTACGAATCTAGCGTGATGAAATTGAGAAGGAGTAGGACTATATGATATTTAAGTTTCTAGTTTTAGTTTTTTTTTTATTATAGTTTTTAGTATTGTATATTTTAATAAATATATCTTTACATATAGAATAGATCTGAAGCTAAGTGGGTTGCGGTCGTTTGAACCCGCTATAATTATAACATGGTCAGATTTAGTAAAATCTTTACATACAGTATTACAATATGTTAAAATTTGTGAAAGAAAAGCATTTGGTTTTACTATAGATGTCACTTGGAATTCTTTACAAATTATATTTTGGAGTAAACTGCAAAAACCTTTACCATTTTTATCACTTAATATTAATACCTTTTTTTTTCGTCTCATTTGTATTGTCAGTGGAGTCTTCTCTTTCCTGTGCAGGCAATTCAGTAGTATTATCCACATTTCTTACATTCTCCGGTGTCTTTTTTGGGCTGGACGATTTATTTTTATCTGATTCATTATGTGGTTGAGTAACAAATTCATCTTTTGTTTGGTCGAAGCATGTGAAATCAAATTTATTTTTATTTAGGCTCTTGCGTCCTTTTCTTATCGGCGTTGTTTAGGGATGTTAATGTCAGAATACTATAATTGATAAAGTAATTTCTACAACTTGTTATGGAGTCGATATTTGCAAGTATGCGAATACATTTTTCTGCAAGTATGCGAAAAGATAAATGATTGTTGAACTTATTATTTTTTTAAATCGATTAATTGCTATTTGTATTTAAAAAAGGGGTTCAGTGGCTTATGGTGTGGATTTATCAAGTCCAAATGGCACCGTAAACACGATAACTTTTGAAAATATCAATTGTTTAACTCAATCTATTTTTTAATCTCTTCATCTATCATGTGGAAAGCCATGGAATGAAAATGGCAGTTTAATTTTGTTTTATTTAGTTATAATTAGTTTTTTCGGCTCTAAATGGCGAATTTTTTTTACTAAATAGGCCGAAGCCGCACTCCGAGCTATAGCTACAGAGTACTTTACTCCGGCCTCTAATGCCGTCGTGAGTGGTTGTTTGTTACAGTGGCTTGTGCTGAAAAATATCGATCGCGAAATACAAAATATCCCAAAAACCAAATTTGATACATATTTGATCAAGGTAAGATATTATTTTTATAATCACAGATTATACGTGGTAGAACCATGCTGCAGCTATATTAGTAGTATAATTGTAGCACGAATGGGTCGGCTCGACCGGGGAAGGACCACGCTCTCACAGAATACCAGCGTAAAATAGCAGCAGCTTAAAACTGCTGTGTTTCGTATGTAGAGAACTGGAGACCCTTTTTACTGGAAAAGAGGCATTCCATCTTAGTCCTCACGGGTGACAACGCATCTGCATTTTGATTCGCAAACGAGGATAGATGTAGATATCTATGGGTCACAGCAACCACTCAAAATCAAAAAAAAAATCAAAAATCGTTTATTGCGTTTCAAAAAGTAGTAACAAACAAGTGGCAAGGGCCCCTGTACTGGGTTGGTAAAACCTGTGTTACGGGGTACCCCGCTCTTCCAACAGACAAATTTTAACAATTTGAAACATAGGATATTACATTATATTAGTGCTTTAACAATCCTTTAGATACTTAAGAAAGAATGAAAGTGTATGTGTGTGTGTGTGTGTGTGTGTGTGTGTGTGTGTGTGTGTGTGTGTGTGTGTGTGTGTGTGTGTGTGTGTGTGTGTGTGTGTGTGTGTGTGTGTGTGTGTGTGTGTGTGTGTGTGTGTGTGTGTGTGTGTGTGTGTGTGTGTGTGTGTGTGTGTGTGTGTGTGTGTGTGTGTGTGTGTGTGTGTGTGTGTGTGTGTGTGTGTGTGTGTGTGTGTGTGTGTGTGTGTGTGTGTGTGTGTGTGTGTGTGTGTGTGTGTGTGTGTGTGTGTGTGTGTGTGTGTGTGTGTGTGTGTGTGTGTGTGTGTGTGTGTGTGTGTGTGTGTGTGTGTGTGTGTGTGTGTGTGTGTGTGTGTGTGTGTGTGTGTGTGTGTGTGTGTGTGTGTGTGTGTGTGTGTGTGTGTGTGTGTGTGTGTGTGTGTGTGTGTGTGTGTGTGTGTGTGTGTGTGTGTGTGTGTGTGTGTGTGTGTGTGTGTGTGTGTGTGTGTGTGTGTGTGTGTGTGTGTGTGTGTGTGTGTGTGTGTGTGTGTGTGTGTGTGTGTGTGTGTGTGTGTGTGTGTGTGTGTGTGTGTGTGTGTGTGTGTGTGTGTGTGTGTGTGTGTGTGTGTGTGTGTGTGTGTGTGTGTGTGTGTGTGTGTGTGTGTGTGTGTGTGTGTGTGTGTGTGTGTGTGTGTGTGTGTGTGTGTGTGTGTGTGTGTGTGTGTGTGTGTGTGTGTGTGTGTGTGTGTGTGTGTGTGTGTGTGTGTGTGTGTGTGTGTGTGTGTGTGTGTGTGTGTGTGTGTGTGTGTGTGTGTGTGTGTGTGTGTGTGTGTGTGTGTGTGTGTGTGTGTGTGTGTGTGTGTGTGTGTGTGTGTGTGTGTGTGTGTGTGTGTGTGTGTGTGTGTGTGTGTGTGTGTGTGTGTGTGTGTGTGTGTGTGTGTGTGTGTGTGTGTGTGTGTGTGTGTGTGTGTGTGTGTGTGTGTGTGTGTGTGTGTGTGTGTGTGTGTGTGTGTGTGTGTGTGTGTGTGTGTGTGTGTGTGTGTGTGTGTGTGTGTGTGTGTGTGTGTGTGTGTGTGTGTGTGTGTGTGTGTGTGTGTGTGTGTGTGTGTGTGTGTGTGTGTGTGTGTGTGTGTGTGTGTGTGTGTGTGTGTGTGTGTGTGTGTGTGTGTGTGTGTGTGTGTGTGTGTGTGTGTGTGTGTGTGTGTGTGTGTGTGTGTGTGTGTGTGTGTGTGTGTGTGTGTGTGTGTGTGTGTGTGTGTGTGTGTGTGTGTGTGTGTGTGTGTGTGTGTGTGTGTGTGTGTGTGTGTGTGTGTGTGTGTGTGTGTGTGTGTGTGTGTGTGTGTGTGTGTGTGTGTGTGTGTGTGTGTGTGTGTGTGTGTGTGTGTGTGTGTGTGTGTGTGTGTGTGTGTGTGTGTGTGTGTGTGTGTGTGTGTGTGTGTGTGTGTGTGTGTGTGTGTGTGTGTGTGTGTGTGTGTGTGTGTGTGTGTGTGTGTGTGTGTGTGTGTGTGTGTGTGTGTGTGTGTGTGTGTGTGTGTGTGTGTGTGTGTGTGTGTGTGTGTGTGTGTGTGTGTGTGTGTGTGTGTGTGTGTGTGTGTGTGTGTGTGTGTGTGTGTGTGTGTGTGTGTGTGTGTGTGTGTGTGTGTGTGTGTGTGTGTGTGTGTGTGTGTGTGTGTGTGTGTGTGTGTGTGTGTGTGTGTGTGTGTGTGTGTGTGTGTGTGTGTGTGTGTGTGTGTGTGTGTGTGTGTGTGTGTGTGTGTGTGTGTGTGTGTGTGTGTGTGTGTGTGTGTGTGTGTGTGTGTGTGTGTGTGTGTGTGTGTGTGTGTGTGTGTGTGTGTGTGTGTGTGTGTGTGTGTGTGTGTGTGTGTGTGTGTGTGTGTGTGTGTGTGTGTGTGTGTGTGTGTGTGTGTGTGTGTGTGTGTGTGTGTGTGTGTGTGTGTGTGTGTGTGTGTGTGTGTGTGTGTGTGTGTGTGTGTGTGTGTGTGTGTGTGTGTGTGTGTGTGTGTGTGTGTGTGTGTGTGTGTGTGTGTGTGTGTGTGTGTGTGTGTGTGTGTGTGTGTGTGTGTGTGTGTGTGTGTGTGTGTGTGTGTGTGTGTGTGTGTGTGTGTGTGTGTGTGTGTGTGTGTGTGTGTGTGTGTGTGTGTGTGTGTGTGTGTGTGTGTGTGTGTGTGTGTGTGTGTGTGTGTGTGTGTGTGTGTGTGTGTGTGTGTGTGTGTGTGTGTGTGTGTGTGTGTGTGTGTGTGTGTGTGTGTGTGTGTGTGGTGTGTGTGTGTGTGTGTGTGTGTGTGTGTGTGTGTGTGTGTGTGTGTGTGTGTGTGTGTGTGTGTGTGTGTGTGTGTGTGTGTGTGTGTGTGTGTGTGTGTGTGTGTGTGTGTGTGTGTGTGTGTGTGTGTGTGTGTGTGTGTGTGTGTGTGTGTGTGTGTGGTGTGTGTGTGTGTGTGTGTGTGTGTGTGTGTGTGTGTGTGTGTGTGTGTGTGTGTGTGTGTGTGTGTGTGTGTGTGTGTGTGTGTGTGTGTGTGTGTGTGTGTGTGTGTGTGTGTGTGTGTGTGTGTGTGTGTGTGTGTGTGTGTGTGTGTGTGTGTGTGTGTGTGTGTGTGTGTGTGTGTGTGTGTGTGTGTGTGTGTGTGTGTGTGTGTGTGTGTGTGTGTGTGTGTGTGTGTGTGTGTGTGTGTGTGTGTGTGTGTGTGTGTGTGTGTGTGTGTGTGTGTGTGTGTGTGTGTGTGTGTGTGTGTGTGTGTGTGTGTGTGTGTGTGTGTGTGTGTGTGTGTGTGTGTGTGTGTGTGTGTGTGTGTGTGTGTGTGTGTGTGTGTGTGTGTGTGTGTGTGTGTGTGTGTGTGTGTGTGTGTGTGTGTGTGTGTGTGTGTGTGTGTGTGTGTGTGTGTGTGTGTGTGTGTGTGTGTGTGTGTGTGTGTGTGTGTGTGTGTGTGTGTGTGTGTGTGTGTGTGTGTGTGTGTGTGTGTGTGTGTGTGTGTGTGTGTGTGTGTGTGTGTGTGTGTGTGTGTGTGTGTGTGTGTGTGTGTGTGTGTGTGTGTGTGTGTGTGTGTGTGTGTGTGTGTGTGTGTGTGTGTGTGTGTGTGTGTGTGTGTGTGTGTGTGTGTGTGTGTGTGTGTGTGTGTGTGTGTGTGTGTGTGTGTGTGTGTGTGTGTGTGTGTGTGTGTGTGTGTGTGTGTGTGTGTGTGTGTGTGTGTGTGTGTGTGTGTGTGTGTGTGTGTGTGTGTGTGTGTGTGTGTGTGTGTGTGTGTGTGTGTGTGTGTGTGTGTGTGTGTGTGTGTGTGTGTGTGTGTGTGTGTGTGTGTGTGTGTGTGTGTGTGTGTGTGTGTGTGTGTGTGTGTGTGTGTGTGTGTGTGTGTGTGTGTGTGTGTGTGTGTGTGTGTGTGTGTGTGTGTGTGTGTGTGTGTGTGTGTGTGTGTGTGTGTGTGTGTGTGTGTGTGTGTGTGTGTGTGTGTGTGTGTGTGTGTGTGTGTGTGTGTGTGTGTGTGTGTGTGTGTGTGTGTGTGTGTGTGTGTGTGTGTGTGTGTGTGTGTGTGTGTGTGTGTGTGTGTGTGTGTGTGTGTGTGTGTGTGTGTGTGTGTGTGTGTGTGTGTGTGTGTGTGTGTGTGTGTGTGTGTGTGTGTGTGTGTGTGTGTGTGTGTGTGTGTGTGTGTGTGTGTGTGTGTGTGTGTGTGTGTGTGTGTGTGTGTGTGTGTGTGTGTGTGTGTGTGTGTGTGTGTGTGTGTGTGTGTGTGTGTGTGTGTGTGTGTGTGTGTGTGTGTGTGTGTGTGTGTGTGTGTGTGTGTGTGTGTGTGTGTGTGTGTGTGTGTGTGTGTGTGTGTGTGTGTGTGTGTGTGTGTGTGTGTGTGTGTGTGTGTGTGTGTGTGTGTGTGTGTGTGTGTGTGTGTGTGTGTGTGTGTGTGTGTGTGTGTGTGTGTGTGTGTGTGTGTGTGTGTGTGTGTGTGTGTGTGTGTGTGTGTGTGTGTGTGTGTGTGTGTGTGTGTGTGTGTGTGTGTGTGTGTGTGTGTGTGTGTGTGTGTGTGTGTGTGTGTGTGTGTGTGTGTGTGTGTGTGTGTGTGTGTGTGTGTGTGTGTGTGTGTGTGTGTGTGTGTGTGTGTGTGTGTGTGTGTGTGTGTGTGTGTGTGTGTGTGTGTGTGTGTGTGTGTGTGTGTGTGTGTGTGTGTGTGTGTGTGTGTGTGTGTGTGTGTGTGTGTGTGTGTGTGTGTGTGTGTGTGTGTGTGTGTGTGTGTGTGTGTGTGTGTGTGTGTGTGTGTGTGTGTGTGTGTGTGTGTGTGTGTGTGTGTGTGTGTGTGTGTGTGTGTGTGTGTGTGTGTGTGTGTGTGTGTGTGTGTGTGTGTGTGTGTGTGTGTGTGTGTGTGTGTGTGTGTGTGTGTGTGTGTGTGTGTGTGTGTGTGTGTGTGTGTGTGTGTGTGTGTGTGTGTGTGTGTGTGTGTGTGTGTGTGTGTGTGTGTGTGTGTGTGTGTGTGTGTGTGTGTGTGTGTGTGTGTGTGTGTGTGTGTGTGTGTGTGTGTGTGTGTGTGTGTGTGTGTGTGTGTGTGTGTGTGTGTGTGTGTGTGTGTGTGTGTGTGTGTGTGTGTGTGTGTGTGTGTGTGTGTGTGTGTGTGTGTGTGTGTGTGTGTGTGTGTGTGTGTGTGTGTGTGTGTGTGTGTGTGTGTGTGTGTGTGTGTGTGTGTGTGTGTGTGTGTGTGTGTGTGTGTGTGTGTGTGTGTGTGTGTGTGTGTGTGTGTGTGTGTGTGTGTGTGTGTGTGTGTGTGTGTGTGTGTGTGTGTGTGTGTGTGTGTGTGTGTGTGTGTGTGTGTGTGTGTGTGTGTGTGTGTGTGTGTGTGTGTGTGTGTGTGTGTGTGTGTGTGTGTGTGTGTGTGTGTGTGTGTGTGTGTGTGTGTGTGTGTGTGTGTGTGTGTGTGTGTGTGTGTGTGTGTGTGTGTGTGTGTGTGTGTGTGTGTGTGTGTGTGTGTGTGTGTGTGTGTGTGTGTGTGTGTGTGTGTGTGTGTGTGTGTGTGTGTGTGTGTGTGTGTGTGTGTGTGTGTGTGTGTGTGTGTGTGTGTGTGTGTGTGTGTGTGTGTGTGTGTGTGTGTGTGTGTGTGTGTGTGTGTGTGTGTGTGTGTGTGTGTGTGTGTGTGTGTGTGTGTGTGTGTGTGTGTGTGTGTGTGTGTGTGTGTGTGTGTGTGTGTGTGTGTGTGTGTGTGTGTGTGTGTGTGTGTGTGTGTGTGTGTGTGTGTGTGTTGTGTGTGTGTGTGTGTGTGTGTGTGTGTGTGTGTGTGTGTGTGTGTGTGTGTGTGTGTGTGTGTGTGTGTGTGTGTGTGTGTGTGTGTGTGTGTGTGTGTGTGTGTGTGTGTGTGTGTGTGTGTGTGTGTGTGTGTGTGTGTGTGTGTGTGTGTGTGTGTGTGTGTGTGTGTGTGTGTGTGTGTGTGTGTGTGTGTGTGTGTGTGTGTGTGTGTGTGTGTGTGTGTGTGTGTGTGTGTGTGTGTGTGTGTGTGTGTGTGTGTGTGTGTGTGTGTGTGTGTGTGTGTGTGTGTGTGTGTGTGTGTGTGTGTGTGTGTGTGTGTGTGTGTGTGTGTGTGTGTGTGTGTGTGTGTGTGTGTGTGTGTGTGTGTGTGTGTGTGTGTGTGTGTGTGTGTGTGTGTGTGGTGTGTGTGTGTGTGTGTGTGTGTGTGTGTGTGTGTGTGTGTGTGTGTGTGTGTGTGTGTGTGTGTGTGTGTGTGTGTGTGTGTGTGTGTGTGTGTGTGTGTGTGTGTGTGTGTGTGTGTGTGTGTGTGTGTGTGTGTGTGTGTGTGTGTGTGTGTGTGTGTGTGTGTGTGTGTGTGTGTGTGTGTGTGTGTGTGTGTGTGTGTGTGTGTGTGTGTGTGTGTGTGTGTGTGTGTGTGTGTGTGTGTGTGTGTGTGTGTGTGTGTGTGTGTGTGTGTGTGTGTGTGTGTGTGTGTGTGTGTGTGTGTGTGTGTGTGTGTGTGTGTGTGTGTGTGTGTGTGTGTGTGTGTGTGTGTGTGTGTGTGTGTGTGTGTGTGTGTGTGTGTGTGTGTGTGTGTGTGTGTGTGTGTGTGTGTGTGTGTGTGTGTGTGTGTGTGTGTGTGTGTGTGTGTGTGTGTGTGTGTGTGTGTGTGTGTGTGTGTGTTTAGCAAATAAGCAGTTCCGTTTCTTCATAATTGAGGCTAAGCAGAGTTGTTGTTAGCAAATGTTTCAATTTAACACAAGTGAGGGGATACATATTTAGCCTACTATTTAATTTATTATATAGATGTTTTGATTTACAGGCAAATTGTTTTTTCTTAAACTTAGTTCTACAATATGTAATATTGAAAACAGGTAGAATTCTACGTTTTAGTGTCTGAAGGGCAGTGTATGGTAAAGTGCTGTGGGTTCGTATAACACTCTTTAAAATGTACATTTGGCGGGTTGTCAAGATTTTGTAAGATTTGTGTAGTTCGTGAGTTGAGAAACGGATTGGTTTAAAGAACATCACTTTCAGTAATGCTCTCTGAGCCCTTTCAAGAGTTATTAAATAGGACTTAGCTGCTCCACCCTATGCTGTAATGCAGTAGCTTAAGACAGATTGGGCTAGAGCTTTATACGTACATATAAGAATTTTATTATCTGCGACATGTCTGAGCCTTCTAAAAACCCACATAAGCTTTCTTATCTTGTCAATGGTACACTCAATTTGTTTGTTCCATATAAGATGCTGGTCGATAGTAATACCTAGATATTTAATAGTAGACGATCTAGCAATATCAACACATTGACAATTTTTCACCTGGTTTTGGGAGCAGCTATGAATTTTAAGAGCAAAGTCCGAGTGTGGTAAGGTAGATGTTCGTATCACAAAAGGAAAGAATCCCAACTCTTTTCACTGAAAATCAGGGCGGTATCATCCGCATATGTAAATATATCACAATTAGGAAGTTTGAGGCTATAGAGGTCATTCACATATATCAAAAACAATGTCGGTCCGAGCACACTGCCTTGTGGAACGCCGTAAGTAATGGGAGATGACTGGCTGATAACGTCACCAAGTTTTAGATGTTGTAGGCGATTCGTTAGGTAGTCTGTGAATAGCTTATGGGGTGTCCCTCTTATGCCAATGTGATATAGCTTATGTAATAATATTGGAATTGAAACAGAGTCGAACGCCTTTGCCAGATCCAGGAAGACGCCGACACATTTATTGCCTGCATCTAGGTGCCTACAGATAGTGTCGGAAAGTGCCAGAACTGCGTCTTCAGTGGAGACGCCATTTCTGAAGCCAAATTGATTATTTGATAGCAGTCTGTTTTTGTAAAGGAATTTTTTAATGCGGTTGTTAATAAGCTTTTCCAAAATTTTTGCCAGAACTGGAAGTACAGAGATAGGCCTATAATTTTCAATTTCATCTTTATTTCCACCTTTGTAGATGGGTGTAACAATAGCTTTTTTGAAAACAGAGGGGAAACAGCCTTTTTCGAAACAGAGGTTATACAGATGACAAAGGACAGGGAGAAGATAATTTTTGGCCATTTTAATAAAAGCAGTAGGAATGTTATCCCACCCGGGGGCGGAGTCGTTAGATAAGCTACAGATGATTGTATTAATTTCTGCTGAATCTGTTGCTAAAAGAACGAAAGAATTGGATGAAGAGGGACTATTAATGTTATTTATGCTACGAATAGAATTATAGGACATAGGGGACGGTAATAAGTTTTCAGCGAGATATTTACCTCAGTTAGAGAAGTATTTATTAGCACAATTTGCTGTTTCCAACGGTGTGGATTTAAGTGATAGTAGGTTATGTATATAGTCATTTTTATTAGTGTTTATGTTACATATAGATTTTATTGTTTTCCACAGTAATTTAGGATTTTTATTAGCTCTAGTTAAATTGTTTCTTTCGTGCATTATTTTAAGTTTTCGAACAAGTTTACTACAAAAATTTCTATAACGTGTATAGGTTACTTTCAAGATTTCGTTATACGGATTCTTTTTTAATTTTAAATGAAGTTTGTCGCGATTGCGAAGGCAACGTAATACTCCTGGGGTTATCCAGGGCTTGATATGTATTTTTCTTGAAGGGACACTTTTTATAGTTTGGTTGTTGTTAATCGCAGTGGAAATTTTACAAACCAAAACCAGGGCAGCTTCAGAAGGGTCTGTTATTGTTAATATATCAGGTAAGTCCGCCTTAATGTCATTCAAAGTGGCATCAAAATTGATTGAAATTTTGGTTTTTAGAGCCAGATTTCGTCGCAGAGGTTCAAACATCACGTCAAGAATGACTGTACTGTGGTCAGTGGTAGGGTTAGTAAGAACAAGTGATTTAGCAGGGTGAGACGTTTTCAGCATCATGTGATCATAGCTCATTTTATCACGAGTTGGGAGCCTGTGAGCTGGGGGTATCCCATAATAAGCGAGTGATGTTAAATAGTTATGACAGTTTGAATCTTTGGAGTCGATTTTGATGTCGATGTTTATGTCACCCGTTATAACAATATTCGGATAGCAATTATATTGTATAAGAAGAGATTGAAGGGAAGATACGAATTCGTCAGTGTTTCTAATAGATGGAGTGCGATAGATGCCGATGATAACAGTACTACACACTACAGTAGTACCACTTACCATCAGGTGGACTGTGTGCTCGTTTGTAACCCTATCCTATAAAAAAAATTATTGCAATATTTTATTTCGCTAAAAGCACGCAGGATTTATATATAAATATTGAATATACTTATACGTCTGGCACTTTATAGACATGAAGGTGTTTCAGTATCTGCTGCTGGAACTCCTCGACGAGGAGAACTAGATGTGCCGAGCTTGGCCTCGATTTGTTAGTTATGATGAGACCTTAACTCCGGGCTTGATAGCGTGACTTAAAAGTGTACTTTGAAGACTGCCACTGGAACTCATCAACGAGGGGAACTAGGTGTGCCGAGTTTAGGCTCGATTTGTTAGTTTTGAAAAGACCTTACCTCTGGACTTGACGAAGTGACTTAAAAGTGTACTTTGATGACTGCTACAGGAACTCCTCGACGAGGAGAACTAGATGTGCCGAGTTTGGGCTCGATTTGTTAGTTATGATGAGACCTTACTCCCGGACTTGATAGAGTGACTTGAAAGTGTACTTTGAAGACTGCCACTGGAACTCCTCGACGAGGAGAACTAAATGTGCCGACTTTGAGCTCGTTTCGTGGGTTATGATGAGACCTTACTTACACTCGGCCTTGGAAGAGTGACTTGAAAGTGTACTTTGATGACTGATTCTGGAACTCCTCGACGAGGAGAGCTAGATGTGTGAAAATTAGACGTGGTAAAGCCATGCTGCACCCGTATTAATTGTATAGTTGTAGCACGAATGGGTCGGCTCGACTGGGCCGCGGATCATGCTCTCACAGAATACCAGCGTAAAATAGCATTCGGTGTTTCGTACGGTGAGTGTAGAGAAACGGAGACCCTTTTTATTGGAAAAGGAGCATTCCATTTTAGTCCTCACGGCTGACAACGCATCTGCATTTTGATTCCTTATTGAGTATAGATGTCGATGTCTATGGGTCGCAGCAACCACTTACCATGAGGTGGACTATATACTCGCTTGTCACCTTATCCTATAAAAAAATTAGGGCAGATTTGGTATCATTAGATAAAAGTTAATCTTAAGGTAAAATACAACATTAATCGATCAATTGTTTAACTTTTCTCCCCTTGTATGTCAAAACAAAATGGCGGCAGTGCAGTCAGGTTATAAATTATAATTTATTGGATGATAGATAACTTTCATCTGACGACCGATAAATCAAAAACAAAAATCAAATTTTCAAGTAAATAAAAGTAAATTAGCTACCTCATTCACGTAATATGCAATGGCAAAAATACTTTTTTCTCGTAACCAAAATTTAGTATTGTTGATACTAGAAAGAACGTTTTAATTTTGTTCTTTAGACATATAAAGTTCAGACATATAAAGTGTAGATTTTTATACACTTTTTTTTACGTGGTAGAGCTGTGCTGCAGCTATAATAGTAGTATAGTTGTAGCATGAACGGGTCGGCTCGACCGGGGAAGCACCACGCTCTCACAGTATACCAGCGTAAAATAGCAGCTTAACACTGCTGTTTATCGTATGGTGAGTGTAGATACCCGGAGAGCCTACTTACTTGAAAAGAGGCATTCCATCTTAGTCCTCACGGGTGACAACGCATCTGCATTTTTATCCGTTTTTGAGAATAGATGTGGATAGCTATGGGTTACAGCAACCACTTACCATCATGTGGACTGTGTGCTCGTTTGTCATCCTATCCTATAAAAAGACACTTTATATTTTGTCAGACATATAAAGTATTCATTAATTGTGTAGAGGCATTATTAGTGAATTAGTCACCCAGTGACGCCATGGTGATATTTTTCGTCTCGATACCTCATCCATCCATATATCCTTCCATTACAACCAATAAAATCGACTGTTGAACCTAGGCTTTACCCATAAATTTCCTCATGGGAGAATTCTGTTTAGTTTCCAGGCTTGTCAGGCACGTTGACAACTGCAGTTTATTTTTATTTTTAGTTGTTATTAGTAAGACGCTGCTGTATTGTTACACCACACATTTTTATTTAGTAGACGCTGCAACCTAATTTTTATTCGCGCGTCGCGTGTATTTAAATTGACTTAATTAATTGCAATCTCACAATCGGCAGTACGTCAACAACCGTCCTTCTAAACACCAACTACTCAAGGGAGATTTGCCACTTTAACTTTATAACTATTTTACTTTTATTAAACTGTTAACTTTGGTGATCTTTTCCGTTTGACGTGTTCATTAACTAATTACAACTCTACTTCTTGAAAGTGTGTGGCCTTACAAACCATACAGCTGCTGTCCATCACCTTTTTCAATTTTCCTCTGTCGCCTCTTACGACACCAGTTTGACGATATGGGGCAGTGGATATTCTTATACCACCAATACGTGGTGGGTCTTTATGGGGGAGGGGTTTATGGTTGTGCACAAACATCTCAGTGCATTGGAAATAATACCAATGCTTATGCATAGAAGAAAGTTTTGATTCAACAAATGCTGTCCTCTTTGTTTTAGCCGACTTCACAAAAGCAGGAGGTATCCAATTCGACTGTATTTTGTCAACTCTAATATTAGAAAAATATTAAATTAATTTTATTTTAATGTGAATATTTAGAAGACAACCCAGTTTTAATCTTTCGATTTCAACTCTTTGTACCACATCTTAGCAGCGCTTCAGAAGCTATAAAATTACGTGAAAATTGTTTTATTATTTTTAATTGAAGTCTGTTTTTTGTAATTTAATTATGTCGTTACACTTTCCAGGCTGCGTCACTATAAGCTCGGGTGTCCGAACGCCTCATTGAATTGCGATACTAAATTTATATATTTTCGTATTGCGAGGCACGTCCGTTAATAAACTACTTATTCGACAAGCCGCCTCTCAATTGTTAAACGTTATATTTTTTATCTACGAGTCTCCTGTGTAACATTATTTAAAATTTTTCATACCCGAAGTGTCTTTTACATTATGAGAATAGGTCGGAGAAAAAGTTTAGTCGTTGTTTGTATAAAATTGAAAAAAAATCTCTTTGGAAAAATAATAAGTAAAAAACACTTTCCCGCAAAACCTAATGATTCGTGTATACTCATTGCGATTCTTTATTTAAACGTGATGAAACCTAACCATTTTTCCATGTGTGTCATAGAAAATAAAAAAAAACACTTAAAAGAAAAATACAATCTCGTTTAGATTACAACTATTAAAAACCACCGTTATAAGCGCTTTGCTTTAATATGCTGAAATATGGAATTAATATTTTTTTAAATAATTAACTTACTATTTTTAAATTATATTATAGTTAAAAATATATATCTAAGGGGACACTCGGGTTTGAACCGGGGACCTCTCGATCTGCAGTCGAATGCTCTACCACTGAGCTATATCCCCTACGTGTGAAATTCTATATTTAATATAGACAAGGTGGCGATATGAAAAATATTATAAGGCGGTCCTATAATGAATTGGCCTAACTATGAACCAATGAAGGAAATAAACGAAACCAATTTTATTTTTCAATATAATCACCATGAATACTAACACACTTCTGACATCTGTGAATCAACATCTCTAAACCTTTATAAAAATAATCACATTTTTTATCCTCAAAATGACTGAAGACGGCCGCCTGCAACTCTTCATCGCTTGAAAATGTTCTTCCTCTTAAGTCCCGCTTTAAATTTGGAAATAAATAATAGTCGGACGGGGCCATGTCTGGACTGTAAGGTGGATGTTGAACTTCTGTGAATCCGCATTGACGAACTGCATCCTTCGAAACATCAGCGGTATGAACAGGGGCGTTGTCATGGAGCAACAGGACACCTTTAGACAGCTTGCCTCTTCGTTTTTCCTTTATCTTGTCTCGTAATTTATATATTAAAGAAGCATAATATTCGCCGTTCACGATTGTATTACGTTCTTTAAAATCCACCATCAAAATGCCTTGAAAATCCCAAAATATTGTGCACATCAGTTTTTTAGTCGATTGTTGCACCTTTGCCTTTCTAGGGGGCTTTTCACCCTTATAACGCCATTCCATTGAATCGCGCTTGCTTTGTGGATCATAATACAAGATCACAGTTTCATCACCATTCACTAGCCGCTCGATCACAGTCTTTGGATTTTCGCCACAAAGATCCAAAAACTCCGAAGCGCAGCGCACTCTTTCCTGTCTCTGTACCGCTGAAAGAAGTTTCGGTACCCATCTTGCACTCACTTTTTTCATGTGAAGATGTTCATGGATCGCGCGATGAACGGTACTCTTAGAGAGCCCAAGCCTTGCTGCAATTTCTCTAATCTTCAAACGGCGGTCACTCAGAACCTCCTCTTCGATAAGAGCAATCGTTTCAGGAGTGAGCACTTCCACAGGTCGACCGTCGTGGCCAAAGCCTTCGACGGTTTCTCTCCCGAGGCGAAACTCTTTCACCCAATTTTTCACTGTGCTATAGGAGGGGGCAAACTCCTTATACACGCCATCCAATCGTTCTTTTATTTGGGCAGGGGATAAACCTTCTTTAAACAGAAACTTTATGACACTTCGATACTCAGTTTTCGACATTTTGAAAAAATACGCGACTCTCGTTATTCAAATGCCTGTTAAACTAAGACAAAGCATTTCATGTCGATGCATGTTTCTTATATTAAGTGCACGATAAACGTACTATTTAATGCAACACAACATGTAGCGACATGTCGCGTTGAACTATATCAGGCCAGTTCATTATGGGACCGCCTGGTATATTATAGTTGTAGCACGAATGGGTCGGCTAGACAGGTGTAGAATCAGGTTCATACAGAATAACTATTGTGAAGTTTGATCAAGGTCTGACCAATAGTTTTGTGTTATTATTAATAATTTGTAATGAAGTCGGTTGTACAAAATGTTTAATTTTAAATTATCTTATGGTCGCTTGAGACTTACGTTGCGCTCTTTCTATCTTTCTTTGTTAGTCTGAGGTTGGTACTTATTACAATTTGTTGCTATGTAGCAGCCGATTACTGCAGAAATAATTTACTTTCCATACATCCTTATACTTAATTTGGGCAATTTTATATTAGCACTTACTTGCTAAGATACGGTTAAAAAAATTAAAACATTCGGTTAAAAACATTTAAAACAAAAGATTACAAGCGAGCACACATTCCACCTAATAGTAAGTGCATGTTGTGGCCCATAGACATCCACATCTATCATCGATTAAGAATCAAATAGCAGACTCGTTAATCCCGAGGACTAAGATGGAATGCCCTGTAACCAGTAAAAAGGGTCTCCGGTTCTGTACACTCACCATACGAAACTGCATTATTCTGCCATTTCACGCTTTTGTTTTGTGAGCACTTGGTCCTTCCCCTATCGAGCCGACCCACTCGTGCTGCAGTCTTCATTTAGCTGCAGTGTGGCTCTACCGCGTAAAGGTCCACGTAAACAACTTTCTATGAGTCTATATTCTGTTCTATTTTTAAACTACAGAATAAAAATGCTCGGTACGTGTGTAAATGTGTAAATAAATAAAAATCAAACAGCTGCGCACAGATAATAAATTGTCCACGCTATATATAACAATGTATTGTCCAAAAATGAGTTATTTGTTTATCTTTTTTTTTAGAAATAGATGTAAGTAATTCTAATTTTTGACATTATTAAAAATTGAGTAACGCAAGAAAATGATGCGGGCAGAGTTGCATACCTACGCTAGACGCTCGTAGTTATCGGTAATAATCGCTATGTAGTGGCGATGTAAGGGTGTGTACAGATTAAGTAACATGTTGTGATGTTGTGTAACATCTGTTTTGTAACACATCCACATTTTGTTACATTGTTTTTCAACATTGCAACATATAATAATACTGTACACATTAGAATAACAATGCAATATAACAATGTTATATGACATAGTCGTTTGTCGTTTTGCAGTGCTTTTCACAATGTCGACACGAGAAGACGTATTGCTAGCTGCTGCAGCAAGTCTTGTAATTTTAAATAACAAAAGAAAAAAAAACAGTTCTATTCTATTCCATTCTATAGAAAAATACTCTCGAGTTATATAACACATTTTATAACATTCAGTCTCCACATTACTAAACCATGTTATATAACTATTTTTTAACATGTTATGTTATATAATATGTACGCACCGTAAAAGAATCAATTATCTACCAATTAAACGGGAATAATAGAAAAACTACTGTCTTAATAAATGTAATTTATAAAGCTTAGGACGCTATTTGCATATTGAGCGGACAAACTTTCGTAATTGCTGAATGAATAGGTTACATTATTACTTAGATCATTATTAACGTTTTTAAGTAAAATTAAATAAAATATCCTGATTTTATTAAACGTCAACATGTTCTTTAATCTATTATTACTGTTTGAATGTCAGAGTCAAATATTTTTTTTTTACTTAATTGGCCTTTTCAAAACAAATGCCTACCGCGAAAGACCTTTAAAATCAGGTTTTTCTGTCGGGATAGGAAACGGCGACAGTAACTCCGCAGGTTTTCTTTTTGTGTCATTGAGTAGTATCACGCACAGGCGAGTGAGTTTGAATGATAATACGTTGCAATTTGTCGTTGTAGATTTAGATTGTAGTACTCTAATACAGTGACAATTTAATAAAATAAAAATTTAGTTAATTAAATTTTAATGTGAATTAATGTGAATTTAGAAGACAACCCAGTTTTAATCTTAGGGTTTCAACTCTTTGTACCACATCTTAGCAGCCGCTTCAGAAACTATAAAATTACGTGAAAATTGTTTTATTATTTTTAATTGAAGTCTGTTTTTTGTAGTTTAATTATGTCGTTACACTCTCCAGGCTGCGTCACTAAAAGCTCGGGTGTCCGAACGCCTCATTGAATTGGGATACTAAATTTATATATTTTCGTGTTGCAAGGCACGTCCGTTAATAAATTACTTATTCGACAAGCCGCCTCTCAATTGTTAAACGTGATATTTTTTATCTACGAGTCTCCTGTGTAACATTATTTAAAATTTTTCATACCCGAAGTGTCTTTTACATTATGAGAATAGGTCGGAGAAAAAGTTTCGTCGTTGTTTGTATAAAATTGAAAAAAAAATCTCTTTGCTTGTACTGTTTGTATCTGACTGGTTTTAATATTAATACATATGGGACATGAAGAAAAAGAAAAATAATAAGTAAAAAACACTTTCCCGCAAAACCTAATGATTCGTGTATACTCATTGCGATTCTTTATTTAAACGTGATGAAACCTAACCATTTTTCCATGTGTGTCATAGAAAATAAAAAAAAACACTTAAAAGAAAAATACAATCTCATGTTTAGATTACAACTATAAAAACCACCGTTATATGCGCTTTGCTTTAATATGCTGAAATATGGAATTAATATTTTTTTTAATAATTAACTTACTATTTTTAAATTATATTATAGTTTATTTATTTATTTATTTTTTTTATTTATTTATTTATTGTCACGCACAATCCCTGACGGGGTAGCCAGAGAGAACAGATCGCCAAGTGTCACGATCCTTACATACCTCTTTCGCTTCTTTCAGATTCATCATCTTCTTCATACATGCACGTCTAGGTATCCGAGTACTCTTGACCCTCCCCTCTTCGAGCAATTTGCTCACATGGTCTTCGAAAGTTAGTCTCGGTCTACCTCGACACCTTTTAATATTAACTTTCGCGCTATATATTTTCTTCACCATTCGGTCTTCACTCATTCGCTCAACGTGCCCAAACCATCGAAGCACGCCCTTATCAATTTTTGTGATAAGGTCATCTTTCAAACCTGCCATATTGCGAATCTCTTCGTTTCGCTTTCGGTCAGCCATGGTGACGCCGCACATTTTACGAAGAGATCGCATCTCCACTGCATTCAACTTGCTTTTATGCTTCTTCTGGCATACCCAGGTTTCGCTGCCATATAACAAAGTCGGTACCAACACTGCGTTATGTATTGCAAGGCGTGCACTCTTCACTACGCCTTGCCTTTTGACTAACGCAGTCAGGGCACCATTGACTTTGTTCCCGGCAGCGACACGCCTGTCCACATCTAAATCACATCTTCCATCCCGGCTAAAAGCACTCCCCAAGTATACAATTTCATTTACCTGTTCTAGACATTCCTGATTTACCCATATTTCGCACTTCGTTCTCTCTTCGTCCCTTTCAAATACCAGAACCTTAGTTTTATTAGCATTCAAGCGGAGACCTTTAATTTCACATTCCTCTTTCATACACGTGACTAATGCCTGCAGTTCTGCCTCTGATGGTGCAATAAGCACTGCATCATCAGCATACAGCAGACAATTTACTTTAATGTCACCCAATTTCACACCCAAACAGCTATCTTTCAGTTTCTGTAAACAGCTGTCGAGATACAGTATGAACAGCCAGGAAGACATGACACAACCCTGTTTTACGCCCGTTTGGACGCTAAACATGGGTGACAGGTCATGCCCTACCCGCACACAGGCTTTACAGTCACAGTAAAGTGACTGCACAGCCCTTAGCAATCGACCATCCACACCATACCCCGGCAACAGTTCCCACATTTTCTTCCTTACAACCTTATCAAATGCTTTCTCAAGATCCACAAAAGCACAGAAAATCCTCTGGTTAGCAGCCAGAAGCTTTTCCGTGATCATGCGGAGAGAAAACATTTGATCCGTGCATCCTCTTCCAGGTCTAAATCCGCATTGTGCCTCCCATAGAAATCTTTCCGATTTCTCTTGCATCCTACGTGTCAAAACCTTCGAATAAACTTTACTTGCTAAACTGGTCAAGCTGATCGCCCGATAGCACCCGCAGTCAAAATGTGAACCTTTACCTTTATATAAAGGCACAATGACTGCGGATCGCCAATCATCCGGGACATCCCCCGTCCGCCAGCACAAATTGCACAGCAGATGAAAGCTGTCCCAGACGCGAGGCCCACCATACTTGACCATTTCAGCAGTAACTCTGTCTAGTCCCGCAGCCTTACCACATTTCAAACTTCGAATCGCATGTTCAATCTCTTTCATACTGATGACCTCAGTGTCATCGAGGTCCGGGTCTGGCGTACCAGTCTCGACGTCATCCCCGGATCCCTCACTAAGATCATCACACGCATACATTTCTCTATAAAATTCGCTCCATCGCTGCATGACGTCCGATTTTTCTGAGAGGACGTCATTAGTTCTCGAAAGCACTTTGTTCATTCTTAAGGCCGTCGCACCACTTCGGGTCCTTCCAACCTCTTTCCAGAAGAGTTTGGAGTTCTCCTTAAAGTTGTGCGACAACCTTTCGTCCGCTTCCATTCTACACCTTTCACGCACTTCCTCAATCAATGCTTTCGTGTGAACTTTCTGCAGCTTATATCTTTCTGTCATCTTCTCTCTCATATCCTTATCATTACTAGAGGCCAAGTAGTCTAACCATGCTTTCTTCTTCTTCTTTACAGCTTCTTTCACTTCATCATTCCACCATGCATCTCTTCTTTTACTACTGCCTCTTTTAATCGTTCCACACACTTCTTCCGCTGCACTTACCATTCCATCCCTAAGGTTCTGCCATGTTCTTTCAACACATTCTTTTCTGCCATCGATGTTGTCAAGCTTTTCGGCTACCCTCGCATGATATTTGTCCCTAGTATCCGCTTCCTGAAGCTTCCAGCTTCGGATGCGACAGACCGACTGTGGTTCTGTTACTGCCGTCCGGTAGCGCCAACCCGCGAACAGACCCCTAAATCTAGTAATCACTAGATAGTGATCTGTTCCCAGGTCAGCACCCCTGAACACTCGCGTATCCATCACCTGTTTTCGCAGTCGGTCATCCACCAGGAACAAATCGATCATACTTCTCTCATTCTTACTTTCTCTAGTATACATATGGATCTTCTTGTGATTAAACATAGTGTTTGTCACAAGAAGACCCTTTTCCTTGCATACCGCCAGTATAAGCTTGCCAGCATCATTAACCCTTTTATCGCCAAACTTTCCAAGCACCGACTCGTACCCTGGTCGAGCGGTACCAACCCATCCATTCAAATCACCACATACAACAATTCTTTCGTTTCCCCTAGCCAAATCTAGAACTTCTCTTACATTTTCCCAAAACTCCTCCAGCTCAACCCTGGACGACGAAGCTACCGGCGCATAAACAGCCAAAAGGAATAACTTCGTCAGTCCCAATTTAAAGCGAACTTAGAGAAGTCTTGAGTTCACAACCTTATATTCAGTCATAACATCGACCAACCGAGACGACAGCAGCACCCCCACTCCCTGGCGGGCGCTCTCGCTCTCCGGGACTCCGGACCATAGAGCTAACGCCCCGCCAGGGAGCTCTTCAGTACCACTGCCCTTCCGTTTGGTCTCCGACATACACACGACATCTAATTCTCTTTCTTTCATTATTTCGATCAACTCATTCGTCTTATCTCTCATGCCTCCTCTAACATTCCACGTGCCAACTCTGCACTCTGTCCTCCACCTTCCGCCGTGTCGGGCTGTGCGTGACGGGTGGCGGTCCCCATCGCCGCTTTGCGCGCTGCATTCCACACCAACGGGGACGAGCTGGTGTGCGTCGCCTTGGGGGGACGCCCTAACCCTCGTTGACATGGGTGCGCAGCTAAGTAGAATTGCAGCCCTGAAAAGGGCTGGCAGGGGTCGCGACGAGCACGCTTCTACAGTGACCCCCTTTAATTTTTTTAACCGTATCTTATCAAGTAAGTGCTAATATAAAATTGCCCAAATTAAGTATAAGGATGTATGGAAATTAAATTATTTCTGCAGTAATCGGCTGCTACATAGCAACAAATTGTAATAAGTACCAACATCAGACTAACAAAGAAAGATAGAAAGAGCGCAACGTAAGTCTCAAGCGACCATAAGATAATTTAAAATTAAAAATTTTGTACAACCGACTTCATTACAAATTATTAATAATAACACAAAAACTATTGGTCAGACCTCGATCAAACTTCACAATAGTTATTCTGTGTGAACCTGGTTCTACACCTGTCTAGCCGACCCATTCGAGCTACAATCATAATATAGCTCCAGCGTGGCTCAATCCAGTTATAATATTTTTCATATCGCCACCTTGTCTATATTAAATATAGAATTTCACACGTAGGGGATATAGCTCAGTGGTAGAGCATTCGACTGCAGATCGAGAGGTCCCCGGTTCAAACCCGGGTGTCCCCTTAGATATTATATTTTTAACTATAATATAATTTAAAAATAGTAAGTTAATTATTAAAAAAAATATTAATTCCATATTTCAGCATATTAAAGCAAAGCGCATATAACGGTGGTTTTTAATAGTTGTAATCTAAACATGAGATTGTATTTTTCTTTTAAGTGTTTTTTTTTATTTTCTATGACACACATGGAAAAATGGTTAGGTTTCATCACGTTTAAATAAAGAATCGCAATGAGTATACACGAATCATTAGGTTTTGCGGGAAAGTGTTTTTTACTTATTATTTTTCTTTTTCTTCATGTCCCATATGTATTAATATTAAAACCAGTCAGATACAAACAGTACAAGCAAAGAGATTTTTTTTTCAATTTTATACAAACAACGACGAAACTTTTTCTCCGACCTATTCTCATAATGTAAAAGACACTTCGGGTATGAAAAATTTTAAATAATGTTACACAGGAGACTCGTAGATAAAAAATATCACGTTTAACAATTGAGAGGCGGCTTGTCGAATAAGTAATTTATTAACGGACGTGCCTTGCAACACGAAAATATATAAATTTAGTATCCCAATTCAATGAGGCGTTCGGACACCCGAGCTTTTAGTGACGCAGCCTGGAGAGTGTAACGACATAATTAAACTACAAAAAACAGACTTCAATTAAAAATAATAAAACAATTTTCACGTAATTTTATAGTTTCTGAAGCGGCTGCTAAGATGTGGTACAAAGAGTTGAAACCCTAAGATTAAAACTGGGTTGTCTTCTAAATTCACATTAATTCACATTAAAATTTAATTAACTAAATTTTTATTTTATTAAATTGTCACTGTATTAGAGTACTACAATCTAAATCTACAACGACAAATTGCAACGTATTATCATTCAAACTCACTCGCCTGTGCGTGATACTACTCAATGACACAAAAAGAAAACCTGCGGAGTTACTGTCGCCGTTTCCTATCCCGACAGAAAAACCTGATTTTAAAGGTCTTTCGCGGTAGGCATTTGTTTTGAAAAGGCCAATTAAGTAAAAAAAAATATTTGACTCTGACATTCAAACAGTAATAATAGATTAAAGAACATGTTGACGTTTAATAAAATCAGGATATTTTATTTAATTTTACTTAAAAACGTTAATAATGATCTAAGTAATAATGTAACCTATTCATTCAGCAATTACGAAAGTTTGTCCGCTCAATATGCAAATAGCGTCCTAAGCTTTATAAATTACATTTATTAAGACAGTAGTTTTTCTATTATTCCCGTTTAATTGGTAGATAATTGATTCTTTTACGGTGCGTACATATTATATAACATAACATGTTAAAAAATAGTTATATAACATGGTTTAGTAATGTGGAGACTGAATGTTATAAAATGTGTTATATAACTCGAGAGTATTTTTCTATAGAATGGAATAGAATAGAACTGTTTTTTTTTCTTTTGTTATTTAAAATTACAAGACTTGCTGCAGCAGCTAGCAATACGTCTTCTCGTGTCGACATTGTGAAAAGCACTGCAAAACGACAAACGACTATGTCATATAACATTGTTATATTGCATTGTTATTCTAATGTGTACAGTATTCTTATATGTTGCAATGTTGAAAAACAATGTAACAAAATGTGGATGTGTTACAAAACAGATGTTACACAACATCACAACATGTTACTTAATCTGTACACACCCTTACATCGCCACTACATAGCGATTATTACCGATAACTACGAGCGTCTAGCGTAGGTATGCAACTCTGCCCGCATCATTTTCTTGCGTTACTCAATTTTTAATAATGTCAAAAATTAGAATTACTTACATCTATTTCTAAAAAAAAAGATAAACAAATAACTCATTTTTGGACAATACATTGTTATATATAGCGTGGACAATTTATTATCTGTGCGCAGCTGTTTGATTTTTATTTATTTACACATTTACACACGTACCGAGCATTTTTATTCTGTAGTTTAAAAATAGAACAGAATATAGACTCATAGAAAGTTGTTTACGTGGACCTTTACGCGGTAGAGCCACACTGCAGCTAAATGAAGACTGCAGCACGAGTGGGTCGGCTCGATAGGGGAAGGACCAAGTGCTCACAAAACAAAAGCGTGAAATGGCAGAATAATGCAGTTTCGTATGGTGAGTGTACAGAACCGGAGACCCTTTTTACTGGTTACAGGGCATTCCATCTTAGTCCTCGGGATTAACGAGTCTGCTATTTGATTCTTAATCGATGATAGATGTGGATGTCTATGGGCCACAACATGCACTTACTATTAGGTGGAATGTGTGCTCGCTTGTAATCTTTTGTTTTAAATGTTTTTAACCGAATGTTTTAATTTTTTTAACCGTATCTTAGCAAGTAAGTGCTTATATAAAATTGCCCAAATTAAGTATAAGGATGTATGGAAAGTAAATTATTTCTGCAGTAATCGGCTGCTACATAGCAACAAATTGTAATAAGTACCAACCTCAGACTAACAAAGAAAGATAGAAAGAGCGCAACGTAAGTCTCAAGCGACCATAAGATAATTTAAAATTAAACATTTTGTACAACCGACTTCATTACAAATTATTAATAATAACACAAAACTATTGGTCAGACCTTGATCAAACTTCACAATAGTTATTCTGTATGAACCTGATTCTACACCTGTCTAGCCGACCCATTCGTGCTACAACTATAATATACCAGGCGGTCCCATAATGAACTGGCCTGATATAGTTCAACGCGACATGTCGCTACATGTTGTGTTGCATTAAATAGTACGTTTATCGTGCACTTAATATAAGAAACATGCATCGACATGAAATGCTTTGTCTTAGTTTAACAGGCATTTGAATAACGAGAGTCGCGTATTTTTTCAAAATGTCGAAAACTGAGTATCGAAGTGTCATAAAGTTTCTGTTTAAAGAAGGTTTATCCCCTGCCCAAATAAAAGAACGATTGGATGGCGTGTATAAGGAGTTTGCCCCCTCCTATAGCACAGTGAAAAATTGGGTGAAAGAGTTTCGCCTCGGGAGAGAAACCGTCGAAGGCTTTGGCCACGACGGTCGACCTGTGGAAGTGCTCACTCCTGAAACGATTGCTCTTATCGAAGAGGAGGTTCTGAGTGACCGCCGTTTGAAGATTAGAGAAATTGCAGCAAGGCTTGGGCTCTCTAAGAGTACCGTTCATCGCGCGATCCATGAACATCTTCACATGAAAAAAGTGAGTGCAAGATGGGTACCGAAACTTCTTTCAGCGGTACAGAGACAGGAAAGAGTGCGCTGCGCTTCGGAGTTTTTGGATCTTTGTGGCGAAAATCCAAAGACTGTGATCGAGCGGCTAGTGAATGGTGATGAAACTGTGATCTTGTATTATGATCCACAAAGCAAGCGCGATTCAATGGAATGGCGTTATAAGGGTGAAAAGCCCCCTAGAAAGGCAAAGGTGCAACAATCGACTAAAAAACTGATGTGCACAATATTTTGGGATTTTCAAGGCATTTTGATGGTGGATTTTAAAGAACGTAATACAATCGTGAACGGCGAATATTATGCTTCTTTAATATATAAATTACGAGACAAGATAAAGGAAAAACGAAGAGGCAAGCTGTCTAAAGGTGTCCTGTTGCTCCATGACAACGCCCCTGTTCATACCGCTGATGTTTCGAAGGATGCAGTTCGTCAATGCGGATTCACAGAAGTTCAACATCCACCTTACAGTCCAGACATGGCCCCGTCCGACTATTATTTATTTCCAAATTTAAAGCGGGACTTAAGAGGAAGAACATTTTCAAGCGATGAAGAGTTGCAGGCGGCCGTCTTCAGTCATTTTGAGGATAAAAAATGTGATTATTTTTATAAAGGTTTAGAGATGTTGATTCACAGATGTCAGAAGTGTGTTAGTATTCATGGTGATTATATTGAAAAATAAAATTGGTTTCGTTTATTTCCTTCATTGGTTCATAGTTAGGCCAATTCATTATAGGACCGCCTTATAATATTTTTCATATCGCCACCTTGTCTATATTAAATATAGAATTTCACACGTAGGGGATATAGCTCAGTGGTAGAGCATTCGACTGCAGATCGAGAGGTCCCCGGTTCAAACCCGAGTGTCCCCTTAGATATATATTTTTAACTATAATATAATTTAAAAATAGTAAGTTAATTATTTAAAAAAATATTAATTCCATATTTCAGCATATTAAAGCAAAGCGCTTATAACGGTGGTTTTTAATAGTTGTAATCTAAACGAGATTGTATTTTTCTTTTAAGTGTTTTTTTTTATTTTCTATGACACACATGGAAAAATGGTTAGGTTTCATCACGTTTAAATAAAGAATCGCAATGAGTATACACGAATCATTAGGTTTTGCGGGAAAGTGTTTTTTACTTATTATTTTTCCAAAGAGATTTTTTTTCAATTTTATACAAACAACGACTAAACTTTTTCTCCGACCTATTCTCATAATGTAAAAGACACTTCGGGTATGAAAAATTTTAAATAATGTTACACAGGAGACTCGTAGATAAAAAATATAACGTTTAACAATTGAGAGGCGGCTTGTCGAATAAGTAGTTTATTAACGGACGTGCCTCGCAATACGAAAATATATAAATTTAGTATCGCAATTCAATGAGGCGTTCGGACACCCGAGCTTATAGTGACGCAGCCTGGAAAGTGTAACGACATAATTAAATTACAAAAAACAGACTTCAATTAAAAATAATAAAACAATTTTCACGTAATTTTATAGCTTCTGAAGCGCTGCTAAGATGTGGTACAAAGAGTTGAAATCGAAAGATTAAAACTGGGTTGTCTTCTAAATATTCACATTAAAATAAAATTAATTTAATATTTTTCTAATATTAGAGTTGACAAAATACAGTCGAATTGGATACCTCCTGCTTTTGTGAAGTCGGCTAAAACAAAGAGGACAGCATTTGTTGAATCAAAACTTTCTTCTATGCATAAGCATTGGTATTATTTCCAATGCACTGAGATTTTTGTGCACAACCATAAACCCCTCCCCCATAAAGACCCACCACGTATTGGTGGTATAAGAATATCCACTGCCCCATATCGTCAAACTGGTGTCGTAAGAGGCGACAGAGGAAAATTGAAAAAGGTGATGGACAGCAGCTGTATGGTTTGTAAGGCCACACACTTTCAAGAAGTAGAGTTGTAATTAGTTAATGAACACGTCAAACGGAAAAGATCACCAAAGTTAACAGTTTAATAAAAGTAAAATAGTTATAAAGTTAAAGTGGCAAATCTCCCTTGAGTAGTTGGTGTTTAGAAGGACGGTTGTTGACGTACTGCCGATTGTGAGATTGCAATTAATTAAGTCAATTTAAATACACGCGACGCGCGAATAAAAATTAGGTTGCAGCGTCTACTAAATAAAAATGTGTGGTGTAACAATACAGCAGCGTCTTACTAATAACAACTAAAAATAAAAATAAACTGCAGTTGTCAACGTGCCTGACAAGCCTGGAAACTAAACAGAATTCTCCCATGAGGAAATTTATGGGTAAAGCTTAGGTTCAACACACACAACACACTTTTGTTCTGTGAGCATTTGGTTCTTCCCTGATCGAGCCGACCCACTCGTGCTGCAGTCTTTATTTAGCTGCAGTGTGGCTCTACCGCGTAAAGGTCCACGTAAACAACTTCCTATGAGTCTATATTCTGTTCTATTTTTAAACTACAGAATAAAAATGCTCGGTACGTGTGTAAATGTGTAAATAAATAAAAATCAAACAGCTGCGCACAGATAATAAATTGGCCACGCTATATATAACAATGTATTGTCCAAACATGAGTTATTTGTTTATCTTTTTTTTAGAAATAGATGTAAGTAATTCTAATTTTTGACATTATTAAAAATTGAGTAACGCAAGAAAATGATGCGGGTAGAGTTGCATACCTACGCTAGACGCTCGTAGTTATCGGTAATAATCGCTATGTAGTGGCGATGTAAGGGTGCGTACAGATTAAGTAACATGTTGTGATGTTGTGTAACATCTGTTTTATAACACGTCCACATTTTGTTACATTGTTTTTCAATATTGCAACATATAAGAATACTGTACACATAAGAATAACAATGCAACATAACAATGTTATATGACATTGTCGTTTGTTGTTTTGCAGTGCTTTTCACAGTGTCGACACGAGAAGACGTTTTGCTAGCTGCTGCAGCAACTTATGTAATTTTAAATAACAAAAGAAAAAAGCAGATACTGGGTTCATCCCAAACAAAAATAGTTTATTGACTATAGAAAAATACTCTCGAGTTATATAACACATTTTATAACATTCAGTCTCCACATTACTGAAACATGTTATATAACTATTTTTTCTAACATGTTTGTTATATAATATGTACGCACCGTAAAAGAATCAATTATCTACCGATTAAATGGAAAAAATAGAAAAACTACTGTCTTAATAAATGTAATTTATAAAGCTTAGGACGCTATTTGCATATTGAGCGGAAAAACTTTCGTAACTGCTGAATGAATAGGTTACATTATTACTTAGATCATTATTAAAGTTTTTAAGTAAAATTAAATAAAATATCCTGATTTTACTAAACGTCAACATGTTCTTTAATCTATTATTACTGTTTGAAAGTCAGAGTCAAATATTTTTTTTACTTAATTGGCCTTTTCAAAACAAATGCCTACCGCGAAAGACCTTTAAAATCAGATTTTTCTGTCGGAATAGGAAACGGCGACAGTAACTCCGTTCTTTTTGTATAATTGGGTAGTATCACGCACAGGCGAGTGAGTTTGAATGATAATACATTGTTATTTGTCGTTGTAGTTTTAGATTGTAGTACTCTAATACAGTGACAATTTAATAAAATAAAAATTTAGTTAAATAAATTTTAATGTGAATATTTAGAAGACAACCCAGTTTTAATCTTTCGATTTCAACTCTTTGTACCACATCTTAGCAGCGCTTCAGAAGCTATAAAATTACATGAAAATTGTTTTATTATTTTTAATTGAAGTATGTTTTTTGTAATTTAATTATGTCGTTACACTTTCCAGGCTGCGTCACTATAAGCTCGGGTGTCCGAACGCCTCATTGAATTGCGATACTAAATTTATATATTTTCGTATTGCGAGGCACGTCCGTTAATAAATTGCTTATTCGACAAACCGCCTCTGAATTGTTAAACATTATATATTTTTTATCTACGAGTCCCCTGTGTAACATTATTTAAAAAATTTCATACCCGAAGTGTCTTTTACATTATTAGAATAGGTCGAAGAAAAAGTTTCGTCGTTGTTTGTATAAAATTGAAAAAAAATCTCTTTGCTTGTACTGTTTGTATATGACTGGTTTTAATATTAACACATATAGGGCATTAAGAAGAAGAAAAATATATTTTTTTTAAAAACGTTACCCAACACTAGGGTTTTATCCTGTGTCGTGGAGGCAGTTTACAAACATAAATTGCACAAGGACAAACATCCAGACCCGGAACAATTATTTGTAGGTCACACAAAGACTTGTTCCGTGCGGGATTCGAACCCGCGGCCCCCAGCGCAACAACAGATTGCTAAGCCACTGCGCCACGGAACCGTCAAAACCACTTTCCCGCGAAACTTAATGAATCGTGTATATTCATTGCGATTCTTTATTTAAACGTAATGAAACCGAAACATTTTTGGAAAGATTGACCACTGGTGATGAAAAGTGGGTGACCTACGACAAAAACGTGCTAAAAAAATCATGGTCAAAGGGTAATCAAGCTCCACAGACTGTAGCGAAACGCGGATTAACACGCGATAAGGTGACGCTGTGTATATGGTGGGATTGGAAGGGCATCGTTTATTATGAGCTTTTATGGTAGGCAAAACCATCGATTTGGATCTCTACTGCCAACAACTAATGAGACTCAAGCAAGAAATTGAGAAAAGACGGCCGGAATTGATCAACAGAAAAAGAGTGGTCTTTCATCGTGATAACATCAGACCACACACATCTTTGGCCACTCAGAAAAAATTGGGAGAGCTTGTTTGGGAAGTATTAATGCATCTACCATATAGTCCTGAGCTCGAACCCTCAGATTTTCACCTGTTTCGGTCTCTTTAAAATTCTTTGGGTAGTGTTAGGTCCACACCAAGAGAGGACTGTCAAAAGTAATTGTCGCATTTTTTTAATCAAAAGTTCCAAGATTTCTACAGCAATGGGATTATGTCACTACCTATAAGATGGCAACAAGTTATTGAACAAAATGGCACATAATATATATTATAATTAAATGTATTTAAACTTTGAAAAAAAGGTCTTGAATTTGTATATAAAATACGAAGAAACTTTTTTCCTGACCCAATATTTTAACAAGTATCTAAGAATATTGAAATCTTTTAAATAGAATTGTCTGAAATCTATCTCACCAACATCTTATACATTAACAAGTAACAGACAAACAGTATTCCGTCCTTCATATTTGATCGATAAAATTTTATTTTGCAAAGCAACTAGTCTTTTTACTTACAATTTCTTCATCCACCAGTACATACACACACACCCTCACGTCATACATACAACAACACTCCTACACTCACATTCACACACTCCTTAATATACACATACTAATTACAAATTTTCTGAAGTTAACCTTTTTGTAATCTTACATTTTTGTAATCCTTAAGGGAAGTAGCGGGTCATTCCCAACACGAGTATCGTCTGGCTACTCACTGGAAAGTCTCAGTATTATGTTGTTAACTTCCTTGTGGAATCGATTACCACCAGCGATTTTTCCGGACCGATACGACTTAGGGACTTTCAAAAAAAGACCCTACTTTTTCTTTTTTTTTAAAACGTTACCCCACACTAGGATTTTCTCCTGTGTCGTGGAGGCAGATTACAAACATAAATTGCATAAGGACAAAACATTCAGACCCGGAACAATTATTTGTAGGCCATAGAAATACTTGTTCCGTGCGGTATTCGAACCCGCGGCCCGCAGCGCAACAACTGATTGCTAAGCCACTGCGCCACGGAGCCGTCCACTACTCCTTTTTAAAAGGCCGGCAACGCATCTGCGATTCCCCTGGGGCCCCTGGGGCCCCTGGTGTTGCAGTTGTCCATGGGTGGCGGTAGTCACTTACCATCAGGTGAGCCGCATGCTCGTTTACCCCCTCTACCATTACTGAAATAAACGTATTATTTATTTAAAAAAGATTTAATAATAAGAGTAGTAAAACATACTCGCTACGTTTTATAATATAATTATAAATGAGTATCCACTACCCTGTACAGTTCCGTGGGTGTTGTAAGAGGTGACAGAGGGAAACTGAAACAGCACAGTAGCATCTTCCTGATGACCGCTCAAAATGATAAAAAACTGTGTTTGCTAATCCGTCTATCAAGCTAGCGACTATGGAAAATCCCCTATTAAGCGACCTACCAGTGGTTATTTACATACTGTAATGGATAATCCGGCGCAGGATAAATCCGTATCTAATAAGGAGAGTGGGGACCCCTTGAGATATATAGTTTGTTTTAGGACTTAGTAAGGTTTTCCTCATCTTTATCATTATCTATTTATCTTCATTTAAAAACAAACAGCTGACAAATACATGCAGATATGTATATATCAGAGGCAATTCGAAAGTGGCCTTAGTCAAGGAAAATTAGAGAAGTAGTAGGCTAGCGTGGTATAGGCATATTATTCGAAGGGAAATAAACTATGTAACAAGAAGAATGTTGGCTAGGAAAGTGAATGGATATAAGTGTAGAGGGAGGCCTAAGAAAAGATGGACGGACTGTAATAGGGATGATACGCGTAAAAAAGCTGGCTGAGTACGAGTCGGATTCGCGCACAAAGGGTTCCGTATCCGTACCATCGTAAAACAGGTTTCTGGTAGGGCGTGGCCCCCGTTAATTTTTAATTTATTTTTATTTTTATAATTTGTTGTTATAGCGGCAACAGAAATACACAGTTTGTGAAAATTTCGACAATCTACGTATTAAGGATCATGAGATCACGAGACGGACGAACGGACGGGCGGATATCGGAGGCTTAGTAATAGGGTCCCATTGATTACCCATTGGGTACGGAGCCCTAACAAGAAGTGAGTAATGACGTGACGTGGCTAAAAGAGGAGAATGGAAGAGAAAGATATGCTATGCCGACCCGAAATAACTTGAGATAAGGGTAGAATAAACCGGCCAAGTGCGAGTCGGACTCGCGCACCGAGGGTTCCGAATAAATCCGTAGGTGTATAAATTTAAAGTTATTTTTATTATATCATGTAACTAAAAATTTATGCATTTCGCAATTTTTCCGTTATCTATAATAAATTGATTCGTACCAAATTTTAGATTCTGAGTTCACGGGAAAAATTTGCGGCATAAACGGCTTGATCTATTGATTGCGTTGGCATAGAAGGTTGATTTATTCACAGCTCTAAGGGACAGTAGACATGAGTATTTGATATGATACCTCCACGCGTTCCTGAGAAAAAGGGTCTTGACAGACAGACAGACGGACAACAAAGTGATCCCATAAGGGTTCCATTTTTCCTTTTGAGGTATGGAACCCTAAAAAGAAGAAAGCCGACGACTGGATATGGACCAGTGCTAGCAACATTCGCCTTAACCGTCACGCTTGGCAGGTGAGTTGACGATCGCAGTTCCAGACTGACTGAGAAGAAGACTTATATTCAAACGTCACTGCTGCAGTTTTGTTCCGAAATAAGAAAATGTAAGAGAACGGATATTATTACAAAATGTGAGTATTTCATCTTAGTTCTCGGAGATACAACAGTCTTGGTCTTGGTCTTGGTCTCAAGTTGATTGAGATATTTGTCCACTTACAATGTGGTCCACTTAACATGTGGAATGTTATTTTTGTTCTAAAATATCAACAGTGGACGGTACTAACTACGCCATATTCTTTTTTTTTATAGTATAAGGGTGACAAACGAGCACACAGTCCACCTGACTATAAGCAGATACTGTGGTCCATAGAAATCTACATTTTTTCCCAACTAAGAATCAAAATGCAGATGCGTGGTCATTCCTGAGGACTAAGATGGAATACCTCGTTTCCAGTAAAAGGGATCTCCCATACACACTCACCATACGAAACATAGCAGCATTAAGCTGCTATTTCACGCTGGTATTTTGTAAGAGCGTGTTCCTACCCCGGTGAAACCGACTCATTCGTGCTACAACCATTATAGATGCAGAGTGGCTCTACTACGTAATAAAATAAAAGTACGTAATAAAGCAGGTATACATCAACATAGCTTTATAATGTTACAAAAAAGTTGTTTGTTTTTTATACAAATAAAAAGTTATCGAAACTTAATTCATTTATTTTATTTAAAAACTTTATTGTACTAACCATAAATATTACAAAGGACGGACTTAATGCCAGTTAGCATTTTGACTTCACCTGTCTTAATACAAAAGTGGTTTATGGATGATCCCGAAAACTACTCTAAGAGACTCTTTTCACGAAAGAAGTCTTTTAGTCGTAACGCCGCAATTTTCGCAAAATTGGACATATTAAACTGAATACTGTAGCTGAAACCTAGGAATCGGCGATACAAATCGTATATAGATACAACATCTATTCATCGGTACAATAATCAGTATCAATACAGGTTTATTTTTCAAAGAGAAACCAAATTTTAAAGTTACGTGGCCCGTATGCGATGCAACTAAGGTTGTAAGTTAGTTCCTTGGGACTATCGTAACTTAATCTAGACAAGAAAACCATACCATCAAACGATACAATGAAGACTCTAGTGTACTGTTTAGACAGCAGTGATAAAAGCTGTGAAGGCGCGAATTCAAAGAAATCCCAAAGGTAAGCAGAAACTGTTGGCCCTTCAGATGGAGTTAAGCAGAACCACGGTGAAAAGGGTGTTAAATGAAGACTTAGGGCTTCGGGCATATCGAAGAGAAACAGGACATCGTTTGAATGCTTGTCTAATGGACCTGAGACTGAAGAGATGCCACGCTTTGATAAAGGGGTACGCGGGAAAAAAATATGGGGAATTCTTTTTTCGGATGAAAAAATTTTTACCGTAGAAGAGAGCTACAACAAACAAAATGATAAGGTGTACGCACACAGTAATGAAGAAGCGAGCAACCGTATTCCGCGTGTCCAACGAGGCCATTTTCCATCCTCGCTCATGGTATGGTTGGGAATTTCTTATTGGGGCTTAACAGAGCTAAATTTTTGTGAGAAAGGTGTAAAAACGAATGCAGTTGTGTATCAAAATACAATCCTGACGAACCTTGTGGAACCTGTTTCTCATAACATGTTCAATAACAGGCACTGGGTATTCCAACAAGACACGGCGCCAGCTCATAGAGCGAAGAGCACACAAGACTGGCTGGCGGCGCGTGAAATCGACTTCATCCGGCATGAAGACTGGCCCTACTCCAGTCCAGATTTGAATCCGTTAGATTACAAGATATGGCAACACTTGAAGGAAAAGGCGTGCTCATGCCTCATCCCAATTTGGAGTCACTCAAGACATCCTTGTTTAAGGCAGCCGCCGATATTGACATGGACCTCGTTCGTGTTGCGATAGACGACTGGCCGCGCAGATTGAAGGCCTGTATTCAAAATCACGGAGGTCATTTTGAATATACTTTAGTGTCTTATGAATCTATGTTTTGTTAAGTTCATTTTGGTATATAAATGGTTACATAATGAATAAACTTGTTTCAATTATTTAATATTAAACATGTGACAGAATTTATGACCTGACTAGGTATAATCAAATTCAATAAAACTTTGAAAAAAAAGTCTTGAATTATTATATAAAATACGAAGAAACTCTTTTCCCGACCCAATATTTTAAGAAGTAGTTAAGAATATTGAAAATCTTTTAAATATAATTGTCTGAAATCTATATCACCAACATCTTATACCTTTACAGGTAAAACAGACTAACAGTATTCCATCTTTCATATTTGATCAATATTGCATGCCTGAAGCGCAAAGCGCGTAGGTTTTGTATTATACTTTTAAATGATATAAAAAGCACATTGTTAGAAAGATTCAATTCAATTCAATTCAATTTATTTGCTATTCTTGTTGTACATTTGGTCTTATATTTAAAAAAAATGTTAAAAACAAGAACCCTGCAAGGGCACTGCAAATATAGGCAATTATTAATATTATTATTACATTCATTATAGTATTATAAAATTATCATTTAATGAATGTTTACAATTAACTTAAATATAAATTGGATCATATTATATTATTTATTTGTTTCAATTTCCTATTTCCTAATCAATCACTAAAAAAACTCCTGCAACGAGTAATAACATTTTTTCGTTAAATATGTATTAACTTCCTTTTTAATTTTTTTAATGCTTTTAATGCTTCTGATTTGTTCTGGAATTTTGTTATATATTTTTATTGACATGGCATAGGGACCGGTGTTTACGATTTGTAATTTTGATGTAACTGTGGATAATTTTATTTTTGGTCTTAAATTTTTAGGGCGAAAATATTGAGGGAACCAGTCGATATTATTTCTAACTATTGAGCATGTTTCGGATATATATAAGATAAGATAAGATAAGATAATCATTTATTGTCATAACTGTGTACATGAGGTCTTACAAATACAGAGTATAGTTACAACAGTTTGTCCATTTCGGACGTACAATATAATAAAAAATAAAATAAAGCACTACAATAAATCAATAATTACTTCCAAAAAATTCGTCTAAATTATAAAAACATTTTGATAATAACCATTCTTTTAACTTTTTTTTAAATCTTGGGCTCTCTAATGATTTAATGTATATAGGTAAATGGTTGAAGATTCTGATTCCGCTTATTAAAGTACTTTTACTATAAATGTAACTAGATGATTTAACAATGCACACATCAAAAGCATATTGAGTTCGTAAGTTTTTTTTTGATTCTCTTTTAATATTAAAATGTTGTTGGTTATCTTTGACAAACACAGAAATTTCAAGTATGTATATACAAGTCAACGTCAGAAATTTACAATCTATAAACACATTTCTTAAAGAGTCATATTGATTGATATTATACATAATCCTTAAGCACTTTTTTTGCAAAACAAATGTGGACTGAATGTCAACAGAATTGCCCCAGAATATAATTCCATATGTCAAAAGTGGATAGACATGACCATAGTAATAATTTTTTGCTACATCTCTAGATGCTACATTTTTCAATATTGATATAGCGTAACAACTGCTTGAAATCCTACTGTTTACTTTCTCAACATGAGATTTCCAGTTCAAATTACTATCAATGGTGACACCCAGAAATCTCATGTCATGCACTTTCTCAATTTTTTCACCGTCGATTATAATATTTAATGCAATTGGAGCTTTTCTATAATTCCTATATTCTATTAGTTTTGTTTTTCCCAAATTTACTTTTAAATTAATTGAAGTTAGCCAGTTCACTACTGTGTTTAGTGTGTTATAAATTTCATTCATAAAATTTGCATCATCCAATTTATCTCTTGATAAGAATATTGTAGCATCATCAGCATACATTACGCATAGATGATTGATCATTAATGGAAGCTCGTTTATGTAAATCAAAAAAATCAGTGGGCCTAGTATGCTACCTTGCGGTACACCTAGGCTTAATTTTTTGAAATCGGAATGCACTTGAGTTATTGATTTTGTTTTTTTGTCAAATGTATCTAATATTGTCGCCTGTATTCTGTCAGTTAGATAAGATTCCATTAATTTTAGGGTTATTCCATGTATGCCTATATGTTCAAGCTGTTTTATCAATATATTATGAACAACACATTCAAAAGCTTTTGACAGATCCAAAAAGAGACCAACACAAGTCCTGTTTTGATCTACATTTTTCCAAATATCTTTCAAAACTTTGAATATAGCCAATGTCGTGTTCTTCCCTTTTTGAAACCCAAATTGATTTACATTTAAAATCTTATATTTGTCTAAAAATGATGTTAACCTATTTGATAAGACTTTATCGAATATTTTTGAAAAATTTGATAATAGAGCAATAGGTCTATAATTGTTCATGTCATTTTTGCACCTTTTTTGTATAAAGGCTTTATTAGTGTTTTTTTCAACTCATTTGGAAAAATTCCTGTTTCTAAGGTGAAGTTTATAATATACGTTAGAGGTTCCGCTATTAAATGTGTACTTGATTTTATTGCTTTCATCGGTATATTATCGTAGCCTTTACTTTTTTTGTTCTTTAAATTATTTATAATGTTAATAGTTTCGGAAATATTTACAGGGGTAATAAAAATGCTATTTAAATTTGGATTAGTCACTGGTTTGAATGTCATGTCACTAATAGATTGGATAGGATTATTTGATTTGATATAATAGTCATTCATTAATTTAGCTATGTCATGTGGTTGATTAATTGTAATGTCATCTTTTTGAATAGTTTCTATTGTCTCATTAATATTATTTGTTTTTGTAGTATTTTGTTTAATAACTTGCTACGTAGCTTTGCTTTTATTACTAATTTGGTTTATATAGTTAATGTTTGCATTTCTTTTTGATTGCTTAGTAACTGCCTTCATAATTTTACAATAACTTTTGTATCTATTTTTCGCAGCATGGCAGTTTGTATACCGTTTCTGTAAATATAACTGTCTTTTGTTCCTACTGGATATCGTAATACCTTTTGTTTTCCACTTTGTTCTCTTTTTATATGTTATTTTAATTTTTTTGTTTGGCACACAAAGACCGTAAATCAGACTAAATTGATCTAAAAATATTGTATACGCGTCATTGGGATTACATTGTGCATAAACATCTGTGAAATTAATCTGTGATAGATATTTTAAGAAAATCTCTATATACATGTCTGGGTTTCTTTTAAACATATACCAAAACTTATTCTTAAAGCTTTTGTTTGAGGGAATCGATATCAATTGACAAGTATGATCAGATACCCCAACATCTAATACACTAACATTATATTGTTTCATATTAGTCATAATATTATCAATACATGTTTGTGAGTGTGAAGTAATTCTGGTAGGTATCAAAATAGTAGGATGTAATTTATAAGCCTGAAACATGTTCAGTAGCGATTTACTTTGTTTATGATTTTCTAATATATTTACATTAAAATCACCCAATACAAACATATTTTTATAACAATTTCGTGTTCGTATGGTTATTTTTCTTAGTAAATACTCCATATTAATCAAAAAAACATCCAAGTCACTATTTGGGGTTCTATACACGGATATTATTAAATAGTTTAATCCACTTATGAACACACCACAACATTCAAAATGATTTTCTATAGCCATTTCTGATATCCATTGAAATTCGTGGTAATCAATAGATTTTTTTACAAAAATGGCAACACCGCCTCCCTTTTTACGTTTCCTGCAGAAATGAGCTACTTTTTTATATCCGTCAATTTGAAATATGTCAACTTCGTAATTGTTTAAAAAAGTTTCACAGAAACAACATACATCGATGTTTTTCTCCAGCATTAGCAATTCCAATTGTTCGGTTTTTGATTTAATACTTTGAACATTTAAGTGAATTATATTAAAAGAGTTTTCATCTTTATTTACGAAAAAAGTCAGAATTTTTGTTACTTTCAATAGTTTTGTTAGGATATAGAGTAACATTAGCTTGTTTAAGTTTTATTTTGTTGAAAATATATGGAATAGTTAGTTGAACTTTACTTACTCGTATATTTGTGTTATTATTAGTAACATTATTCGTCTTTGTGATATTATTTTTTTTAAGTATTATGTAATTTCTTTTTGCACTATTTTTGAGTTAGGTTGTTTTAAACATTGTGTTTTGATGGTGTTATAATCAACAAATCTATTTCTGTAATCTACACTGAGTATTTCTCTTAACATCAGTCTACTCATATATAACTTATAGTGTTGCTTTGTGTCACCATAGTTTAATGGTACGAATCCAGCGTGATGAAATTGAGAACACAAGAAACGCAACTGATCATTTAATTTACCAATATTTAAGATTCTGTTGTTTAATATTTCACCAACTAGTACATTTGTGTTTGATAGTAAGGATAAGTGGTAATATAGAATATATGGAATAGTTAGTTGAACTTTACTTACTCGTATATTTGTGTTATTATTAGTAACATTATTCGTCTTTGTGATATTATTTTTTTTAAGTATTATGTAATTTCTTTTTGCACTATTTTTGAGTTAGGTTGTTTTAAACATTGTGTTTTGATGGTGTTATAATCAACAAATCTATTTCTGTAATCTACACTGAGTATTTCTCTTAACATCAGTCTACTCATATATAACTTATAGTGTTGCTTTGTGTCACCATAGTTTAATGGTACGAATCTAGCGTGATAAAATTGAGAAGGAGTAGGACTATATGATATTTAAGTTTCTAGTTTTAGTTTTTTTTTTATTATAGTTTTTAATATTGTATATTTTAATAAATATATCTTTACATATAGAATAGATCTGAAGCTAAGTGGGTTGCGGTCGTTTGAAACCGCTATAATTATAACATAGTCAGATTTAGTAAAATCTTTACATACAGTATTACAATATGTTAAAATTTGTGAAAGAAAAGCATTTGGTTTTACTATAGATGTCACTTGGAATTCTTTACCAATTATATTTTGGAGTAAACTGCAAAAACCTTTACCTTTTTGATCACTTAATATTAATACCTTTTTTTTCGTCTCATTTGTATTGTCAGTGGAGTCTTCTCTTTCCTGTGCAGGCAATTCAGTAGTATTATCCACATTTCTTACATTCTCCGGTGTCTTTTTTGGGCTGGATGATTTATTTTTATCTGATTCATTATGTGGTTGAGTAACAAATTCATCTTTTGTTTGGTCTAAGCATGTGAAATCAAATTTATTTTTATTTAGGCTCTTGCGTCCTTTTCTTATCGGCGTTGTTTAGGGATGTTAATGTCAGAATACTATATTTAATAAAGTAATTTCTACAACTTGTTATGGAGTCGATATTTGCAAGTATGCGAATACATTTTTCTGCAAGTATGCGAAAAGATAAATGATTGTTGAACTTATTATTTTTTTAAATCGATTAATTGCTATTTGTATTTAAAAAAGGGGTTTAGTGGCTTATGGTGTGGATTTATCAAGTCCAAATGGCACCGTAAACACGATAACTTTTGAAAATATAAATTGTTTAACTCAATCTATTTTTTAATCTCTTCATCTATCATGTGGAAAGCCATGGAATGAAAATGGCACTTTAATTTTGTTTTATTTAGTTATAATTAGTTTTTCGGCTCTAAATGGCGAAATTTTTTTACTAAATAGGCCGAAGCCGCACTCCGAGCTATAGCTACAGAGTACTTTACTCCGGCCTCAAATGCCGTCGTGAGTGGTTGTTTGTTACAGTGGCTTGTGCTGAAAAATATCGATCGCGAAATACAAAATATCCCAAAAACCAAATTTGATACATATTTGACCAAGGTTTATTATTTTTATAATCACAGATTATACGTGGTAGAGCCATGCTGCAGCTATATTAGTAGTATAATTGTAGCACGAATGGGTCGGCTCGACCGGGGAAGGACCACGCTCTCACAGAATACCAGCGTAAAATAGCAGCAGCTTAAAACTGCTGTGTTTCGTATGTAGAGAACCGGAGACCCTTTTTACTGGAAAAGAGGCATTCCATCTTAGTCCTCACGGGTGACAACGCATCTGCATTTTGATTCGCAAACGAGGATAGATGTAGATATCTATGGGTCACAGCAACCACTTACCATGAGGTGGACTGTGTGCTCGTTTGTAACCCTATCCTATAAAAAAAAATTATTGCAATATTTTATTTCGCTAAAAGCACGCAGGATTTATATATAAATATTGAATATAATTATACGTCTGGCACTTTATAGACATGAAGGTGTTTCAGTATCTGCTGCTGGAACTCCTCGACGAGGAGAACTAGATGTGCCGAGCTTGGCCTCGATTTGTTAGTTATGATGAGACCTTAACTCCGGGCTTGATAGCGTGACTTAGAAGTGTACTTTGAAGACTGCCACTGGAACTCATCAACGAGGGGAACTAGGTGTGCCGAGTTTAGGCTCGATTTGTTAGTTTTGAAAAGACCTTACCTCTGGACTTGACGAAGTGACTTAAAAGTGTACTTTGATGACTGCTACAGGAACTCCTCGACGAGGAGAACTAGATGTGCCGAGTTTGGGCTCGATTTGTTAGTTATGATGAGACCTTACTCCCGGACTTGATAGAGTGACTTGAAAGTGTACTTTGAAGACTGCCACTGGAACTCCTCGACGAGGAGAACTAAATGTGCCGACTTTGAGCTCGTTTCATGGGTTATGATGAGACCTTACTTACACTCGGCCTTGGAAGAGTGACTTGAAAGTGTACTTTGATGACTGATTCTGGAACTCCTCGACGAGGAGAGCTAGATGTGTGAAAATTAGACGTGGTAAAGCCATGCTGCACCCGTATTAATTGTATAGTTGTAGCACGAATGGGTCGGCTCGACTGGGCCGCGGATTATGCTCTCACAGAATACCAGCATAAAATAGCATTCGGTGTTTCGTACGGTGAGTGTAGAGAAACGGAGACCCTTTTTATTGGAAAAGGAGCATTCCATTTTAGTCCTCACGGCTGACAACGCATCTGCATTTTGATTCCTTATTGAGTATAGATGTCGATGTCTATGGGTCGCAGCAACCACTTACCATGAGGTGGACTATATACTCGCTTGTCACCTTATCCTTTAAAAAAATTAGGGCAGATTTGGTATCATTAGATAAAAGTTAATCTTAAGGTAAAATACAACATTAATCGATCAATTGTTTAACTTTTCTCCCCTTGTATGTCAAAACAAAATGGCGGCAGTGCAGTCAGGTTATAAATTATAATTTATTGGATGATAGATAACTTTCATCTGACGACCGATAAATCAAAAACAAAAATCAAATTTTCAAGTAAATAAAAGTAAATTAGCTACCTCATTCACGTAATATGCAATGGCAAAAATACTTTTTTCTCGTAACCAAAATTTAGTATTGTTGATACTAGAAAGAACGTTTTAATTTTGTTCTTTAGGGGATTCAGACATATAAAGTGTAGATTTTTATACACTTTTTTTTACGTGGTAGAGCTGTGCTGCAGCTATAATAGTAGTATAGTTGTAGCATGAACGGGTCGGCTCGACCGGGGAAGCACCACGCTCTCACAGTATACCAGCGTAAAATAGCAGCTTAACACTGCTGTTTATCGTATGGTGAGTGTAGATACCCGGAGAGCCTACTTACTTGAAAAGAGGCATTCCATCTTAGTCCTCACGGGTGACAACGCATCTGCATTTTTATCCGTTATTGAGAATAAATGTGGATAGCTATGGGTCACAGCAACCACTTACCATCATGTGGACTGTGTGCTCGTTTGTCATCCTATCCTATAAAAAGACACTTTACATTTTGTCAGACATATAAAGTATTCATTAATTGTGTAGAGGCATTATTAGTGAATTAGTTACCCAGTGATGCCATGGTGATATTCTTCGTCTCGATACCCCATCCATCCATATATCCTTCCATTACAACCAATAAAATCGACTGTTGAACCTAGGCCTTACCCATAAATTTCCACATGGGAGAATTTTTTTTTAATTTTATTTATTTAATCTTTCATGCACAAACTTGTACATATGGCGGACTTAATGCCATAGGGCATTCTCTCCCAGTCAACCATTAGGCTAAACAGAGATATACAAACAAGAGGCGGTGCAGCAGTAATCAAAATAGAAAGCGCTAAAAGAAAAGAAATTGTATATACATATATACATATAATTATAAATATACACACACATACATAGACATATATACTAAAATACACACAATATATACATATATAAATACATACATACATATATACACGCATACACTACATATATACACAAAACATATAAATATTATCTATGTCAGAACAAATATGAAATATACATATGCGTATGAAAATAAAAGCTATGTTAGTTCAAACTTGCAACAATTTTTCACATGCTTACGGACTTGATTTTTAAAAAGAAACTTGTTGGAAGCTTTTTTAATGTCAAGAGGGATGTCGTTCCAGAGTCTGATGGCCGTGAGGGCGAAAGATTGAGATAAATAACCAGTACGGTGTAAAGGAGTGAGCAACTTAAGGTTAGCCGATGAACGGAGAGAGCGATTATGAGAATCTCCCAGGTATTGAAATTTGGATTTCAGATACTCGGGAGCACATGGATCGTTCAGAATCGTGAAAATGGTGCAGAGCATTCTGACATGTCTGCGCTGACGGATAGGCAGCCAATTTAGCTGAGCACGAAAAGAAGATACATGGTCGTATTTACGGAGACCATAAATGTATCTGATACAATTGTTAAGTAGACGATCCAATGTATTAAGATGATGTTGAGACAGGTCTGAGCAACACACATCGACATAATCAATAATCGGTAAGATAAGTGACTGGACAAGTAAAATCTTGGTATTGGTGGGAAGAAATTTTTTTAATCGATATAGAGATCGCAAAGTTCCAGTAGTTTTGCGACTCACCTCCTGTATATGTTTGTTCCATGTTAAGCAACCGTCAACGTACAGACCAAGGTTCTTTACATAAGGAGAGAATGGTATGACATTATTTTTAAACATAATTGATGGTACGGTGGGAATATCTACTTTCGATAATAATCGTGGGCTACCTAAGATTATTGTTTGGCACTTAGATGGGTTCACGTTTATGCCATACACAGTGGACCATTCGGATATGTATTTCAAGTCATCATTCAATAATGAGATAGCATTAGAGATGTTTGAGGGTTCCACTTGCACATATAACTGCAGATCATCAGCATACAGATGGTAAGAGCATTTGAGATTTAATGTGATGAGATTGATAAAAATTGAAAACAGAAGAGGAGAGACTATACCGCCTTGAGGGACGCCAGTAGACACATCACACCAATCCGATAGTATATTATGTCCAGTGCGCACGGCCTGTTGGCGCCCTCGAAGATATGATGAGAACCATTCCTGAGCTGAAGACGAGATATTCAAATGAGAAAGAAGGGCCAACAAAATATAATGATCAACAGAATTAAATGCGTTAGAAAAATCAATTAAGATGAGGACGGTCAGTTTTGATTTTTCCATCCCCTCTCGAACATCTTCCGTCACCTTGAGAAGAGCAGTAGTAGTAGAATGACCAGGGCGGAAACCCGACTGATAAGGAGAAAGAATATTATTTGAAAAAACAAAAGAAGAAATCTGTTTATGAGCAACAGCTTCCAGAACCTTAGAGAGAAAAGGCAGAATAGAAATTGGTCTGAAATTGGACATAGCGTTGCAATCGCTGGATTTAGGAATGGGAATAATAATGGCTTTACGCCAGAGAGTTGGGAAAACACCATTCATCAGCGAAAAATTAATGATATGAGTTATCACGGGTAAAACAGCATCCAACACGTGCATAACCATTACCCTACTCACATTATCACAACCAATGGCTTTCGATTTAATAGAAGAAAGTGCTTTGCGTATCTCGCCTTCGTCTACAGGAGAAAAAGTGAAAGTTTCGTGAGAATAAGGAGGCATGGAAGATATAAATGAGATAGCATTAGCTCTAGAAATATCAGAAACTGCTTGAGAAGACAGAAAATGACGATTGAAATCGTCAGGAGAAAAGGTTATGCTATTATAGTCAAATTGCGATTTTCCATATCCAAGCGTTTTGAGAAACTTCCATATATCAGCCGAAGATGAATTAAGTACTTGTTCGTGGATATATCGGCGTTTAGCAGCTCTCACCATCTGATTGCATCGATTTCTCGCAGCTTTATATGCCTGCCACTTTAGATCAGTGCGATTCTTCTTAAAAGCGCGAAACATTCTGTCGCGTTTTGCCATAGCCGTTCTTACCCCAGTCGTGATCCATGGAACAGGAGGACGCTTAAGCCGAACGACACGTTTAGGAGCATGTTGATTATACAATCCTAATATGTTACTGTTAAAGAAGTCGACTTTTTCATCAACTGTGGAAGCAGTATACACAGATGACCAGTTAATAGCATCCGCATCACGTTTGAGCTTGTCTATATCTATTCTAGCAAAACTTCGAATAGCGATAGACACAGATAAAGGCTTGGGAGACTTTAAATTATATGACAGGAGAAGCAAGTCATGCCGTGAAAATCCAGAAGCAGGGAATTGTCTATAATTGACAACGTGTTCAACGGAGGAGACGGCTATAAGGTCGATCCATGTGTCAGCAGAATGGAAATTGTGATGTGTTGCATTCAGAGGCATAATAGTGAAATTATGCGACATCATGGTAGACCTCAGTTTGCAAGATTTGAGAGAAACCCCTAATAGGTCAGTGTTAAAATCGCCCATGATAATGTGATGTGTGTAGGCAGAACTGAAAGGCAACAAATTTTCTTCCAAATCGGAGAAGTAGTCCACTTGAGGTGGACAGTAGGCAACTCCAAGAGAATTCTGTTTAGTTGCCAGGCTTGTCAGGCGCGTTGACAACTGCAGTTTTTTTTATTCCTAGTTGTTATTAGTAAGACGCTGCTGTATTGTTACACCACACATTTTTATTTAGTAAACGCCGCAACCTAATTTTTAGCCGCGCGTCGCGTGTATTTAAATTTAGTTAATTCATTGCAATCTCACAATCGGCAGTACGTCAATAACCGTCCTTCTAAATACCAACTACTCAAGGAAGATATGCCACTTTAACTTTATAACTATTTTACTTTTATCAAACTTTTAACTTTGGTGATCTTTTCTTTTTGACGTGCTCATTAACTAACTACAACTCTACTTCTTGAAAGTGTGTGCAATCTCACAATCGGCAGTACGTCAACAACCGTCCTTCTAAACACCAACTACTCAAGGGAGATTTACTTTAACTTTAACTTTATAACTATTTTACTTTTATTAAACTGTTAACTTTGGTGATCTTTTCCTTTCGACGTGCTCATTAACTAACTACAACTCTACTTCTTGAAAGTGTGTGGCCTTACAAACCATACAGCTGCTGTCCATCACCTTTTTCAATTTTCCTCTGTCGCCTCTTACGACACCAGTTTGACGATATGGGGCAGTGGATATTCTTATACCACCAATACATGGTGGGTCTTTATGGGGGAGGGGTTTATGGTTGTGCACGAAAATCTCAGTGCATTGGAAATTAATACCAACGCTTATGCATAGAAGAAAGTTTTGATTCAACAAATGCTGTCCTCTTTGTTTTAGCCGACTTCAAAAAAGCAGGAGGTATCCAATTGGATTGTATTTTATGCCAACTCAAATATTAGAAAAATAGTAAATGAATTGTATTTAATGTGAATATTTAGAAGACAACCCAGTTTTAACCTTGGGATTTCAACTCTTTGTGCCACATATTAGCAGCCGCTTCAGAAGCTATAAATTACATGAAATTTGTTTTATTCTTCTTTATGTGAAGTCTGTTTTTTTTGGTTTGATTATGTCGTTACACTCTCCAGGCTGTGTCACTATAACCACGGGTGTCTGTCTGAACGCCTCATTGAATTGGGATACTTAAGTTATATATTTTCGTATTGCAGGGCACGTCCGTTAATAAATTACTTATTCGACAAGCCGCCTCTGAATTGTTAAACGTCAAATTTTTATCTATGAGTCCCCTGTGTAATATTATTTAAAAATTTTCATACCCGAAGTGTCTTCTACGTTATTATAATAGATCGGGGAAAAAATTTCGTAGTAAAAGTATTTTTTTTTTGTATAAAATTGGAAAAATCTCTTTGGTTGTACTGTTTGTTCATATCTGACTGGTTTTAATATCATTACCATGGAGTATAGAGTAGAAGGAGGACCGTCTCATATGGGGGGAAAGTTGAAAAAGTGTCCAACTGTATACTGAAAATAGTGGTTTCAAAACCTACCACAATAGCACTGGCGTCTGAAAAACTGCGATATGAATATAGCTGTTGTAGACGGAGTGAAGTCAAGTGAATTCAAATATTAAAAAAATTTAATGACTAGAGTAGTTAGTTAAAAACCAGTATACAAAACCTCAACTAATTACGTAGTACAAAATCAAGCGGATTGGTCGATCCTTGTTTATTTCTCTATCTTATTTTAATTACTTTTGGCGCTTTTTTTAAATTTATCCTATGCTACCGCAGCGCCACCCATATTGTACTCGTTTTTACGGACACTTATTCTTATACAGAGATAGTCCTCCTTCTACTCTATACTTCATGATCAGTACATATAGGATATTAAGAAAAAGATAAATAAAAAGTAAAAAACACTTTCCCGCGAAATCTAATGAATCGTGTACAATGAGTATTTTTTTTTGTTAGGATTTTCTATTGAAACGTAATGAAACCGAACCATTTTTGAAAAGATTGATCACTGGTGATGAAAAGTGTATTACCTACTTACTTACATTATTATTAATATCGTAGTAATATTAACGTGCGAAAAAGATCATGGTCAAAGGGTACTCAAGCTCCACAGACTGTAGCGAAATCCGGATTAAGACGCAATAAGGTGATGACATGTGTATGGTGGGATTGGAAGGGCATCGTTTATTATGAGCTTTTACCGCCGGGCAAAATCATCGACTCGAATCTCTACTGCCAACAACTAATGAGACTCAAGCAAGAAATTGAGAAAAAACGAATTGGAATTGATCGACAGAGAACGAGTGGTCTTTCATCATGATAACGCCAGACCACACACATATTTGTCCACTCAGCAAAAATTGAGGGAGCTTGGTTGGGAAGTATTAACGCATCCACCATAGTCTTGAGCTTGCGCCCTCAAATTGTTACCTGTTCCTGTCTCTTAAAAATTAATTGGGTAGGTTCACACCAAGAGGGGACTGACAAAACTACTTGTCGCATTTTTTTGATCAAACATTCCAACAGCAACGGGATTATGTTACTACCAATAAGATGGCAACAAGTTATTGAACATAATGGCACATACATATTATAATCAAATGCAATTAAACTTCAGCTTAGACAGTTGACTCTTTCTGGCAGACAGATCTCTGTCAAAGACTTTGGAGCCTTGGTTCCGCTCGATCGCTTCTTCAATACGAGCTATATTGAAGTTGCGTAAGTCCCGCCGCATGCATTTGGAGATCTGTCTGTTCAGTTGCCTGTATGCAGTCAAATCTGTTGAAGAATGTACCTTCATCTCCCGTCTAACAGCCATAAGATTAAGAGTGTGATCGGAGAGTTTTTGTGTTCTTCTGCGGCGAGTCTTGCAGAACTTGGCTCCGACCGCATGGACAGTTTCCACGAGCTTGTCATTCAAATCGTCCACTTTATTGCAGTCTTCTAGGCAAGGCAACGCTGAAGAACTTGTGTGGCAGCATCGTTTCCGGGGCACCTGAGAATTTGAGTGAGATTGAGAGATTCTATGGGCAAGTGTACACGTCATCGTTGGAGCCGCACGCAAGTGTGAGTAACGATCCAAGAGCGAGTCTTATCTGATATTATTCCGATGATATCCCGGACGTCAGTGAGCGAGATTAGAATGGCTCTCCAGCACCTTAAAAACGGCAAGGCCCCAGGCGAGGACGGAATTACAGCGGAGCTTCTGAAAGCGAGTGGAAAACCGGTACTTGAAATCCTTCAGAAGCTCTTTAATTCCGTCTTTCATGGTGGCATTACACTGGAGGCGTGAAGCAGAAGTGCGGTGGTCTTGTTCTTCAAGAAAGGCGAAAACGCTCTCTTGAAGAACTACAGACCGATTTCCCTTCTGAGCCGCGTCTACGTGCTGTTTTCGAGAGTCATTACGAATCGTCTCGAACGCAGACTTGACGACTTCCAGCATCCCGAACAAGCCCGTTTCCAAAAAGGCTTTAGCACCATAGACCACATACATACCCTTCAGCAAATTGTACAGAAGTCCGAGAAGTACAATTTGCCACTATGTCTGGCGTATGTGGACTATGAGAAAGCTTTTGATTCCGTTGAAATTTGGGCGGTGCTGCAGTCCCTTCAGCGGTGCCAAGTTGACTGTCGGTATATCAAAGTGTTGAAGTGCTTGTACAGTAGGGCTACGATGGCTATCCGAGTACAGAACCAGAGTACGAAACCCATCCAATTGCAGAGAGGTGTAAGACAGGGTGATGTTATATCCCCGAAACTCTTCACCGCTGCATTGGAAGACGTTTTCAAGCTTCTGGACTGGAAAGGATACGGTATCAACATCAATGGCGAGTACATCACTCACCTTCGATTTGCCGACAATATAGTCCTTATGGCAGAATCGCTGGAGAAGCTAAGCACTATACTCAATGACCTCAATAGTGTTTCCCAACGGATAGGTCTTAAGATGAACACGGACAAAACAAAGATCATGTTTAATATCCAAGTCACACCTATGCCGGTAGTTGTTGGAAACACTAAGCTCGAAGTTGTTGACGAGTATGTTTACCTGGGAAAAATAGTCCGACTGGGTAAGTCCAACTTCGATCGAGAGGTCAATCGACGGATTCAACTCCGTTGGGCAGCGTTCGGGAAATTACGGCACATCTTCTCGTCAGGTACACCTCAAAACTTGAAAACGAGACTGTACACCCAGTGCGTATTGCCAGTGATGACATACGGAACTGAGACGTGGTCCTTCACTGCTGGCCGGATGAGGAAGCTCAAGGTCGTTCAGCGAGCTATGGAGAGGGCTATGCTCGGAGTTTCTCTGCGTGATAAACTCAGAAATGAGGATATCCGCAGTAGAACCAGAGTAACCGATATAGCCCAACGGATTAGTAAGCGGAAGTGCCATATAGCTCGAAGAACCGACAACCGATGGAGAAGGAAGGTTCTCGAGTGGCAGCCTCGCACCGGCAGGCGAAGTGTAGGGCGTCCCCCCAATAGATGCAGTGACGACCTGGTAAGATATGCAGGAAGTCGATGGATGCAGGTGGCTCAGGACCGTGCTTTTTGGCATTCTTTGGGGGAGGCCTATGTTGAACAGTGGACTTGTGAAGGGATGTAATGATGATGATGATGATGTTATTAAACTTTGAAGAAAAAGTCTTTCATTAGTATATAAAATAAAGAAAAAAACTCTTTTCCCTACCCAATATTTTAAGAAGTAGCTAACAATATTGAAAATCTTTTAAATATAATTGTCTGAAATCTATCTCACCAACATCTTATACATTTACAGGTAAAACAGACTAACAGTATTCCGTCTTTCATATTTGATCAATACGCCTTAAGTGCAAAGCGCGTAGGTATGTTTTACTAGCGCCTAAAAATTAAGATTCCAACGTTTTCTCGCTTGAAATCGTATCTAACAATCATATTATACATTCAAATTATATAAAAAACACATTGTTAGAAAGATGATTGTTGAACTTATTTTTTTTTTAAATCGATTAATTGCTATTTTTTACATAATAAATAGGTTTTAGTGGCTTATGGTGTGGATTTATCAAGTCCGAATGGCACCGTAAATACGATAAATTTTAAAAATATCAATTGTTTAACTCAATCTATTTTTGATCTCTTCATCTATCATGTGAGAAACCGTGGAATGTAAATGGCAGTTCAATTTTGTTTTGTTTAGTTATAATTTTTTTTTTCGGCTCTAAGTGGTGAAATATTCATAGGTTTGATAGGCTTGTATTAATTTATATTTTACTAAATAGCCCGAAGCCGCACTCCGAGCTACAGCCACAGAGTACTTTACTCTGGCCTCAAATGCCGTCGTGAGTGGTTGTTTGTTACAGCGGCTCGTACTGAAAAATATCGATCGCGAAATACAAAATATTCCAAAAACCAAATTTGATACATACTTGACCAAAGTAAGATATTATTTTTATAATCACATATTTTTATTACAATATTTTGTTTCGCTAAAATCACGCACTATTTATATATAAATATTAAATATACTTACACGTCTTGCACTTTATAGACATGAAGGTGTGTCAGTTTCTGCTACTGGATCTCCTCGACGAGGAGAACTAAATGTGCCGAGCTTGGCCTCGTTTTGTTAGTTATGATGAGACCTTACCTCCGGGCTTGATAGCGTGACTTAAAATTGTATTTTAAAGACTGCCACTGGAACTCATCGACGAGGGGAACTAGATGTGCCGAGTTTGGGCTTGTTTTGTTAGTTATGAAGAGACCTTACCCCGGACTTGATAAAGTGACTTGAAAGTGTACTTTGATGACTGCTAGAGGAACTCCTCGACGAGAAGAACTAGATGTGCCGAGCTTAGGCCCGTTTTGTTAGTTATGATGGGACCTTTCCCCCGGACTTGATAGAGTGACTTGAAAGTGTACTTTGAAAACTGCCACTGGAACTCCTCGACGGGGAGAACTAGATGTGCTGAGTTTGAGCTCGTTTTGTGAATAATGATGAGACCTTATATCCAGACTTGGTAGAGTGACTTGAAAGTGTACTTTGATGACTGCTTCTGGAACTCCTCGACGAGGAGAACTAGATGTGCCGAGTTTGGCCTCGTTTTGTTAGTTATGATGAGACCTTACCTCCGAACTTGATAGAGTGACTTAATAGTGTACTTCAGTGACTGCTACTGGAACTCTTTTATGAATAGTAATTCAATTTACATTTTTTTTAAGTTTTTCACTATTATATGAGTATTATGAGTCGTGCATTATTGGATTTTCCAAGCTTTTTTTTAAATTGAAATTTGATATAAAATTATCGGAAAATTTAAAGTATAATAATAATCATAATGCTTTTTTGTGAAAACTTGTGTATAATTAAACTACTTTAAAAATTTACATATAATCATGTTATACGAATTTTTTTAATACACTTAAGGCATGCACAGTTTGATTTACCAATTTTTTAAATAGGATGAGGGTGATAAACGAGCACACAGTCCATCTGATGGTAAGTGGTTGCTGCGGCCCATATACATCTACTGGTATTCTGTGAGTTCGTGGTACCACCCCGGTTCGAGCCGGCCCATCCGTGCGACAGCAAGAGCTGCCGCCTGGCTCTACCACTGTTACTTTCAAGTTAGTTTGAACTGTTATTTTGAAAGACAACTAGTCTTCTTACTTATAATTTCTTCATCCACCAGCACATACACACACACCCTCACATCATACATACAACAACACTCCTACACTCACATTCACACACTCCTTAATATACACATACTAATTACAAATTTTATAGAGGTTAAACTTTTTGTAATCTTAAATTTTTGTAATCCTTAAGGAAAGCAGCGGGTCATTCCCAACACGAGTATCCTATCATCACTGGGAAATCTCAGTATTATGTTGTTAACAAGATTACCGAAATAAACGTATTAGTTATTAAAAAAAAAATATTTCATATTAAAGAGTATAGTATATTTGACTCGCTACGTTATATAATGTTGTAATTATAAATGGTTATCCACTACCCTGTACAGTTCCGTGGGTGTTGTAAGAGGTGACAGAGGGAAACTGAAACAGCACAGTAGCATCTTCCTGATATCAGCTCAAAATTATAAAAAAACTGTGGTTGCTACTCCATCTACCAAGCGAGCAACTATGGAAGAATCCCTTATTAAGCGACCTATTGAAGAAGCCTATGTACACCAGTGGTAATTTACAGACTTTAATGGATAATCCGGCGCAGAATTAATCCGTATCTAATAAGGAGAGTGGGGACCTCTTGAGATATATAGTTTGTGGTAGGACTTAGTAAGGTTTCCCTCAACTTTATCGTTATCTATTTATCTTCACTTAAAAACCAACAGCTAACAAATACATGCGGATATGCATATATCAGACGCAATTCGAAAGTGGCCCTAGTCAGGGAAAAGTTGAAAAGTGGTAGGCTAGCGTGGTATGGGCATATTATTCGAAGGGAAATAAACAATGTAACAAGAAGAATGCTATTTTACGCTGATATTTTGTGAGAGCATGTTCAGAAGCTGCAGCGTGACTCTGTCACGTAAACATTTGTACTAACGTTGGCCGTATGCGATGTAACTAAGGTTGTGAGATAGTCCCTTGGGACTATCATAACGTAATCCAGACAAGAAAATTAATAATTAAAAATAAAAAAATTTGTACAACCGACTTCAATATAAATTATTAAGAATAACTCAAAACCATTAGTCAGACCTAGATAAATTTATACGGAATCACTTGTGAAGCACCAGCTTTCAAATAGAAAAGAATCATCGAAATCGGTCCACCAAGTAAAAAGTTATGATGTAACACTCATATAAAAAACATACAGTCAGATTGAGTACCGTCTCCTTTTTGAAATCGGTAGAAAAATAAAAGAAAAATACAATCTCATGCTAAGATTACAACTATTAAACCACCGTTATATACGCTTTTCTTTAACATGCTAAAATATGGAATTTTATTTTTGAAATAATTAACTTACTATTTTAAAATTATAGTTAAAAATATATTTCCAAGGGGACACCCGGGTTTGAACCGGGGACCTCTCGATCTGCAGTCGAATGCTCTACCACTGAGCTATATCCCCTACGAGTGAAATTCTAAATTTAATAGAGACAAGGTATTGAATGGCGATATGAAAAATATTATAGCTGGGTTGAGCCACGCTGGAGCTATATTATGGTTGTAGCACGAATGGGTCGGCTAGACAGGTGTAGAACCAGGTTCATACAGAATAACTATTGTCCAATACCAGGTTAACGCTGCTATATTTTAATGATCAGTAATGAATAAATGAATCAATGTTTAAAAAAGAGGATGTTAAAAGCATAAAATGTTACGATATTAACTATTCAATAATGCATTGCATTTATATTTATTATTTGAAACAAGAAAATGTTTTGTTTCTAAATTATTTATTGCACATGCGCAATTTAAGAATGCAACGTGCGTCCAAACTTATATTTACTGCTGAGAAAAGAATATTTTGAAATAACAATGCAATGTTATGACATCATATCAGTTTACGTCCCACCTTACATACATTTTCATAACATGCTGGGAGTCATTAGGCTAAATTTATAGATATATTTTTATTATGTACTAGTTGCTCCCCGCGACTTCGCCCGCGTGTTGTTTGGGGATTCTTTTCGCACGGAACCCTAATTCTTTTTCTACAATAAAAGTAACCTAAGTTACTCCTTGTGACATCAGCTATCTGCCAGTGAAAATCCCGTCCGAATCGGTCCAGCCGTCTCGGAGATTAGCCGGAACAGACAAACAGACGGACAGAGAGACAGACAAAAACTTTAAATTTGTATTTTTGTTATTAGTACCGTATATACTTTCATATGTATTTAGTAAAAAGCTGTCATTTTAACATTACAAACAGACACTTCAATTTTATTTATTTGTATAGACTGTAAAAAATTATAGGTGCAAAAACCATGGTAGCTTTTTTATAGGATAGGGTGACAAACGAGCACACAGTCCACCTGATGGTAAGTGGTTGCTGTGACCCATAGACATCTACATCTATCCTCAATAAGGAATCAAAATGCAGATGCGTCGTCACCCGTGAGGACTAAAATGGAACGCCCCTTTTACAGTAAAATTGGTCTCCGGTTATCTACACTCACCATAGACTCTACAAACACAGCACTGTCAAGCTGCCATTTTACACTGGTATTCTGAAATGAGAGCGTGGTCCTTCCCCGGTCGAGCCGACCCATTCGTGCTACAACTATACTACTAATATAGTTGAAGCATGACTCTACCAGGTATAAAAGCTACTACTACGTATAAGAGACCAAGCACTCGCTGTAAATTTTACAGTACACGAACAGTCACAGTTCGATCACCGCCGGCGCCAATGAAATTGATAATTGCAATTTTGACTAATGACTGATTGTTGAAGAACAACACTGTAAGGAAACCTGCATTCCTGATAAATTAAAAAAATAGATAATCAAATCAAACGATTCCAAAATTGAATGAAGCCCTGGAGTATTAGTGCCTAATAACACTGTTTATTTTAATCGCGCCGACTAAGGTTAAAATGCGTCTTCTATGAGTGGCTCACGACAACAATGAGGCCACCAGGACGACACCACTTAAGTATGAGGTGAAATATTTGACAGATTTCATAGCGTAGGAAGTTAATTCGTTCGGAAACGACTGAGGTATTGTTTTGTGTATTTACACACTCTAGAAACCGATTAACTTTTATTTAAAACGAAATTTCTCAATTATAATAACAATGTGTAACAAGTTTACCTCACTCCCAACTAGCGACATCTGGTGAGCGTAAAATTAATAACACTCATTGTGGAATAACAGAGCCGACTCAATACTTTTTTGAAGTTATACGCGTTTGGGAAAAATGATGAGAGTGATTTTATACGATGCGCGCGCACACCGACACCTAAAAACGACACCATGAAGCTGTTACGATGCGCGCGCGCACAGACACCTCAAAGCGACAACTTCAATGGGTAACTGTCTCTCAAGTGTCTCTCAAGTAGGAATTGATAACTATATTTAAGGTAGTTATTTCTAGTAGTTATTCTAGTAGTTATTTTTTTTACGGTAAAGAAATATAACTTCCTACGTGCGTACCTAAGTACACACACACGTTTTTTTGTTTTGCAATACGTATTCTAAACCAATACTCTGGCTAAAAGCCATTTTAAGTAGAGAAGTAATACTAGGGTTTGATAGGATCTATTTTAACTTTGTCCAACACTATTCCCTACATACCCCATCTGTATGAATCCCTGAGTAAGGAATCCTGATAACGGGCTTCTATTCCGATAATTATCCACAGTGATGTTCACAAACGAGTGGACTTCTGATTCTAAGGTCATGGCAACCAATCTTCGGACTCACGATTCTAATTATTCTCTGTATTAATAAAAAAAATACTTACAACACATTTGTTGAATTAAAATTAAAATATATCTACTGACATAAGTTTGCAGAAAAAATAAAGGTAATTTTTATTTCCGGATATTTATATTTCATTTTGCTAAAACCACGTATTTAGGAAATGTTACCAATATAGTCTTAAAAAACACCCACAAAATATTATGGTAAAATATATTTCAAGGGGACACCCGGGTTTGAACCGGGGACCTCTCGATCTGCAGTCGAATGCTCTACCACTGAGCTATATCCCCTTATGACTAACAATATAAATTATAACGACTATTTTCTGTGATGTTATATATAAAACTAGCGATGACTTCTGGATCTCGACGACAGCGCCCCCTACCGGGTTCAATTGTGAATCTAAACCATCCAAGGACCCATTCAATTACGCAAAAATTAAAAAACAAACACACAAAGAGAAGAATTATATATAAATATGGTGGACTGATCACGGATCATCAAATCAGTGTACAGCAGAGCAATTCGCCTGGTCTTGCAGTTGTTCATGGGCGGTGGTAGTCACTTAACATCGTAGGAGCCGCCTGCTCGTTTGCCCTCTCTCCTATATAAAAAAAATTGAGTACGAGCAGGGATAGCGGGTCCCTACTCCGACTGCTTAACTTATGTCGTTCCATGTTCTTAGTGGTGAGTACCACACAAGCACGCTGGTGCACTTTGTGTGCGCCCGGTGTTTTATATTGAAAAATATTTTTTTTCCAATAAGAAATATATTTAATTAATCGAATTGTTTGCCTCATTATACATATTTTTTTTTTTCAAATTTTAAACTTAAGTTCAAATATTCTGCTCTCTTAAAAAAAACGTCATCCCCACACTAGGATTTTCTCCTGTACCGTGGAGGCAGTTTACAAACATAAATTGCACAAGGACAAACATCCAGACCCGGAACAATTATTTGTAGGAGGCGATACAAATGCTTGTTCCGTGCGGGATTCAAACCCACGGCCCCAACGCTGCAACTCATTGCTAAGCCACTACGCCACGGAGCCATCAAATATATAAATAATGAAATACTGTTATTGCAGTTAATTAAAATACGAGTGAATAACGCTTCTACTTTTACTTGACCCAAAAACTTTAATTATCCCAAATTGAATGTGATTTATGGGCAACAACGTTTAGGTTTTGCCTACCAATCGACCCTTACGAGTGTGTGTGCAGTAAAATCAATTTCTTAAAATCAGTTAAAATAATGCATTACTACGCATTTTGAATTCAAAAGATAAAAAGGACAGAATGTTTAAGATTTGTTTTAAATTATTTTTTCTTCACCAGTTGCCTATATTATGTATTCTGATCCTTCTCTGCAAATTTGTTCGGTTATTGCAAAATAACGCTGTGAATATCGAGGGAAGATCATTTTATGAAAGCATATTCCACCGCTTTACGGCAACAACATTTTTTTCTATTGTCCAAATTGCGAAAGAAATGTTAATAGGTTAGGGCTAGGTCTGGCAGGTACAGAGGAAGACGTGTCGCTTCTAACTACAGGTCCTGTAATATTAAAACGGTTACCTACCTCCTTGTAAATATACTTAAAGGATCTTTGGTGGACAGGTTTATTGTCACAAGTATAGCCCATTATACATGGTAGAGCCACGTTGCAGCTATATTAGCATAGTTGTAGCACGAATCGGTCGGTTCGACCGGGGAAGGACCACGCTCTCACAGAATACCAGCGTAAAATAGCAGCTTAACACTGTTGTGTTTCGTATGGTGAGTGTAGAGAACCGGAGACCGTTTTTACTGGAAAAGAGGCATTCCATCTTAGTCACAGGTGACAATGCATCTGCATTTTCATTCTTTATTGAAGATAGATTTAGATGTCTATGGGTCACAGCAACCACTTACCATCAGATGGACTGTGTGCTCGCAAGTCACCCTATACTATAAATAAATGTAGATCTCTATAGGCCACAAATTCTACTTACCATCAGGTGGACTGTGAGCTCGTTTGTCATCCTTATTCTATAAATATGGTACAGCCTTTTTTGGATGGAGTAGTCCCTACTAACTTAAACCACGCAGAAACCTTGGGCTTTGTCAGACATGCACCGACATATCTCCATGGTGTATTATTTCGCTGTACCTATATCGATAGGTTAATTACAACGATGTCACATACATCCGCAGTCCCACTAGAACTATTCACCACCTCGCAGTCTATTCTCATCAGAGGATGACTCCTAGTCCTGTTCCATTTGCACAGTCTTTTTAACCGACTCCGTCTTGTCCGATGCTAGAAAGGGGAGGGAGGGATTAAGGTTTGTAATTCCTGCGCACACTCTATGTTCAGAAGATGTACTCGAATATATATACATATATATATATATATATATATATATATATATATATATATATATATATATATATATATATATATATATATATATATATATATATATATATATATATATAAGCGTAAACACTAAACTTAGAAAGTAAACGAATAAAACATTCTGAAAAATATAGGAATTTATAACCAGTATTGCTTTTTAATTTTTTTATTTTTTACAACCAAAAAAAAACTGTTAAAAACAAACAAAAGGTACTGAAGGGGACACCCGGGTTTGAACCGGGGACCTCTCGATCTGCAGTCGAATGCTCTACCACTGAGCTATATCCCCTTGCTTGATCGATAATGAATTTAGTTATTAAGACTTATTATTGTTTTAAAAATGTATGTAAGTTTACTTAACCTTCCAACCGTCTTCTTCTACGAGCTAGACTGTCATTCAATATCGGAAACTTTAATTTCCTTTATGTTGTATTCCTCTTATCTTACTTGCATCATGAACTTAAATGCAAGACCCATTTCCCTGGTAACGAGGCAATCAACTTTAGTACTCAAGGTCGACAATCCAACTGCATCGTTATCATTATCATTACAGTCCTTCTCAAGTCCACTGCTGATCATAGGCCTTTCCCACGGAATGCTACAAAGCACGGTCTAGAGCCACCAGCATCCATCGACTTCCTGCATGTTTTACCAGGTCGTCACTCCATCTAGTAAGGGGTCGCCCTATACTTTGCCTACCGCTACGAGGCTGCCACTCGAGAACCTTTCTTCTCCATCGGTTGTCGGTCCTTCGAACAATATGGCTGGCCATTGCCACTGCGGCTTACTAGTCTATGTATATTTAGGAGCTGACTCCATAAGGGTCCCTACGGGTGACCATAATGAAAGATTGCATAACTTTTATGACATGTTTATTATAGAGGAGCGTGTAATACAGTTGGTGGGCAACTAGCTACTGACTGAAATTCTTAGTACTAAGTAGAGAGGTACAATATAACTAAGTATACATATATATGGTAGATAGGACAACAGTACTAAGAATACATGTGTGTGTGCACAGCACACTTACAATACTTCCCCATTTATAAAAAAAGAATACACAAAAAAAACTTCAAACTATATAAACACTTGTTAATGCGCTGAGGCGCAGGGCTGTGCGGAGACCCCCGCGAAGGGAGCAGGCGCCGCGCCGGGTGCGGGCGCGTGCTGCAGACTGGTGCTAGAGGCGCCTATCATCTGACCCACATTCTGGCCCGACATCATGAAGACTTGATGGCGAAGCCAATCCTTGAACTTCTTATTAAACTTCACCCAAATAATATACAATATTATTGCTCCCATGAAACGGTCACACTGGTACTACTGTGGATATCCTCATTTCTATGTTTATCACACAAAGAAACCCCGATTAATAAACTACATTTTATTTTAAATCGAGGATAGATGTAGATAGGGTTGTCACCTCCCGTTTAATGTTTTAGAGGATTTTTTATATAAATAGTTTGACAAACGAGCACACAGTCCACATGATGGTAAGATATTGCTGAGAACCATAGACATCTACATCTACCCTCTTTGGATCTCTGATTACTGAATCTCGACAGCAGTGCCACCTACTTGGTCCAATTGTGAACCTAAACCATTCAGGAACCCACTCAAACGATATACTAGCCAAGTTTTATACCTATAAGAGCTATAGTTTGAAAATGTGTTATTTTTTAATTAACGCCCCGCAACCCCCCCTTGCGGGTGGAATTTCATAAAATCCGTTCGTAGTTGACCTCTACTCGGTGAAAGGAATATTCAAATATTTCAAGTCTCTAGGCCTTATGATTCCAGAGATATCGTGATGAGTTAGTACATAGGTGGAAACCTCTATATCTATAATATACAGATATAGATGCAGCATGACTATACCACGTATAATATGAATTATTATTATTATTGGGGTATCTATATAGTTTACTCATCTGGTTGGGCTGTATAAATATATAATTGTAAATGAAAATGATAAACATACATAAATATCAACAAAATAAAATAAATACATAAAAAATACATAAATAAATAAAAACCCAACCAGGTGGAAGCCCTCGGTAGAGGAGACCAAACGGCCGAGGGTTAGGGAGAAAGGGAAAGAAACCGGCGGACGATGCGGGCGGTATCGAGGAGCACCGCCTTCTGCATTTGAGCTTGGAGCGGTCCGTCACGGAGTCCCAGTCGCCTCAGATGACCCGAGAGGCTGTCTGTCTGGACTAATTATTATTATTATTATTATTAATATGAATATACGATTGCAATAAAAAATATAACTTTTTCTTAATAAAACAGAGTAACGGTGTTTATTGAGCGAATTCTGACAACAGATTGACAATAAAAATGTAATATAATTTATATATAGTTGGAATCAACGGAAAACAAAGGATGTCATATAACTTATTCTCATGAACGTCAGCATAATTTGTTCCAGAGAGTTTTATTATGTATTTTGCAATATTCAATATAATTTCTAAAGTTAGTTGGAAACAACAGGAAACGAAGGTTGTCATACAACTTATTCTCATGAATGTCACTATAATTTGTTCTAGAACATTTTATTATGTATTTTGCAATATGTTATGCGTATTACGCGTGTAAAGTAAATGCTGAGTCAACCCCTTTAACTTGTTGCTAGGCTTACATTGGGCTGATAAATCATATATCTACAGAATGAGTATCCTTTACTTGCTCATCATAAACTTTATGATATAAGAACTACACGAGCTATACTCCAACTGTGTTCGTTTGTTTCCCTTTCTTTTTTTTTATAGGAGAGGGGGCAAACGAGCATGCGGCTCACCTGATGGTAAGTGACTACCGCCGCCCATGAACAACTGCAACACCAGGGGAATCGCAGATGCGTTGCCGGCCTTTTAAAAAGGAGTAGGCTCTTTTCTTGAAGGTCCCTAAGTCGTATCGGTCCGGAAAAAACCCTGGTGGTAATCGATTCCACAAGAAAGTTGTGCGAGGGAGAAAACTTCTTCTGAATCGCACAGTGGTGGACCGCCAATCATCTAGATGATATGGATGGTATCGCAAGTTCTGTCGCGATGTGCGATGGTGAAATTGAGCGGCTGGAATTAGTCCGAACAATTCCTCAGAGCACTCCCCGTGGTAGATGCGATAAAATACGCAAAGAAATGCAACCTCTCTACGCAGTGCCAGTGAGTCAAGCCGATCGGAAAGAACTCGGTCGTCGACGATTCGAACCGCTCTGCGCTGGATGCGGTCAAGTGGAAGGAGCTGGCACTGGGGGGCCCCTGCCCAGAGATGGGAACAGTATTCCATGTTAGGCCGAACCTGCGCCTTGTAAAGTTGCAAGCGGTGTGCCCGCATGAAATACTGTCCCGCTCTGCTGAGCACGCCAAGCTTTTTAGAGGCCAATTTGGCCTTCTCTTCCAAGTGACCACGAAACTGCACGTCACTCGATATGTCGACACCGAGGATTCCGATACTGGCTGAGGCAACTAGGGGAGTGCTTTGAAACTGAGGAGATACGACAAAGGGAATCTTTTTAGCGGTAAACGCGCAAACTTGTGTTTTCTGGGGATTGAACTGGACTAGATTTAGTCGCCCCCAGTCTGAGACTTTGTTCAACAAAGTCTCGACTTCAGACACAAGTTTGTTCCGGTACTCGGCGACGTTTTCCCGAGAAATATTGGCACGGCCGGTGTATAAAGCATCACCAGTGCTGTCATCTGCATAGCAATGAATGTAACTGGTTTGCAACATATCATTGATATGCAGAAGAAACAGCGTTGGTGATAGCACGCAGCCTTGTGGAACACCAGCGTTAATGGGCTTGTAGTCGGAGCATGCACCGTCTACTACGACCTTGATGCTCCGATCTGCAAGAAAGCTGGTGATCCAATTGCACAATTTCTCGGGAAGCCCATAGGAAGGCAGCTTCGAAAGAAGCGCTTTATGCCAAACCCTTTCTGTACTCTTACAGCCAAAAGTTCATTGCTGTAGATAGGCCTGACCTATAAATTGTTTCATATGGACGATATTTGCCATAGTCGCTACACTTGGCAGGCGGGTTGGCAACATTAAAAAAAAACGTTACTTTCATCTTTACGTACATAAATTTCACAAGGACAAACATCCAGACCCGGAACAATTATTTGTAGGCAATACAAATACTTGTTCCGCGCGGGATTCGAAACCTCAGCCCCTGGTGCTGCAACTTATTGCTAAGCCACTACGCCACGGAGCGGTCGATCATTTTTAAGTTGTTTTTAGGAAGACGCTGCTGTACATCTCCCGGTTTGTTTCCCTCTGTCGCCTGTTATGACAGCTACGAGACAATGTTGGGTAGTGGATATTCTTATGCAGCAACGACATGGTTTACCATACTCAAAAAAAAAGTTAAATATATCCAAACCTGCTACGGAAAGAAGTGTCAAAGATGAAAGACATTTGGTACTTCCGTCTCCCAATAATGAGAAAAGTCCAAGCCTTACAATAGACTAGTAAAGGACGACAATGATGATAAAACAAATGAATTAAAATTCATTTGTATTCTTTATACTCTGTGCAGTTCATTTTATTGTTTTAATTAATTAAAGTCAACTACAGTGCCGTCTGTGGTCTCTCCGGCAATTAAATAGAATATGTCTGCATTAACATGTTATAGCGCGATATAAAAGTGAGGTGTTATTTATATCATAATAGTTGTTTATTACGAGTATGCGTTATTACTCGACCTTTTAGAAGTTATAAAGTCTGAATTTTTTTTTAGTATAGGGTGACAAACGAGCACACAGTCCACCTGATGGTAAGTGGTTGCTGTGACCCATAGACATCTACATTTATTCTCAATAAAGAATCAAAATGCAGATGCGTCGTCACCCGTAAGGATTAAGATGGAATGCCTCTTTTCCAGTAAAATGTGTCTCCGGTTCTCTACACTCACCATACGAAACACAGCAGTATCAAGCTGCCATTTTACGCCGGTATTCTGTGCGAGCGTGGTCCTTCCCCGGTCGAGCCGACCCATTCGTGCTACAACTATACTACTAATATAGCTGCAGCATGGCTCTACTACGTATTAAACTATAAATTTATTATGATTTTTGCTTTAACACAATGATAACGATCAGCGTAATTTATAATGCTCCTTGGCTGACGCAATACGTATCTAATTTCCGATAAAGCATTTGTTACCCGTACGTAATATATTAGATATGATTACACGCGCGCGTGAATACAATATTCGTAATACAATATTTCAGATGCTAAAAATAAAACTCGTTATCAAATGTAATATCATAGTGGAATATCTAACAAATACAAATGTTTGTTTACGTGGTAGAGCCATGCTGCAGCTATATTATAGTTGTAGCACGAATGGTGAATTCGACCGGGGAAGCACCACGCTCTCACAATACCAGCTAAGATAGTCTTCATTGTATGGATAAGTAGTACTATTATTTATTCTGTGTTTTGGAGCACTTATCAGCTGACGTATTCTGTGTAGTTTGTCATTTTAATATTAAATTATAATTAAAAACGTCACTCGTGTGACACACATTCAGTTGGCAACATAATTAACTGTAAAATAACGTAGTAAACATAATTTAGTATTTTATGGGTGAAGGAAGAAAGAAAACATTTTTTTTATAGGATAAAGGTGACAAACGAGCACACAGTCCACCTGATGGTAAGTGGTTGCTGCGGCCAATAGACATCTACATCTATCCTCTATTACAAATCGAAATGTAGATGCGTTGTCACCCGTAAGGACTAAGATGGAATGCCTCATTTCCAGTAAAAAGGGCCTCCGGCCACCTGCACTCACCAAGCGAAACGCAGAGGTAAACCTCTACTTCACGCTGGTTTTCTGTGAGGTCGTGGTACCACCCCGGTTCGAGCCGGAAAAGCCGGAAAGCCAGAATGGGTGAATTCGACCGGGGAAGCACCACGCTCTCACAACACCAGCGTGTGAGAGCAGCTAAATGCTACTGTGTTATTATTTTTTTGACTACTTACCGTTCGACTACTGGAAATGAGGCATTCAGAGGTGACAAAGCATATGTAGCCTCCTTTGTATGGATACGTACTATTATTTATTCTGTGGTTTGAAGCACTTATCAACTGGTGTTGGCCTAAAGGTCTAGATACCAGGCCATAAACTCCAAATCAACTGGTGTATTGGGTGTTGTTTGTCATTTTAATATTAAATTATAATGAGGGCATCCACGACTTTTTCTGCCACCAGGGCGGCGCCACTTTCGAGTGAGGTAAAATATTTGACAGATTTCATAGCGGGGACGATAATTTCTTAGGAAAATGTAATCTTTAAGGTTTCTTTCTGTATTATTAGTTATATTTTATATTAATTACATTAGAAATGAATAAACCAAACTATAAATATAACTAAAAGACGACTTTAAAAAAAAAGAGTTATAATGTGCAAAAAATTAAAAATCAAACCATTGACGCATTGTGTTATATATTAATATAGTACTCTAGATAATGATAAACTATTATTTAAAACTAATTTCTCAATTAAATGACACTGTGTAACAAAAAACTTTACCTCAGTCGCTAGTAGCGACATCTGGTGAGTGGAAGATTATTAGCCCTCATTAAAGACGCCACTCGTTTGACACATATTCAGTTGACCACATAATTAGTTAACTGTAAAATAACGTAGTAAACATAATTTAATGTTTTACTGGAACTTAATGGAAGAAAGAAAACATTTAATCATTTCTTATATTTACGTGAATATATATAACTTATGGAATAAAACAATTTTTATGGATTTATTGCGTTTAATTTTAAGGTTTTTTTTTAAATAAAAAATCTTCATAATAATTAAAAGTAGCCTTCGAAAACTATGTCATCCGGACGTCAAACACCTCAGTGCCGCCAGTAACCATGGGTGCTGTTAAGTGTCCGAACGTCGGTAATTAAAAATCTTAGAATTAAAAACGATAAAATTTGTAAAAGTTGTTTTATAAGGAATTACTTATATCGCTACATAACTACAACGCCATATTGTACTTAATATTTTCCATAAAAGTTTCAATACATCTTTATATATAAAAATTATCTGTCACGTTGTTTGTCCGCGATGAACTCCTAAACTACTGAACTGATTTTAATGAAATCTGCACATTCTGTGCAGTTTGATCCAACTTGAGAGATAAAATATTTTTTATCCTAATAAGTGACACTCAACTCAATATTTTTTTAATACGAATTTAAGGATTTTTTATATGACGCGTCGTCGAAATGGGCAGAACAAAGTCTGCCTGGTCAGCTAGTATAATAATATAATATTATAATTTCTTATATTTATGCGAAGACTACACATTAAATGAAACTAATTTTTACGGATTTTATCTCGACGTGTATTCGACAATACCATCATGTACCAAACCACCGAGGTTGTACATGTTACCGAAAATACACAAACCAAACGCTCCACTACGTCCCATAGTAAGCCAGATCAATTCACCAACTTATAAGTTGGCTCAACACATAACAAAAATATTGTCACCACTGAGAGGACACACCAGAGCAACCACAACAAAGGATTCCTACCATTTTGTTAGTGAGATAAATGATCTACATTTCGCTGACAGTAAAACTATGGCCAGTTTTGATGTTCAGTCACTATTCACATGCTTAACTATTAAAGACTGCATCTCAATTGTAACTAGGAAGATAGAAGATGCACATGAATAGAACATGCCTACAGAATATGCAGTATTACTCAAACACTGCCTCAAATCTGGCTATCCATTGTGAAAGGAAGAATTCTATAAGCAAGAAGATGGTGTGGCGATGGCCTCGCCTGTGTCTCCCGTAGTCGCTGACATATTCATGGAGGACTTCGAAGAGAAAGCCCTTCTTACTGCTCCTATAAATCCAAGATTCTACAAATGGTACGTATATGACTACTTACTTTCTAGTACTTTCACAATTTTACCATCTGACAAAGTAACTGCATTTTTAGACCACCTTAATTCCATAAACTCTAAAATACAATTCACAATGGAGTTAGAGGCAAACAATTCATTAGCTTTCCTAGATATTTTAGTCATCCCAAATCCTGATAACACTATTGGTCACACTGTGTATAAGAAAATGACCCATACCAACCGATATTTAAATGGTGAATCGCACCATCATTAATCATAGTTAGCTACCGTGGGAAAATCTTTGTTTCAGAGAGCACGAGGGATCTGTGACAGAAAACATCTGGCCACCGAGCTTCAGCACGTCGAGCAAGTACTGCAAGACAACAAGCTTCGGGTCCCGCGCCTACGTCACAGCGACCGAGTGAAGCCGGCCACAGTCGAGCATGTACCTGCTGTACTACCCTATGTCAGCGTAGTCACATACAAGGTTGGCTACATCAAGAAGCGAGCTTCAATTAAAGCATACTTCAAGCCGCCGAAGAAGATTAGCCAATGTTTACCTTCCTTCAAGTGTCATTTCCCTCTACAAAATGCAGGAGTGTACAAACTGAATTGTGAATGTGGTCTCTCTTACATAGGACAAACTAAAAGATCTATTAAAACCCGCGTGAAAGAACATATAGCTGACTTGAAGCACCGACGTTCCGGGAAGTTTGCAGTGTGTGAACATGTTCTAGATGGTCCCCGCCATTACATTAGATTTGATAGACCACAAATCCTCGCAAAAGAACACCGATTCCTACCAAGGATGATTCGCGAGACTATGGAAATTAAAAATATTCTAATTTCAATAGAGAAGATGGATGAGTGCTGTTATCTGCTTGGGATCCTATAATTAGTAAAATTAAATCCAAACCCAAGCATAACACTGCAAGAGTTCAAGATACTGTAAGCTCATTCTGCGTAGATCGGACCAAAAATTAATATTTAAAAACTGAAGGTAGCCGGGCTAACTGTGACATCGGATCGTCAAACAGCTCAGTCCCCCCCGTGACCATGGGTGCTGTAATGCACCCGAAACGTCGGGAATTAAAAAGTTTAATTAAACGCGATAAAATCCGTAAAAATAGTTTCATTTAAATATAATATTAACCCTTTCGCTGTCCCGTGCACTACATATAGGTCATTGCTATTGTCTTACTGTTGTGTCTGCAAACCGGACAGTGAAAGTGTTAATTATCCCGGGGGATAATATTAATTACCGAGAACGGAGTGATCGGAAATTGGTTACTTATGTTATTATTCAACGAGAAGGCCCAGCTATGGTTTGATCCTGGCGAAGGGTCAATAATGGCGTGTTGGTTTAAATGACAAACTGCTAGTTAAGAGTTATTAAAAAGGTATACGTAAATTTAATGGTCTGTATGTGGCTGTGCGTAATTAGTAATTACACTATACTGCAAATGCTCCCAAATTCGGGCGACTGGAAGGATTTGAAGCAATGCATGTGCACTCACCCGGACTTCTGGTAATTTGCCTCGTGTCCCAAGGGCTGCGGCCACGTTGGTTGGATGCCGGCTGTGTTCACACACATAAACTTCACAGATTATCGCGAAATACAGCGTTTAGCAAATTTCTACATACTTTATTATGTTCTTGTATAGTTCAATATCGCGAGATATAGTCGATGTGGTTGTTTTCGTGTCTTGCGGACTTGTTAGAATCCCGTCAACACAAGAGTGCACATGCTAGGCATAAACAGCGGTAGATAGAAAACCCTGAAATCGGCTTTGCAGTACTCTTATTGGATAACTAGCTGTTCCCCGCGACTTCGACCGCGTGGAATTTATTACGATTGGATTTTATGTGTTTTAATTTTTTTGCGCGGAACCTTAATTCTTTTTCTAATATAGTTATAATAGTTTCCTATATAAGAGAGACCACATTCACAATCAAGCATACACACTCCTGCATCTTGCAGAGGGACATTACACTTGACTAATGGTAGAAACTGACTAATCTTCTACAGCGGCTTGAAGTATGTTTTAATGGCAACATGCTTCAAGATGTAGCCAATCTTGTCAGTGACACCTCTGACATATGGCAGTACAGCAGGAGCTCGCTCGACAGGCCAACTTCGCTCGTTCACTGTGACGCAGGCGCGGGACCCGAAGTTTGATGACGTGAAAAATTTGCTTGACGTGTTTGAGCTAGGCGGTTAGGTGTTTACTGTCAAAGATCCGTCGTGCTCTCTGATACACAGAACAGGATTGAAATAAAAAAAACATCCTAATTTCAATAGAGAAGATGGCTGGATGCTACTATCTGCTTAGGATCCTATAATTAATAAAATTAAATCCCAACCCAAGCATACAACTACAAGACTTCAAGATAGATCGGAGCAAAAATTAATAATTTTATTCTGGAGGTAGCCGTGGTTAACTATGACATTGGGACGTCAAACACTTCAGCCCCCCCCAGCCACCCCCCCCCCCCCAACCATGACCATGGGTACTGTAAAATTCCCGAAACGTCGGAAATATAAATTAAGTTAATATACTCGATAAACCCATACAATTAGTTTTATTTAAATGTGTAGTATTCGCGTAAATATAAGAAATCCGCTACGGATGTTTCACAGAAATAACCTTAACTAAATAATATCATCAACTTGATATTATCATGTACGGAATATTTATGGTAATTAAATTATAAAGAATACAAACCAATTTTAAGTGAGGATCTGTTTAGCATAAACATCATTTAGGCGTAACTTAAACACAAAAGGCAAATGAAGAGAACTGACTACAACCGCTTGTCTCTGTCATGCTTAAGTTTAGTCTTAATTTGTTTTAATGTACATTATTATTTTATTGGACTATAATAAAATTAAAATAAACTTAACCTTTCTAAGGTTATGTTTATTTTAATAGAATAAGGGTGACAAACGAGCACAAAATCCAGCTGATGGTAAGTGAATAATGTGGTCCGTAGACATCTACATTTATCCTCAATCACAATTTAAAATGCAGATGCGTTGTCACCCTTGAGGACTTAAGATATAATGCCTCGTATCCAGTAAAATGTTTTCCGATTCTCTACACTCATCATACGAAACACAGCAACATAACGCTGCTATTTTACGCTGGTTCTCTGACAGCAGTCTCAGGTTGAGCCGAGTAGCTATAATATAGCTGCAGCGTGGCTCTACCACGGACACAAGTGGAGTCGAAGTCTCCATATAAATCTACGTTCCACAGCTGGACAAAGACCTTCCTTTATTTCCTTTCCTAAGAAGTTTTGGAGCAATTTATCCACCATTCTTATTCAGTGAGTGTTGACAGACACACGTCATATCCTAGATTTGTTATATAGATAACTTACGGTTTCTTTACAATTTTCCTTCATCGTCCAGCACTTGGTAAATCAGCATGTTCAAAATCATCATCATCATTACAGCCCTACTCAAGTTCAATGCTGAACAGATGCCTCCCCTAAGGAATGCCGTAAAACACAGTCCCGAGTCTGCATCGTCGTCACTCCATCTAGAGGTAGGACGCCCTACACTTGCCGGTGCAATATTATACATTAGTTGCAATCACGTCATTCACCTAATTAGGCTTTCGTTAGGTACATACGTATAATTTTAACTCATATACTACACTGGTATACCGATACGAGGATGCCGCTCGAGAACCTTTCTTTCCCATCGATTGTCGATTCTTTGAATTATATAGCCGGCCCATTGCCACTTCAGCTTGCAAGTCCTAGCCCTATAGTCTTCTTTGTTTGATGTTGGTTGCAGGTGTCCATGAAATGCAGCAGCCACTTACCATCAGGCGGACTAAATTCGTTTGTGATTCCACCATGTTTCCATTCAATTATTTATGAGAAGCTAGTTAAGTAACCTATCGTAACTTTTTATTTTGGTAACATATTAAGAAAGATACTTAAAGGTACCTAAGAAAGCGCGTCTTTTTTTTTTATAGGATAAGGGTGACAAACGAGCACACAGTCCACCTGATGGTAAGTGGTTGCTGCGGCTCATAGACATCTACATCTATCCTCTATTACAATTCAAAATGTAGATGCGTTGTCACCCGTGAGGACTAAGATGGAATGCCTCATTTCCAGTAAAAAGGGCCTCCGGCCACCTGCACTCACCAAGCGAAACGCAGAGGTGAACCTCTACTTCACGCTGGTTTTCTGTGAGGTTGTGGTACCACCCCGGTTCGAGCCGGCCCATCCGAGCGACAGCAAAAGCTGCCGCGTGGCTCTACCACTGTTGCGTCTGTAATAGAAATAAACTAATTCGCAGATCAATGTAATACGCGTACTTGTATTACAAACTCTTCCCTGGACAGATTTTGATGAAATTTTTGTTTGTGTTTAAGTGGGTCCCCGGATGGTTTAGATTTAGGTTTTCGCTTGTGCGAAGCCGGGACAGACCGTTAGTGATACTACATTTTAATGGTATACCTATAACAAAGCATGGTCGTATATGGAATATTAATTAAACGAACATCAAAATGGTTACCTAAATAAAATACAAAATGTTTACAAATGTAAGCAGCAAAAATAATGCGATATCGTCAAAATATCACTTAAAATTTCTAGTGCTCACTTTGTACTTGGGGGTTAAGTTACGCTAGAATGACTTATAAGTTAGCCTTCTTTTACGTTCGTTTGCCTGGTGTGCTGCCCTGAATTGGAATAACAGATGTGCATTACTCCAATGAACTCCTCTTTAGGAGTATTTGTATTACTTTCTTTCTCAATATAACTCTATATTTTTAGAGAAAAATGCAACCAAAAGGTAGCCGTGTCAGTCAAACGCATTCAGCATATGCAATTTTGTATATATAAATGTATATGCCCCTATATAATTGTTAAAATACATTATGTATCAAAAATCTTCTTGTAGCTGTCAGCGGCTAAACATGATTTTAGGCCAAACTACATTGTCCTGAGCTAGAATAGTATATCCTGGCACGCGTAGGATAAACCGATTTGGCCTAGGACAAAATTGTTGGGTCTGAAAGTGGGTTTTCCCGGTAACAAATATATGAAATGTACTCTATTATTACGTTATTATATAATATACCATATTAGATATAGTAATTTCGTAATAGCAAATGATATATTAATGTAAATATTGTGTGTTGTGTTGTGCTGAAAAATCTTCCATGGCATAATATCAAAGAAAAAAAACAAAATATGTATGACCAAAACATGATTATCTGTAAAAAGAAAACATTATTCCCACACAAATATTCCCTCCTGAGTCGTGAAGGTAGTTTACGTACATAAATTGCACAAGGACAAACACCCAGACCCGGAACAATTACGGCCATACACGTACTTGTTCCGTGCAGGATACGAAAATTCGGCTCTCAGCGCTGCAACACCCTCCGTGCCTCAGTGGCCAACGTAGTGATTATATTCTCTTTGGTAGTGGCTTAGCATTGAGCTATGCCACTGCAGTACAGAGCTATCCTAATAACAAAATATAAACTAAAATGTATAATCGAGACTGTGAAACTACGAAATGTGAAATCGCAACTAATATATTTTGTAACCATTAATTCTCTAAATTTAAACAACTAGGCAACTCTCATTCCTTCAGCATGGTCGCCTTTAGATGCATATCATATTAAATCTTTTTAACAGACTTCAAAAAGAAGGAGGTACGCAATTCGACTGTATTTTTGATTATATGTTACCTCATAACTTTTTTCTAAGTGAACCGATTTTGATGATTCTTTTTTTATTTAAAAGCTGGTTCTTCCTTTGTAGTCCCATATAAATTTGAAAGTCTGACCAGTAGTTTTTGAGTTATCCTTAATAATTTATATTGAAGTCGATTGTACAAAGTTTTTAATTTTACCACTCTTTATAGTAACACATAGAACTACAAAAGTCAAGATTCGTAGTTAGAAATCAGTACAATTAGACGTGTGTAACATTGAATAATTGCACAAGTCAAATGCGGATGAAAGCTGGGAAACGAGTTTTTCCGTATTAAATCGGAGTATGTAGGAAAAATTAAACAATCATAAGCTTGTCACTTTATCTAAAGAAACATCTGGGGGCACGGCAGTGCCCCCGCCAAGTCGAGCAAAAAAGCGGCATGGCCGTACCATCCTTTTCTCGAAGCAGTTCAGGCCATTTCCGAAACCCTATAACTTCGTTATGGATAAAACTAGAGGCCTGAATTTATCAGTATATTTCAAATTTCAATAAATTTGAACAAGTAGTTTAAGAATTATAACTAGTCAAAATTTCTTAATTTTGTCACTCACTGACTGACCGATCATCAAAACTCCGAGGCACTTCTAGCAGACATAGAATTATTGTTTAATATATAAATCAAGGAAAAATTAAAATATTTTAAAATTTCGGTCCAGTTTTCGAGATACACCAACTGCATAAATAACTTTGTAATCCCATATAAACATATAGTATTACAAAGTTACATTTGCAGTGAATGAATCAGTGCACCTATATATATTATGTATAATGGAATAAAAGGTGTAAATAACTACCTAGATATAACTATCTACAAAAAGAAATGAGATGCCATGAAAAACATAACTTGTAAAAAAAGCCAAGTCTCGCAACTCAGTTCTTCTAGCGTAAAAAGTTGTGATATCTATGTAATACCAAGCCGGTTAATTTATTCAGTCCATAGATTGATACATAGGTTGACTTGGCAGTCGCACTAAGCAATCTAATTTAATATAATATGTATTACTTGTGAGATATATTGTGTTTTCATGCGAAAAGAAGCGTGTAGGTTTTGCCTACCGATCGACCCTTACGAATGTGTGTGCAGTAAAATCAATTTCTTAAAATCAGTTAAAATAATGCATTACTACGCATTTTGAATTCAAAAGATAAAAAGGACAGAATGTTTAAGATTTGTTTTAAATTATTTTTTCTTCACCAGTTGCCTATATTATGTATCTGATCCTTCTCTGCAAATTTGTTCGGTTATTGCAAAATAACGCTGTGTATATCGAGGGAAGATCATTTTATGAAAGCATATTCCACCGCTTTACGGCAACAACATTTTTTTCTATTGTCCAAATTGCGAAAGAAATGTTAATAGGTTAGGGCTAGGTCTGGCGAGTACAGAGGAAGACGTGTCGCTTCTAACTACAGGTCCTGTAATATTATAACGGTTACCTACCTCCTAGTAAATATACTTAAAGGATCTTTGGTGGACAGGTTTATTGTCACAAGTATAGCCCATTATACATGGTAGAGCCATGCTGCAGCTATATTAGCATAGTTTTAGCACGAATCGGTCGGTTCGACCGGGGAAGGACCACGCTCTCACAGAATACCAGCGTAAAATAGCAGCTTAACACTGTTGTGTTTCGAATGGTGAGTGTAGAGAACCGGAGACCGTTTTTACTGAAAAAGAGGCATTCCATCTTAGTCACGAGTGACAATGCATCTGCATTTTCATTCTTTATTGAAGATAGATTTAGATGTCTGTGGGTCACAGCAACCACTTACCATCAGATGGACTGTGTGCTCGCAAGTCACCCTATACTATAAATAAATGTAGATCTCTATAGGCCACAAATTCTACTTACCATCAGGTGGACTGTGAGCTCGTTTGTCATCCTTATTCTATAAAAATGGTACAGCTTTTTTTGGATGAAGTAATCCCTACTAACTTAAACCAGGCAGAAACCTTGAGCTCTGTCAGACATGCACCGACATATCTCCATGGTGTATTATTTCGCTGTACCTATATCGATAGGTTAATTACAACGATGTCACATACATTCGCAGTCCCAGTAGAACTATTCACCACCTCGCAGCCTATTCTCATCAGAGGATGACTTCTAGTCTTGTTCCATTTGCACAGTCTTTTTAATCGACCGCCGTCTTGTCCGATGCTAGAAAGGGGAGGGAGGGATTAAGGTTTGTAATTCCTGCGCACACTCTATGGTCAGAAGATGTACTCGAATATATATATATATATATATTATATATATATATATTCGAGTTTTTTATTTTTTGTTATTAATATATATATATATATATATTGCCGTGTAGTGGCGGTCAAGAATATCCACTACCCCATATCCTCCCGTGGGTGTCGTAAAAGGCGACAATGGGAAACAGGCGGGAGATGGGCAGCAGCATCTCCCTGATAATAGCCAAAGTTACAATAAAAAAAAAAAACTGCGGTTGCCAATCCGCTCGCCAAGCGTGGCAACTATGGCAAATACCCCTCTATGAATGTAACAAAGAGACGGCCCCCAGTCCCCGGCGGCCCCGCTATTCCTGGCTACGGTGGCGACCATGGTAACGGCGGGGCAGGGGGTGCTAAGAATCTCCGGTGGAGGTTCGGTTGCCATCTTAGACGACTCGACCTGGCAACGTACAACGCACGCACCCTGAGGACTGACGAGAAGATCGTGGAGCTGGAAGAAGAGATAGACAAGTTGCGCTGGCATATTATAGGATTATCCGAAGTCCGAAGAGAGGGGGAGGACACGGTAATCCTCGAATCCGGCAACTTGCTCTATCACCGGGAGGGCGACCATCTGTCCCAAGGAGGTGTCGGATTTATCGTCCACAAGTCTCTCGTTAACAACGTTGTAAAGATCGGGAGTGTGTCGACGAGGGTTGCGTACCTTATACTCAGAATCACCAAACGGTATTCGCTGAAGGTCATACAGGTTTACGCACCAACCTCGGCACACCCCGATGAGGAGGTGGAGGAAATGTATGAGGATATCTCTAGAGCCATGCATTCCTCCAAAACCCAATATACGGTGTTAATGGGAGACTTCAATGCAAAACTAGGCACAAAAGAGAACGGTGAGCTGAAAGTAGGGAAATTTGGAATAGGGCAACGGAACCCAAGGGGCCAGCAGCTGGCCGACTTCATGGAGAAAGAGGGACTCTTTATGATGAACTCTTTCTTCCAGAAGCGGCCCCACAGGAAGTGGACCTGGTCGAGCCCCGACGGTTCGACAAAAAATGAGATTGACTTCATTATGACGACCAGACGACAACTGTTCAGTGATGTCTCAGTGATCGCGAGGGTGAAAACCGGCAGCGATCACCGAATGGTTAGAGGCACACTGAACCTAAATGTTAAGTTGGAGAGGTCTCGTCTGATGAAGTCAACGCTCCGTCCCCCTCGTGCTCTAATCCAAAGTCCCGAAACCTTTCAGCTCGAGTTACAAAACCGTTTTCAGTGCCTAGAAGACTGCAATGAAGTGGACGATATGAATGACAAGCTCGTGGAAACTGTCCATGCGGTCGGAGCTAAGTTCTGCAAGACCCGCCGCAGAAGAACACAAAAACTCTCCGATCACACTCTTAATCTCATGGCTGTTAGACGGGAGATGAGGCTACATTCTTCAACAGATTTGACAGCATACAGGCAACTGAACAGACAGATCTCCAAATGCATGCGGCGGGACTTGCGCAACTTCAATACAGCTCGTATTGAAGAAGCGATCGAGCGGAACCAAGGCTCCAAAGTCTTTGCCAGAGACCTGTCTGCCAGAAAGAGCCAACTGTCAAAGCTGAAGACCGAATGTGGCAGCATCGTTTCCGGGGCACCTGAGATTTTGAGTGAGATTGAGAGGTTCTATGGGCAGCTGTACACGTCATCGTTGGAGCCACACGCAAGTGTGAGTAACGATCCAAGAGCGAGTCTTATTCGACACTATTCCGAAGATATCCCGGACGTCAGTCTGAGCGAGATTAGAATGGCTCTCCAACACCTTAAAAACGGCAAGGCCCCAGGTGAGGATGGAATTACAGCGGAGCTTCTGAAAGCGGGTGGAAGACCGGTACTTGAAGTCCTTCAGAAGCTCTTTAATTCCGTCCTCCATGGTGGCATTACACCGGAGGCGTGGAGCGGAAGTGCGGTGGTCTTGTTCTTCAAGAAAGGCGACAACGCTCTCTTGAAGAACTACAGACCGATTTCCCTTCTGAGCCGCGTCTACGTGCTGTTTTCGAGAGTCATTACGAATCGTCTCACGCGCAGACTTGACGACTTCCAGCCTCCCGAACAAGCCGGTTTCCGAAAGGGCTTTAGCACCATAGACCACATACATACACTTCGGCAAATTGTACAGAAGTCCGAAGAGTACAATTTACCACTGTGTCTGGCGTATGTGGACTATGAGAAAGCCTTTGATTCCGTCGAAATTTGGGCGGTGCTGCAGTCCCTTCAGCGATGCCAAGTTGACTGTCGGTATATCGAAGTGCTGAAGTGTTTGTACAGTAGAGCTACGATGGCTATCCGAGTACAGAACCAGAGTACGAAACCTATCCAATTGCAGAGAGGTGTAAGACAGGGTGATGTTATATCCCCGAAACTCTTCACCGCTGCATTGGAAGACGTTTTCAAGCTTCTGGACTGGAAAGGATACGGAATTAACATCAATGGCGAATACATCACTCACCTTCGATTTGCCGACGATATAGTCCTTATGGCAGAATCGCTGGAGGACCTAAGCACTATGCTCAATGACCTCAATAGTGTCTCCCAACGGATAGGTCTTAAGATGAACATGGACAAAACAAAGATTATGTTTAATGTCCATGTCACACCTATGCCGGTAGTTGTTGGGAGCACTAAGCTCGAAGTTGTTGACGAGTATGTTTACCTGGGACAAATAGTCCGACTAGGTAAGTCCAACTTCGACCGAGAGGTCAATCGACGGATTCAACTCGGCTGGGCAGCGTTCGGGAAGCTACGACACATCTTCTCGTCAGACATACCTCAAAACCTTAAAACGAAATTGTACAACCAGTGCGTGTTGCCAGTGATGACTTACGGATCTGAGACTTGGTCCTTCACTGCTGGCCGTATGAGGAAGCTCAAGGTCGCTCAGCGAGCTATGGAGAGGGCTATGCTCGGAGTTTCTCTGCGTGATAAACTTAGGAATGAGGTTATCCGCAGTAGAACCAGAGTAACCGACATAGCCCAACGGATTAGTAAGCTGAAGTGGCAGTGGGCCGGCCATATAGCTCGAAGAACCGACAACCGATGGGGAAGAAAGGTTCTCGAGTGGCAGCCTCGTACCGGTAGGCGAAGTGTAGGGCGTCCCCCCACGAGATGGAGTGACGACCTGGTAAGACATGCAGGAAGTCGATGGATGCAGGTGGCTCAGGACCGTGCTTTGTGGCATTCTTTGGGGGAGGCCTATGTTCAGCAGTGGACTTGTGAAGGGCTGTAATGATGATGATGATGATGATATATATATATATATATAAGCGTAAACACTAAACTTAAAAAGTAAACGAATAAAACATTCTGAAAAAATATAGGGATTTATAACCAGTATTGCTTTTTAATTTTTTTATTTTTTACAACCAAAAAAAAAACTTAAAAAGAAACAAAAACTACTGAAGGGGACACCCGGGTTTGAACCGGGGACCTCTCGATCTGCAGGCGAATGCTCTACCACTGAGCTATATCCCCTTGCGCGATCGTTAATGAATTTTGTAATTAAGACTTATTATTGTTTTAAAAATGTATGTAAGATTACTTAAACTTCCAACCGTTTTCTATTAAAAACAAATAATTGAGGAGCTAGACTGTCATTCAATATCGGAAACTTTAATTTCCTTTATGTTGTATTCCTCTTATCTTACTTGCATCATGAACTTAAATGCAAGACCCATTTCCCTGGTAACGAGGCAATCAACTTTAGTACTCAAGGTCGACAATCCAACTGCATCGTTATCATTATCATTACAGTCCTTCTCAAGTCCACTGCTGACCATAGGCCTCTCCCACGGAATGCTACAAAGCACGGTATAGAGCCACCAGCATCCATCGACTTCCTGCATGTTTTACCAGGTCGTCACTCCATCTAGTAAGGGGTCGCGCTATACTTTGCCTACCGCTACGAGGCTGCCACTCGAGAACCTTTCTTACCCATCGGTTGTCGGTCCTTCGAACAATATGGCTGGCCATTGCCACTGCGGCTTACTAGTCTATGTATATTTAGGAGCTGACTCCATGAAGGTCCCTACGGGTGACCATAATGAAAGATTGCATAACTTTTATGACATGTTTATTATAGAGGAGCGTGTAATACAGTTGGTGGGCAACTAACTACTGACTGAAATTCTTAGTACTAAGTAGAGAGGTACAATATTACTAAGTATACATATATATGGTAGATAGGACAACAGTACTAAGAATACATGTGTGTGTGCACAGCACACTTACAATACTTCCCCATTTATAAAAAAAGAATACACAAAAAAAACTTCAAACTATATAAACACTTGTTAATTCGCTGAGGCGCAGGGTTGTGCGGAGACCCCCGCGAAGGGAGCAGGCGCCGCGCCGGGTGCGGGCGCGTGCTGCAGACTGGTGCTAGAGGCGCCTATAATCTGACCCACATTCTGGCCCGACATCATGAAGACTTGATGGCGAAGCCAATCCTTGAACTTCTTATTAAACTTCACCCAAATAATATACAATGTTATTGCTCCCATGAAACGGTCACACTGGTACTACTATGAATATCCTCATTTCTATGTTTTTTCACACAGAGAAACCCCGAGCATCCAACTGCATTTCATTTTAAATCGAGGATAGATGTAGGTAGGGTTGTCACCTCCCGTTTAATGTTTTAGAGGATATTTTATATAAATAGTTTGACAAACGAGCACACAGTCCACATGATGGTAAGATATTGCTGAGAACCATAGACATCTACATCTACCCTCTTTGGATCTCTGATTACTGAATCTCGACAACAGTGCCACCTACTTGGTCCAATTGTGAACCTAAACCATTCAGGATACCACTCAAACGATATACTAGCCAAGTTTTATACCTATAAGAGCTATAGTTTGAAAATGTGTTTATTTTAATTAACGCCCCGCAACCCCCCCTTGCGGGTGGAATTTCATAAAATCCGTTCTTAGTTGACCTCTACTCGGTGAAAGGAATATTCAAATATTTCAAGTCTCTAGGCCTTATGATTCCAGAGATATCGTGATGAGTTAGTACATAGGTGGAAACCTCTATATCTATAATATACAGATATAGATGCAGCATGACTATACCACGTATAATATGAATTATTATTATTATTGGGGTATCTATATAGTTTACTCATTTGGTTGGGCTGTATAAATATATAATTGTAAATGAAAATGATAAACATACATGAATATTAACAAAATAAAATAAATACATAAAAAATACATAAATAAATAAAAACCCAACCAGATGGAAGCCCTCGGCAGAGGAGACCAAACGGCCGAGGGTTAGGGAGAAAGGGAAAGAAACCGGCGGACGATGTGGGCGGTATCGAGGAGCACCGCCTTCTGCATTTGAGCTTGGAGCGGTCCGTCACGGAGTCCCAGTCGCCTCAGATGACCCGAGAGGCTGTCTGTCTGGACTAATTATTATTATTATTAATATGAATATACGATTGCAATAAAAAATATAACTTTTTCTTAATAAAACAGAGTAACGGTGTTTATTGAGCGAATTCTGACAACAGATTGACAATAAAAATGTAATATAATTTATATATAGTTGGAATCAACGGAAAACAAAGGATGTCATATAACTTATTCTCATGAACGTCAGCATAATTTGTTCCAGAGAGTTTTATTATGTATTTTGCAATATTCAATATAATTTCTAAAGTTAGTTGGAAACAACAGGAAACAAAGTTTGTCATACAACTTATTCTCATGAATGTCACTATAATTTGTTCTAGAACATTTTATTATTTATTTTGCAATATGTTATACGCGTGTAAAGTAAATGCTGAGTCAACCCCTTCAACTTGTTGCTAAGCTTACATTGGGCTGATAAATCATATATCTACAGAATGAGTATCCTTTACTTGCTATAAGAGCTACCGTATACTCCGACTGTGTTCTTTTGTTTCCCTTTCTGTACTCTTACAGGCAAAAGTTCATTGCTGTACATAGGCCTCACCTATAAATTGTTTCATATGGACGATATTTGCCATAGTCGCTACGCTTGGCAGGCGGGTTGGCAACATTAAAAAAAAAACGTTACTTTCAACTTTACGTACATAAATTTCACAAGGACAAACATCCAGACCTGGAACAATTATTTGTAGGCAATACAAATACTTGTTCCGCGCGGGATTCGAAACCTCAGCCCCTGGTGCTGCAACTTATTGCTAAGCCACTACGCCACGGAGCGGTCGATCATTTTTAAGTTGTTTTTAGGAAGACGCTGCTGTACATCTCCCGGTTTGTTTCCCTCTGTCGCCTGTTACGACAGCTACGAGACGATGTTGGGTAGTGGATATTCTTATGCAGCAACGACATGGTTTACCATACTCAAAAAAAAGTTAAATATATCCAAACCTGCTACGGGAAGAAGTGTCAAAGATGAAAGACATTTGGTACTTCCGTCTCCCAATAATGAGAAAAGTCCAAGCCTTACAATAGACTAGTACAGGACGACAATGATGATAAAACAAATGAATTAAAATTCATTTGTATTCTTTATACTCGGTGCAGTTCATTTTATTGTTTTAATTAATTAAAGTCAACTACAGTGCCGTCTGTGGTCTCTCCGGCAGTTAAATAGAATATGCCTGCATTAACATGTTATAGCGCGATATAAAAGTGAGGTGTTATTTAAATCATAATAGTTGTTTAGTATGCGTTATTACTCGACCTTTTAGAAGTTATAAAGTCTGAATATTTTTTTTATAGTATAGGGTGACAAACGAGCACACAGTCCACCTGATGGTAATTGGTTGCTGTGACCCATAGACATCTACATTTATTCTCAATAAAGAATCAAAATGCAGATGCGTCGTCACCCGTAAGGATTAAGATGGAATGCCTCTTTTCCAGTAAAATGTGTCTCCGGTTCTCTACACTCACCATACGAAACACAGCAGTATCAAGCTGCCATTTTACGCCGGTATTCTGTGAGAGCGTGGTCCTTCCCCGGTCGAGCCGACCCATTCGTGCCACAACTATACTACTAATATAGCTGCAGCATGGCTCTACTACGTATTAAACTATATCCTCCTAAGACCCAGACTTGAAATAACAAGGCAGTCGTAAAAACCCACTGTACAAAATTATGTACAAATTTATTTATTGCTGTCAGACCCAGAGATATAAAAACATCATAAATTTGAAGCTATGTCTATTAGGGTTTCGAGAGCATATTTACCGTCATACTAGGTGTCAAGAGACATTTTTAGCTAACTGAAGTCGTTCTATCTTTTGTACAATATATTGAACATTGGGTCACGCAACGTTGCAGAGAAAATAAAAAATGATAATTATAAACTTTAGGATTTATTAAAGAAATTATTTAAAAAATATAAAAAAATAGGACGAAATCCTTCAGTCTAAAATTTTAAACTTAACTACATTCTCTTAAGGCATTTTAACTAGTTTTCATAATATCACAATTACAATATTTAATCATCTTAGAAAAAATTCAGACTCTTTAGGCAATAATAACAAAAATATTTTACTTATAACTAAAAAATGTTACCTTAACATTAGTGCAATATTTAGGAACTTTACTTATACTTAAAAAAAATTAGTTATACTACTCATGAAATGCTTTGTAACAGTTACGAGTCGAAGTTAGGCAAAGAGCTACCAGGCAGGTACTGCATTTGGCGGTAGTTCTTTTCTTGCATCCAGGCAAACGGCATCTGTTTGCTATGCCTTCAAAGACAGGCATGTGTAATGCTCCTTGCTGTCTACGAATCTTTGACGGAATAGGAACTATTGCTGGCCTTCCCCTTTTTCGAACTTCTGGCTCTGAATTATCCTCCTCTTCTAATACATCTTCACAATAAGTGTTTTTTTCAATAATGTTTTCCGCTAACTGCATCTTCCATTGCCTCAAAGATTGTATTTTTTACAGTGGAATTTGTTGTTTTAATTTGTCATTTCGGAATTGAATCAAAGCGTTTGATGCCGATAAATCCAACATGTGGGAAATGAAGCGAACGGTCCATTTTTGGTTCTGGATCGGGATGGACACACTGCCAACATGCTAAATCGACACCTCCCATATTACTGTTATACATTCTGACCACCAGTGGCCTGACTACGTTTATATATTCCTTTTGACTTTTACACCATCGACGACACAGATCTTTAGGATCGCTGCCATATATTGTCGACATCAGAGTAACCGGCTTGTTGTCGCACCATTTTGTCACAGCCACTGTGTCATCACTGTTTACAAAAACAGACGTAGATCCTCTTCCACTACGTTTCATTTCCTTGTCATCTGGCAAAACCTCTTTCAGAGCAGCAGGAATCCGGTTATTCATTATAGTACCTGAGCATCTAAAGCCTCTTGTGAATAGTTCTTGAACTAATTTAAGAGAAGTAAAGTAACGGTCGAAATATAGCATATGCCCAGGAACTAACGTGCGCGTCATATGTAATACCGCACTTTCACCAAGACCAAACCCAGCTGCAGACTCTTCTGGGAAAGTTGTCGAACCTTGATAGATAGTAAAATCACATACCATGCCATTTGGGTTACCGAGCACAAAGGCTTTTAGCCCCACCGGATTTGGCTTATTTGGGCAATACTGACTAATACCGCAGCTTCCAGAAAACGGAATTATCATTTCATCTATGGAAATGTGTTGGTGTCGTATTTGCTTGTGGCATCCTTGCAGTACTCTCTCGATCAAAGGTCTAACCTTCCACAGTTTATCTTGGTTTCTTTGCTCTTGACTTACACCGGGATCAAATACAATCTTCAACGCGGTTCTCAAAAGAAAGTATCTATTACGTGGCATACAGTCTGCTACTAAAGGAACTCGCCATTTATTTTCCCAGTACATTCTAATGTAACGGTAGTTTATGCACGACATCATCATAGTGATTCCAATAAATGTTTTACATTCCTTTTCAGTAAAATATAGGGGTATTCCGGTTCGGAATAAATAGTATTGGTTAGTTTTATTCGTGATCAAAGCAATGAGGTCGTCATCAATATACTGACTAAAATACTGTGAAGAATCATAATCGGTAGTATCTATCGGCAGGTATGACGGAGCAGAAAATCGAGGAGGCGTAGGAGCAAACTCTTTAGTCTTCCATTCACGATCAAGGGATTCGTTAGGTGCAACGGAATTATTTTCCTGTCTTACCCGACCGCGTCCTCGGCTTTTACTTCCGCGACCGCTTCTTCCGCGAGAGCTAAAATTTCTTCCCCGACTACAACTAAGTGACCCACGTGGACGACGTGTTCTTCTACGACTTGGAGCAGGAGAATCATATGGTATTACCTCGTTGTCATCTTCATCAACCGGGACTTCATCTTCACAGGAAGAACTTGAAAAACTTGACGACTCCTCTCGTTCACTATTAGGGCTGTACCTATCATCCGTCCCATTATCTTCAAAAGGATCCTCTTCCGAGTTTGACTCATAGTCTGAGTCATTGAGATTCTGAAGAATGTCATTTTCAGTAAGATCTAAAAGTAGAAACAAAAATACTCAATTGTAAACAGGGACCGAACGTTTGATACTGCAAACCAATGTACAAAAAATTGCACAAAATAATTGATGACTTTGGAAATCAGCTACATCTAACACTGTCACGAAAATTATTAATAATATGTACTATTTATACTTTTAAGTTTATAATAACATCAACAGTTACGTGGGAAAAGTAGTGATTAAATTAGTATTTTCAGATTAAACTTACTTTTAGCACGAGGCAGCGGCATGTTTCCTCGTTCGTCGCAGCTGGTTTTGACATGACACCTATTTTTTGGTTGGCGGCATTGATAACATAGCCAATATAGACTAATCAAGTAATTTTGACATGTGAAACTAGTCGCGGGAAGATTTGAAAAAAATTAGAAGGGCTTAAAGAATATGTACAACAAATTGTACAGTGGGCGGTCATTACTATAAATTTTATTACAAAGCTGGGTCTGATAAAGGTATTTTATTTTGTCTTTTATTTTGTACGCGGGGTCTTAGGAGGATATTATGTTATGATTTTTGCTTTAACACAATAATAACGATCAGCGTAATTTATAATGCTCCTTGGCTGACGCAATACGTATCTAATTTCCGATAAAGCATTTGTTACCCGTACGTAATATATTAGATATGATTACACGCGCGCGTGAATACAATATTCGTAATACAATATTTCAGATGCTAAAAATAAAACTCGTTATCAAATGTAATATCATAGTGGAATATCTAACAAATACAAATGTTTGTTTACGTGGTAGAGCCATGCTGCAGCTATATTATAGTTGTAGCACGAATGGTGAATTCGACCGGGGAAGCACCACGCTCTCACAATACCAGCTAAGATAGTCTTCATTGTATGGATAAGTAGTACTATTATTTATTCTGTGTTTTGGAGCACTTATCAGCTGACGTATTCTGTGTAGTTTGTCATTTTAATATTAAATTATAATTAAAAACGTCACTCGTGTGACACACATTCAGTTGGCCACATAATTAACTGTAAAATAACGTAGTAAACATAATTTAGTATTTTATGGGTAAAGGAAGAAAGAAAACATTTTTTTTATAGGATAAAGGTGACAAACGAGCACACATTCCACCTGATGGTAAGTGGTTGCTGCGGCCCATAGACATCTACATCTATCCTCTATTACAAATCGAAATGTAGATGCGTTGTCACCCGTGAGGACTAAGATGGAATGCCTCATTTCCAGTCAGTGGCGTAGCGTGCCTTCGAGGGGCCCTGTATCAAAATTTGTTGGGGGGCCCCAATGAAGAGTAAAGATTTCATAAAAGGAACAAAAACGCTTGCATTGAATTCAAATTATTATATATTGATTTTAAGTTATTCATCATCATCGTTACAGCCCTTCATAAGTCCAAGGAATGAAAAAACGAATAAAGGAATAAAAAACATATACATAAAAATGGTCTTCAGTTCTCTATGTACACATAAATTATCGTCAATTATCACGACAACGGCAAAAGTACTAATTCCACTAGTTCATCATCATCATCATCATCATAACAGCCCTTCATAAGTCCATTAAAGAGCATAGGCCTCACCCAAGGAATGCCACAAAGCACGGTCCTGAACCACCTGCATCCATCGACTTCCTGCATGTCTTACCAGGTCGTCACTCCATATAGTGGGGGGACGCCCTACACTTCATCCGCCGGTACGAGGCCGCCACTCGAGAACCTTTTTCCCTATCGGTTGCCGGTTCTTCGAGCTATATGTCCGGCCCATGGCCACTTCAGCTTACTAATTCGTTGGGCCATGTCGGTGACTCTGGTTCTACTGCGCATATCCTCATTTCTAAGTTTATCACGCAGAGAAACTCCGAGCATAGCCCTCTCCATAGCTCGCTGAGCAACCTTGAGCTTCCTCATCCGGCCAGCAGTGAAGGACCACGTCTCAGTTCCGTATGTCATCACTGGCAACACGCACTGGTTGCACAATTTCGTTTTCAAGTTTTGAGGTATACCTGACTAGAAGATGTGCCGTTATTTCCCGAACGCTACCCAGTCGAGTCGAATCCCTCGATTGACCTCTCGGTCGAAGTTGGACTTACTTAGTCGGACTATTTGTCCCAGGTAAACATAAACGTCAACAACTTCGAGCTTAGAGCTACCAACAACTACCGACATAGGTGTGACATGGACATTAAACATGATCTTTGTTTTGTCCATGTTCATCTTAAGACCTATCCGTTGGGAAAAACTATTGAGGTCATTAAGCATAGTGCTTAGGTCCTCCAGCGATTCTGCCATAAGGACTATATCGTCGGCAAATCGAAGGTGAGTGATGTACTCGCCATTGATGTTAACACCGTATCCTTACCAGTCCAGAAGCTTGAAAACGTCTTCCAATGCAGCGGTGAAGAGTATCGGGGATATAACGTCACCCTGTCTTGCACCTCTCTGCAATTGGATAGGTTTCGTACTCTGGTTCTGTACTCGGATAGCCATCGTAGCCCTACTGTACAAGCACTTCAGCACTTCGATATACCGACAGTCAACTTGGCATCGCTGAAGGGACTGCAGCACCGCCCGAATTTCGACGTAATTTTGATTGAAAGTCTTTGGGCTTTCTCATAGTCCACATACGCCAGAAATAGTGGTAAATTGTACTCCTCGGACTTCTGTACAATTTGCCGAAGGGTATGTATGTGGTATATGGTGCTAAAGCCTTTTTGGAAACCGGCTTGTTCGGGAGTAATGACTCTCGAAAACAGCATGTAGACGCGGCTCAAAAGGGAACTCGGTCTGTAGTTCTTCAAGAGAGCGTTGTCACCTTTCCGGAGTAGTGCCACCATGGAGGACGGAATTAAAGAGCTTCTGAAGGACATCAAGTATCGGTTTTCCACCCGCTTTCAGAAGCTCCACTGTAATTCCATCCAGCCTGGGATCTTGCCGTTTTTAAGATGCTGGAGAGCCATTCTAATCTTGCTCAGACTGACGTCCGAGATATCATCGGAATAGTGTCGGATAAGACTCGCTCTTGGATCGTTACTCACACTTACGTGTGGCTCCAACGATGATGTGTACAGCTGCCAATAGAACCTCTCAATCTCACTCAAAACCTCAGGTGTCCCGGAAACGACGCTGCCATACTCGGTCTTCAGCTTCGACAGTTGGCTCTTTCTGGCAGACAGATCTCTTGCAAAGACTTGGGAGCCCTGGTTCTGCTCGATCTTTTCTTTAATACGAGCAGAATTAAAGTTGCACAAGTCCCGCCGCATGCATTTGGAGATCTGTATGTTCAGTTGCCTGTACGCTGTCAAATCTACTGAAGACTGCAGCTATATACCCCGTCTAAAAGCCATTGAGATTAGAGTGTGATCGGAGACTTTTTGTTTCTTCTGCGGCGGGTCTTGCAAAACTTAGCTCAGACCGCATGGACAGTTTCCACGAGCTTGTCATTCATATCGTCCATTGTATTGCAATCTTCTAGGCACTGAAAACGGTTTCGTAGCTCGAGCTGAAAGGTTTCTGGACTTTGGATTAGAGCACGAGAAGGACGGAGCGTTGACTTCATTAGACGTGACTTCTCCAACTTAACGTTTAGGTTCAGTGTGCCTCTCACCATTCGGTGATCGCTGCCGGTTTTCACCCTCGCGATCACTGAGACATCACTGAATAGTTGTCGTCTGGTCGTCATAATAAAGTTAATCTCATTTTTTGTCGAACCGTCGTGGCTCGACCAGGTCCACTTCCTGTGGGGCCGCTTCTGGAAGAAAGAGTTCATCATAAAGAGTCCTTCTTTCTCCATGAAGTTCGCCAGCTGCTGGCCCTTTGGGTTCCGTTGCCCTATTCCGAATTTCCCTACTTTCAGCTCACCGTTCTCTCTTGTGCCTAGTTTTGCGTTGAAGTCTCCCATTAACACCGTATAGTGGGTTTTGGAGGAATGCATTGTTCTAGAGATATCCTCATACATTTCTTCCACCTCCTCATCGGCGTGTACCGAGGTTGATGCGTAAACCTGTATAACCTTCAGCGATTACCGTTCGGTGATTCTGAGTATAAGGTCCGCAACCCTCGTCGACACACTCCCAATCTTTACAACGTTGTTAACGAGAGACTTGTGGACGATAAATCCGACACCTCCTTGGGACAGATGGTCGCCCTCCTGGTGATAGAACAAATTGCCGGATTCGAGGATTACCGTGACCTCCCCCTCTCTTCAGACTTCGGATAATCCTATGACATTCCAGTGCAACTTGTCTATCTCTTCTTCTAGCTCCAGGACCTTCTCGTCAGTCCTCAGGGTGCGTGCGTTATAAGTTGCCATGTCGAGTCGTCGTAGGTGGCAACAGAACCTCCACCGGAGACTCTTAGCACCCCCTGCCTCGCTGTTACCATGGTCGCCACCTTAGCCAGGAATAGCGGGGCTGCCGGGGACTGGGGGCCATCTCTTCGTTACTTTCATGGGGGTATATTGCCATAGTTGCCACGCTTGGCGAGCGGGTTGGCAAGCGCAGTTTTTTTATTGTTGTTTTGCTGTTATCAGAAAGATGCTGCTGCCCATCCTCTGCCTCAGTTTCCGTCTGTCGCCTTTTACGACACCCACGGGAAGATATGGGGTTGTGAGTATTCTTACCCGCCACTACACGGGCTTATGAGTTATTACTTACAATAAATACTCCTAGGAACTAAGCTAGCCAAACAATTTAATTTTCGTGCCTTTTGTTCGGCGAACATAGCTGAAGACGATTTCAGTTTTACTAAATTCTTTACTTCTTTAGAGAATAGTGATAGCCTTTCCTGTCCCATTAGAAGTCCTTGGAGTTTTTGCTTACACACGTTGGGGGCCCCTGTAGCCCGGGGGCCCCGTATCATTGATACGGCTGATACGGCGGTAGCTACGCCCCTGTTTCCAGTAAAAAAGGCCTTCGGCCACCTGCACTCCCAAGCGAAACGCAGAGGTAAATCTCTACTTCACGCTGGTTTTCTGTGAGGTCGTGGTACCACCCCGGTTCGAGCCGGAAATGCCGGAAAGCCGGAATGGGTGAATTCGACCGGGGAAGCACCACGCTCTCACAATACCAGCGTGTGAGAGCAGCAAAATGCTACTGTGTTATTATTTTTTTGACTACTTACCGTTCGACTACTGGAAATGAAGCATTCAGAGGTGACAAAGCATATGTAGCCTCCTTTGTATGGATACGTACTATTATTTATTCTGTGGTTTGAAGCACTTGGCAACTGGTGTATTGGGTGTTGTTTGTCATTTTAATATTAAATTATAATTAAAGACGCCACTCGTTTGACACATATTCAGTTGGCCACATAATTAGTTAACTGTAAAATAACGTAGTAAACATAATTTAATGTTTTACTGGAACTTAATGGAAGAAAGAAAACATTTAATCATTTCTTATATTTACGTGAATATATATAACTTATGGAATAAAATAATTAATTTTAAGTTTTTTTTTAATTAAAAAATCTTCATAATAATTAAAAGTAGCCTTCGACAACTGTGTCATCCGTACGTCAAACACCTCAGTGCCGCCAGTAACCATGGGTGCTGTTAAGTGTCCGAACGTCGGTAATTAAAAAACTTAGAATTAAAAGCGATAAAATTTGTAAAAGTTGTTTTATAAGGAATTACTTATATCGCTACATAATTTCAACGCCATATTGTACTTAATATTTTCCATAAAAGTTTCTATACATCTTTATATATAAAAATTATCTGTCACGTTGTTTGTCCGCGATGAACTCCTAAACTACTGAACTGATTTCAATGAAATCTGCACATTCTGTGCAGTTTGATCCAACTTGAGAGATAGAATATTTTTTATCCTAATAAGTGACACTCAACTCAATATTTTTTTAATACGAATTTAAGGATTTTTTATATGACGCGTCGTCGAAATGGGCAGAACAAAGTCTGCCTGGTCAGCTAGTATAATAATATAATATTATAATTTCTTATATTTATGCGAAGACTACACATTAAATGAAACTAATTTTTACGGATTTTATCTCGACGTGTATTCGACAATACCATCATGTACCAAACCACCGAGGTTGTACATGTTACCGAAAATACACAAACCAAACGCTCCACTACGTCCCATAGTAAGCCAGATCAATTCACCAACTTATAAGTTGGCTCAACACATAACAAAAATATTGTCACCACTGAGAGGACACACCAGAGCAACCACAACAAAGGATTCCTACCATTTTGTTAGTGAGATAAATGATCTACATCTCGCTGACAGTAAAACTATGGCCAGTTTTGATGTTCAGTCACTATTCACATGCTTAACTATTAAAGACTGCATCTCAATTGTAACTAGGAAGATAGAAGATGCACATGAATAGAACATGCCTACAGAATATGCAGTATTACTCAAACACTGCCTCAAATCTGGCTATCCATTGTGAAAGGAAGAATTCTATAAGCAAGTAGATGGTGTGGCGATGGCCTCGCCTGTGTCTCCCGTAGTCGCTGACATATTCATGGAGGACTTCGAAGAGAAAGCCCTTCTTACTGCTCCTATAAATCCAAGATTCTACAAGTGGTACGTATATGACTACTTACTTTCTAGTACTTTCACAATTTTACCATCTGACAAAGTAACTGCATTTTTAGACCACCTTAATTCCATAAACTCTAAAATACAATTCACAATGGAGTTAGAGGCAAACAATTCATTAGCTTTCCTAGATATTTTAGTCATCCCAAATCCTGATAACACTATTGGTCACACTGTGTATAAGAAAATGACCCATACCAACCGATATTTAAATGGTGAATCGCACCATCATTAATCATAGTTAGCTACCGTGGGAAAATCTTTGTTTCAGAGAGCACGAGGGATCTGTGACAGAAAACATCTGGCCACCGAGCTTCAGCACGTCGAGCAAGTGTTGCAAGACAACAAGCTTCGGGTCCCGCGCCTACGTCACAGTGACCGAGTGAAGCCGGCCACAGTCGAGTATGTACCTGCTGTACTACCCTATGTTCATAAACATTTTATTTAGATTCATTATTTTTCGTTTATGTTGTTACCGATATAGTCGCTGGCGCAATACGGAATCAATATTTATCAGGGCTCCGCTGAAAATCAGCGCTGCTGCAGTATCTGTGGTAGCATATGCTGAGACGGAATCCTTTTGGCATCACATCACTCACTCTTGCTGAGATTTATTTTATTTTTATTTATGTTTTTCAACTACTTTGTATGTTTTTATGTCTCATTATTTCTAAATGTATATTTTGTGTGTGTATTGATGCTAATAAACATATGTCTATGTCTATGTCTATGTCTATGTCTATGTCAGCGTAGTCACATACAAGGTTGGCTACATCAAGAAGCGAGCTTTAATTAAAGCATACTTCAAGCCGCCGAAGAAGATTAGCCAATGTTTACCTTCCTTCAAGTGTCATTTCCCTCTACAAAATGCAGGAGTGTACAAACTGAATTGTGAATGTGATCTCTTTACATAGGACAAACTAAAAGATCTATTAAAACCCGCGTGAAAGAACATATAGCTGACTTGAAGCACCGACGTTCCGGGAAGTCTGCAGTGTGTGAACATGTTCTAGATCGTCCCCGCCATTACATTAGATTTGATAGACCACAAATCCTCGCAAAAGAACACCGATTCCTACCAAAGATGATTCGCGAGGCTATTGAAATTAAAAACATTCTAATTTCAATAGAGAAGATGGATGAGTGCTGTTATCTACTTGGGATCCTATAATTAGTAAAATTAAATCCAAACCCAAGCATAACACTGCAAGAGTTCAAGATACTGTAAGCTCATTCTGCGTAGATCTGACCAAAAATTAATATTCAAAAACTGAAGATAGCCGGGCTAACTGTGACATCGGATCGTCAAACAGCTCAGTCCCCCCCCCCCCCCCCCGTGACCATGGGAAAAGTTTAATTAAACGCGAGAAAATCCGTCAAAATAGTTTCATTTAAATATAATATTAACCCTTTCGCTGTCCCGTGCACTACATATAGGTCATTGCTATTGTCTTACTGTTGTGTCTGCAAACCGGACAGTGAAAGTGTTAATTATCCCGGTGGATAATATTAATTACCGAGGACGGAGTGATCAGAAATTGGTTACTTATGTTACTATTCAACGAGAAGGCCCAGCTATGGTTTGATCCTGGCGAAGGGTCAATAATGGCGTGTTGGTTTAAATGACAAACTGCTAGTTAAGAGTTATTAAAAAGGTATACGTAAATTTAATGGTCTGTATGTGGCTGTGCGTAATTAGTAATTACACTATACTGCAAATGCTCCCAAATTCGGGCGACTGGAAGGATTTGAAGCAATGCATGTGCACTCACCCGGACTTCTGGTAATTTGCCTCGTGTCCCAAGGGCTGCGGCCACGTTGGGTGGATGCCGGCTGTGTTCACACACATAAACTTCACAGATTATCGCGAAATACAGCGTTTAGCAAATTTCTACCTACTTTATTATGTTCTTCAATATCTAAACCATACAAAGGTGTGAGTCGATGTGGTTGTTTTCGTGTCTTGCGAGCTTGTTAGAATCCCGTCAACACAAGAGTGCACATGCTAGGCATAAACAGCGGTAGATAGAAAACCCTGAAATCGGCTTTGCAGTACTCTTATTGGATAACTAGCTGTTCCCCGCGACTTCGACCGCGTGGAATTTATTACGATTGGATTTTATGTGTTTTAATTTTTTTGCGCGGAACCTTAATTCTTTTTCTAATATAGTTATAATAGTTTGTCCTATATAAGAGATACCACATTCACAATCAAGCATACACACTCCTGCATCTTGCAGAGGGACATTACACTTGACTAATGGTAGAAACTGACTAATCTTCTTCAGCGGCTTGAAGTATGTTTTAATGGCAACATGCTTCAAGATGTAGCCAATCTTGTCAGTGACACCTCTGACATATGGCAGTACAGCAGGAGCTCGCTCGACAGGCCAACTTCGCTCGTTCACTGTGACGTAGGCGCGGGACCCGAAGTTTGATGTCGTGAAAAATTTGCTTGACGTGTATGAGCTCGGCGATTAGGTGTTTACTGTCAAAGATCCGTCGTGCTCTCTGATACACAGAACAGGATTGAAATAAAAAAAACATCCTAATTTCAATAGAGAAGATGGCTGGATGCTACCATCTGCTTAGGATCCTATAATTAATAAAATTAAATCCCAACCCAAGCATACAACTACAACACTTCAAGATACTATACTATAAGTTCATACTGCGTAGATCGGAGCAAAAATTAATAATTTTAATCTGCAGGTAGCCGTGGTTAACTATGACATTGGGACGTCAAACACTTCAGGCCCCCCCCCCCCACCTATGACCATGGGTACTGTAAAATTCTCGAAACGTCGGAAATATAAATTAAGTTAATTTACTCAATAAAACCATACAATTAGTTTTATTTAAATGTGTGGTGTTCGCGTAAATATAAGAAATCCGCTACGGATGTTTCACAGAAATAACTTTAACTAAATAAAATCATTAACTTGATATAATCATGTACGGAATATTTGTGGTAATTAAATTATAAAGAATACAAACCAATTTTAAGTGAGGATCTGTTTAGCATAAACATCATTTAGGCGTAACTTAAACACAAAAGGCAAATGAAGAGAACTGACTACAACCGCTTGTCTCTGTCATGCTTGAGTTTAGTCTTAATTTTATTTAATGAACATTATTATTTTATTGGAGTATAATAAAATTACAATAAAGTTAACCTTTCTAAGGTTAAGTTTATTTTATTAAGTTTATTTTAATAGAATAAGGGTGACAAACGAGCACAAAATCCAGCTGATGGTAAGTGAATAATGTGGTCCGTAGACATCTACATTTATCCTCAATCACAATTTAAAATGCAGATGCGTTGTCACCCTTGAGGAATTAAGATATAATGCCTCGTATCCAGTAAAATCTTTTCCGATTCTCTACACTCACCATACGTAACACAGCAACATGACGCTGCTATTTTACGCTGGTTCTCTGACAGCAGTCTCAGGTTGAGCCGAGTAGCTATAATATAGCTGCAGCGTGGCTCTACCACGGACACAAGTGGAGTCGAAGTCTACATATAAATCTACGTTCCACAGCTGGACAAAGACCTCCCTTCATTGCCTTTCCTAAGAAGTTTTGGAGCAATTTATCCACCATTCTTATTCAGTGAGTGTTGACAGACACACGTCATATCCTAGATTTGTTATATAGATAACTTACGGTTTCTTTACAATTTTCCTTCATCGTCCAGCACGTGGTAAATCAGCATGTTCAAAATCATCATCATCATTACAGCCCTACTCAAGTTCAATGCTGAACAGAGGCCTCCCCTAAGGAAGGCCCCAAAACACAGTTCCGAGCCATCGTCGTCACTCCATCTAGTGAGGGGACGCCCTACACTTGCCGGTGCAATGTTATATATTAGTTGCAATCACGTCATTCATTTGCATCATGACCTAATTACGCTTTCGATAGGTACATGTGTATAATTTTAACTCATATACTACACTGGTATACCGATACGAGGATGCCGCTCGAGAACCTTTCTTTCCCATCGATTGTCGGTTCTTCGAGTTATATGGCCGGCCCATTGCCACTTCAGCTTGCAAGTCCTAGCCCAATAGCCTTTTTTGTTTGATGCTGGTTGCAGGTGTCCATGAAAGGCAGCAGCTACTTACCATCAGGCGGACTAAATTCGTTTGTGATTCCCACCATGTTTCCATTCAATTATTTATGAGAAGCCAGTTAAGTAACCTATCGTAACTTTTTATTTTGGTAACATATTAAGAAAGATACTTAAAGGTACCTAAGAGAGCGCGTCTTTTTTTTTATAGTATAAGGGTGACAAACGATCACACAGTCCACCTGATGGTAAGTGGTTGCTGCGGCCGATAGACATCTACATCTATCCTCTATTACAATTCAAAATGTAGATGCGTTGTCACCTGTGAGGACTAAGATGGAATGCCTCATTTCCAGTAAAAAGGGCCTCCGGCCACCTGCACTCACCAAGCGAAACGCAGAGGTGAACCTCTACTTCACGCTGGTTTTCTGTGAGGTCGTGGTACCACCCCGGTTCGAGCCGGCCCATCCGAGCGACAGCAAAAGCTGCCGCGTGGCTCTACCACTGTTGCGTCTGTAATAGAAATAAACAAATTCGCAGATCATTGTTATACGTGTACTTGTTTTACATAACTCTCCCATGGACATATTTCGATGAAATGTTTTTTTGTGTTTAAGTGGGTCCCCGGATGGTTTAGATTTAGGTTTTCGCTTGTGCGAAGCCGGGACAGACCGTTAGTGATACTACATTTTAATGGTATACCTATAACAAAGCATGGTCGTATATGGAATATTAATTAAACGAACATCAAAATGGTTACCTAAATAAAATACAAAATGTTTACAAATGTAAGCAGCAAAAATAATGCGATATCGTCAAAATATCACTTAAAATTTCTAGTGCTCACTTTGTACTTTTGAGGGTTAAGTTACGCTAGAATGACTTAAAAGTAAGCCTTCTTTTACTTTTTGGTTGAAATAACAGATGTGCATTACTCCAATGAACTCCTCTTTTGGAGTATTTGTATTACTTTCTTTCTCAATATAACTCTATATTTTTAGAGAAAAATGCAACCAAAAGGTAGCCGTGTCAGTCAAACGCATTCAGCATATGCAATTTTGTATATATAAATGTATATGCCCCTATGTAATTGTTAAAATACATTATGTATCAAAAATCTTCTTGTAGCTGTCAGCGGCCAAACATGATTTTAGGCCAAACTACATTGTCCTGAGCCTGACTAGTATATCCTGGCACGCGTAGGATAAACCGATTTGGCCTAGGACAAACTTGTTGGGTCTGAAAGTGGGTTTTCCCGGTAACAAATATATGAAATGTACTCTATTATTACGTTATTATATAATATACCATATTAGATATAGTAATTTCGTAATAGCAAATGATATATTAATGTAAATATCGTGTGTTGTGTTGTGCTGAAAAATCTTCCATGACATAATATCGAAGAAAAAAACAAAACAAGATGATGTTGTGACTAGGATTAAGAAAGGAATGCTTCGGTGGTTTGGTCATGTAGAAATAATGAATGAGGAAAGAGTGACAAAGCAAATTTATGTTGCAGAGGTGAATGGCAGAGTCGGGAAGGGTCGCCCTAGGCGAAAGTTTATCGACCAAATTGGCGATATATTGAAAATGGGCCAAATTAAGAGTACCTTTAACCGACGAGCGTGTATGCGTAGGTATATGGATGTGGAGGAAGCGAGAGAGGTGTGTCAGGATCGTGCCAAATGGAATTCCATAGTCTCTGCCTACCCCTCTGGGTGACAGGCGTGAGTGTTTATGTTTTTGTATGTAAAACAAAACATGTATAACCAAAACATGATCTTATTTCTCATTAAAAAAAACATTAATCCCACACAATATTCACTCCTGAGTCGTGAAGGTAGTTTACGTACATAAATTGCACAAGGACAAACACCCAGACCCGGAACAATTACGGCCATACAAATACTTGTTCAGTGCAGGATACGAAAATTCGGCTCTCAGCGCTGCAACACCCTCCGTGCCTCAGTGGCCAACGTAGTGATTATATTCTCTTTGGTAGTGGCTTAGCATTGAGCTATGCCACTGCAGTACAGAACCGTCCTAATAGCAAAATATAAACTAAAATGTATAATATTTCGTAACTAATATATTATGTAACCATTAATTCTCTAAATTTAAACAACCAGGCAACTCTCATTCCTTCAGCATGGCCGCCTTTATATGCATATCATATGTATATCTTTTTTAATCTACTTCAAAAAGAAGGAGGTACTCAATTCGACTGTATTTTTTATATGTATGTTACCTCATAACTTTTTTCTAAGTGAACCGATTTTGATGATTCTTTTTTTATTTAAAAGCTGGTTCTTCTCATGTAGTCCCATATAAAAAAGTCTGACCAGTAGTTTTTGAGTTATCCTTAATAATTTATATTGAAGTCGATTGTACAAAGTTTTTAATTTTACCACTCTTTATAGTAACACAGAACTACAAAAGTCAAGATTCGTAGTTAGAAAGCAGTACAATTAGGTATGTGTAACATTGAATAATTGCACACGTCAAATGCGGATGAAAACTGGCAAACGAGTTTTTCCGTATTTAATCGGAGTATGTAGGAAAAAATCAACAATCATAAGCTTGTCACTCTATCTAAAGAAACATTGCATTTTTCATTAATCCATTCATTGCAGCCTATTAGAAAAAAAATCGAAGACGTGAAGTTTGCCATCACGCATTGGGGCAGCGCGGCGAACACTTCCTTGCCCTAAAACCCTCTCAGAAATGAGGGGAGATTTGTGCCCAACAATGGAACGTATATTAATTTGCTGTAACTTAACTTTTGAAATTCCATATTCTCACCCTCAGGTCATAGGAGGGATTCTGCCATACTAGCACTATTAGCAAGCGTGTCGGCACCCGCAGTATTTTATTATCGCGAAGAACATCTTTACAAAGTAGACTGTAACAGATTTTACTAAAGGAGGAGGTCATAATAAAACTAACAAATAATTATAATTATTTAATATGTTATATTTAATTATAAGTAAATTACTCACTCAATAAACACAAAACCGATCTAATTATAGTGAACTCATTAAGTTAAAGAATAATCATAGTCGACAAAAATTAACAAGAAATCTCTTCATAATATAATTGCAACCCAAATTAGTTGAATAATATCTATTCAGATAACTATAAATTATTTTTAACAGGAATATAAATGTTTCGAATACTGATTTATAGTCTTCTATAAAATAAATAATTAATAATTCCTTAAACAAAGCTGAGCTAATTGAAAATTAGCAAGAAATCGCTTCATAATATAATTGCAACCGAATGGAATATATTCTAATCAGACAACTATAAATACTTTTTAAAAAGAATAGAAATGTTTCGAATTTCGATTAGCAAAAAATTGTTTTATAATATAAACGCAACCTTATTAAATATTATCTATTCAAACAACTATAAATTATTTTTTAACAAGCATAGAAATGTTTGGAAATTCGATTTTAACCTTCTAGCATAACTAATAGTCCAAAGCGCAAAAGAGTGCGACTCCGCGTTTGATCCAATGCGCTTGTGGCTTGTGGGTAGCCAGTTCTATGGTCATCACGTAGTTGGTGGAGTGGCCCGTGGTAGACAGAGTGCCGGCACGAAGTAGGGTTTTGTATGTTGGGCACTCGTACAGTCCCTGCTGAAGTTTGTGACCTTGCTCCGGCTTCATATAGATAATGGCCATTTCTGTGAAGGTAATTTTTATGATGACATATTTGAGCATATGTTGTGTATATGTATATATATTTATGTTATATGTATGACTGTTTCGTTGACTTAGTGGTCGTAAAGGCGACTGATATCTTGGGGTTTCACTTTCGAATCCCGGGTCGGGTCAAAATCTATAATTGAGTTTTTCTGACATGAAATTCTCTCTCTCTCTCTTTCTAAAGTTGGCTATGTCTCACCCCCGTGCCTCGGAAAGCATCTAAAGACGTAAGTCCCGCACCTAATATCTCCCCGGTTCTGTCGGTTTACCGTCCCATTGGAATATGAGAATGAGGGAATAGATAGTGCACCTATGCTTGTACACGCATTCGGGCACTGTGATGCCGTGACCGAAATTCAGCCTGAGAGACATTATTATTATTATATTTAAATGTATGTTGCTTTTGTCTGTACTATATATATATACACATATAATAGGTGAGCGAAATGGTTTCTTCATATTTGCTGCCGACTTCCAAAAAGGAGACGGTACTCAATTGGACTGTATGTTTTTTTTATGTGTTTTACCTCATAACTTTGTACTGGGCGAACCGATTTCGATGATTCTTTTTTTATATGAAAGCTGATAGTTCTCGTGTGGTCCGATATTTCAGTCAGAATTTGATCAAGATCAGATCAATGGTTATTGAGTTATTCTTACATACATAATACATAAACACTCACGCCTGTCACCCAGAGGGGTAGGCAGAGACTATGGACTTCCATTTAGCACGATCCTGACAGACCTCTCTCGCTTCCTCCACATCCATATACCTACGCATACACGCTCGTCGGTTAAAGGTACTCTTGATTTGGCCCATTTTCAATATATCGCAAATTTGGTCGATAAACTTTCCTAGGGCGACCCTTCCCGATTCTGCCGTTCACCTCTGCAACATAAATTTGCTTTGTCACTCTTGTCTTGTCACTCTACAAGTTATTCTTAAATAACCTATATTGAAGTCGCTTATATTGAAGTCAGCTGTACAAAATTTTTAATTTTAAATTATGTTTGTATAAAATTGAAGAAAAATCTTTTTGTTTGTACTGTTTGTGTCTGGCTGGTTTAATAAAGGATATTAAGAAAAAGAAAAATAAAAAGTAAAAAACACCTTCCTGCCATTTTTCAATTGTTTTTCTGTCCGCCAAAATGTGTGAATCTAAGGAAGAAATACGATACATTCTGAAGTTTGATACAAAAAAGGGAAAAATGCGACTCAAGCCGCGAAAAAATTTGTGACCTTTATAGACCCAATGCAGTGTCAGTAAGAGTAATACAAAGTTGGTTCAAGCGTTTGCAGTCCAGGAATTTTAATGTCAAAGATGCAGCTTGCTCTAGTCGCCTTCATACGGATAAAGTCTATTCCATTATTGAAAAAGTGAACCAAGATTCCATCATTGAAAAAGTGAAGCAAGATCGGCATATTAGTAGTTACGACATAGCCGTGGAATTGAGGATTCAAAATAAAACAGTTTTGACCCATTTAAAAAGTCTGGCTATACAAAAAAGTTCGATATTTGGGTACCACACGAGTTCACTGAAAGAAACCTAATGAATCGTGTACTCATTTGCGATTCTCTATTGAAACGTAATGAAAACTAACATTCATCATCATTACAGCCCTTCACATCTGTACTGCTGAAGATAGGTCTGCATGATATAATTATTTCTTGTAAACTACTAAAAATCTGACGAAGAAAACGAAAATTGAATAATTTAAAATTAAAAATTTTGTACAGCCGACTTCAATATAAGCGACTTCAATATAAGTTATTTAAGAAACGAACCATTGGTCTGACCTTGATCAAATTCATATGGGACCACACGAGAACTATCAGATTTCATATAAAAAAAGAATCATCGAGATCGGTTCACCCAGTACAAAGTTATGAGGTAACACACATAAAAAAAAACATACACTCGAATTGAGTACCGTCTCCTTTTTGAAAGTCTGCAGAAAAAGGCGTCAGTTATTATTTTCGTTCAAAAATTCTGGTCGATTAAGTCTTTAATAGGAACAAAATCCACTATCAATAGTTAAATAGAGACAGTTATGAGCCATCATCTAGTTTATGTGATGTTTGTGCTTTTAGATATCATGGTCTTTTTGTCTAGGTTTAAGGGGACGAACCGGTTGCTGAAAAACACTTATACTTACTCGGGGACAAGGAATCAATGAATTAATGTAAAAGGTATATTATAAATAAATTAAATAGATAAATATGAACAGCAAAGTACCTTGTAAGTGGCGGCATAAATGAAAACATTACCTCATATCACCCCATAGGTGCGTACGTAGTGCGTAAAAGGGAACAGAGTGAAAACAAGCACAAGATGGACAGCAGCATATTCTAGATAACATTTCAAAATAACAAACACTAACGGTTACCTATCCGCCTGTCAAGAATAGCAACTACAGCAAATATCCTATAAGACAATCTATGGGAAGGCCTACGCAATGGACTTCTAGTAAAGTAAGTAAAAACTGGTAAAGTAAAAAATGACTTTCAATAAGAATTACACATGTGATCTATATTGAATAAAAAAATATTCTGTTCTATTCTATTTTATTCTATTCCATTCTAGGCTATTGTGATGATGATGAAAGCCAGCACCTGTGTACAGTTCCTTAGCGCGGCTCTCCTCCAGCGCCATGTCGGCTACGCTCCAGCGCGCACCCTCAAGGAATAGACCGCGGACACAACACCCGTCTTCTGGCCTCTTAGTCGGCGGACTTGCCAGGGGCTGTTGTAAGGGATTTTTACATTTAAATATTTTTTACATATTTTTGTAAATAATATATATTTAATACAATTTATTTAAATAACATTTTGATATATAGGTAGAATATTAAAAGCTAAAGTGGTAGAGCCACTTTGCAGCTATGTTATGGTTGTAGCACGAATGGGTTGGCTTGACCGGGGTAGGACCGTGTTCTCACAAGATACAAGATATTTATTTGTTGAAACATAGATACAAAGCATGCAGGTTGTTCAGATACAATTAAAAGGATCAGTCATGTTTGGCCTTTGTGGCGTACAAATGCATAAATCAATGAAAATATTATAAATAGTTTATAATAATTGAAAATAAAATTATAATTAACACATTATCGAATTAAATCATTATTAAACTAATTTTAACAATTTTATCAATAAAGCTAAATCTAAGCAATAAATGAAAATTAAATGTCTCGTAATATTATTTGCTATGAAGTTACATTATCTGCTTTATACAATGTCAGTAATACAATTGCTTGTTACATAAGATTTAAATTTTATTATTCAACAATTATTATATGCTGTAATATGCTTTACCTTTTAAATATAATTTCAACTTATTTTTAAATACACGTCCATTCTGTTCCTTGCAACATTTCGAAAGCTTATTATGTATTAAAGGGGCCTTGCAAAAACACTTTTTCGCATCAATGCAGTTTTTGAGCTATGCACACATAGAATAGTATCATCACGTCTGTTGCGACTAACTACGTCTGATAGACAGAATAACAGATTAAAATAGGAGCTTCATGCTGCTGTGTTTCCTATGGTGAGTGTAGAGATCCGGAGACTATTTATAACTGGAAACGAGGCATTCCATTTTAGTCCTTACAGGTGACAACGCATATGCATTTTGATTCTTAATCAAGGATACGTGTAGAATGTAGATGTCTATGGGCCATAGCATCCACTTATCATCAGGTTGACTGTGTGCTCATTTAGCACTCTTATTCTATAAAAAAAATTAAGAAATTAAATTATCATATAGTCCTACTCTGGTGGTAACGTACCAAGAACACTAACCGCGTTTTCTCGCTGAATGGATATCTTCAGCCTTTGCGCAAGAAAAGAAACAGCCCTATTATCACCAGCAGGGATGACCAGCAGATACAGTTCCTTTAGTAACTATACGGCACTTGGACCCCACGGACCGATAGTCTCTACAGCAAATGGCAGACACATGTAGTCATCTCTCAGAGCAATGACTTCAAAAGGTAGGATACGCCCATCTAAACATTTTACTTATATCTTCTTCATACAAGCAAAAGTAGCACCATCTGTCATAACACATACGAACCGCGTTGCATTGGTCGACGACGTAAACAAGGCTGGATTTCGAAGTAATTAGTAATTACTCATGTGGCGTAGTATGTAGTGTCGTAATAAATAAAATAAATAATAAACAAAAATAAAAACACATTTATTTCTCAATAATACTATTTCATTAATTTGTGGTGAAACAACCCCCGAGAGTAATTGAGTCTACTAGAATCAAAAACAGCAATGTCCGCCATTGCAAAGTTGCAACAATACATCATTTTATTATTGCGGGTAGCTACAATTCACTGGCAGTACACTTAATATTTGCAAATAGCAGGGGCATAACATATTCTCATGGGGATTTCTATAAAAATTAGCGGTTTTTGATTCAAAATTAATAATATAAGACATGTCATTTTGTCTATTGAATCAGCAACCATTGATGGACACTGCTGTTTTTGATTCTAGTAGACTCAATTTAGTTCCTCATGTTGGGGTGTTTCACTCTCATCCATTTCGGCCATCTTGTTGAAACTACATAATATGTAGTTTAACTACATAACAGACTAAATAAATGACAACTAATTTGACATATTATGTCAAATTAGTTGTCATTTATTTAGAGTGTGGCTTGCAAGATGATGTTGTGACCAGGATTAAGAAGGGAATACTTCGGTGGTTTGGGCATGTAGAAAGAATGAATGAGGAAAGAGTGACAAAGCAAATTTATGTTGCAGAGGTGAACGGCAGAGTCGGGAAGGGACGCCCTAGGCGAATGTTTATCGACGAAATTGGCGATATATTGAAAATGGGCCAAATCAAGAGTACCTTTAACCGACGAGCGTGTATGCGTAGGTATATGGATGTGGAGGAGGCGAGAGAGGTGTGTCAGGATCGTGCCAAATGGAAGTCCATAGTCTCTGCCTACCCCTCTGGGTGACAGGTGTGAGTGTTTATGTATGTATTTATGACAATAAGTCATAAATAATTACCATAATTTACTCATTTTCATGACAAACAACAATATTAAATACCTTTTTGTTGAATTTTTTTAAACAACTGTCTTTTACTTTCGGAGGTTCTTGAAATCTTCTCTAATTCAGAAATATGGTGAAATAAAATCGCCTAATATTTTTCTGCTATATATTTAATAAGACTTATCTTGTGCTCTGTTTTGTCAAATCACCATGAACGGATACAGCATTCAACAACACGTGCAAACAATAAAATTGTTTTATCAAAATAGGTGTTCCGTTCGGGCAAACTACCGCGCGCTTCGCCCATTTTAGGGTCGCCATAATTGCTCTACCGAGAGGACTATTCGCAGTGTGGTGGATAAATTTGAGTCCACTGGTTTAGTAAACGATCGACCAACACCCGTACGTCGACGAAACGCAAGATCTGCCGAAAACATCGCTGCTGTCTATAAGAGTGTGCAGAAGAATCCAAGGCAGTCAGTCGATTTCGCGTCGCTCATAATATCTCGGCCTTTCGCAGAACACAACTTGGCGAATTTCGCGTAGTGACTTGGGCCTACACCCGTACAAAATTCAACTGACCCAGGAACTGAAGGTAAATAACCATAGACAACGACGTGTATTCACTGAATGGGCTCTGGGGGAGTTAGCAACTGATCTTAATTTACGTTGGAAAATCATCGTCCATTTCTGGACGAATGGGTTCGTAAACAAACAAAATTGTCGAATTCGGGACAATACCAATCCACATGAGATCCAAAAGCGTCCAATGCATCCCAAATAAGTCACTGTTTGGTGTGGATTTTGGGCTGGCAGCCACGTAGAGGTGATGTCAACTGGCCACCGAGATCGTGCGATTTGACCCCATTAGACTTTTTCTTGTGGGGTTTCTTAAGTCACAGGTCTATGCGAATAAGCCACAAACCACAGCGGCCCTCAAAGCCAACGTAACCCATGCCATCGGTAAAATTCAGCCTAATTTATGCGCCAGAGTCATGGAAAATTGGACATTTCGGATGCACTCCACGCAGAAAAGCCGTGGCGGACATTTGAATATAGCTATATTCCACACATAATGGCATTGATTGGTGTTTCAAATGAATAAAAAATTTCGATGATATCTCACACACACTTTGTTTTATTGAAATTTAAAGATTAAAGAAGCGCTTAATGAAAGACGTTTTATTATTGGTGGTCGTTTTACTTTTTAATATTTACCCCAGAATATCGAGAATTTCTGTATGTTCGGCAACACCAAATCAGGCAATGACAGGGTAGGCGAGAATTCTTCATAAGATACTATCCCGGTCGTTCTGACTGTTCATAGCAATATTTTTGAATTTATTATGAACAAGATATCGTAAAGTAATTTTATTTCAATTCAAAACAAAAATGCCGAAAAATGAAACATATAGTTACGCTAGATGCGTGACGCAAAAGCCCCGGAATATGGGAAAAAAAAAACATAAAACGTCAAACGTGTTACAATTTTGGAAAAATAGTAAATATAATTTTATTTTCGATGTTCAATATCTTGAGGGTCTGAATCCAACCCAGCTTTTTCTTGCTGGTTCCTTCTAGGACAGTAGTATTTTCCGAACCAGTGGTAAATAAAAAATGACTTTTAATTGGTGTAATATTTAGTTTAACAGTGGCAGTGTAAGTATATGGCTAACCCATATCGTCCCAAAGTCGTCGTAAGAGGCGACAGAGGCAAAATGATAAACCCGCTTAACGAAGCGTGGCAACTATGACAGTATTCCCTCACGAGGCAACCTATGAAGGAGGCCTATATTCAGCAGTGGACTTTTATAGGCTTTAATGGAAGTATTATGTAATCTATATGAAATAAAAATTATTAAATTCTATTCTCTTTCATTATATTCTATTCTATTCATCCTTGATAGGTACCGGTGTTGTCTTGCGAGGATTTGTTGTTTATCAAAGGTTTTAATGGTGTAGTAAAGGTTTTAATGGCGGTGACAATCCTGAAGATGTTCACAGTCTGCAAACTTCCCGAAATTCCTGGAATTCGCGAGTAAAGTTAAATCCAATCCCGAGCACTAAACAAACACAAGCTAGTGATATGTTTCTCGATTCCACAGAGTCAGTAATTCATCCAGGGGGCAATGTATACGATATTACAACAAAGTTAGAAAATATACAAGGGATCTCTATTACAAAGTTTAAATATTTTATTAAACAATAACGTTAATTAATAGTTGTTAATAATCCCTGGGAAAAAGGTGCTCGCTTCCAAGTTGTTTCCAAAATAAGATTTCCAAGTACTGTGTACAAACTGTATTTCATTGTAAAATTTCACTTTGGAAAAATTATTTAAAATAAAAAAATACATTCAATAAAAATTATTTTAAATTAAAAAAAAATCTATTTTATAATACTGTAAGCTTATTCTGGGCAAAATGGAACAAATTTATAATTAAAAGCTAAAAATATGACCATGCCATGAGTATGACCAGGCCTAATTGCCATCTGAAACGTTGGGAACATATAAACAAATTTATTAAACGTGATAAAATCCGTAAAAAATGTTTCAAACTAGTTTTTTCTGCCTGAAGCTAATCTTCATATTATTATTCGATTTGGGGTCCTTCAAGAAAAGAGCCTACTCATGTTTAAAAAGCCGGCAACGCATCTACAATTATCCTGGTGTTGCATCTGTTCATCAAGTGAACCGCTTGCTTGTCTTGTTTGTCCCTTTTATTATTAATAAACAAAAATCTTTCCATTTCATCCTGTAAGTGTTGTACAAACTAATTCACGGGAAAACCTGTCTGCGTTTGCCAGTGCAAATTACTCTGACAGATGAAGTCAAAAAGCAACGTCTTTGATGCCAAAGCTCTTTCTTCTGATATGTTACTACAATTGCCAGTATACCTACCAAGATTGGCAAGTACAGCAATTCCACATGATTTTAAGTGGATCACACGTGGTCCATAGACACCTATATCTACCATCGATTAAGAATAAAAATGTTTTGACACCCCTAAGCACCAAAACCACCACGGGGACCACGCTCTCACAGAATACCAGCGTAAAATAGCAGTTTAATGCTGCTGTGTTTCGTATGGTGAGTGTAGAGAACCGGAGACCCTTTTTACTGAAACAGAGGCATTATATCTTAGTCGTCACGGCTGACAACGCATCTGCATTTTGATCCTTAATCGAGGATAGATGTAGATGTTTATGGGCCATTGCATCACCGAGTGGTCAAAATTCGACCGTATTTCATTAAATTTTTAAGTGGTTTAAGCGGCATTATTACACATTATTACTATTTACTTCTTTTCAAACTTACAACAATAACCGTCGTGTAGTTTCGGATTCGTTTACCAACATAAGCAGCCTGCCCTCATACAATATGCAGATTGGTCGACTGACTAATCCGAGTCTGTATCAGAGTTATCGCTGTCACCGAGCGATACTGTTATGAGAAACATAACAGTATCGCTGCGTGTGTAAAATTGTTATTTTATAGTTTTAATTGTATGTTTGAGTTTCGTAATCACAGACGATTGTTAGTGTGCGTAGATTTCAGCCAATGATAGATGTAGATGTTTATGGGCCACAGCTACTCATTTGTCACCATTATTCTATAAAAAAATAGAATGCCTTGATACCAGCAGAGAAAGAGCCTATGTTTCTCATACACTTACCATATGAAACACAGCAGCATTAAGCTAATATTTTATAAAACGAAGTTTTTATGAAAGAGCTTGTTACTATCTACCTCTGCCGGTTATACCTTCCTACCCCGGTCATAATAGCTGCAACGTGGCTGTACCCCGTCAAACTTTACCTTAGAAAATACCTGTGGTCAACTTTAGTATAAGCTGATGAAGAACAAGACCCATATATAAGAAAAATACCGAAAAAAAAAACAAACCTCAAAGGCATAAGAAACTGTGTCAATAGCTATGACGTGTTTCCTAGCGTAGTTCTGCAAAGCACCGGTGAGGAACGCCTGCGGGAAGTAGAAGCCAGAGATCCAAAAAACTTTCGGAATTCCACCTTCAGCCCACTGCTGCATGAAGTGCACGCGTTGACAAAGATCCTTAACCCAGGCACCTTACACAGAAAAAATATCAAATTAACAAAAGTAAATTTGAAAACAGTATTGTCTTTTAGACATTTTCAGATATCGATCTTTATATTCTTAATAATAAATTTGATAATATGTGGAGGGAAAATTAGTAGTGTATTGTGTGATTTGGCATAATTAAAGACAAAATGGAGAAGAAGTGCAGAAAGCTATAATTTATATATAACATATCTGCTACAAATACATTAAATTAATCTGTGGAGTCCCAGTCGATCCATTGGGATCGGCACATGCCACATTTGTAGACCCCTTAGAACAATTATTTTTTAAATGTTATTTATAAGAATTATACAAATAAAATCCTAAAAAAATTGTTAGAATTAGTCTCGTTACTAAATTACGAGAGTTAAGATTATACGAGAAATAAATTAAGAGAGTTTAGTGAGAGTTGACGACCTTCCGCCATTATGCTACTTTACTATTAGAACTACGTTGGTTTCGCAGGTCGATGTAGTTCTTCACAGAACGTGTAGATGGCACTGATACTGAATTATTTAATTTCTTAGATTTTCTATACCAGAGTTCTGCATTAAAGTTGCCAAGTTATTTCAAAAACCCTAAAATGGGAGTATTCGTCTATTGATCTATATATTGATTTTTAAATAATATGTTGTTTTTTTACTAATGAAATAATTCGGTAACAGCGTCATCTATACGGTGTGTCAAGTACTACATCGACCTGGGAAGCCAACGTAGTTTATTCAATGGCGCTGTTATTAATGCCGCATATGTTCCATATATTAGTTGATAGAGCCTGGTTTTAAAAACCAAAAAAATATTGACCTTGACCTGACCACAGGTTTGACAGAGCTGGTCCGATACAATGTCGGGATCTGAGAGGTTAAAAAATTTAACGTTTAACGTTAATCGTTTACGTTTATACTGTGAATCTCAAAATCATAATAGTATATTGTCCAACAGTCACACAGACTAGAGATTCACGCCAAAAAATGTTTAAAATATTGCCAACAAAATATTTGCCGACAGATATTTCAATATTCTGTTGAGTGTATGTCAAGGCAAAAAACGTTTAGTTTATATTTTGTAAATTAGATAATATATGTGTTTTATATAAACTGAGAGTAGAAAGCTTCTTAAGCTTGTTTATTGCATGAACAGCAATATTTCATAAACTACGGTTGAATTTCCACAACTGAACGACCACAAGTAAATTTATTATTAGAAAAGTATAACTTATATACATTATTTATTTAAATTTGATCATGATTACTGTTATAACATAGATTGTCCTAAATAGTTATGAAGGTGTGTACTTGCATAACATTATTAAGAAATAATGTTACTTCAATCAACCTGTTTGTCATTAGTTTTGCTACCTAGCGCAATACATGTATTTTATTAGATCCAACAAATATAATCTGATATCACCGGGTCTAAGAGATAGCAATGTTTTCGAAGGAGCATTTCAGGTAGGCTAGTTTTTTGATATTATGCGTTCTCTCTCACTCTACCGGCTAGCATACGAACTATAGTAAAATTATTTTGTGCGTGCAGTTGGGATCATAAATCAAAGCTCGGCCTCAGCCCGGCTAGGGCGATGAGCATGTTTCACAGGCGCAACGGCATTATCGATAACAACAAATTTGATTTTAGATATAAGTTATTATATTTATCTTTATTTTTAATATAACTTGTTACATTCCACACATTTGTACTTATAGTTTTTTAATACATAGATACCTAATTAATAATTTATTTTAAATCATTATTATTCTAATTTTAATAAATACTTTGTTTTATCTATTTTTTTAATTTTTATCATTAACTCACATAATGACAAAACTAAATACACTCTCGATAACGCTTGTCGACAACAATAATGCGCATCACTATGCTCGCCCCTAAGAAGAAGAGAGAGCGAAATACTATTATGATTTATGACCCAAACTGCACGCACAAAATAATCCTAGTATATCTCGCTGGCGGTGGAGGTTGAGTACATTAGTGCAAATCGTACCTGTAGAGTTAAATTAATAATTATTCAAATAATTTGAAGAAGGATTTTTTACTTTTCGTTGAATTTATTTATTTTTTCTAAACATAAATATATTATTTCCAGACATTTTTATCATTGCGTACCAAAGTGTTTAGTATTGCTGAAATTTTAACACTATGTTATTAAAATATAGATAAATAGAGTGTACGGAATGAGGGTAAACAAATAAAAGAAAATGTGAACAAATGAAGGTAGAATGGTAATCTCCCACTTGTTTTAGCAGTATAAAGTATCACGCAGCCGACTAAGAGGAACAGTTTGTAATTCTACGAGTCTCTCTATCGTTACAATGCCCGTTGGGGTATTCTACTAGAGTAGGCAAGGAAGGTCGTGTGGCTGAAAGGCTGCCTTGTGTTACATTGAGATGGATAGTGATGCTGTTGGTTTGCATACTTTGGTGTTATCATGTAATTGGGGTCATGATAGTAAGCAGGGTTTGTAACCGAGTGGTGTTCTCTTATTTAAATACTTTTGACAATAATTTCTAACATCAGAAGTGGAACAGTTTCTTACATCAGAAGTGGTATTAAAGCCTTTTCCTGTAGCTTTACATTGAAATTTCTTACAATAGTATATATAGTATAGTAGTATTATAGTAAAATAAATAGTTATAGCCTACCTAAAATTCTTGTTTTTCCGATGTTCCTAGCTCCAATACTAACCATTGTTCATTTAAATTCTTCAAAAGTACCACATTTACCGTTTACAGACACTTCAATCTACGGGTAAAGTCATTTGATTTAATAAAAAAATTATTGACTCTCAATGTGGTATGTAAAATAGATGCTAGATGGTCTAAACACGACTAATTTAATTTAAATCGGTAAGTTATGAAATCGTGGATTGTTATGAATGGTATGCATACGATAATTTTATGAAATACATACATACATACATAAACACTCACGCCTGTCACCCAGAGGGGTAGGCAGAGACTATGGACTTCCATTTGGCACGATCCAGATAGACCTCTCTCGCTTCCTCCACATCCATATACCTACGCATACACGCTCGTCGGTTAAAAGTACTCTTGATTTGGCCCATTTTCAATATATCGCCAATTTGGTCGATAAACTTTCGCCTATGGCGCCCCTTCCCCACTCTGCCGTTCACCTCTGCAAAATAAATTTGCTTTGTTACTCTTTCCTCATTCATTCTTTCTACATGACCAAACCACCGAAGCATTCCTTTCTTACTCCTGGTCACAACATCATCTTGCAAACCACACTCTTCTCTTATCAAACAATTTCTCACTCTGTCCTTCAGATTCATCCCTAACATACTCCTTAATGACTGCATTTCTACAGCATTTATTCTACTCTCGTGCTTCTTCTGCCACACCCAACTTTCACTACCATACATTAAAGTAGGCACTAACACAGCATTTTATGAAATAAAGTTAATTTTATTAATTTAATAAAGGAGACTATCGTTTTTGGGCCAACTAGAAATTTTAACGTAACTTAATTTTATTACACATAAAATAAAGATACCAAATTATTATAGTAAACGGCCTAAAGACTTTATGAAAATTTAACCGGAATCAGGAAATCTGAAAAAAAGAGTTGTTTTGATATTCGTGTTCTAACTAATGTAATATAAAAAAAATGCTTGTGAAGAAGAAGGAACTATTAAAAAGATTTTTCATCAATCTTAAAATACCTATAAATGCTGAATGTACCTACAAATTTGTTTTATACTATTAATTATAGACCAGTGCATATTTTAACTTATAATGTCGGTGAAAACTAGTAGACAATCGCTTTGAGATTGTTTTAGGTTATTGTGATATTCATATTTGAATTGTTAATTTCTCAGTATTCCCGTTAGATACGGTTAAAGTAATATTACTACTGTAATCTATAGATTAAAGGGAATAAATCGACACTCATTTCATTAGGTTACGCCAGAATTTAACTTTAACGTCAGAATTAGTGTTGGGCCCATTCCAAAAAGAAATTGTCTACTTTATTAATTTTTTAACTGTTTAATTTAACAAGAAAAAGTTATATCAATATAATTATTTAAAGACGAAACCGAGATAATAGCAAACACTGTATACTATATTCAATCGCATTGTCCCGCAGGCTTACCTATAGATATGTAACATATGTTTATCTCTTTTTATCGTTTCATCGAGTTTCAAATTGCAAAGATTGTAAAGAAGTATTTACTTCAAAAACTTATAATTTTTGAGACATTTACACAATTTTTATTCAGTAGAATATTGTCTCCTTTATTTGTATAAAATCCTCCTACAAACTTACCTTTTCAAAGTAAACTCAGATTTCAGATTCGGTGCTTTACTTGAGTGTCTTTTAATTTAAACCTAATTCTATGTTATAATTGTTTATGTAAACCAAAACAATCTTACCTAAGGGCTTGAGCGAGGGATAAGCCTTAGAGCTCCACATTGTCGGGACCGCTTGCCGTGTAAGGCTCCCTGCCATACTCTCCAACGCCTCCGACATTACAACAAGGCCCTTCAAAGCTTTCAGCAAATCCCTGTTAAAATTATTCGGTAACAGATATTCATTGGCCTGTATGTATACCGACGAACACTCCTATAGTTTAGTTTCCTATAGTTTAGTTTACTAAAATAGGGGCATTCCATCTTAGTCCGCACGGGTGACAATGCGTTGTCACCCGTGAGGACTAAGATGGAATGCCTCTTTGCCAGTAAAAAGGGTCTCCGGTTCTCTACACTCACCATACGAAACACAGCAGCGTTAAGCTGCTACTTTACGCTGGTTTTCTGTGAGAGCGTGGTCCTTCCCCGGTCGAGCCGACCCAAAAAATGTTGTTTTGGATTGATGGAATAGATTAAAAGCATAATGGAAAATATTGAATCTCGATGTCAACCTGGATTTTTTTTATGTATTAAGAGTGACAAACGGATATACAGTCCACCTAATTGTAAGTTGATGCTATGGTCCATAGACTTTTGCGTCTATCCTTGATTAAGTATCAAAATGAAGACGCGTAGTCACCCCTAAAGGCTAAGATAGAATGCCTCGTTATAAGTAAAAACGTTATCTGTTACTCCACACTTATCATAAGGAACACAGCAACATTATGTTGCTGTTTTATGATCGTATTCTGTGAGTCTGTGGTCCTTCCACGGTTGAGCCAATAGATACTTGCCGCAACCCTAGCTGCAGCATGGCGTCATTACGTTATAAATATGGAATATTTAGGTTTATATAAAGTCACAATCTAAATATGGGACGATATACCCTGTAGTTTTTTGCGTTATTTTTTATTAATTAGGACATCCGAAGTTAGCTCCGGTATGTGGCACGAAATATCGTGGTGTGGCTTAACATAATATTGTGGTGGCAAGCCTTTACTATATGAATGACAAGCTCGTGGAAACTCTCGCCGTGTGAGGTGGTGGGAGGAGGGTTGGCACGACCCCCCGCAGAAGAACACAAAAATTCTCCGATCACACTCTAATTTCTTGGCTGTTAAACGGGAAATGAAGCAGTGGTCTTCAACAGATATGACAACATACAGGTAATTGAACATACGGATCTTCAAATGCATGCGGTGGGACTTACGCAACTTCAATACAGCTCGTATTGAAGAAGCGATCGAGCTGAACCAAGGCTCCAAAGTCTTTGCCAGAGATCTGTGTGCCAGAAAAAGCCAACTGTCGAAACTGAATAACAAATGTGGCTGCATTGTTTTCGGGACACCTGAGATTTTGAGTGAGATTGAAAGGTTCTATGGGTAGCTGTACACATCATCGTTGGAGCCACACGCAAGTGTGAGTAACGATTCAAGAGCGAGTCTTATCCGACACTATTCCGATGGGGACGTCAGTCTGATCGAGATTAGAATGGCTCTCTAGCACCTTAAAAACGGCAAGTCCCCAGGCGAGGATGGAATTACAGCGGAGCTTCTGAAAGCAAGTGGAAAACCGGTACTTGAAGTCCTTCAGAAGCTCTGTAATTCCGTTCTCCATGGTGGCACTACACCGAAGCCGTAGATCAGAAGTGCGGTAGTCTTGTTCTTCAAGAAAGGCGACAACACCCCTTTGAATAATTAAAGACAGATTTCCTTTCTGAACCGCTACTACGTGCTGTTTTCGAGAGTCATTACGAATCGTTGCGCACTCAGGTTCGACGACTTCCAGCCTCCCGAACAAACCGGTTTCCGAAAAGGCTTTAGCACCATAGACCGAGGAGTATAATTTGCCACTATGTCTGGCGTATGTGGTGCCTAGTTAATTGTGAGTATATCGAAGTACTGAAGTGTTTGTACAGTAGGGCTACCAATTCCAAATCCAATTATAGAGATGTAAGACAGGCTGATATTATATCCCCGAAACTCTTCACCCTGTATTGGAAAAAGTTTTCAAGCTACTGGACTGGAAATAATACGGTATTAACATCAATGGCGAGTTTTGCCGATCGCACTTGAAACATTGCCAATATTTCTCGGGAAAACGTCACCGAGTACTGGAACAAACTTATGTCTGAAGTCGAGTCTTTGCTGGATAAAGTCTCGGATTAGGGGCGACTAAATCTAGTCCAGTTTAATCTTCAAAAGACACAATTTTGTGCATTTACCGCTAAAAAGAACCCATTTGTCGTATCTCCTCAGTTTGAAAGTACTCCCCTTGTTGCCTCAGCCAGTATCGGAATCCTCGGCGTCGACATATCGAGTGACGTGCAGTTTCGTGGTCACTTGGAAGAGAAGGCCAAACTAACCTCTAAAAGCTTGGCGTGCTCAGCAGAGTGGGACAGAATTTCATGCCGGCACAACGCCTGCAACTTTACAAGGCGCAGGTTCGGCCTCATATGGAATACTGTTCCCATCTCTGGGCAGGGGCTTCCCAGTGCCAGCTCCTTCCACTTGACCGCATCCAGCGCAGAGTGGTTCGAATCGTCGCCGACCGAGTTCTTTCCGATCGGCTTGACTCACTGGCATTGCGTAGAGATGTTGCATCTCTTTGCGTATTTTATCACATCTATCACGGGGAGTGCTCTGAGGAATTGTTCGGATTAATCCCAGCCGCCAAATTTCACGAACGCACATCGCGGCAGAACTCCCGATACCATCCACACCATCTGGATGATTGGCGGTCCACCACTGTGCGATTTAGAAGATGTTTTCTTCCTCGCATAACGTCCTTGTGGAATAGTTTACCACCAGCGATTTTTCCAGGCCGATACGACTTAGGGACCTTCAAGAAAAAAGCCTACTCCTTTTTAAAAGGCCGGCAACGCATCTGCAATTCCCCTGGTGTTGCGGTTGTTCATGGGCGGCGGTAGTCACTTATCATCAGGTGAGCCGCATGCCCGTTTGCCCCCTCTCCTATAAAGAAAAAAAAACATCACTTACCTTCGATTTGCCGACGATATAGTCCTTATGGCAGAATCGCTGGAGGACCTAAGGACTATGGTCAATAACCTCAATAGTGTCTCCCAAAGGATAGGTCTTAAAATTAACATGGACAAAACAAAGATCATGTGTAATGTCCATGTCACACCCATGTCGGTATTAGATCCGAGCACTAAGCTCGAAGTTGTTGCAGAGACGACGAGAGAAGTTAAGTCCAACTTCGACCGAGAGATCAATCGACGGATTCAACTCGACTGAGCAGCGTTCGTGAGATTACGAGACATCTTCTCGTCAGTTATACTTCAAAATTTGAAAACAAATTGAACATCCAGTGCGTGTTGCCAGTGATAACTTATAGATATGAGAGTTGGTCCTTCACTGCTGGCCGGATGAGGTATCTCAAGGTCGCTCAGCGAGCTATGGAGAGGGCTATGCTCGGGGTATTTCTGCGTGATAAACTTAGAAATGAGGATATCCACAGTAGACCCAGAGTGACCAACACAGTCCAACGGATTAGTATGCCGATGGGTCTGCCATATAGCTCGAAGAATCGACAATCGATGGAGAAGAAATGTTTTTGAGTGGTAGCCTCGTACCGGTAGGCGAAGAATAGGGCGACCGGTCGTGCCGGAGGGGCTTGTTAGCCATGGCTTGATCACCCGCGGTGAACAAAGAGGAACCCCTTGGTTGGCTCGTGGTGTGGGGCAGGCCCGAGGTGGCCACTCCGAGTGGGCTTGGCGAGCCCACTTTGGATGTGTGTCAGTGGGCTGCGGAGAGAGGGGTGTCTTCTTCCCCTACCACTGCAGCCGAGGTGGAGTCGCGGAGGAAGAGGAGTGTTGGTATGGCGATGCGCCACTCGCCCTATCCTCTAGGACTCTAACGGGGCCGCACCGTTGATGCGGTGGTGGTGGGGCCGCGGGGGGAGAGGAGTGTCGGTGTTGCGAGGCGCTACTCCCTCTACCCTCCGCGGCCGAAACTTGGCTGGTGGTGGAGACAGAGACCAGACTGGGGTCGAAAAAGCGGGTGCTACTAAGCACTCGATTTTCCTAGTCCCATGGCCTCCGCGTATGGGACACGAGGGAGTCCAATACGCAGGTGGAGTTGAAGGCCGTGGAGGGGGGCGTACCTTGTGTTCACGGTGCCCCTTGCCTGAGAAGGAGAATGGGGAGGAGAAGTCCTCCCCAAGAAGGGGCTGCCATGGGGCGGCCGGTGCCGGTGAAGCCACGGATGTGTGCGGAAGCGTTGCCGTGGCCCTGCCAATATGCGGCAAAGGTGGAACACCATGGGGTTTTAGTCGATGCGAGTCCGACATAACCCGTCATTGCCCCCGCGAGGCGGTTATGCGTAGGCATTTCCTCATGTAAAAAAAGGGCGATCCCCTACTAGGTGAAATAACGACATGCCGGAAGTCAGTGAAAGCAGGTGATTCAAGACCCTGCTTTGTAGCATTCCTTGGCCTATGTTCAGCAGTGGCTTGTGACGGGCTGTGTAATGACGTGATAGTCGATAAACTTTTTTGGTGAATATTTTCCAAAACATTTCTTTTTTTATATATTTTTGTTATATTTACACCAGTCTAAAAACACTTACTTCAGAGAGTGGTCGATTACGTTCAACAATTTGTTATATCGTATTGCCTCTTGTATCAGCACAGCATTCAACGATTCCTTGTATGATACGGGATAACTAGAAAAGACAAATAAATATAATTATAACTTCTCTACATCAGGCTGTAAAAACCGTTATAAGAAGGATATTTTTCTCATAATTCGTTCTTAAGTTTACGCGAACACTACACTTTGAAATGAAAACAGTATTAATAATTTTGTGTTTACACTGTAAAAATTCTGAAGGGAATTCAAAGTGAAACTCATCGCGTAGCCTACCTGAGGGCAGAACAATGTCAGTCGGACCAGATGGTAACTTACTAAAGGTGAAACTATTTCACCTTTAGTAAGTTACGTTAGAAAATAAACGGCTTTTTTATTTAATGGATTACGAAAAAGAATCATAATAAATAATATATCAGCATTAAAAAATAAAGTGTTTCATTTTATTTTAAAGCTTATATATTAAATTATTATAATATATTTATAAAATATATATTTATTAAAATATACTACTATATTTATTAAAATAGCAGCTTAACACTGCTGTGTTTCGTATCGTGAGTGTAGAGAACCGGAGACACTTTTTACTGGAAAAGAAGCATTCCATCTTAGTCTTCACGGCTGACAACGCATCTGCAATTTGATTCGCAAACGAGGATAGATCTAGATGTCTATGGGCGACAGCAACCACTTACTATCAGGTGGACTGTGTGCTCATTTGTCACAAAAAAATAGACGCAATAATGCCTCTTCGTATAGCGTAACTGTGAAATCAGCAAAAGGTATGCAACTACTGCGTCCCTAAAACGTTATCGGCATTGATGGTATAGATTCCTAGTGTCACGGTCACACCCAGGTCTATCTGGCTAAAATATATGTCGGAGATTCAGCTGAAAATCCCAATTTTGATCTCGGAAATACATCAGATAGCGTTAATTGTTAAAAATTCGAGTAGTAAAAGTGTGAGAGCGAATGTTCAACTTGCTGTCTTGCTTACACATTATCATAATCGGTAATAAGACAGCATAACCCACTATGCATTCAGTATAAATTATAGTTCGACCACACCGTAATATGTCCCTGTCACGACCACACACCAGTGTAACGTGAGGTACGTAATTACATAATAACACCAAAGTATGCAAACCCACAGCAACACCACTTATCTCAGTGTAACACATGGCAGCCTCTCAGCAACACCAATCCTCCTTGCTTACCCTAGTAGAATTAAATAGAAAAAAACAACGAACAGAACCACGACCAGAACCGCGACACTATCTTAGCACTAGTACAATTACTACAGTCGCAGAATGACTTGAGCGGAATCTCTCCCGCACAGAACTACAGTAAAATTTATATACTGTACAAATTTCTCGATATATCCTCAATTCCACCTCAATTAAAGCGGTATTTTTAGACGCTTCGACCTATATAATATGAAACGCACGCACCGTAATCACAGCTGCGCCCTCTTCTCCCAAAAGAGAGTCGCTTCCGATCCGACAAAGCGGCTTAATCGGCCAATTGTCAGTTCCCAAAGTGGAGATTAGTGGGTATCACTTAGGGTCCCAGTAGGTAGTCACAGTGAGTCCCACATAACCACGACAGACCGGCTGTCGTGGTATGCGTAAAGCATTCTCCACTTCTTCGCCGTATCGGGGTAGCCCTTTCCAATTGCTTCCGGGCGCAAAAAAAATCGTAATCACATACGACATTTACATGTTTTGGTGTGTGTACGTAAATAGTACCATTGTTTTATGGACGTCAGTCAGAATACATCACAAACGTAAGTGATTGTGACCATGTGGTGGGCGTTGTAAGAATATCCACTACCTTATATCATCCCATGGGAGCCGTAAGAGGCAACACAGGGAAACAAACCAGGAGTAGGGCAGCACCATTTTCCTAATAAGAAATAGAAAATTAAAAAAAAAACTGCGGTTTCCAAGCAGCCTGCCAAGCGTGGCAACTACGTTAATATATCACCTATTAGGTAAATATTATAAACTACCTGTTCCCCGAGACTTTTTTACGTAGTAGAGCCATACTGCAGCTATATTAGTAGTATAGCTGTGGCAGCTTACACATTGCAGCGTAAAATAGCAGCTTACACTGCTATGTTTCGTATGGTGAGTGTAGAGAACTGGAGACCCGTTTTACTGGAAAAGAGGCATTCCATCTTAGTCCTCACGGGTGACAACGCATCATTTTGATTCCCAAACGAGGATAGATGTAGATGTCTATGGATCACAGCAAACACTTCCCATCAGGTGGACTGTGTGCTCGTTTGTCACCCTATCCTATATAAAAAAACTTCGCCCGCGTATAATTTATTACGATTGGATTTCATGGGTTTTTATATTTTTCGCGGAACCCTAATTCTTTGTCTAAAATAAAAGTGGCCTAAGTTACTCCTTACAATATCAGCTATCTGCCAGTGAAAGTCCCGTCGAAATCGATTCAGCAGTTTCGGAGATCAGCCGAAACAAGCAGACATACAGACAGACAGACAGACGGCTCCGTGGCGCAGTGGCTTAATTAGTTGCTGCGTTGGGGGCCGCGGGTTCGAATCCCGCACGGAACAAATATTTGTATGACCTACAAATAATTGTTCCGGGTCTGGATGTTTGTCCTTGTGCAATTTGTGTTTGTAAACTGCCTCCACGATACAGGAGGAAATCCTAGTGTGGAGGTAACTTTTTTTTAAAAGAAAAAGAAAGACAGACAAAAATTAAAAAAATGTATTTTTGTTATAAGTACCGTATGTACTTTCATATGCCTTTAGTAAAAAAATGTTATTTTGACATTACAAACAGACACTTCAAATTTATTATTTGTATAGAGAGATACAGGGAGGAATGTTCAGCAGTGCACTTTAATACGTTCCATTGTTTAGAGCAAATGAAGTGTCTATTGGACGAGGTTAGGAAGAATCGCCTTGTCCTTAGTCAACAGCCATCCTATACAATTGTATATTATTATTTAAATAATTGTAATATTTGATGGTGAGTTTTTTGAGTATTTTAAGACGCCTACGAGTTTTAATAATGTCCTTCAGGCAGGTCACGACAGCCAGTCTCTACGCCATCTGCGCAAGACATCAATGCACGAGTGTGTGCGCAAACACAGGTGCACTCTTTATTCCTTCACTCTTATAGTCCTATTTTTTTCCTTCACTGGCAGATAGCTGATGTTCTAAGGAGTAACGTCAAATTAGGTTCTGAGCAATATAATTAAAACATTAAATTACACGCGAGCAAAGTCGCGGAGAACAGCTAGTTTTTAATATAAAGCTGTTAAGACTTACTTCTCTGATATAAAATGCAAATCGAGCTGTGACGGCAGTACTTCTAGAATATCTTTTGCCGCTCTTTCCGTCTTCTCTTCCGTAGAGATTCCTCCATCACTACTCACCTCTTTGGGTTGAAGATCACGTAAGGTGTCTAAAAACGAGTAGAAGTTATTAATTAAGATTACAAATAAAATCCGTAACACACTGTCCGTACTTAAAATAATCCATCCATTACAACCCTTTACAACCTGCCAAACATACACAAACTTATAACGTTTCTGCAGCTTTATTCATAAACTGAAGGTAAAGTGAAGGTTTACCGTTTTAAATGTGGTAGAGCTATGCTGCAGCTATATTACTAGTATAGTTGTAGCACAAATGGATCGGCTCCAACGGGAAAAACTATGCTCTCACAGAATACCAGCGTAAAATAGCAGCTTAATGCTGCTGTGTTTCGTATGGTGAGTGTAGAGGACCGGAGACCCTTTTTACTTTTCGAGGCATTCCATCTTAGTCCTCACGGGTGACAACGCATCTGCATTTTGATTCGTAATCGAGAATAGATGTAGATGTCTATAGGCCACAGCAACAACTATATATCCACATCTATCCTCGATTAAGAATCAAAATATAGATGCGTTGTCGGCCCTGACGACTATGATGGAATGCCTCGTTTCCAGTAAAAAGGTGTTTTGAAGTCCTGCAGTGGTATGCTTAGATTTAGTTTTAATTTTATTAACAGTATTCCAAGCAGGTGGTAGTACCCAGCCTCCTTCTCTATTGAAATTAGGATGTTTTATTTTATATAATGTTTTAGTTTTATAACAGTGGTAGAGCCACACGGCAGCTTTTGCTGTCGCACGGATGGGCCGGCTCGAACCGGGGTGGTACCACGACCTCACAGAATACCAGCGTGAAGTAGAGGTTTACCTCTGCGTTTCGCTTGGTGAGTGCAGGTAGCTGGAGGCCCTTTTTACTGGAAATGAGGCATTCCATCTTAGTCCTCACGGGTGACAACGCATCTACATTTTGATTTGTAATAGAGGATAGATGTAGATGTCTATGGGCCGCAGCAACTACTTACCATCAGGTGGACTGTGTGCTCGTTTGTCAACCTTATCCTATTAAAAAAATTCAATAGACTTACGTATCATCCTTGGAAGGAATCTATGTTCTTTGTCTATCAAATCTGATGTAATGGTGAGGGCCATCTAGGATATGATCACAAGCTACAGACTTCCTGGACCGTTGGTGATTCACGTTAGCTATATGTTCTTTTACACGAGTGTTTATATAGATATTTTTGTTTGAACTATATAATTTGGGGTATTTTATTCTATTTAATTCTTTGAAGACAGATTTTACTTTTCATGAAAGTAATTTTTCATGATTATATAAAAATATGGCGTAACATTTTTTTAAATGTTACCCCTACAATAGGATTTTATCCTGTATCGTGGGGGCAGTTTGCATACATAAATTTCACAAGAACAAAAATCCAGACCCGGCACAATTATTTGTAGGCCATAAAACTACTTGTTCTATGCGGGAATTTATCCCGCGGCCCCTAGCTTTGCAACTCATTGTTAATCCACGGAGCGTTCTATAAAAAAAAAAGAAAGACGAACATACAGTTCAATTAAGAACTTTCTCCTTTTTTATAACTTGTTCTGACCCTATCTGTTTTGATAGCCTGATCAAAACGACTAATAGACTAACTTAGACAATACTGTGTCTCAGAGACTGCGTAGCTGATGTTGGCGTTGCTGTGCAGTCCGAAGAGCGCTGGGTCGTCGTTGAGAGGCAACGTGCGGATATACGTCGTGTAGTCTTCAATCGTCGCCGACGCTGGTTGCTAAGGATACACATGAATTGTCAGATCAATGGCCAAATACTTAAAACTCAATTCAACATAATTTAAGAAAAAAACTGTTTTAAAACCTGTGCTATACTCAAATATAAAGTATACAAAATTCCGCCAAATTTCACGAACGCACATCGCGGCCGAACTCCCACACACTATCTGGATGATTGGCGGTCCACCACTAAGCGATTTAGAAGATGGTTTTTTCCTCGCACGACTTCCTTGTGCAATCGATTACTATCAGCGATTTTTCCGGACCGATACGACTTAGGGACCTTAAAGAAAAAAGCGTACTCCTTTTTAAAAAGCCGGCAACGCATCTGCAATTCCCTCCCTGGTGTTGCAGTTGTTCATGGGCGGCGGTAATCACTTACCATCAGGTGAGCCGCATGCTCGTTTGCCCCCTCTCCTATAAAAAAAAATACACAAACGCTGCTCAATTTTAAGATACCGTTAAGTCTCGTGCTGTCTCTATCGCTTTAAGTTAAAGTGACTGTGACAGCACGAGACTTAACGACATCTTAAATTGAGTAGCGTATGAGTATTGGACACAGGTGTTTAAAATTGTTATTTTTTTAATTATGTTTCATAATTATTATGTTCGGTGAGTTTGATAGCTTTATCGGGAGGGACTCTCTAATAGAAATCCCGCAAGTAATGCTATTTTAGACCGATTTATATCTATATGTCGCAGTAAGATTGTTGAAGCCGCGATATTATAGTTATATCCGGGATATAACTATACATATATCGTAATATAGTTATATGAAAGTAGTTCATAACTGTCTTACTAGAATTATAACTATGATACGAGCACGATCTAGTAATATAACTATCTTACTAGACTAATTTATGGAAAAAATTATATGTACATGTTATAGTCAAAACTCATAACCGGTCAAAAAAACATTTGACTGCAAAATCAGGCAAAAGTAGTATTGTCTAAGGACGTTTATCAATACTACTTTTGAATTATACTTTTTAAATTAAAATTTAAATTATTCTAATATTATATTTTATGTCATTATAAAATACGCAGTTTTAGATTGGCCGCACTTTGACCTACTGTCAAAAAAGTAACATGAATAACAACACAACGGGAACTAAAGATCCAATGTCAATATGAAAATTTTTCAGCAAGTCTTTTTAACTTGTTATTTCTTTGATCCTGAACGTTTTTTTGTTGTTGCATCAATTGCACAACAGTTGTAATCCGTTCCCACACTACATGACGATATTCCACAAACAATATGAACATTTCGTCTACATAAGTAACACTAGGGTGTTCCTGTACATTCAGTATACAATTAAGTATAATAATTTCACTAGATTAGTCAAGTAAGACTAGATCGTTTTCGTACCATAGTTATATTCCTAATAAGACAATTAGGAACTGCTATCATAAAACCATGATACTAATTATCACGGATTCAACCATCTTGCTGCGACTATATATTAATATAATTAATAGAATCAGGCGTTACTTTACGGAAATCCATTATATTAAAGTTCGTAAAATTTGTCTTGCGTACTTCCACTCGATAAAATAAAATTATGTGTCTTACATAGTTTGAAGAGCTGACTGCTAGAGACATCGTAGAGTCTACATCACCTGAAGATACCGTGTAGAGGCGAAACACTTGTCGTATTGTCGTAAGTGGTGTGTCTTTCCTAGTGTAGTGGTATTGGGAGTAGTGCTGCTGGGATTAGTGGTGACGGGGATAGTGCACGCAATTAAGGGAGGGCGGGAGGTGCTCTTCAAACTAGGTAAGACACATCCTTTTATTTTATTTAGCGAATGTACGCAAGGTAATTTTTACCACCATTAATATATATTAATTCGTGAAGTAAAAACTTTGTACCTCTTTTATTGCGCGCACGGAAGCGTGTGAGATTTGGCATAGTTAGTTTATATAAATAAATAATTATAATAAATAAATTTTATTTCGTTTTTAAAAAGTACATGCCTTAAAAGCTAATAGATTGATTAGATGATAGATTGGAACCTCCATTTAAGCAAATAATGCCTGTGTTTGGAGTGTCCGCCCTTCCATTACTATATCCAGGTTACAATACAGTATGGATAAACATATTCTATATACATATTAATGCTATATATTACTTAAATTCTAAAATTAGGACAAACAATTGTTAGGAACTAGTCTACTTATAAATACTGTAGGGTATGCGAGTGAAAGTTTATTTACTTATGTATACGTGTTGTGTGCGTGTGTGTGTCTGTGTGTTTGTGTCTATGCTTGGGTGAGTTAAAAAGAGTGTGTGTCATTACAGTGTCTGAATCTGAACAAATCATGCTACACGATCCAGTAGCTTCTCAGTTTCGTCATATGTCTTATGATGAATCCATTCTAACAAAAGGTTTTTACAGTTGTGATATGTTTTGTCGTATATATTACATATATTTTATTATAAAGAAAGGCAGAACGCGATATAAATTGCAGCCATGTTTCTACGTCGTTTATTTAAATGGCATGGATCATAAGACAATGATTTGTGAGTTTTGAGGCTTGTCCAGAATATATACAACTTCCTGACAGAGACTAAACCGCTGATACGAAATAGAAGATCGGTAGAAAAGCGTCTCTTCTTAGAGTACATAACTTTAATAAGAGAACGCTCCGCCCTCTCTGACTCCAGAAATCGAGTTGTTGCTGCACCACCCCAGTTTTGTTTTGTTTGGTGAGTCCTCATCCAATTTTTCTGGCATTACATATTTGAGGGTTTTGAAGATCCAAGTTAGTTTCCTCATTCTATTGATGACATGATCAAGGTGTGGGAACCATGGTAGTCTACAATTACCCCCAGATATTTTGTCAGAACTACCTTATCGATCCTAGGGTAGACACAAGTGTTTTTATTAGTATCCGTTGTACATTCATGAATTTTTAAACTGAAGTCCGCCTGGGGTTATATATGGACTAGGAGTGCAGAAAGTTAAAGTTATAATATGTGTTACATCAAATAAAATAAAATAATGTATTAATTGTTTACGTTCATAATGCCAATGTCAAACACATAATAGTTTGCGGTCAAACAGTCGCACAGAGTAAAAATTGTCGCCAAAGAATTTTAAAATGTTGCTAATCAATAATTACTATTTTGTGTGATTTCAAATGTTCCTTCCTCAATAGTCTGTGGATTGTATATCAAAGCAAATAAAAAAGTATTTATTTTAGGTTTATTATATGCGATATCTGTGTTTTAATGTGTAGTTTAAAGTGTAACACAGCTTAAAAAACTTAAAAACTTATGAATTGCGGTCGAATATCGACCACTAGACGATCACTAGCATCTATAAATGTTAACTTAATGTCGTAGTGTACCAACGGCGTAAAATAATCTACTTCGATATATCATCCCGTATCATACTATTTAACAAGGCTTTTGAAAGGGTGAAAATATTTAGCACGGTGAATGTGGAGAGGTAAAGAGTTCCACAAACGCACAGCAGTTACAGTAAAGGATTTCTTAAAAAGGAAGGAAGTGTGCAAAAGAGTAGAGAGAGAAAGATTGACAGAGGATCGATGGAAACGTTTATGACAAGGGAAAGATACTGGAAACGGTCTTTTAAATAACGAGGAGTATAAGAATTAAACAGCACGCCATACTAAGGGGAGAGAATGTAAGTATTCCTGCGAAGGTGGATCGGGAGCCATTTTAGTTGTTTGTGAAATTCAGAGATATGATCATATTTGCGAAGCCCAAATATAAATCTAATACATACATTTTGATTGCGCTCAAGCTTATTAAGCCGTCATATCTGCAGCGTGAATGGGTTGGCTCGACAGAGTAAGGAACAAGTTCGCTAAAAATATTATGGATAAATAGCAGCATAATGCTGCTACATTTCGCGGGGTGAGTGATGAGAACCAGCGATCCTTTTACAGGTAAGGGTGCATTATATATTAGTCCCAGGGGTGACAACGCATCTGTATTTAGATTCTAAATCGAGGATAATTGTAGTTTCCTCACTGCATTAATTTACCATCAGGTGAACTGTGTGCTCTTTTGTCACTCTTATTCAGTAAAAAATTGACAATCGACACTGCCTTGGACTATGCTTTTGAGGATGATAATATCAATCATTAAATAAGTAATTGATGAACATATTTTTTACTGATTATAGAGTTAAAAAAGAGGATTTACAGCACGTAATACTGAGTATCAAATGCAAACCTATGGATCGCTGCAACAAAAACAAAGAGAGACAACAACAAAAAGCAACATTGATGCGTTGTCACACCTGCGGACAAAAAGTTATGGATTGCCACATAATATGTAGTTGTATCCCGCCTTTCAAACTTATTAGAATGGATTATGATAAATTAATAAAAATAGAATAATATAATAAAATAATAGAATAGAATAGAACAGAAAATAATGGAATAGAACGGAACGGAATATAAGGGAATGAAATAGAATAGAACGGAAAAGATTAGAAATTCTTTTGACGATTGGCGCTCGCAATATTCAGATTCCTCAAATCAAAGGAGTTAGAGGTCTGGTAGGGCGATCACAAATCTACCGACTGCGGCAATTCCTCCCAACTTTTAAAAGAGGTTGATGTCCAACAGTCGATTATCTATGAGCTAATGATGATGATGAAGATGATGAAATTGATGTTGCTATTCACCTGCTTGTAGGCTCCACTCTCATCGAAACAGTATCGTTCACTGAGAACCGCCGAGGTGTAGTAGTCTGCCAGCAAGTAGAGCAAGCAGCGTCGGTCCCAGTCGTCAGTGACACGACCGCCATAGTTGATGTGCCCAGCAGTGTATGTTAGCATCTAGACGACGTTAAGATCTTGATAGTTTCCATGTCGAGAATCAATTAGATTAGGTATTAATAATTGAGACTAAGATGTTAACAGTCATATACTGTAATTGCCAATTCACCTGGAGTTCGCGGCGATAACATCAAGCTTAGAAAATGTTTAAAAAATGTTTATTAAAGGCCTAAGAATTATTAAATAATAATTATTAAAAATAATTATTAAAAGCTTTTTTTATAGGATGGGGTGACAAACGAGCACACCGTCCACCTGATGGTAAGTGGTTGCTGTGGCCCATAGTCATCTACATTTATACTCGTTTGCGAATCAAAATGCAGATGCGTTGTCACCCGTGAGGACTAAGATGGAATGCCTCTTTTCCAGTAAAAAGGGTCTCCGGTTCTCTACACTCACCATACGAAATATAGAAGCATTAAACTGCTATTTTACGCTGGTATTCTGTGATAGCGTGGTCCTTCCCCGGTCGAGCCGACCCATTCGTACTACAACTATACTACTAATATAGCTGCAGCGTGGCTCTACCACGTATAAAAGGTAGCTGAAGGTAGCCTGGTTAACTGAGATCATATTGTTTTACTTATAACTGTACCTTAGTCCTCTGTATAATTGTAATCATGAAACGCATTTCTATGTTAAACCTGACACTAAGCATAAACCACTTTTTTGAAATAAGGCCGAACTAAAATAAAACTTACCAAAAATGGTAGTTTTTGGTAAGTTTTATTTTAGCTCCCACAGTTTTATAGCCAGATACAGATATAGATTTTAGCCATTACCATTACAGCAAATCAAAAGTCCACTTTTGACCCTCATAAGTTGCCTCATGGGGAAGGGTGGGATATTTTCCAGGGTTGCCACGCTTGGCAAGCGGATTGGCAAGCGCAGTTTTTTAATAGTTATTTAGCTGTTATCAGAATGATGCTGCTACCCATATCCTGGTTCAGTTTCTCTCTATTACCGTTATGTTATCTATATATCTCTATATCTATATATCTTATGTTATCCTTTAGGTGTCGTACACCTAAAGGATAACATAAGATAGTGGATATTCTTACATCGTCATTACACTGTTATATTGGTTTTCTGCCGACTTCCAAAAAGGAGACGGTACTCAATTCGAGTGTATGTTTTTTTTTTTTTCGTTTTTTTTATGTGTGTTACCTCGTAACTTTGTACTGGGCGAACTGATTTCGATGATTCTTTTTTTATATGAAAGCTGATAGTTCTCGTGTGGTCCCATATGAATTTGATCAAGGTCAGACCAATGGTTATTGAGTTATTCTCAAATAACCTATATTGAAGTCGGCTGTACAAAATTTTTAATTTTAAATTATAGCCTGATACTTTAGTAGCCTCTTTTAAGTCATAAAATATAAGACAGTGTTTTTAGGGGAGCATACCCGCAACGGAACCTCGGTGTACTCAGTGAGAAACATGTGAAGCTGTGAGATACAGATCCGAAGGTCTCCGTCGGTGAACTCGTAAGGTATGTTGAAGCCAAGGGGTCCAAATTTGCGACGCTCCAACACAACGCCGTGGAACAGACACAGCGAGAATAGCAGCCACTGTAAAACAGAGATTCGCACGTTTGAAAGAACATTATGTACTTTTTAGAACTGTAATAGTTCTGGGGCTAAGCGCTTCACAGAAGGCCAGCATACCCTCTAGTGCCAATAAAATTGTTAATTTCAGTTTAAGTGCTGATTTACCAGATGCTCGGCGGTGCAGGAAAACATCGAGAAAAAACTTGCATATGTGAAGTATAAAAATATTTCGAAAACATGTGAAGGACACGAACAATCAGTTGAGTCTAATCACTGAACCAACTGGTCCATAACTGTATTAGAGTTAGTAGTGGTAGCTCAGATGGTTAGCGCTCGCTGTAAGCTTCACAGTACTCGAGCAACCCGGGTTCGATCCCCGCCGGCACCAATGAAATTGTTAATTGCAATTTTAAGTGCTGATTTACCACGTGATCGGCGGTGAAGGAAAACATCGTGAGGAAACCTGCATGTCTAAGAAATAAGAAAAAAAATTATTTCTAAGACATGTGAAGTTCGCCAAAACGCATTGGGGCAGTGCAGCGGACACTTCCTAGCCCTAAACCCTCTCAGAAATGAGAGGAGGCCTGTGCCCAGCAGTGGGACGTAAATAGGCTGCAACTTTACTTTACTTTACGTATTAGAGTTGAAAGGAAGTATATGCCAAGCAGTGAAAGTATAAAGGCTGGTTGTTACTTTACTATTAAATAATCTCATAATGATTTATTATATTTACGCGAATACTACACATTGAAAATAAACCAATATTAAGGATTTAAAAAAAATATTAGTTCAAAATAATATTCAAAAGCTAATTGTAACATTATTTGATATGCGGGTGAAGGTAGTCTTTTTTAATATATAATAAGAGTGACAAATGAGCACACAATCCACCTGATGATGAGTGGATGCTGTGGCCCATAGACATCTATATTTATCCTCGATTGCGAATAAAATGCAGATGCATCTGCATTTTGATTCTTTATTGAAGATAGATGTAGATGTCTATGGGTCACAGCAACCACTTACCTATATAAATATATATATATATATATATATATATATATATATATATATATATTAATATATATAATCTCTATTTCATTAAAATTTGTAATGCATTGAATTTTATTTAATAGTTTTACCTTAAAGTTTTGCACTTTGCTATCACTGGAATTGAAATAATCGGTGAAATCAGGAACTTGATTCATATACGCCTTCAATAAATTTGCTTTAATACCACGCGGCGGTTCCACTGTCATTTTGTAACCTTTAAGAAAAACGTCTAATTAAAACAATATTAATTTTAATAATCAGAATTCATGTGATCCAAAGAGACGTTTCTCGCTCCCAATACATGGACGCGCCAAAGAAGAAAGTTCCCTGAATAGTGTTGTGTTTATTTTAAGTTAAGATAAGAAGATAATAAACGTTATATTTTCTTAAATGAATTACAAAACATGTCTAAATTGAGTAGAGTTTATTCCTTTTATTAGTGTCTTAAAACTTAATCGGTTTTTCATTTTATGTTTTTAATGGAAGTTATTATATACACAATTGTTATAGAGTAATACGTAGTGATAACTCAAACATTTTACTTTTACTGTTAACAATTATTGTTCATAAAAATTGTATTTTCATTGCCAAATAACAGATGGGCGTAGTAATCACGTGATGAGATGTCAGACTACATAATGTTATATTCTCATACAATTTCTCAATAATTATTTGTGTTGCTCACTTTTATAATTACTTGAAATGACTTTAATGTAGAACACCCTATCCTAATAACTTTAGAACTTTCGTGAAGGAGGGAGACGTCAATCATTTCTTAAATTATATGAATTACGAAACTTTAATAAGAAGTATAAAAAGTAAACGCCAGTAGAACAAATTACAAAATAATAAACTGAAATAAAAAAAATTGTAGTGTCTAAAAATTGTTTTATACTTAAATTTAAACTTTTAAACTGTCAAACTTTTTTTTGAGTACCCCGCAGTGTCTTAAATTTTCTTTATACATTATTTACATTAAATAAATAGGTACACATATTTCTCGACAATTCCCTATCCACGGCCGCCGACAGAATAACAGCGCTGCAAAGCTAGCATGGGCAGGAGACAATTTTATCCCCCCGTTTAGTTTTATCCACCCTTCAAAGCATTGACACATCGGTGGATATAATACCCACAGTAGTTAAAATGGTAGACAGACTTAGACTTAGATAGATTTATTGTATGAATATAAACATAAACTCACGTCCAATAAACTAGGATAAAATTGGCCCCATGCTACGGACGGGGGATATATGTCTGTCAAACGGGGATATACTTCTCCCCGTTGCCGTGCTTTGGCATAAGGAAAAGATAATTGCATTTCTTGTCAGTGGATATCTTTTTTTTATAGGATAAGGGTGTCAAACGAGCACACAGTCCACCTGATGGTAAGTGGTTGCTGCGGCCCATAGACATCTACATCTATCCTCGTTTGCGGATCAAAATGCAGATGCGTGGTCACCCGTGAGGACTAAAATGGAATGCCTCATTTCCAGTAAAAAGGACCTCCGGCCACCTGCACTCACCAAGCGAAACGCAGAGGTAAACCTCTACTTCACGCTGGTGTTCTGTGAGGTCGTGGTACCACCCCGGTTCGAGCCTGCCCATCCGCGACCCAATGCGACAGCAAAAGCTGCCGCGTGGCTCTACCACTGTTATCTTTGGATATAATTGGGGGATGATTTTTTGTCTCCAGCCCATGTTACCTTTCAGCGATAACAACGTTGTAGAATCATGCAAATTGGGTAGCTATTTCGTTGCTACAATTCAATACTCATTTATTAACCTAGTTTTCTATACTCACATATTGTACTGTAGCTACGAACAATTTTTTTTCTTTCTTTCAAAGTAAGAACCTGTTTTTACCGTTTTGCAGTAACGCGACGGGGAAGAATGGCGACGGCGTGGAAGTCAGCCACAAACGGAAATCTTTGTGAACACTCTCCGGTTGAATATTTTCGACATTGAGCTCCAGAACTGGCATCCATGATGGTGATAAGTGGCAGTTCTGTCAGAATGAAAAGGAAGTTTTTCAAAAGAGATTTTTATTACGAAGCACAATTTGCAGCCTTATTATAGCTGCTAATACTATGCAATTATGGCTGTATAGTAAGTAGATTATTTTACTACTTTCAGTATATAAAATAAGATGTTTCAACATATATAGCGCCTAGACGCTAGGTCTTTTACGCTACCATTAAAAATACGCAATTATGCAAAACACAGTTTTTAGGGTTCCGGACCCAGAGGGTAACCAATTTGATCCTATAACTACGCCTCCGCCGTCCATCCGTCCGTCTGTCTATCAGTGGGCTGTATCTCATGATACTCAGTAGGTGGACAGTTGAAATTTTCACAGAATATGTATTTATGTCGCCGCTATAACAATAAATGATAAAATTAAAATTACCCTACTAAAAACATATTTTACCATGGTACGGAACCCTTGATACGCGAGTCCGACTCGCATTTGGCCGAATTTATTAAGTATCCATTTTTTATTTGGCTTTATTTGCTACTTTAAAACAAGACTTTACACTTAGAATTGCAACATGCAATAAAAACTATTATGGTAGTAATACGTCATTCGCTCAATATTTGATAGACAGCTAACAGTTCACTTCAATCTATGTTTTTTTTCAATGAGATGCGAATTTTAAAGTTGACTAAAATAATTGATTATAAATAATTCTAGTATACATTTATACCAATTATAAGCTAGATAAAGATCTCATTTATTTTATATTACTATTTATAAATACCTGAAAGAACACCCAGTTGCCAAAGTCACAACCAACTTTCATCATATTCTCGGCAATGGGTCCTTGACCCTGACCTAAAGAAATACTTTCAAAACGTTTGCCCATCTTCATTTTCTCCGCAAATTTGAGAAGATCTGCAAAACAGAATATGTTTAAAGAATTATGTTATTTATAACATAGTCTTTATGCTTATTAGAGAGAAACCATTAAGGCTGGAAACACACGTCAGATTTTGTTTCCGATTGTCTGATCGTATTTACTCGATACGCATCCGATTCTTGCGCCAGACTTTTTTTGAACTCAGTCGTTCTCGCTTGCTTGCATACGAAGCAGAAAGAAAAGATGTACGACGAATTACTCTCACTTATTGCATATTTGCTCGTGTTAGCGCTCTTAATTATTTTAATCTTTATAAACTAAAAATATAAACTATATGAAAATTGAAATTAGAAACATTTAAACAAAAGTTACCTGCTGGACGTACACATACTTGTATGAGCTGGTTGCAAATGATTTAAGGTGCATAAAATGTATAAGTGAGCTCGTGTTCTTACAATAAGATTTGCGTAGTTTTGGCTTGGTTTTCGCGTCATTACGAGCAATAAAACATATTTTCTGTCTCTTTTTAACGTACATTGAAGCCCATGCTTCTTCCAATATTTCGTTACACACGTCTTCCCAAGCAAAACCTTTCATCTCTCTATAGTGATACCCTTCACTGCCTGTATCCCATATGCAACTAAGACCATAATAAGCTGTTCGATCACGTAATTTTCCGCCATCGTTCGAACCACAACGATGCGATTAGTCCGTTCAGTGTCACGCTAGAGAGACATCTGGCAAGTCGGATGGAGGAGTCGGACGTCTATTTGGTCTCTATACAAAAGCATGCAGACCACATCTTCAGACAATCGGGCTGGCAATAAAATCGTAAACGCCTTGGCGCTGTTTCCAACTTGGACGTCCGATCCGATTATCAGATCGGATATGTATTAAGTATTCAAACAATTGCACGAATGCCTTCAGACAGTCTGATCAGGCAATCGGGTCAAACTGTCGGATGAAAAAATCTAAAGTGTATTACCGGCCTAAGTAGGAAATGATACGGCTCGAAGGACCAGTTAATTTCGCTTATCATTTTCTTGTATATGCTTACCAATAATAACTTAATAATGACCTTGAGAAAAAGGTTATAGTAAAGAAATATACTTAACTACTTCCCAGTCGGCAAAAGGAAAATAGTTAAATAATCGAAATGTTAATATATGACTCATAGGTCAGTGAAATGGTTTTTATTTTATAGAAGATTAAGATGACAAACGAGCACACAGTCCACGTGATGGTAAGTGGTTGCTGTGGCCCATAGACATCTACATCTATCCTCGATTACGAATCAAAATGCAGATGCGTTGTCCACCCGTGAGGTTTAAGATGGAATGCCTCGTTTCCAGTAAAAAAGGGTCTCCGGTACTCTACACTCACCATACGAAACACAGCAGCGTTATGCTGCTTTTTGCGCTGGTATTCTGTGAGAGCGTAGTCCTTCCCCGGTCGAGCCGACCCATTCGTGCTACAATTATACCAGTAATATAGCTGCAGCACGACTCTTCGTGTCAAAAATTATCTTTACTTATTTCTATTAGGAATACTGTTCTCATCTCTGGGCCGGGGCTCCACAGTGCCAGCTCCTTTCATTTGATCGTATCCAGCGCAGAGCGTTTCGAATAGCTGGCGACCGAGCTCTTTCTAAAACACTTGACTCACAGGCACTGCGAAGAGATGTTGCATCTCTTTGCGTATTTTATCGCATCTACCACGGCATGTGCTCTGAGGAATTGTTCGGAATTTCACCATCGCACATCGCGACAAAACGCGCAATACCATCCATACCATCTGGATGATTGGCGGTCCACCAATGTGCGATTTATAAGAAGTTTTCTTCCACGCATAACTTCCTTGTGGAATCATTTACCACCAGCAATTTTTCGGAACCAAAACGTTAAAATATTTACGTACATTTTATTTAACTAATTATTAAATAACATTTTAACGTTTATATTTTGTTAGATTTTTATTGGCTCCCACGGAAGTTCAGCGTCGAATTATCAGTTTATCAGTACTAAGACTATGCTGAGTTAGATAACTTTTTATTAATATTTTACCAAATTTAAAACAATAGCATATTTTATGTAGTAAGCAAATTTTTATAACGTGTTAATAAATAAACTTATTTTCTTTCTTTTTATCTATGCGATAAGAAATGTCTAGAATTTCTCATAGTTATAATATACTTAGTCAATTTTTACCGTTATCGTTACCGTTACAATCTATTAAAGTCCAATGCAATAATTACCTCATAGGGAGGATATTTGCCATAGTTGCCACGCTTGCACAACGGATTAGCAACCGCAGGTTTTTATTTCTATTCGTTATTAGGAAGACGCTGCCATCTCCTGATTGGTTTCCCTATTTCGCCTCATATGATACCAACGGGAATATCGATATATATGTATTACGCACTAGATTTCGCATTCCGAACATTCACTGTTTTCAACTGAACTGTACTGCAATCCGTACACCTTACGAGTACTTTAGTGTCGTTTAGTGTGGCTTCACCGTTCATGCAGTGTGGAGCGGCGCTAATAATACGAGATTTTAAACTAAAGTTTAAACCTGGACGTAAATAGCAATTCAGTGGTCAAGTGAAATTATTTGTTGTTCAAGTGAATAAATAGGTAATAATATATCAACTGCGCATGCGCGGCTCTACTATCTCCTGCGCATCCGCGAAGACACAGAGTAGCGTACATTTTTTGTTTGGAATAGCTTCTCTAGTACGTAGTACATATAACTCAATGAACGGGAATCATCCCGTTGGTGTCGTAAGAGTCGACCGTTATGAAACGGTAGTCAATTTTTACTTTTAATTAAATGGCAATTAATATAAAAATTTTATAAACTTTATTAACTGAAAATATTTTGATAAACCTATTACTTCGCAATTGTATATATTTTTTACTTTTTGTTATTATTTAATAATCTTTTACGTATCTATTACATTTATATATAAAACTATCTATATTTTCTGCCGACTTCCAAAAAGGAAACGGTACTCAATTCGAGTGTATGTTTTTTTTTATGTGTGTTACCTCATAACTTTGTACTGGGCGAACCGATTTCGATGATTCTTTTTTTATATGAAAGCTGATAGTTCTCGTGTGGTCCCATACGAATTTGATCAAGGTCAGACTAATGGTTATTGAGTTATTCTTAAATAACCTATATTGAAGTCGCTTATATTGAAGTCGGCTGTACAAAATTTTTAATTTTTAATTATATGTTTGTATGTTTGTGTTCAAATAAATGTCTTTTTAGCTTGTAATTTTGTTATATTGTATTGACGATATACGCACCGGCAGCAGGGTCAGTGCCAGTGGAGAGCACAAATATGACGGGCGCCAGCGGGTCCGACTCGGCGTACAGCGCGCCCAGGTCCGCCGGCTGCGGCTCCACGAACCTACCGCCCAGCCCGCTCACCACGTAGTCCTTCAGACACATTATTATGTACAACTTAATTAAGTATTATTGGTTTATATTATATATTTCCCACGTGTAGTAATTATTTATAAACAGTGAAACCTGGATACCTAAAGAGACCTGCAAATTTGTCTCACTGAAAGAGGTATTTCACTTACCCAGTGTCTCAGATATCCAGGTATAAATAAATATCTGTCTCATTTACAGAGAGTTCCATTAATAGAGGTGATAATAGAGGTTACTTCAGGTATAGAGGTGCGCTTATTAAATAAAACAACGTATTTTGTAAACATTATACATGAGTTGAAATCTTTATTAATAATAAAAAAGCTATTAAACAAAAATATTTCAAATAAACATCCGGACGATAGCAAAACCAAACTTAATCTGGAAGTCACATTGACACAATTAGCGAAGTGCGGAATTTGCGGTTAGAATAAGTATTAGTAAACAAAATGGTAAACAAAATATAGTCGCAGTAAAAGCGCTAAATTATACTCGCTGTTTGAATTAGAGAGGTAATTATGACGAATAAATTCGAAAGAACTAATCCCTAAAATATAGTTTCAGTGAAAGAGGTATAAGGTCAGTGTTTGGAAGTCCGTCTGGGAGGCAAGACCATCTAGCGGCAATAACTACCATTTTTGAACGACTAGGTTCTTATGCCTCGGTCGGTAAAACAGTATTACGGCGCTAGTTCGAACTAAGAAATAAAGATGTCGCTAACATCATTAGGTTGAAAGAAATCGGTCAGCTATTTTATTTCGCGTTGTGAACTTGAAGTAGGAGTGTAACGTTTCTGAGAAAATAATCAAAAAAAGTGGAAAATCGATGGTGTTTTTGGAGTTTCTCTGATTACGTAAGTCATTTAGTGATCCATATACTTATTTCTGGTGATGAATACATTAATATCGCTTGAATTTCGTAATAATAACCTTCACAAAATACTAACCTTAAAATGTAATAGTTGGGAAGTCCGTCCAGCATGCATAAGGAAAGTCCGTCATATGCCGGCCTTGCCTCGAATGCGGATATTGTCAACCTTTTCAGCTGCACGTATTTAATAAATTATTTTTTTGTTTTAAGGGTGCATAGTGCGTCCATTAGCGCCGCCAATTAAGAAAAAATCATTAAACGAAATAACTAAATATGTTTAATAAAATTCTGAAACGTACAAAACTAGGTAAATATGGAAACTATTTTTGTAGGCATGTGTTTTGTCCTGGTTCCAGATTGTTTCTACACGAACACATTTAAACTAAGAATTAACGCATACAAAAATAGTTTCCACCTTAACCTAGTTTTTATAAGTTTTAAAATTTTAATAAACATACCTAGTTATTTCGCTGTAATGTTATTTATTGATTGGCGGCGCTACTGGAGGCTCGGTGCGCTCTTATGCAAATCTTGAAACGTTGTTGCTATGAAAGCTTTTCCCGGGTTTTGCAAATTACTGAATTTTGGTTTTGCGCATTGCTCTTAGCATTTCGGTTCCCTTTCGAAAATGGCAAATATTTAACAAAATAGCTACTCCATTTGGGAAAATCACAAAACCATCAAACCTGTAACTTTTTTGTTTCAGATTTATCACCTACACGTCATGCAGAAAGATGTCTGATTTTCTAGATATCGATCGTTTTTTGCAAAGAACCGATTTTGAAAGTTTAAACGAAAAAAAGTGGCCTTGGTTAATAACCCACTTCATACTTGCAAAAAGTTGTTTTAATTGTAGCTACAGATCAGATATTAGCTATCCACGCCATTTTAAGATTCAAGCATCGAATATACAAATTGTACTAGCGTTTATTTTTTTCTGGTGTCAAGGCTGTTTCAAATTTGCTATTTACGACCATTATCCCAGTGACGAGTGCCAATTTTGCAATTATGGTCAGTAACTATATAAGAAAAACGGACAAAGCGTCCCATTCTAGGGAGAAGCTACAAGCAGCAGTAAGAGCTGTAAAAAATGGGGAGCTGAGTGGTTACAAGGCTTCTCAGGAGTATAAGATTCCGAGAATGACCATAATGGACCACGTTAACAATAAGAGGACCAAATCAAATTCACTAGGAAGAAACACAGCATTACCATTACAAGTAGAAAAGGAATTAGCTCTCGGTCTTCACCTGATGGAAAAGCATGGCTTTGGATTGACAAAAACAGAAATGCTGGAAATGGTGGCTGATTTTGTGATAAAGAACAAAATATCAACGCCATTTAAAAACGGAGAACCTGGTAATACGTGGTTCACTGCATTCAAAAAGTGACATCATTTATCGGTTAAAAAACCTCAAGCAATTGAATAAGCGCGAAAGAAAGCAGTAAATCCATTTATTGTATACGAGTACTTCAATTTACTTGAGAAAACATTAAAAGATTTGAATCTTTTGGATAAACCATCTGCAATTTGGAATTTAGATGAGACAAGTTTCTCAAAAGACCCAAAAGAAGAAGAAGAGTAGATAGGGACCATTAAACTAAACTTTTACTACGGGACCGATTAGGCTTTATAAGGTTATTACCAAACAACCTGTATGTGCATAAATGATTATATCATTAGATGAAGCTAATTTTATAAAGTTCATTGCTGCCATTTGTTATTCAATAAGTACTTATTTTATTATGTGTTTAATAACATTTAAAATGCAAATTTAATTATTATATGCTTAGATTAAACCAATGTTATAAAATTCATTGTTGCTATTTGTTACTGAATACTTATTTTTTTTATAGCATTTAAAATGCAAATTTAATTATTATATGCTTAGATTAAACCAATGTTCTAAAGTTCATTGTTGCTATTGTTACTGAATACTTATTTAAAAAAAGCATAAATTAAATGCATTATTGTATGCTGTGTTTTTGCATTTGTTATGCTTGAAATAATGGTTTATTTTTATTTGAGTAAATAAACAAAATACGTATGAGTAAAGAAAAATGACACAATTTTTTAAGCAATTTTAAGAAGATAAATACTACTTAGGATCTCCAAGTATTTATAAGGATATTCCCATGTCTTTTTTTGCTCTGTCAAATTAAAGAGGCAGAACAAACTTTAATTTAGATTTAAAAATTTACCTGTCATAATCGACTTGATTATCAAACTAATTAATTACTCAAATGCAAACTTATTAGACTGATTTTTTTCTTATATTTTTTTAACCTCAAGACGGCGGTACACATTGTACAAATACTTTTACAAAAAAAAATACAAAGGTAAAAAAAAGGAAAAAACGAAAGGAATTTGACAGGTATGCTAAATATGATTGAAATATTTCTGACATGTTCAATTAGAAATAAAGATTTATGTTTTTACTTAGTATTTTATTTAAAAGAAAATTCGCTAAAATTTTATAGAAAATGTTGGTAACCACTGTCACCAAAGATATGAGAGAGTGACTTGCCTTAAAATTAAATAAAATTAAATAACTTTGAAATTTAAACCCTATGAACAAAAACATTAAGCACACATTTCAACGCCAGTTTTGCATCACTGCTCGAAATTGTTTTCATACATATTGCGTCACAAGTTATGGTTATATTGCTACTAGACGGACCTACCTCAACTCCGTCTCATATCCGTCTACACGTCGAGTTTTAAAAAATAACATATAATTCTAAAGATTATTGCAATTAATATAATTTTTAGAACAATATAAGTAAATTAATATATTACCTATAATTTCCGACGACACAAATCACTTTAGAAAGCGTATCTCGTTCAATAAGTTTAATTAAACTTAAAGTATAGAAAAGTATGCCGGTCTTCCAAACATTGACCTAATATAATAATATAACCGCTGTCTCAATTATAGAGGTAATAATGACGATAAAATCGCAAGAACTAATTCCAGATATAGAGGTTTGCTTTGTCCCACTAACAGAGGTAATTCAGTGCTATAGTGTCGGGACCTAAACATGAGTTCCATCTATGGAGGTTTCTCACTTATGGACAGGTGGCACTATATGGCAGGTCCCACTTAACCAAGTTTTACTGTACTATATTGTATGTATGTATTGTACCAATATATATATCCCATCAAAATTTAAGAGTGCGCACACCTTCGTGCACTTTAACACTTTCTTGTATTGTTACCGATTTTATTGTAATCGTGAAATAGATATAAAATAATACACAATTGAAACCCTGTGACGGTCGCAGTTTTAATTATTATTGTGTAACCAATACCTGAAGTCCAGGAATCAATTTGTCCGGGCGAATACACTTTAGCACCAGGAGCTTCTGGAAAGCGTCCAGCTGACTGTCCAGTGGCTTTGGAAAGGGTAGTCTGTAATTAAACAAGTGCAATTTTATCGGCACTTTAGTCCACTATGTACAGGGTTCACATGTATTATATGGTTTTGTTATTGTGCATTGTTATCATTTCCTATTGCAGTTTATCTCTGACGCCTCTTGCGACGAGGGACGATATAACGATATAAATGAATATGACTGCAGAAAACGAGGGCGATGTTATAAAGAAGTAAATGTATAGAGCTTAACAAAACGTTGAAATTAAACCGTGCCGTGGTAGCTCAGATGGTTAGCGCTCGCTGTAAGCTTCACAGTACTCAAGTAACCCGGGTTCGATCCCCGCCGGCACCAATGAAATTGTTAATTGCAATTTTAAGTGCTGATTTACCACGTGCTCGGCGGTGAAGGAAAACATCGTGAGGAAACCTGCATGTCTCAGAAATAAGAAAAAAATATATTTCGAAGACAAGTGAAGTTCGCCAACACGCATTAGGGCAGTGCAGTGGACAATTCCTTGCCCTAGAACCCTCTCAGAAATGAGAGGAGGCCTGTGCCCAACAGTGGGACGTAAATAGGCTGCAACTTTACTTTACTTTACTTTAAACATTTTTAATTAATAGTATTAACGCTATCAACATTACTAATAATCCCGTTTACTACTCCAGGTTCCAGGTAAGCTTAGAATACTTGTAATAGGAGTGGTCCACGACATTACTCGAATGATGAATAAGAACTTACGAATTTCTGTTCTTGCATTCTGCACCTTTTTCTCATAAGGCTGACAAACGAGCACGCATTCCACCTAATCATAAGGCGATGCTATGGCCCATAGACGTCTATATCTACCCTTGACTAAGCATCAAAATGCAAATGGAATGTCATTTTTTCATAGTATAAGGGTGACAAAAGAGCACACAGTCCACCTCATGGTAAGTGTTGCTGCGGCCCATAGACATCTACATCTATCCTCTATTACAAATCAAAATGCAGATGCGTTGTCACCCGTGAGTACTAGATGGAATGCCTCGTTTCCAGTAAAAAGAGTCTCCGGTTCTCTACACTCACCATACGAAACTGAGAGCGTGGTCCTTCCCCGTTCGAGCCGACCCATTTGTGCTACAACTATACTACTAATATAGCTGCAGCATGGCTCTACCACGTCAACCCTGAGGATTAAGGTAGAGTGCCACGTTTCCAGTAAAAAATATCTCCGGTTCTCTAGACTCAGCATACAAGGCACAGCAGCATCCCGCTATTAGCATATTTCTAAAGAGGGTACAATATCTACCATTTCTTTTTCCTTAGTAATTGAACCTGATTTTTTTTCATATTTAAGCACATAATTTACTTGAATTATTTCTCATGTTATTGCATTGATTGGATGTTTTTCCTACGACAAATTAATCCTAAATTAAGTTGCACGACTGAATCTGTGAATGTTATATTTATATATATTAGCAAATGTACATTTGTTATTGATATGAATATCAGAGAATATAAAATTATGTACGTTTTCGTGATAATGTCATACATGTATATTTTAAGTGTACTTGTTAAAACAGAAACAAATTTTTTAATCAATATCTTTATATATAAAAATTATGTGTCACGTTGTTTGTCCGCGATGGACTCCTAAACTACTGAACTGATTTAAATGAAATTTTGCACACTGTGTGCATTTTGGTCCAACTTGAGAGATAGGATAGTTTTTATCCCGATAAATGATCCTCAAAATGTTTTATTGCGAATTTAAGGATTTTTATAGGAAGGGTTGTTGGAAAGGGCAGAACAACGTCTGCCTGGCCAGCTAGTAGGTTATAAATAATACTTATTGAAAGTCACTCATTTGTTTAATTACCACTGGTTGGAAAAAAACCTCTGTCCTGGGAAGAACCAGCAAGAAACCCAGCCGGACTTTTTTTTCAAATAACAGCTTACATGCATGTATGTTACACAATTAACCACACAAAACAAATTAGAAATAGCTTGGTAGTGATCACCTCATTTCCAGGGGTTATTATCGTCCATAAATTCCTTAATATTATAATAACCCTTTTTACATAACTTAGTTTAATATTAGTTTGAACTTTGAGCAGGTCAAATTTTGAATATTTTCTGGAATTTTGTTGTAATAGCGTATATATCGCCCCAAGAATGAATTACTGACTCGGTGGAGTGAAGTAACTGGTACTACAAGCTTGTGTCTGTTCCTAGTATTTACAGAATTAATATCACTTATTTTTGGATAACTACTTTTATTTTCGTGTACGTACATTACATTTTCATAAATTTATTGAGAGGCCAAAGTTAATATCGATGAACCGGAAACCCTTTTACTGGAAAAGAGGCGTTCTATCTTAGTCCTTACGGCTTACAAAGCATCTGCATTTTAATTTGCAAACGAAGACAGATGTAGATGTCTATGGGCCACAGCAACCACTTACTATCAGGTGGACTGTGTGCTCGTTTGACACCCTTATTCTATAAAAAAAAGATAGGGGTGCGGAAAATTTGTGGACTGTATTTGCGGATTTAGCACATGAGTAAAGAAACCGTACCGTACAGAGGAAATGCTTCATACAACCGCACTATGATAATTACATTACTACAAGCATGAGGTGTATGCGTGAGCACTGGCGGCTTGTCACGTATAGCGAGAAGCTGCTTTAAACCAGCTCGGCCAGTGCTCAAATTTAGGGTTATGTAAAGAATAATAAGTTTCAAACTTTATTTTTTAAAGAATTATTCGTGTCAAATGAAATCAAAATTTTTTAATATGGTTTATTGTACTATTTGTAGGAACAATAAACCTAGCAAGCTAACAGCATAGCAAAGTGGCGAAGCAATCAGCTTTGTAGCGGTTTCTAACGGTTGCCGTTGAGCAATCAGTTTCAAAATAGGAGGTTCAGATGCCTGGGTGATCAGTAATCGATTGCTGAAAACAGAATTTGAAAATTCAAAACCCTTCTCGAGATAATCGTGGGACAGACGGACAGACGGACGGACAGACGGACAGACGGACAGACGGACAGACGGACAGACATCGTGAAATCAATAAGTGACTTCACAAGCTTCGCCACTTAATAATAGAACAAATAAAAATATATATTTTTTTAACTATCCCAAATGTTCCACTAGGTAAGTAGTAACTTGACTATAATTTATTACTTTTAATGTGGCACATAGAAACTCATTTATAAGTGACGTACCTAGTTCTAGTAAGTTCACGATTTAATTATTATTATTTCAGTCGGCAAGAGTGGTTAAAAGCTGTTGGACGAGAAGGTGTCATTTAAAAACTTTTTGATTGTAAAAAAAAGGCAACAATATAGATTCTGTGAGGATCACTTCGAAAAATCCTGTATATTTAAAAAAAATGTCATGTAAAATATTTATTTGGAAATGCTTTTCCAACACTCAACTTGTTGACAAATGATGGTGCTCGTTTGAGTTTCAGCCAATGTGAGAAATAAAATGAATATATGAATTACTTGAGTCAAAAATTGTGCGAATAATTTGATCTCGAACGAAACATTATAAATATTGGTAATGAAATATTACAACGTGTGCAAGATTGTATATTAGTTATGCCATGCCAGTCATTTCCAATAGATTATTAAAAACCTTTACATTAGATTCATAATTTACCATTTAATTAAATGGCACAACAAATTGTTGAACAACAGAAATTATAAAATAAAATATTTAGAATAAGTAATTTATAAAAAAATATTTTATCTGAAGTATATAATAAAAGCTGATAAACGTTTTGTTTATTTAATTTTATCCTCCTGTGCCAACCCTAACAAAAAGAGGTAAAAACTTTGACAGTTTCTGAACTAAACGTACAGAGGCAAATCTTCTGAGATTTGCCTCTGTACTTGCCTAAGCCAGTATTGGAATCCTTGGCGTCGACATATCGAATAGTGTGCAGTTTCGTGGTCACTTGGAAGTGAAGGCCAAATTGGCCTCTAAAAAGCTTGGCGTGCTCAGCAGAGCGAGACAGTATTTCATGCCGGCACATCGCTTGCAACTTTACAAAGCGCAAGTTCGGCCCCACATGGAATACTGTTCTCATCTCTGGGCCGGGGCACCCCAGTGCCAGCTCCTTCCACTTGACCGCATCCAGCGCAGAGCGGTTCGAATCGTCGACGACCGAGTTATTTCTGATCGGCTCGATACACTGGCACTGCGTAGAGATGTTGCATCTCTTTGCGTATTTTATCGCATTTATCACGGGGAGTGCTCTGAGGAATTGTTCGGACTAATTCCAGCCGCTCAATTTCACCATCGCACATCGCGACAAAACTCGCGTTACCATCCATACCATCTGGATGATTGGCGGTCCACGACTGTGCGATTTAGAAGAAGTTTTCTCCCTCGCACGATTTCCTTGTGGAATCAGTTACCACCAGCGAATTTTCCGGACCGATACGACTTAGGAACCTTCAAGAAAAGAGCTTACACCTTTCTAAAAGGTCGGCAACGCATCTGCAATTCCCCTGGTGTTGCGGTTGTTCATGGGCGGCGGTAGTCACTTACCATCAGGTGAGCCGCATGCTCGTTTGCCCCCTATACTATAAAAAAAAAAAAAACGTTTTGTTTACTCGTGTGGTATTAGGTTGGATTTAAATTTTGAATTAGCAACTGTCAAATGCGGAATGGGGCACGCACTAACCTGGCGTCGTTAAGCGACAAGTCTGTTACTTCTCAGCGATGCACTCCAAGTTGTATTGTGAAATTACACAATTCACGACCGTGATTTTAAGTTTTTGATAATTTAAACAGAGGAAGAGATGCGTCGCTAAAAGCGAACGGAGACACAGTATAATTCGACAATGTGCGTGCGAGTAAGAACGAAGAGTGCCGGTGGCGAACGAATGAATGGTTTAAAGGAAATCCGATTTATCAATGTGATTGTCTTTTTTATTTTTTATTTTATGAAATTAGGGTGACAAACGAGCACACAGTCCACCTAATAGTAAGTGTGTCCCATAGAAATCTACATCTATCCTCGACTACGAATTGAAATGCAGATGCGTTGTCTCCCTGGAGAACTAAGACGGAATGCCTAGTTTCCAGTAAAAGGAGTCTCCAGTTCTCTACCTTACAAAACACAACAGCGTTAAGCTATTTTACGCTGGTATTCTGTGAGAAAAAATCCGGCCGATAACAGATAGCTAACGGTTAAGTAAGTTTTCGCGGCGCAAAGATACGAAATAAGTATTGTATTATTGACTGTGATGTATATTTCTTTGAGTAGAGGTTAGAGTGGTGTTAGATTTAATAGTAGTAGTAATAATGAGCGCGATAGAGATCAAAAGGGATGTTCTCTTCGAATTTTTATTGACTTAGAGTGACAAATGAGCACACCGCCTACCTATTGATAAGTAGATGATGTGGTCAATAAACATTTACATCTATCCTTGATTAAGAATCAAAATGCGAATTTGTTGTCAACGTCAACCGAGATGGAATGCTTCGCTTCTACTAAAAAGGGTCGCGGGATCTCTACACTCGCCATATGAAACACAGCAGCATTAAGCCGCTGTTTTACGCTAGTATTCTGTACGAGTGTGCTCCTTACCTGGTCGAGCCGATCCATACGTGCTTAAACGCAGCTCTACCAAGTTCAAAAATCATTCCGTGTTATCTACCTGTGTGGATTCCATGATTCGTAGTAGGTGCGGAAAAACTTGAGATACTCTGCGAAATTCTTCACGAACTGATGCATGCTTGGAACAGATGCGAGCTGCTGCATTTCCAGCCACACACGTTCGGACACCCACTTCGGCTCAGGATTTTCTAATTCCTAACGAACATTTAAGAATAAAATAAGAGTATAAAGACCGTCAACAAAATTTTACAGTAAGCTCCATTTAAAAACTTTTTTTACTCTCGCGCAATTAAAATATATTAATTTCATTCGGTTAGGGTTTATTTTCAATCCTTAGTCAAAACTTATTCATAGGATAAAAAACCAACATAAACAAATTAAAAATTACAGTTGTGTGAATAAAAGTGTGTACAAATTTATATGGGACCACATGAGAAGCACCAGCATTCACATAAATCATCAAAATCGGTTTACCTAGAAAAAAGTTCTGAGGTAACCACACATACAAAAGATACAGTTGAATTGAGAACCTCCTCCTAATTTTTTGAAGTCGGTTGAAAATAGTTCAATTGTTTCACTTTTATGTTCAGTCAGTTTATAATTTATTTGATGGATTACTTTTACCTAATAATTAAAACTCGGCCCTTAATTATTTATTAGTGGCTGGTTGATATTTGCCACACTTTGTTATATAAAAGACTGACTAAGATGACTGCCTCGTTGGTCTAGTGGTTGTAGTAATGCGACTGCTGATCATGAGGTACCGGGTTCGAATCCCGGGTCGGGCCAAAAAATCAGTTATTGAGTTTTTCCATCAAGAAATTCTCAGTAGCTGCCCGGAGTCGGGAAGTTGGCGGTGTTTCACCCCCGTGCCTTGGAAAGTACGTAAAGCCGTTGGTCCTGCGCCTGATCTCTCTCCGGTCGTGTCGGCTTACCGTCCCATCGGGCTATGAGAGTGAGGGCATAGAGAGTGAACCTGTGCTTGCGCATACACTTGGCCACTATAATCCTGTCCTGCGCCGATGGCTAGTCTTCGTTGAGACTGGTCGCCGTGGCAGAAATTCGGTCTGGAGGACATTATTATTATTATTATTATTATTATATAAAAAGGAGCCAAACGAGCATGGGGCTCACCTGATAGTAAGTGACTACCGCCGCCCATGAACAACCGCAACACCAGGGGCATTGCAGGTACGTTGCCGACCTTTTAGAAAGGATTAAGCTCTTTTCTTGAAGGTCCCTAAGTCGTATCGGTCCGGAAAAATCTTGGCAACCGCATTTTGTTTGAACTGTTATCAGGGAGATACTGCTTTCAATCTTATGTCTCATTTCTCCCTGTCGCCTCTTACGATATCCATGGGATGCCACCACTAAACAGTATTATTTATTTATTTAATATTCATTAAAAGTAAATAGTTTGTACAACCATTCATGTAAAATTTACTTTAAAAAAAGTCTCGCTGAGTTTCTTGCTGATTCTTCCCAGGACGGAGGCTGTTTTTCCGAATCGGTGGTAAAGTAAAAATTACTTTCAATAAGTAATACATACATGTGAGCTATATTGAATAAAACACTATTCTATTATATTCTATTCTACTCTATTCTATTGTAATACAGCTTAATCTAAGGGTAACATTGGGCGACTTAAAGTCTTATGGCATTCTCTACCAGTCAACCCTGGAAGAGTTTAGTTCAGATCACTGTGGACAACTGGTTTCATTACCTTATATGCACAAAAAACAGGAAATTGAGAAAATTGTGTTTGTTCCTATTAATGCAAAACGCCTGGAGAGATTTAGAAGTAATATGGTAAAAAACCTTCCATCGCTTTCTTATAAGAACAATGCAGACTTTTTATATGGAGAATTATTTACCCTTATAAGCAATGAATTTAAAAAAATATTTACTTCTAAAACATTCTCCGGAAACAGTCGCAAGGCATTTAATGAATGGGCGACAGTGGGAATTCATAAAAGCAGACGAAGGTTATATGACCTTTACCATGAAAGATCATATAATCCTTCTGATGCTTTTAAAGAATATGTCAAAAATTATTCTAAAATGTTTAAAAAAGTTTGCTCCACAGCCAAATCATTACATATTAGCAACAAAATTAAGACGGCTAAGAATAAAATTAAAATGACGTGGAGTATAATTAACAGCGAAACCGGTAAAGAAAAACCTCGTAACTCGAACTATCAATTAAAAATTAACAATGAATTGACTAAATCAAATCAAGAAGTCGCAGCGGTGTTTGAGAAATATTTCACTGATATTCCTATTTTGACAACAGAGTCTTTGAATACTTCTCCAACTGTCGCCGAGTCATTACTCAAACAGAATGTTAATATCTGTTTAAAAGAATTTAGATTCGAAAAAGTATTACCGCAAGATATTGTAAAATACTTTAAAACCATTGATGTAAAGAAAACCGCAGATTTGTGGGGGATTTCCGTGACAGTTATTGCGTCCATAATAGATTTAATTGCACCTCATCTTGCTATTATTTTTAATACTTGTATCGATTCTGGTGTGTTTCCTGATTTAATGAAGTATAGTAAAGTAATACCTTTATTTAAATCTGGTAGTACATTGGACCCCGCTAATTTTAGACCTATTTCTGTACTACCAACTCTTAGTAAAATTTTTGAAAAAATAATTTTGAATCAATTGTTAATTTTTTTTAATACAAATAAATTACTTCATAAAAACCAATTTGGATTTACAAGGGGTCGCTCGACGTCTGACGCCGGTGTTGAGCTTATGAAATATATTTTTAATGCCTGGGAGAATTCACAGGATGCCTTAGGTGTTTTCTGTGATCTTTCCAAGGCTTTTGATTGTGTTCATCATGAAACATTAATCAGGAAACTACAACATTACGGTGTAAAAAATTTGGCGCTTAGACTTATTACTTCATATTTAAGTAACAGAACTCAAAAAGTCTTGATAAATGGTAAAGGTTCCTCCGGATCGGTAGTATCAATGGGCGTTCCTCAGGGCTCGATTCTTGGCCCATTCCTGTTTTTAATCTATATTAATGACTTACCTTATCTTGTAGGGGACAATCACGATATAGTATTATTTGCTGACGATACCTCTTTAATTTTCAAACTCAAACGGCAGTTAATTAATTATGACGATGTAAATAATGCTCTATCGAAATTAGTACATTGGTTTACCGCCAACAATATGCTCTTAAACGGCAATAAGACTAAGTGTATTAAATTCACAATACCTAATGTAAAACATTCGAATACCAATGTGCTATTAAATGGGGAGGAGTTGAGTCTTGTGGATACCACTGTTTTTCTCGGTATTACTATTGACGCGAAACTTCAATGGGGCCCCCATATATCTAAATTAGCAAGCAGACTTAGTTCTGCAGCATATGCTGTAAGAAAGATTAGAAGTCTCACAGATGTTGAGACAGCTAGATTAGTGTATTTTAGTTACTTTCATAGCGTAATGTCTTATGGAATTTTGCTATGGGGTAATGCGACTGATATTGAAGCTATATTTGTTTTGCAAAAGAGAGCCGTTCGGGCGATTTATAACCTAAATTGTAAAGAGTCCCTCAGACAAAAATTTAAAGAAATAAACATATTAACTTTGGCATCGCAATATATTTATGAAAATCTAATGTATGTACATAAAAACATAAATAGCTTTAATAAGAATAAGGATGTGCATTCTTTAAACACTAGGAACAAACATAAGCTTGTAATACCAGTTACGAGACTCCACAGAATCAGTAATTCATTTATGGGGCAATGTATACGCTTTTACAACAAAATCCCAGAACATATTCAAAGTTTATCAATAAACAATTTTAAAAGTTTTATTAAAGAAAAACTGTACAAAAAGGGTTATTATAATATCAAGGAATACATGAATGAAAATAACCCCTGGGAATAAGGTGATCGCCACCATGCTGGTTCTATTAAAAATCATTTAAAATTTGTATAAATGAAATTATTGTTAAATGAAATATGTTTGAAAAAAAAAGTCCCGCTGGGTTTCTTGCTGGTTCTTCCCAGGACAGAGGTATTTTCCGAACCAGTGGTAAATAAAAAATGACTTTCAATAAGAATTATGTAATAATCGATATTGAATAAAAAATTATTCTATTCTATTCTATTCTAAGAAATATACAATTAAAAGTTAGTAGGTGTTAAAATAAAAATTGTTAAAAAAAACTAGACATATAATGTAAATAAGCATAATATACTAACTGATACTCGCAAGTTTTTTTTTATAGGATAAGGGTGACAAACGAGCACACAGTCCACGTGATGGTAAGTGGTTGCTGCGGCCCATAGACATCTACATCTATCCTCGTTTACGAATCAAAATGCAGATGCGTTGTCACCCGTGAGGACTAAGATGGAATGCCTCATTACCAGTAAAAAGGGCCTCCGGCCACCTGCACTCACCAAGCGAAACGCAGAGGTAAATCTCTACTTCACGCTGGTATTCTGTGAGGTCGTGGTACCACCCCGGTTCGAGCCGGCCCATCCGTGCGACAGCAAAAGCTGCCGCGTGGCTCTACCACTGTTAAATAATCTCGTTCGTCTGCGTTGCTTGATATATTAACAAAGTTTTCGTTTTATATCTTTATATATAAAAATTACGTGTCACATTGTTTGTCCGCGATGAACTCCTAAATTACTGAACTGATTTCAATGAAATTTTGCACACTGTGTGCTGTTTGGTCCAACTTGAGAGATAGGATAGTTTTTATCCCGTTAAGTGACCATCAATAATTTTTTTGCAAATTCAAGGTTTTTTTTTATTAGACAAAGAATCGTCGGCAAGAGCAGAACAACGTTTGCCTGGGAAGCTAGTAACGACTGTAAGAAAACGAATTATATGATAATTACTTATTTAACGGTGAACAATTACTGAGAAAACTATAGGAAACTATGGGGGGTTGGTCAAGGTACAACTGAACAGCATCAGGTCGCTCGCGCAAATAATGCGTGGCTAGCCGTAACTTCATCATGAGGCAGAGGTAGAAGAGACTTCCTCTCCTACGCACGCCCACTACACCGCTTGCCCCCCTTCTCCGCGACAAGAAAACGCACATCACTGGACACATAGTGCTTATAAAAATCGTTGTTTCTTTAAATTTTACTAACTTCATATTAAATTAGGATATCAAAATAGTTTTTTAGATAAGGGACAAGTGTCTAAGAAATAAAACTTAGAAAACCTAATTGAAATCTATCCAGTAGTTTTTCCTTGATGCGCGCACAACTGCAAACCTTTATCATTTTATTTATATAGATATACACATACATACAAACATACATATTAATATAGTTTGTTAGTATTTTATTTAGTTACTACAACTGTTATAGTTTCTATATATTTCAAAATTAACTGCTAACGGTAGTTTCATGCAAATAACATTACTTCTACGTACCTATATCTAAGTAATAAATATATTAAAAAACTTCCATATTATTACTGTTGTTACTATTTATAATCATATACCTCTTCAATCTTGGCACCATTAACCAAGAAATTAAATTCGTTATTCTTAATGATTCCTTTGTCCAAGTTAATTCTCGCACAGACCAAGAAAGCAAACAGCAGTTTATGCTTCTCAAAGAGACTGCGGCAAACATTCTGGTATAGCAGAAACGTGAAGTGCTCTATGATGGTCTCCACTCGTTCAATAATGTCATCTGTGGAGGAAAAAGTTCAATAATCTGAATACAACAGAATAGATTACAGTACAGAATACTTATTAAAAGTATTTTTTTTTACTTTTACCACTGGTTCGCAAGGAAACCTCTGTCCTGGGAAGAACCAGCAAAAACACTAGCGGGACTTTTTTTATAAGCCCGGTTTACAATATAATATTTTATATACTTGTTATGAAAACATTTAGAAATAGCATGGTAGCAATCACCTCATTCCCAGGGGTTATTATCAGTCATGAACTCTTTAGTAGTATCTGGGGGCACGGCAGTGCCCCCGCCAAGTCGAGCAAAAAAGCGGCACGGCCGTACCATCCTTTTCTCGAAGCAGTTCAGGCCATTTCCGAAACGCTATTACTTCGTTATGGTTAAAACTAGAAGCCTGAATAGAACTAACCAAGTGGGCATTGTATAAACTCGGTATATTTCAAATTTCATTGAATTTGAACTAGTAATTTAAGAATTATAACTAGTCAAAATTTCTTAATTTTGTCACTCACTGTCTGACCGATCATCAAAACTCTAAGGCACTTCTAGCAGACATAGAAACTTCACATTTGGAATGCAATTATTGTTTAAAATATCAATCAAGGAAATATTAAAATATTTTACAATTTCGGTCCAGTTTTCGAGAAACACCAACTGCATAAATAACTTTGTAATCCCATATAAACATATAGTATTACAAAGTTACATTTGCAGCGAATGAATCAGTGTACCTATATATGTATAATATAATGGAATAATAGGTGTAGATAGGTACCTAGATATAATATCTACAAAAAGTTATTATGCCATCAAAAACATAACTTGTAAAAAAAGCCAACTCAGTTCTTCTACCGTAAAAAGTTGTGAGATCCATGTAATACCAAGTCGGTTAATTTATTCAGTCCATAGATTGATACATAGATTAACTTGGCAATCGCACTAAACAATCTAATTTAATATAATATGTATTACTTGTGAGATATATTGTGTTTTCATGCGACTGCCAAGTCAATCTATGTATCAATCTATGGACTGAATAAATTAACTGACTTGGTATTACATGGATCTCACAACTTTTTACGGTAGAACAACTGAGTTGCGAGACTTGGCATTTTTTACAAGTTATGTTTTTGATGGCATAATAACTTTTACTAGACAATTTTTGCTTAATAAATATTTTAAAACTTTTGATATATAAGGTGTGCATATTTTCCTGATGTGAACACAAGTGGTAAAATTAAAAAAATAAGAATATCATCATGTTGCAATGTATGCAACATCGTCGAAGTCAATTAAATACGCATTATTAAGGATTACTCTTTTTTATAGGATAAGAGTGACAAACGAGCACACAGTTCACCTGATGGTAAGTGGTTGCTGTGGCCCATAGACATCTACATCAAACAAAATGCAGATGCGTTGTCACCCGTGAGGACTAAGATGGAATGCCTCATTTCCAGTAAAAAGGTCTCCGGTTCTCTACCCTAACCATACGAAACACAGCAGCATTAAGCTGCTATTTTACGGTGTTACTCTGTGAGAGCGTGGTCCTTCCCCGGTCGAGCCGACCCATTCGTGCTACAACTATACTACTAATATAGCTGCAGCATGGCTCTACCACGTAGAAAGTACGTACTCAAAAACTACTGATCAGATCTTGACCAAATTTCTATGGGAGCACATGATCAAATAAAAAGAAACATCAAAATCGGTTCATTTAGAAAAAAGTTCTGTGGTAACTGGTAACACATCAAAAAAGTACAGTCGAATTGAATACCTCCTTTTTTAAAGACGGTTAAAAATCGAGAGATACAGATTGGTGTTGAGCTACGCATCTATCATTTACATCCAAAATTTAATTACATCACTTGATAGATAAAAGAGCAAAGAATTCGTTACGTGGAGTGAGGACTGTGACGCATCGCGCGCGGCGGAGGGGGGAGTTAAATAATTTCCGTTTAGTATAAAACTTTAAATAGACGTTACGTACACGTATTCACGTAAAACACACGCCCGTGTCCACGACAGAGCCACACCTCATTTTTTTAAATATCTTACCATTAGGTTCAGTCTCAGCCATGCTCCGAACGAAGAGCTTCACAAACCACTCCAGCGAGTACTGATACATGGGATCCACGTTGGCCATCCCGGACAGGCAAAAGAACAAAATCTGTCCCCTGTTCGCCACTGGCACGTAGCCCTGTCGTGCATCGTCTATCTCCTTTGTTGTGCGTTCTATATCTTCTACTTTTATCTATAGAAAAAATAATATAGTTTCTAAGCAGTTAATATATTTCACGTAGAAACTGCACTGGAGCTTATAGTACCTAGACCAAGAATATATGTCGACTCGGAAGAGACCATATCATCATCATCATCAGTGTTACACTCTATCAATGTTCGGTACTAAATAAAAGTCTTTCCAATAGATTGCCTCACATTTGACAAAGTTTTTATTTTATTTTATTCGTATAGTTTACTAACAGTCAACTTACACAACTACAATATTAAATAACAGAAAAGTTTCTTAAGCTAAGTGTCGCGACTTCTTACTAGTAAACACAGCATGCAATATAACAATAACTTAAGCTCTGAGGAATTGTTCGGACTAATTCCGGCCGCTCAATTTCACCATCGTACATCGTGATAAAACTCGCGATAACATCCATACCACCTGGATGATTGGCGGTCCACCACTGTGCGATTTAGAAGAAGTTTTCTCCCTCGCACAACTTCCTTGTGGAATCGATTACCACCACCGATTTTTCCGGACCGATACGACTCAGGGACCTTCAAGAAAAGAGCCTACTCCTTTTTAAAAGGCCGACAACGCATATGCAATTCCGCTGGTGTAGCAGTTGTTCATGGGTGGCGGTAGTCACTTACCATCAAGTGAGCCGCATGCTCGTTTGCCCCCTCTCCTATAAAAAAAAGTGAGTTTTGAATTTACTAAATAAAGTTAACAATTTCAAAAGATAAAAAAATTGTTTATCCGTATGGTAAAAGAGAGCACAAGCTGGTTGCACGAAATTAAGTACTAGTCATACTGACGACAATCTTTTTTTTAAAGAAAAAAAATCTTTTTACGGAAACTGTAAACGGAATCGTTGCGGTAAAGTTGCCACGTTTAGCCGAAGGGTTGGTGACCACAGTTTTTTTATTATTCTTTTGATCTCTTATTAAGAATATTCTGCTGCCTATCTTTTTAAATTTGTTAAATTTTCCTCTGCTGACTCTTGCGATATAGTGGATTATTTTAAGCCAACAGTACACGACACGGGGGAGAACGCAAGGGCCCCGAACTTCCAGTAATGTGAGGTGAGTAACGTGAGGAGAACGGTGACTCGGGAGTGGTTCTAAGATACCGTGATAGCACTGCGAGGATTAGAAAGACGTGGGGACGTGCTTTAATAAGACAAAGCGAGCAAGGGGCCCAAATTGCGTTCCAAACGAAGAGCCCGCGTCTTCTCATATACGCTGATGGTGACCACCGTGAGGTTTTAGCTGGTAGGAGTCTGGCATACACTTTCTGTTGTCAGAAAGGCGCAGGCAGTCTGAACTGGACGACGTAAGGCCAGCGCGCGGGATCTAATTTGAAATATGTACCTTCCTAACAAAATTGAAAGCTCACTTTTCAAAGTTTCAGCTTAAAATGAGATGGTGCTGGTCCGGTGGCGTGGCTTTGCAGTGTGCCTGCCTACCTTTAAACAGAGTTAAAAAAACGCGAACTTTCTATATTCGACGCCAACGTGTCCATGAGAATGTTCCCACGATAAAAATGTTCTCTCTTTTCTCCTTCTCTTCTTGTTGATGGTTGATCAAACCACTTTTTATATACGTCTAATATATGGGTCACTGTGCAAAGAATACGGCATTCCTACAACATAAGGGTTGACTCACAATAATTTCGGCACTCTTGATCTTTATCGCCTCCAGGGTCAATATGAGGGGCAGGTCATCGACGGGTGAGCCCTCGCTGTTGGACAACCCGTACAGTATGTCTGCCTGCATGTCAGCCAGCTGTGTGGCCATCTGAGCGCGGGTCACGATGAGCTGGCCGCGCTGCTCCTCCAGGTCTGGTCGTTCTTGCGCCACTACGATCGACAGCAGCTGTTCAGCCAGACCGCTGGTAAGTAAATAAAATAGATAATTATACTAAATGTTAATAAATTTAGTTAGCTAAGATACGCCTAATAAAATAAAATGATGTGTGCTGTAAAATTGCTGTTGCAGTAAAATTTTCGACAGTGGCGATTCGGGGACGCGGATCTGATATTGTTTAATTTATATTGAAATAATAATAATAAATAAAAAATATATCTGGACCTGGCTCACGAGGTAACTGACACGGGTAGTCTGCCGACCGAAATGATTCCTGTGGTCGTTTCTACAAACGGGCTGATCGGGATTAGTCCCGATCAGCCTCTCAGGTCATCTGAGGCGACTGAGACTCCGTGACGGACCGCTCCAGGCTCAAATGCAGAAGGCGGTGCTCCTCGATACCCCCTATCCCTCGACCGTTTGGTCTCCCCTGCCGGGGGCTTCCATCTGGTTGGGTTTTTATTTATTTATGTATTTGTTATGTATTTATTTTATTTTATTGGTATTTATGTATATTTATGTCTATTGTATACAATTTTATATTTCAACAGCCCAACCAGATGAGAAAACTTTATAGATAACCCAGATAATAATAATAATAATATGATATAGAAACAATAGATAACACTAACAATCATATTTCTAAACTAATTCGATAATGATATTGTTCAAATTTATCTAAGGGTATTTACAGTAATTATAAAAACAAACCTAGGCACAAGTGCGAAGTTCACAATCTGCACCTTCACTGAGGTCTCGGGAGTGTATTTGGGATTGGGTAGCTTGGTAGTAATATAGAGACGGAACCCAGCCGCGAAAGGGATCAGAGAATCGCCAAGCTTGAGTACCAGTTGACCTGCTTGGCGGAAGTATTGACGCTGAAATTAAAAATAACTTTTTTTTTATATAGAATAAGGGTGACAAACGACCACACAGTCCACCTGATGGTAATTTGTTTCTGTGGCCTATAAACATCTTAATCTATCCTCGATTACGAATCAAAATGTATATGCGTTGTCACCCGTGAGGACTAAGATGAAATTAAAACAGTAAAAAGGGTCTCTGGTTCTCTACACTCACTATACGAAAAACAGCAGCGTTAAGCGGCTATTTTACGCCGGTATTCTGTGAGACCGTGGTCCCTCCCCGTTGACCCATTTGTGCTACAACTATACCAGTAATATAGCTGCAGCATGTATCTACCACGTTAAACAGTATCAATTTTAAAATCATTTTTAGAATGACTAAGTTTCCGGGGGTTTCGCCAAAGTAAGTTTTCTATCTTCTTATGCTTAACGATGCTGTACAGATCTTCAACCAGTAAAAGTCCACTGCTAGACCCGGGGCTTCCCCGCTGTAGGGTAGACAACTTAATTGTAACGCTTAGCAGGATTGACGATCGCAACAACAAACTCTTGTCGTCTCACTCACACAGCTACTATGAGGTAATCTATAAGTGTATGTCCAACAATCAACTTTTGAAAGGCTTTAATGCATTAATGTATATATCGCAGGGCATCTAAATTTGGTTGCTCGTGAACTATAAAATTTAAAGCACGCTCTTATATATAAAAATACATAAACCGAAAACCATCACCAATTACCTTCAATACAGGGTCTAGCGCTGGATCAAGTTCTTGTCCGACGTTCTCCAAGAGGAGCGGCTTTCCAAACCTTAATGCCGATTCAAAGTTTCTTAACAAGTCTCTATCGTTTGGTTTGCAAACTATAAGACCCTCTATTTTGCCCTGCAAAATCAATAAAACATTTTAAAGTATGAAAAATATTATAATCCGTGTATTTGCGGAATACGGAAATTTATCCCCTAGTTTTGTAATAAATGCCAAAAAAAACTTTATAAAAACTGGCAGATACTGAAACTGCCACACTGATAACAACGACTAGTGCCTACAGAACAAGTTGTGTTGCATTTAAATTTACATGAAGTGTATAAAGGCTGATTTACACGGGGACAGTAACAGGCGCCAGTGCTGGCGCCAACGACTGACGTGCACCGTTTAGTTTAGTGAGTAGCCACGCAGACAATGCTGTACTGACTTCAAATCAATTTACATTATGACAGTAGCGTGTCAACACTGACTTGCCTCTAATTTGGAATCAGCCATAATGGCTGGAACTGGAATGACAGCAGTAAAAATATAACGTATATTAAATTAAAACAAGCCACTTGATAGCCAACGAAAGCAAATTAGTAAAAATAAATGCAAAATAGTAGTCACAATTTGGTAATTGACACTAGTCAACGGGGCTTATATAAATAAATAATATAATATAATAATCTTCCACTCACCAGATGTCGCTCGTTGGGACTGAGGTGAAGTTTTCGTTACACAATGTCATCAATGTCAATCAGAATCGATTAGTAGTTAGTTTTAAATAAAAGTTTATCAGTTTCTAGAGTATTATCTTTATATATAAAACAATGCCTGTGGTATGCTTTTTAATTTTTTGCACATTTTTTTACTTTTTCGTTTAATCTTTTTACATTTTGGATTATTCGTCATTTGGTTTATCCATTTTAATGTACTTAATATAAAATACAATGTTTCAGAATTCGTCATTAAACTTTTTAATTTTTTCTAACAAACTTCCCCGCTATGGAATCTGTCAAATATTCACCTCATTCCAAAGTGAAGCCACCCTGGTGGCAGAATAAGATGTAGGAGCTCTCATTGAAAGTATGTTTAGAATTGCCAAAAGAAATATTTCTATAAAAAATGCTTGAGTGTCACAGTGGAACACACGGTTGGAACGAAGTTCCTTTCTTAGCATATTATTATCGATAAACGATTATATTATTGATTGACAAATACATGTACTAGCGTCTATTAAAATGAAGCGTCATTTAAAATAAAATAATATTTCTTTCATGGCAAGATAAGAAAAAGTGCGAAGGAGATGGATATTTTTTCCACCGTCTACGCTACGTCAGATGGGGTCGTGACGGAAAATTCTTACACTTTTTCTCGCCTATCCCCAATCTGCCAAATTTGTGCCAATAAGGAACTTCGTTCCAATTATATGAGGATATAGTGTAATGATGTCATAATTGTTATCATTATGGTTTACATATTTTTAAATACTGAAAATCTGAAACAACTTAAAATAGTAACCAACCAAGTTTTAACACATTACAGCAGAAAATACGAAAGAAATTCAAATTTTATTCATGTCTTTGACGATGGTCAACTACCACTACATTTACGCAGACTATTGTAAAAAGTACCAAAGCACGTATCCATTTGTTGGCTTGCGTCTGCGGGTCGATGATGAGCGGCCAGCGGCGCGAGTTGCTCATCAGCACCGCCGACTCCACCGACAGTGGGTCGCGTGGCAGCCCGTACATCTGCCACGTCCTGCCATAAGCCATTCAAATCTATATCATATTATATTTTTTTATAAGATAAGGGTGAAACACACACAGCATACAGTCCACCTGATGGTAAGTGGTTGCTGTGGCCCACAGACATCTACATCTATCCTCAATTAAGAATCAAATGCAGATGCGTTTTCACGCTTGAGGACTAGAATAGAATACATAAATACATACATAAACACTCACGCCTGTCACCCAGAGGGGTAGGCAGAGACTATGGACTTCCATTTGGCACGATCCTGACAGACCTCTCTCGCTTCCTCCACATCCATATACCTACGCATACACGCTCGTCGGTTAAAGGTACTCTTGATTTGGCCCATTTTCAATATATCGCCAATTTGGTCGATAAACTTTCGCCTAGGGCGACCCTTCCCGATTCTGCCGTTCACCTCTGCAACATAAATTTGCTTTGTTACTCTTTCCTCGTTCATTCTTTCTACATGACCAAACCACCGAAGCATTCCTTTCTTAATCCTGGTCACAACATCATCTTGCAAACCACACTCTTCTCTTATTAAACAATTTCTCACTCTGTCATTCAGATTCATCCCTAACATACTCTACTAGAATAGAATAGAATAAAATAATTTTTATTCAATATACATTACATGTGTAATTCTTATTGAAAGTCATTTTCACTTTACCACTGGTTCGAAAAAAAACCCTCTGTCCTGGGAAGAACCAACAAGAAACCCAGCGGGACTTTTTTAAAAATAAATTTTACAATATAAATGATTACGAACTATTTACAAAATTTATTTTAGAAACTGCTTGAAAGCGACCACCTCATTCCCAGGGGTTATTATCAACCATGTATTCATTTATACTATAATATCCCTTTTTATACAGTTTCAGCTTAATAAAACATTTAAACTTGGTAATAGAGAGAACCTGTACACTTTCCGGGACCTTGTTGTAATAGCGTATACATGGCCCCAAGAATGAATTACTGACTCTGTGGAGTCGAGAAACTGTCATCACTAGCTTGTATTTGTTCCTAGTGTTTACAGAATAGATATCACTTTTTTTTACTAAAACTATCTTTGTTTTTGTGAACATACATTAAATTTTCGTAAATATACTGAGAGGCCAAAGTTAATATATTTATTTCTTTAAATTTATCTCTAAGAGACTCTCTCAGTTTTAGATTGTTAATAGCTTTAATGGCCCTTTTCTGTAAAACAAAAATAGTTTCTGAATCAGCCGCATTTGCCCATAGCAAAATCCCATAAGACTTTATGCTATGGAAATAACTGAAATAAACTAATCTAGCTTTCTCGACACTAGTGAGACCTCTAATCTTTTTTACAGCATAGGCTGCAGAACTTAGTCTGCTTGCTAATTTGGATATATGGGAGCCCCACTGAAGCTTTGCGTCGAGAGTAATGCCAAGAAAAACAGTGGATACAACAGGGCTCAATTCATCCCCATTTAAAAACACATTGGTATTCAGATTTTTAACATTCGTTGTTGTAAATTTAACACAATTAGTTTTATTTCCGTTCAAATGCAGATTATTAACGTTAAACGTTATTAGCCTTATTCAACTGTAACTTCAATGCAGCAATGAACCTGAGAGCTTCCTCATATTCCTTGCTGCATTGGTCAAACTCATTAACCGTTCCCTGTAGCTGATCTCTTTCTTTTATAACACTTGTGTATTCTGTATGTAACTAAACCATATCACATTTCAATTGTGTATTTTTGGCAATTATGCTTACTATTTCCCTTTCATTACCATCCCGTTCCTTAAGCAACAGTTCACACTGCTCCTTGGACGCCTTAAGTTCTTGGAGCGCAAGCTGGAGTAGGTTCTCCATCTGGCTCGTCTTGGCGTTGCAAGTATTCATTTGACTATTTATTATAAATAATAAAAGAAAACAAAGATCGAAAACAGAAGGAGCAGAGTAAGCTAATGTAAAGTTGTAATTGTTTTTTTTTCAATTTACAAGTCTCAAATCAAATTATCGTTAAAACAATTCGAAAAGAAACCCGCAAAGAATGTAATAATCCGAGTAAGAGAATCAATCTTTAATTTATAAAAGGAATGATATGAAATAAGGATTACAATAGTTATTTTAAAACAATGTTCGTTACCTATCACTTTTTGTTCCAACACCAAATTGTTGTTATAATATTTATGTACCAACCTTCTTAAATATTAAATACAAGGCGGCTGTAATTAATTAACTATAACATAAAATTGAGGTGGATACGGTGAATTTACAATAATTTAATTATTAAAAATTATCGGGACTAATTACTTTTACAACTTATCACCCGGGTTGCCACAGCAAAAAAAAAAGACTAAGATGGAATGCCTCGTTTCCAGTAAAAAGGGTCGCCGGCTCTCTACACTCACCATACGAAACACAGCAGTGTTAAGCTGTTATTTAACGTTGGTATTCTGTGAGAGCGTCGTCCTTCCCCGTTTGAGCCGACCCATTCGTGCTACAACTATAGTACTAATATAGCTGCAGCATGGCTCTACCACGCAAAAATATATGTTATATACTTACCTAATCTGTACAGCGTCGCCGAGAATAGAAAGCGGCGTTGCGTCTTCCGTATGTGGGACTGCCACCTCCTGTAAAGAAAGACAACTGCTGAATTCCAGCTGTTAACAATTTTTTTAATAAAAATTAAAACCCAACGTAAAAAAAACTAACGTGGTAAAATTAAAAAATTTGTACAACCGACTTCGATATTAATTATTAAAGACAACTCAAAAAACTGCTGGTCAGACCTTGATCAAATTTATATGAGATCACAGAGACGCACCAGCTTTTAAATAACAAAAGAATCATCGAAATCGGTACACCTAGAGAATGCAGTCAAATTGAGTACCTCCTTCTTTTTGAAGTCGGTTAAAAAAATAATTTAGCACATAGTACACAGCATACAGCTAAATTATTGTACTAATTACTAGTACAATAATTTAGCTCTCGGAGTCGTTGCGAAGACAGTGTATAGTAAAATTGAAGCCCCCAACTTCAGAAACTATTATCTAGAAATTATTTTGATCTCTTTATTCTTTGAAGTCAGCTTTTACTTTTGCTAGCGATGCGTCCCGAATTCACTCGGTTGATTTTTAAATCTTGACAACAACGCTACCTACCAGGTCTAATTGTGAATCTAAAGCCGGCTACTGACCTGCCTGCCGCAGGGGCAATCTAGGGAGCACAGCGATCGGAGCAATATCGAAGGTCGCAGGGCCGACTTGAAAAACTGCCCCTGCTTGCCTACACACATTACAATTAAGGAGGCAATTAAGGGTCATCCCCACTCCTACACCCTAGATTGCCCCTGCGGCAGGCAGGTCAGTAGCCACCTTTAGCCAATCTCTTATCAACTTAATCACACACACAAAATTTCATCACAATTGGTCCAACCGTTTAGGAGTTCAGTCACATACACACAAGAATTATACACAGAAGAATTATACAATATATATATTTAACAGTGGTAGAGCCACGCGGCAGTTTTTGCTATCGCACGGATGGGCCGGCTCGAACCGGGGTGTTACCACGACCTCACAGAAAACCAGCGTGAAGAAGAGGTTTACCTCTGCGATTCGCTTGGTGAGTGCAGGTGGCCGGAGGGCCTTTTTACTGGAAATGAGGCATTCCATCTTAGTCCTCACGGGTGACAACGCATCTACATTTTGATTTGTAATAGAGGATAGATGTAGATGTCTATGGGCCGCAGCAACCACTTACCATCAGGTGGACTGTGTGCTCGTTTGTCACCCTTATCCTATAAAAAAAAATATGCATGTATTATACTTATAAACTTTTCTATTAAACAATACTGTCTATTGATGAAAATCAGATCAAACTCTGTTGCGTAATTTGAAAGATCTAAGCGTACAGACAGCGGGAAGTGAATTTGTTTTATATATACTATGTAAAGATTAAATTTTTGCACTTGGGAGTGGACAAAGGATTATTACAAATTTAAGGTAACAAACAGAATGTTATCTAAATGGTAACATTAAAAATTTCAGGCTCTGTTTTTTCACTTTCAAGGGTAGAATTTTTCACCAAATTCAAAAAGGAACGCGCTTGAAGTGTAACCATTTTTTTAAACAAAGAATCATTAAAATCCGTTTACAATTAATAATGATATCGCATAAAATATATACAAAAAACACGAAGTCTTACAGTGTAATAAACAGTGTAATAACAAGTGTTTTAAACAGTGGTAGAGCCACGCGGCAGCTTTTGCTGTCGCACGGATGGGCCGGCTTGAACCGGGGTGGTACCACGACCTCACAGAAAACCAGCGTGAAGTAGAGATTTACCTCTGCGTTCCGCTTGGTGAGTGCAGGTGGCCGGAGGCCCTTTTTACTGGAAATGAGGCATTCTATCTTAGTCCTCACGGGTGACAACGCATCTACATTTTGATTTGGAATAGAGGATAGATGTAGATGTCTATGGGCCGCAGCAACCACTTACCATCAGGTGGACTGTGTGCTCGTTTGTCACCCTTGTCCAATAAAAAAAAAATTATTTATAGAATTAATGTTTTGTGTGTACACTGTGTATTGACTTATATATTATTTGTGTGTACATATCGTGACTGTTACTGGCTGACTCAAAAGGAAGAAATTAAAAAATATTGATTATAGAGTTTATCATAACTCGAGTTCCATCCTCCAACCTCACCTTCATGTGTTGAATCCATTGATTGAGTAACTCCTTACGAAATTCTTCTGTGAAAGGTGTTATGTAGCCAACGGCACCTGTGAAAAACATTCTGGTAGAAACTGAGTAGTCCAAATTTAATTTGAGGGTAGTTTATACATAAATAATGATTTTCATTCATCATTTTAATTTTGTAAATTTATGAAAAATTAATTGTTCACGTTGAAAAACATACATTTACCAAACTTTGAAGATATAGTCTTATACTAAACTATATATACTCTTTTGGGAGTTGTAATATAACTCTTCAAATTAATTAACTACCACGTGAGAGCTGTAATATTACAATTTTAATAAGTCTAAATTAACGTTTATGTCCCTGGAGGCCGAATATACTTTTTTGAATCTAATTTACTACTGTAAGCGTATATACGATTTTTACAGGAATAAGTGGACAAACGAGCACACAGTCATCATGATGGTAAATAGACGCCGTGACCGATATACACTACATCTTTCATGAAACAAAAATCAAAACACAGATGCGTTGACCCCCTGTGGACTAAAATGTAATGCCCCGTTTCCAGTAAAACGCGAGTCAAGTTCTCTACACTCACCATATGAAACACAGCAGCAGTATAAAACTGCTATTCAACACCGATGTTCTGTAAAATGTTGCTCCTTTTCTGGTCACACCATTCCATTCGTGTTGTTGGCCTAATGATGGTGCAGCTCGTCTCTAGCTCTACCACGTACTGTTATATCCATGAAGAAAATACAAAGTATTTGTATTATTATTATTATTATTTGTATATTATTATAATTTGTATTATACTTTGTATTTGCTTCATGGTTATATCCCTTTTTACAACGCAGTTAAATCTTAGTAAGCATTTATTTAATCCCACAGTACTTTTCCTACATATGACGTCAGTCAGTAATTGCGTCGTTCTTTCGGGTCGGCCTCCTGACAGTGCGTAAAATTCGGATGTTAACGAACTTTTTATCTATTTTTCGAAAACAAGTGACCAAAAGCAATCAAAATCAATTTCACTGGAAACGTATATTGCGTAATAAACACCTGAGGTTTTCATAAAATTACATTAATGTAGTAGTTTTATAACAAACATACTTGTATTTACTACCAACGTGCTTAAAGTTTCAGTGGGAACAAACCGAGTCGTACTCACATTCATTGCTCTAATCGACTTGAGCTTTAACTTTGAAACTTTACATTCTTGATGGTTCGCACGTAAGTTAGTGGATCATCGCAAATCTGCGGTTCACTGAGGAGCTTATCAGCGTTGTATGGATTTTGGCACGTTGCTTCAACAATATCTAAAGAATAACTATTTGGCTATACGTTGTAGCTCAAGGGCTAAGCGCTCGCTGTAAATTTCACAGTACTTGAGCAAGCCGGAATCGAAGCTGATTTACCACGTGCTTAGCGGTGAAGGAAAACATCGTGAGGAAACCTGTATGTCTGAGAAATAAGAAAAAAAATTTCGAAGTCATGTAAAGTTCACCAATAGAGGATAACTTTAGGTCACTCCATCCACCTACCATCAGTTGCATTGTATTCTCGTTTGTAATCCTAATTTTATAAAAAAAGAGGCAAGTGTATGAGGACCGACGAACAGTGGGTAAAACCACATTAATCTTTACCGCAAGTTTATGGATCGCTCGTCGATCGCGGTCTTAAGTCCATCTTGCGTTGAAACTTGTAATTTTTTTAATTAGTTTTTTATTTTATAATCATGTTAATATTATTATTCATTATTCATTATTTTATAGTCATTGTTTATAAGGCAGTATTTTTCTTATATATAGTTTAGTTATAGCATCGCATTGGTTAATATAACTGTAATGATGTTATAATTATGTAATAAATAAATAAATCTTTGAGGAGAATTAGGTAGGACAGTACTCTAATGATTAAGGATATGATCCGTAAACTTAAAAATGTCGAAGTTTGATTCTACCATAAGACTACGACCATGAACCACTCTTACACTTATTTCTTTCTTCCTTTCTTTCTTTCATTGTAGATTATTTGGACTTGTTAACAGAAATTTGTTAAAGTTACTAGAATGTTCCGTATTTTTATTGCATACTAGCTGTTCCCCGCGACTTCGCTCGCGTGTTAGGGTTTTTATGTTTTTGCACGGAACCCTAATTCTTTTTCTAAAATAAAAGCAGCCTAAGTTACTCCTTATGAAATCAGCTACCTGCCAGTGAAAGCCCCGTCAAAATCGGTGCAGCCGTTTCGGAGATTAGCCGGAACAAACAGACAGACAGACAGACAGACAGACAAAAATTTTAAAAATTGTGTTTTTGTTATAAGTAACGTAAATACTTTCATATGCAATTAGTAAAAAGCTGTAATTTTGACATTACAAACAGACACTTCAATTTTATTTATTTGTATAGATTGCTAGATGTAAAATGTAAGAAAACAACAACACTAATTTTTATTTTTATCTAATATATAAAAATTTATGTTTGGTTGTTCATATTTTATGCGCTGCCATACCGTTCATCAGATTGCGGTAAAACTTTGTCAACTTATTGCTTGCACTTGCGCGAAGGTTATAGGCACAGTACAATTTACTTACAGTACGTGAAGTGCGTATAGTACTGATAAATATGTTTAAAAGTTATATTCAATTTAAATGAATGTTTTTTCAACCCTAATTAAATAATATAACTATTCCAAATTTAAAACGATATTTCCGCAATTATTTCTTCTGCGGGCAGCAACGCGCCAGGTATCAATTTTTTATTATAGGATAAGGGTGACAAACGAGCACACAGTCCACCTGATGGTAAGTGGTTGCTGCGGCCCATAGACATCTACATCTATCCTCGTTTGCGAATCAAAATGCAGATGCGTTGTCACCCGTGAGGACTAAGATGGAATGCCTCATTGCCAGTAAAAAGGGCCTCCGGCCACCTGTACTCACCAAGCGAAACGCAAAGGTAAACCTCTACTTCACGCTGGTTTTCTGTGAGGTTGTGGTACCACCCCGGTTCGAGCCTGCCCATCCGTGCGACAGCAAAAGCTGCCGCGTGGCTCTACCACTGTTAAAAATATTGACTAATAATGAATTGTATATAAGATAGTAGAGGTACACCCTCTCTATCAAAGCTCATTTGATGTTTTTAGTTTTTTCTATAGTAAACGTTTACAATACCCACCAGCTTGAGGGTATATATTACCGTTTCAATCAATCAAACATAACCGTGAAATTTGATTTTACTTACAAGCACTAAGTAGAATGTCTCCAATTAAATTGACAATGCCAACATCCAGCTCCTTGATAGTACGAATCCAACGGACTCGCTCGCTGGATAGTCCGTTAAGTAATCTATAAACATTGATAAATGATTACTACTGTGATTTTTTTCAAAGGTGGGTGAGAGATATCTTCTTCGTCAATGCAGCGTCTTCTAAACGCAACTCAACCCAGGCCAAACATTCATCTAAAAAATGCTGCAGGTTCCACGTCGATTCTAATGTACTTGCATCACAAAATAGTAATAAAGAAGAAAAGCAATAGCCTACGTTAAGCACAGAACTCTTCTCATTTCGAAGTGTCACGCACAAGAGTAGCGTGCGAACTAACATAATTTTAAAGGACATATTTTGACAGCTTAATACAGATGAAACTGTTAAAATCTACAGCCAAACGTCCACTGCCAACTTAACTATGTAGAAACTAGGCTCCGCGAGCTAAGCTTTTTTTATGGGGGGAAATCCTCATGGACTGCCTCCGCCTGGGGAAAGGCGGAGAGGCGTGCCGGACTTTTACCGGCTAAAACCACCCCGGTGTCTTCTCGCACGTGCGCACGCGGGGCCGTCGGATTCCAAATTCTTTCGCAGCCCCACACTAGTGCTGGCCCGGTCTGTCCGGGCCTCGTTTCCTGCACGGGGTAGTAAGGTGTTCAACTACCCCGTGCATTGCCTCAGGTGTCGCCGCGGGTGTCTGCACGCGCCTCCGCCTCGGGTCCATAAAATAGGGGGGGCGGGGGCTTCCCCAAGTCTCTCGCCCCTGGACCCATTCATGGGGGCCGGAAAAGGGCGTTGTCCGCCTTTCTCCTGCGCCCGGTGCGCATTCTGCGGCCGGGGAAGGGAGTTTAGATCTCCCTCTCCCGTTCCGCAGTTTTCCGAGGACGTGATGTCGCAGAAAGACACCACCGCGTCCCACAACTCTGCGCTACCGACCATCCTCCGCACTAAGGCTGGCAGCGAAGATCGCCTCCTACTTCATTTGTGACGACACGGCGCTGCTCCTCCCAAGCTACACACTCGGCGAGCGTGTGTTGCGCTGTGTCCTCCTCGCAATGAACGCAGTGGTGGCACCGAGCTCCCTGTTTATGCAGCACAGGTACTTGCCGAACCAGCCGTGCCCCGACAGCACCTGCGTCACTCTAAACGACATTGAGCCGTGCCTTCTCCTCAGCCAGTTGTCGAGTACTGGCCGAATTGCCTCGACGGTAGCGAAGCCGGCGGTAGGGCGCAGAAGCCTTTACCGCCATTCCGCCTCCAAGACCTGACGGAGCTCCTCCCGGCGCAGCGCGATCTGCCGCTGCATCGGCCTCGAGTCCCGTGCCCGCTCTTCCTCGCGCCATCGATATAATAACGCGAGTACTTTCGCCTCTAGGTCCCAGGGCTCCGGCCAGGACGCAAGCCGCCTCGTAGGAAATCGTGCAATACCCGCGGACGACTCTGACGGCCATCGCCCTTTGCGAAATGAGTGAGTGGCATAGCGAAATCAATCACCTTATTTCCTCCGATCGGTGTCATAAGCGGTGACTATTTTTGACAAAATATTTTTGTCTTCTGACAGATATTGGCATAACATCTCATTTACGCCAGACGTAAAATGCCCAGATTGACGAGGGGCAGCAGTATCAAAGGTAAAGAACCGCATGCTAAGCGTGCCAAGTAAAGTAAATCCTCTCTAAAACAACAGAGACCCATGTACAGGAGTACAATTTTATAGCTTAGTGCAAAAGGACGAGTTAGTGAAAAAGTTATTCATATATGAACAAAAAATATGAATCAAATTATAGGTTGACCTTTTATCAATTCAAAAGATGCATATTTACAACGTGGATAATTCATAATCATCGTTATCATTACAGGCAAACTGCTGAAATTAGGCCTCCACCAATGATGATGGAGCAGGTCTTGAGCCACCTGCAGCCATCAAATTTCTGCATCTCTTACCAGGTCGTCACTTCATTTAGTGGGGGGTCGCCCTTAACTTCGCTTACGCTTCGCATCCATATTAGCAGTATAGTTGTAGCACGAATGGATCGGCTTGACCTCGAAAGGACCACGCTCTTACAGAATACAAGCGTAAAATAGGGTATAGTGTAGAGAACCGACGACCTTTTTTACTGGAAACGAGGCATTCCATTTCCGTCCTCACGGGTGACAACGCATCTGCATTTTGATTCATACATAGGCTGCACTAAAAGTATCGGGAATGGAATATTTCCACTGTTCCTGTCATATTAAAATCTTTTTAATTGAAAACTCCTTGGTTTTAAAAATCGAATACCATTTATTTATTTAAAAAAAGATTCTCGGTCTTGTCACAAGGTTTTGTCAAACTTGTTTAGTCGTTGAGAAAATGGAATTGACTCGAGAAAATTCAAGAGCGATGATTTATTATGACTTTCGAAGTGGTTTAACACAAAAACAGTGTGTTGACCGGATGATTTCTGCATTTGATGATGAAGCCCCATCCAAAACCACAATTTATCGCTGGTTTGCTGAATTTCAACGTGGACGTATCAAGCTCAGTGATGATCCCCGTCAAGGTCGTCCAAAAACTGCAGTCACCCAAGAAAACGTTGATGCTGCGCGTAAGCTGATTGAGGAAGATCGACATGTGACATAACGCGAAATTCAGGCAACTTTAGACATTGGCACGAGTCAAATACAAATAATCTTGCATGAACAATTAGGTGTAAAAAAGTTGTTTTCCCGATGGATACCGCATTCGCTCTGTGAAGAGCAAAAAGCGGCTCGCGTTTCTTGGTGCGTCAGAACTCTCGAAAGATTCCACGCAGGATCCTCAAATGCTGTATACAACATTGTATCAGGTGACGAATCCTGAATATACGCGTACGAACTCGAAACAAAAACCAGTCACGAGTTTAGGTGTTAGAAAATGAGTTAAAGCCAACAAAAATTGTTCGTTCCCGGAGTGTTGCAAAAAAAATGGTGGCCACGTTTGTCTCCAAAGCCGGCCATGTTACGACTATTCCTCCTGAGGGACAAAGAACGGTTAATTCAGAATGGTATATTAGCATTAGTTTGCCACAGGTCGTTTCTGAACTCCGTAAAGATAACTGCAACCGCCGCATCATCCTATATCACGACAATGCGAGTTCTCACACCGCACACAGAACAAAATAGTTTTTAGAGCAAGAAAACATAGAACTATTAGACCTAAGCCCTAGTAATTTCTAATTTTCCCTAAAATATAGAATAAATTGCGTGGACAGAGATTTTCATCACCTGAAGAAGCTGTGGACGCCTACAAAACGGCCATTTTGGAGACCCCAAATTCCGAATGGAATGGTTGCTTCAATGATTGGTTCCATCGTATGGAAAAATGTGTCAAATTTTGCGGAGAATACTTCGAAAAGCAATAAATACATTTTTAAATAGTAATGTTGTGTCACTTCCTTGATTACCTAAATTTTCAGTGCCGCCCTCGTAGTCGAGGATAGATTTAGATGCCTATGGGCCACAGCAACTACTTACCATCAGGTGGACAGTGCTCGTTTGTCATATAAAAAAATACTAGGTTGCCACTCGAGAACCTTTCTTCATCGGTTGTCAATTCTTCAAGCTATATGGCCAGTCCATAGTCACTTCAGCTTACTGATCATTGCTGTTACTGAAAGTCCATTTAACTTTGTTAAGATTTTTAAAAAAATTCTATGTATGTAAATCAACCTGTTCGCTCGATCCATTCTTGCAAGGCATTGATTAATATCCTCTTCCATTTTCTTCTTCTCTTCTTCCTTCTCTATGAGATAGGCGTTGAGTTTCGCAATTCCCATCAATAGAGCTTGCATCTTAGCCTTAGCATTAGCAAGCATGGCTATAATTAAATTGAATCGGTTAGCAATCTAGACACCATGTGTACAGATATAAAATTTATATGATGTTTCCCAACGACATGAACTTTAAATAAATATTACTTCGGGAACTTCTAGAACATACCGGTGATCCGATAAAAGTCGAGTACGTTTTGTTGGATCAAATTGGATCAAATCGATGGAACCGATGGAATTTTCATAATTTTAGAAACAATTGAAAAATGCGCCAGTCGGTTTAGGAAAATCTCATAAGGAATATGAATCTTATTGTCTAAAGACAATCAATATTCATCATCATCATCATTATAGCCCTTCTCAAGTCCACTGCTGAATATTGGCCTCCATCAAGTGATGCCACAAAGCACGATCCTAAGCCACCTGCATCCATCGACTTCCTGCATGTCTTACCAGGTCATCACTCCATCTAGTGGGGGCCTCCCTACACTTCGCTTATTGGTACGAGGCTGCTACTCGACAACCTTTCTTCCCCATCATTTGTGGGTTCCTATAGCTATATGGCCGGGCCATTGTCATTTCGGCTTAATAATCCGTTGGAATACTCTGGTTCTACTGCGGATACCATCATTTGTATATCTATCACGCAGAAATACCCTGAGCGTAGCTTGCTGAGCAACCCTGCGCTTCCTCATACCTCGACCTCGTCTCAGATCCATAAGTCATCACTGGAAATTCGCACTGGTTGTACAATCTTGTTTTCAGGTTTGAGGTATACCTGATGAGAAAACGTGTCTTAATTTCCCAAACGCTACCCGGCCCAAATGAATATTGCGCATTGAAAAACATTCTTCTTTGAGATAGCTAAAATAGTGAGTGTTTAGTAGATATGAAATATATCAGACCTTACCTTCAACAGCAGCGAGCTCTTTCGTGGCCCGATTAAGTGCCTCTTTCTTAGGCGCGACGGCTTTATTCACGTGATAGTACTTGTACATGGCATGCACCCACATGCATAACGACATGCAAGCCTTCGAAACCTGATGGTGGAAGTTTATTTATGTATTTATTCTTTATTGCATTCCTTATAACAAAAGAATACAAAGGGCAGACATGATTCCTTGAGGCATTCTCTACCAGTAAACCCAGAATGGTGAGAATGAGGGCTAATAATCTGCCATTCACCAGATGTCGCTATTTGTGACTGAGGTAAAGTTTTTTGTTACACAATGTCAGTTAGTTGAGAAATCAGTTTTAAATAATATTTTATCATTATCTAGAATATTATATTAATACACAATACAATGCGTCAGTGATTTGATTTTTAATTTTTTGCACTTTATAACTATTTTTTTTAAAAAAAACGGTTTTTAGTTATATTTTATAGTTTGGTTTATTCATTTCTAGTGTAATTAATATATAATATACCTAATAATACAAAAAGAAACCTTAAATATTACATTTTCCTAAGAAATTATCATCCCCGCAAGGTTTAGCAGTATGGAATAACAAAACAAAGTAAAAATTATAATTAAGCACGCACTATGTAGTAGCGGTGTAAGAATATCTACTACCCCATAACATCCAGCATTTATTAATTCATCAATCATCACAGCCTATTAAAAATCAGGTGCTGAAGGAGGCCCAGTTCAACAAATAAAGATATACATATTTGCAATATTGGCAACACTAACAGGCGGGTTGGCAACCACGAATTTTTATTTTTTTAGCTGTTATAAGGATTATGCGCTGCCCATTTCATGTTTCTGTTTCACACTGTCGTCTCTTACGACACCCACGCGATGATAATATGGAGTTGTAGATTCTTTAACGCCGCCACTACACGGCAAATAAGTCATCATAAGTCAGATACATTAATGTACTGTCTCGTTGGTCGGATGGTCGTAACCGCGCATACTGATTACGAGGTCCCGGGTTCGAATTTCGGGTCGGGCCAAAATCAGTTATTGAGAATGCTCAATAACAGCCCGCAGTGAGAAAGTTGGCAGTGTCTCACCCACGTGCCTTGGAAAGCACGTAAAGCCGTTGGTCCCGCGCCTGATCTCACTTTGGTCGTGTCGGATTGACGACCTATCGGATTATAAAAGTTAGGGAATAGAGAGTGAACTTGTCCAGATCGCAGATGGTTAGTCTATTATTATTATTTCTATTATTATTTAAAAAAAACGTTACCCCCACACTAGGATTTTCTCCTATATCGTGGAGGCAGTTTACAAACATAAATTGCACAAGGACAAGCATCCAGACCCGGAACAATTATTTGTAGGCCATACAAACACATATTCCGTGCGGGATTCGAACCCGCGGCCCTCAGCGCAGCAACTCATTGTTAAGCCACTGCGCCACGGAGCCGTCAAAAGTTAGTCTATGTTAAGATTGGCCGCCGTGACCTAAATTTAGTCTGGTTCACATTACTATTATAACATTAATTTAATGTAAGACATTTCAAATCACCTTCTGTATTTTCGCTGGTTCGTAGTCTGGGTTCTGAATAAAACGTTTGAGTTTTTTAACCATGTCCTCGGTGATCGTTTCTTTATCAAACTTCAAAAGGGAATCTAGGAAGGCCGTAGGATCTGCTAACATTTGGGTGCCCGGCTTAAAGTAGTTCAGGACTTTTTCGCCAAACTTCGCTCCAGGTTCCTTTAGAATGTAAAACATTTTTAGCCGACTTCAAGAAAGGAGGAAAATCTAAAATCGAAAATATTTTTTTTTTCAACCGACTTCTAAAAATGGAGAGGTTCTCAATTCGACTGTATTTTTAATGTGTGTAACTCATTGTTGTATCATACATATATCAAACTTACTACACTGAGTTCAATAAACGTTTTTTAATACATAATAAAACACGAAAACATTCACGAACGCAACACACGAAGCATCATGGCGACGCAGCGTTGCAAATTCTAAGGATTTTTCCGTAGATCTACGGAATTTTGTCATCATCTACGGAACTACGAACTTTGAGGTTGAATTTACAGAATTTTTAAAAAGCCCACTGTATTAAAAACATTTCGAATTTCTCAAAAGTTGTTAGTTGTACCGTTTTTCACTGTTACATAAATTACCCAAATCTGAAACACCGTAACTTATCTAATAAACTAACAGAAACCAGAAAAAAAATTATCTATGTTAATTTATGTGAAGATGGTCCGTTGTTTTTCAATCGTCTAATTATTGCTTCTAATTTTAAAAATTAGTGATTCGAGACTAATTTCCTTCCAAATAAAAATAGTATATTTCATTACGAGTGCGGAAAGCCTGTCATTGCAAAGAGTTCCGACTAATGACTACCCGAGCCGAGGTGCAGCCGAAGGTGAGGGTTGACAGTCGCAACAAGTTGCAACGACGGTTCCGCACGTGTACAGAAGAACTATTTTTAATACAGTTGCGAAAGAATGAAGCAATTTAATAAAATAATAAAAACTCAACTAACTAATCATTTATTTCTTATAAAAGTTAAAATTCACTTATACATTGGAATTGGTACAGTTTGTTATTTGCCGACTTCTGTACTTTTCCGGTAAAATGTTCTCCGAAGCATTTTGTGCAATTATACGGAGTTCCGGTGGTGTTAATTCAAAAAAAATTTAGTCGAAATTATTCATTTTGTGCAACAAACAACTAAACTCGCAAAGAACATTTTTGGAAAATGGCGCCAACCGTAAAAGAATATAAGTAGAGATTTTTTTGTTTTTTTCACCCATTCTGGGTAGGCAAAGGGAACTATGCCCATACATCTAAGTCTTCAGTAGATTTTTTTTATTGATATGAAATGAAAATGAAATTTAATGAAATGAAACCTAACCTTACTCATTGAATCAAATCATTAAATCTGATATTGAAACAAATTAGTAGCTTCTTTTTAGAAATATATGCATGAATCATAAAATCTTCTATGAATTTTTTTTAGTAAAAACTTCATGGTTGTTTTTTTCTTTTTAATAGACATTATTTTGACACTTGGGAAAGGGAACGCACGAATTCGGAAAAGGTAAAGAAAAAGCTCGAGTATGTAATAGCTCACATCCCGAACGCTATATGTCCCTGCAATACGCCACTTTTTCGAGCAACTGTATTAAAAATAAATTAACCGCACTTGAGAATGTCCATGTAACGTTTTTTTTTGCAACTTAGTGACTCTCCCATTTCCTTATGTCACGCTCAAACTGTCAGATTATGCATGTGTTGCATGTGCAACTTACCTTGCCCTAATCTGACGCGCTCGAATTTTTTTAACGAACGATTTATTTTTACTAATCTGATCCGCTGCCCTAGATGCTTGACCGTATATAAACAGCTCAGGTATTTTTTTTTATAGGATAAGGGTGACAAACGAGCACACAGTCCACCTGATGGTAAGTGGTTGCTGCGGCCCATAGACATCTACATCTATCCTCGTTTGCGAATCAAAATGCAGATGCGTTGTCACCCGTGAGGACTAAGATGGAATGCCTCATTTCCAGTAAAAAGGGCCTCCGGCCACCTGCACTCACCAAGCAAAACGCAGAGGTAAACCGCTACTTCTCGCTGGTTTTCTATGAGGTCGTGGTACCACCCCGGTTCGAGCCGGCCCATCCGTGCGACAGCAAAAGCTGCCGCGTGGCTCTACCACTATTATATATGTGGTATGGTGTTAGTACTGAACAGGGTGCAAGGTTTCCCCTCTTGTGAAATTCTGCCGCGCTTGAGTAAATCCCAAAATCCCCGGTTGGGCTCCCCTACTGTTGGTCTTGATTTATAAATTGGTGTTATATTGTGACGTATTAATAATACATATCAACAATATCATAACTAAGACATTGATATAAATATGAAGTAGGTAAGGACTACCTCATGGGTCTGGTGATGTTAGTTGTAACTGCTGATCACGTAATCGTACGTAGTAGTAGGGTTTGACCAAAATCAGTTAATTTTTCTACCGACTTCAAAAAGGAGACGGTACTCATTCGACTGTATGTTTTTTTATGTGTTACCTCATAAATTTTTACTGGGAGAACCGATTTCGGTGATTCTTTTTTTAGTTGAAAGCTGGTGCTTCACATGTGATCCCATATAAATTTGATCAAGATCTGACCAGTAGTTTTTGAGTTATTCTTAATAATTTATATTGAAGTCGGTTGTACAAAATTTTTAGTTTTAAATTATTGTTAAGAAATTCTCAGTAGTAGTCCGAAGTCAGAAAGTTGGCAGTATTTCATCCTCGCGTCTCGGAAAAAACGAAAAGCCGTTAGTCCTGCGCCTAATCTCTGTCCGGTCGTGACGGATTGCCATCTGATCGGATTATGAGAAAGAATAGAGTGTGCACCTTTGCTTGCGAATACTCGTGCACTATAATCCTGTCCTGCGTAGATCTAGCTATCTATCTATCTCTATCTATCCGATGAAATTGGCCGCCGTGATTTAATTATGGTTCGGAGGATATTAATATAATAAACTAGCTGTGCCCCGCGACTTCGCTCGCGTGGAATTTACTACGATATCATGGATATCAATTTTTTTGCGCGGAACCCTAATTTTGTTTTGAGTAATGTTACCATCGTATAAATATTGATAAATATTGACATTAATATTTATACGATACTAACGTCACTCAATTGTTTTGGCTTCCCGGAATCCCTCCACTGACACTTAAACTTTATAGTATTAAAGTTCAAATTGACTTTTAAGTATTATTACGAATCATTTGTATGGAAATATAGAAAAGTGTTGTTTTTAGACAATTTCAGGCAATTTTTTAAACTTTTCTCTCCGTAAGGACCATCTTCGTACTTCAAGGAATATTATAAAAAAAGAATTAGCGAAATCGGTTCAGCTGCTCTCGAGATTTACGCTTAGCAACACATTCAGCGATTCATTTTTATATTATAGATATTTTCAGCATACGATGGCGCCTTGTTATCTATTACTTACATTTATGTCATGATTTAGAATTATCAACTTACATTTATTTTATCTTTTTTTTTTAATTTTACAAAATAATCTCTAAGCTTTTATAACCTAGATCACCTGGCATTGATCTCTATAAATTCGTGAAGTTCGCGTCACAATCAGATCAGCCGTTTTAAAATTTAGACCGGACAGATAGGCAGAAAGACAAAAAAATGGTTATTCATGACTGGCATGAAATCCCGTGAGCTCAATCAAGTACAGTTACTTCGTTGTTACAGACAGATACTATAATTTTATTTTTATGTATAGATATAGATTAGCTTACTTTAATCGGTTTAATGTCAAACACGACACAGAGTGATTCAATGACGAGCACAACACCAGCTGGTGGTTTCTTAAGCGCTTTAACTTCAACGATGTCGTTCCTGTTTAATTCTTGCAGAGCTTTCTCAGCTGCTCGCAGCGCTGGCATTGCTTCATCTAAAATATATTATGAAACTACGTCTTATTACTAAGTAGAACAACTTTGAATTTATGTTTTGGTTGGAAAACGAATGACTCGGCATGATTGCAAAAGCAGTACTCATACAGTATACTACCGTAAAAACACGGCATAAAGCTACTATGTTCCTGTATGTACCTACTCTCTGTATGGTAAGTGTCGAGAATCAAAGACCCTTTTTACTGACAACGAGGCATTACAACTTGATCTTTTGAGAATAATAACGCATCTGCGTTTACGTGGTAGAGCCGTGTTGCAGGTACATTACGGTTGTAGCAAGAATGGATCTGCTTGACCGATGAAAGGACCACGCTGTCTGAATATCACCGTAAAATAGCAGCTCAACGCGTATCGTTTGGTGAGTGTAAAGAATCAAAGACCCTTTTTAATGGAAACAACGCATTCCATCTTAGTTTTCATGGGTGAGAACGCGTCTGCATTTTGATTCTTAATCGGGGATAAATTTAGATGTTTACACAATCTCTACTTATTATCAGGTGAACTGTGTGCTCGTTTTTTACCCTTATCCTATAAAAAAAGTCTATTGCTGAATATACACCTTCCTTACAAATTGCTACAAGGCACGGTTTGATACACCATCATCCTATTTAAATCAAGTTTTTCGACGTTTCTTCCTTGTAGATTTTTGGTTTTCGAATTACTGATTAGTTGGGATTTGTCACTTATTCTCTGTTGTGCTGCGGATATCCGAAATTTTTTCATGATTTAATACATTGTTTATGCTTTCTAAATATATTTCAAATACATAATAAAGCTGGAGAAGCTCTAACCTCACAATATACTGGTAACTAATGTTGAGGAAATTTAAAAAACGAAAAAATTAATAAACGAATGTTGAGGAAAAAAAGTAAAATAAATCCTGTGAGAAACAGTATCTTTCATTATCAAAAGCCTTTTGTAATTTTATACACCGCCTGCTTTGGTGTTTAACATATTATTTTATATAAAGAAAATAAACAAAAATAAGTTCGTTCCTAAAATTATAAAGATTTAATATCTACATTTTCAGCAAATTACAAGCGACGAGTGAATTTTACTGAAACATGAAATTGTAATGACGGTACATTACAAGTGAATTTTACTGAAACATGAAATTGTAATGACGGTACATTACAATGACAATCTAGAAATATATAGTTCAACTAGATTTAAGGATTGTACCTACATTTTTTCATTTAAAAAATGACATATTCAGTAATTAAAATAGAGCATAATTTATAAACATAAATAAAAATAAGTTTTTCCAAAAATTCTAAACATAGAATATCAATATTTTCTATATTATGTTGGAATATATCACCCTATGAATATCTTGAAACAGAGAGAAACCGAAACAACTCTTATAATAAAAAACTGCGATTGCCAACCTGCTTAGCAAACTTGGCAAATATGACAAATTCCCCCATTGAAGCGCTCTATGGGGAGGCCAATGTTCAGCAGTGGACTTATTGGTTGTAATGGATGTATGGATGGAAGATTACGCGAGTTAATTTTACAAACGGTACATGGAATATATACTTATATACGTAGTTTTAGTAATCTATTCCTTATTCCTATGTACTGTCTGCAGGCAGTGACTGTCTTATAAAAATAATATAGTTCTTTTTTACTAAATCCATTTCAGTCAATTTCTTCAAATAAAACTAAAGTGAATAACTTCACTAAGTTTAAATATATAGGTTTCATTTTCTTATTTCATGTAAGTGATAAGTAAACGGTTATTGTATAAGCTTTTAGAATTTTTCTGGTAAGTGGTTTATAAAGTATATTATATTATGTGCTAGGTAGTATGCATTACTTGAAAGATTTTTCAATACTTTACATATTTGAGTTGAGTAATTTGTAAAGATAATATCCTTCCTCTGATAACGCTGGTTTCCATCAACAGACTGTAGAATTCGGATTAAGTATTTTTATATAATTTTCTACAGTCATTCGGTAGCCGGAACTTCGTCTTGCAATCAGCAGTGTTTACTCCCGCTGACAATTCTTAAAATTAGAGAAGACTCATGTACCAAAAATAAAATTGATCTATTCCGTACCTAAATCCTTTTGAGCATCCTCAGCCATCGCAGATGTTTCAGCTGCCATTTTTTCTGCTACTGCTTGCTCTTTTTCTACTTTAATTCTTGCTTCCTCCGCAATGGCCTGTATTATTAAAGTAAGTATAATTTTCACTTAATCTTTTATGATCATTATACCGAATATATGATGAAAGTAACGTGAATTAGGATCAAGATTATGCCAAAATCCTGTAAAAATATTTTAACATCAGCTTCAAATAATAGATTCCAGAGTCATATGAAGTTATTAATATTAAACTCCTAGCAGCTGTACCATACATGCTGCTGAATTTCACAGTCGAAGACCAAATACGAAGTGATCCAAAAATTCTAGCAATAACATTTTCCCTTTGTCGTGGCAGTCTGCTTAGTTTTCGGGTAAGTCGTAAGTCAGTTATTATTCGAACAGTCACCTACAAAAAGAGATTAAAACTATTAATAGTTATATTTTTAAAAGAATTTTTATTAAAAAAAACCTTATTGATTTCATTCAATATTGCATATACCATAAAATCTTATCTAACAGTCATATTGAACAAATTAATGATATAAAAAGCACATTAAACTTATTAGTATTTTTTTTTGATTAATTACTATTTTTACATAAAAAGTAGTTTTAGTGGCTTATAATGTAGATTTATCAAGTTCGCAAGGAGTGGTAAACACGATAACTTTTGAAAATATCAATGGTTTCACTCAATCTATTTTATAATCTCTTCATCTACAATGTGGAAAGCCATGGAATGTAAGTGACAGTTTAATTTTGTTTTGTTTAGTTATAATTAATTTTTTGCTGATGTCAAATGTCGAAATTTTTAATGTTTTAGCAGCCTCGTATTAATTTATTTTACTAAATAAGACTACCTCGCTCACTCACTTCGGCGTCAACCGCCGTCGTGAGTGCATACTGTATCAGTTACTTGCAGCGGCTCAAAATACGTAATATTTTTAATGCGCTTAAGGAATTCACAATTGGATTTACCAATATCTTAATTTCTTATAATCGTTACTTATATTGCCATGGCTTAATACTACGGGAATTTAAATTTTTATATTATACTAAAGATCAGCCCTGGTTTCGCAAGGGTTATTTCTGGATCTCAACAACAACGCCACCTACCGGGTCCAATTGTAAATCTAAACCATTCTCGAATTAACTTTATTACTCACACAAAATTTCGTAAAAATCAGTCCAGGCAAACAGTGGTAGAGCCACGCGGCAGCTTTTGCTGTCGCTCGGATGGGCCGGCTCGAACCGGGGTGGTACCACGACCTCACAGAATACCAGCGTGAAGTAGAAGTTTACCTCTGCGTTTCGCTTGATGAGTGCAGGTATTCGGAAGCCCTTTTTACCGGAAATGAGGCATTCCATCTTAGTCCTCACTGGTGACAACGCATCTGCATTTTGATTCGCAAACGAGGATAGATGTAGATGTCTATGGGCCGCAGCAACTACTTACCATCAGGTGGACTGTGTGCTCGTTTGTCACCCTTATCCTATAAAAAAGGCATTAGGAAGAGTTCAGTCACATACACACGATCAGAAAAATTATATACGAGTAAATTAAGATATTTCTCCATTAGTACCACTTACGGATTTTGAGCGTCATATGTAGTAATAATAGAGGACTTAAACGCATTAATGCGCGAAATAACATATATGTATATTTTTTGTAAAATTCTAACCCATGAATACTTTTTATAACTGTTAAAAATCTTTCCTATACATATTCATATTGTTGAACATCTATTACTATAATAAAACTCTAACACGACGTCTGTCTGAACACGCATTACGCAAAAACCTGTGAACCAATTTGGATGGGACATTCACTGGCAGATAGCTGATAATATAAAGAGTAACTTAGGCTACGTTTATTTTAGGAAAATAATTAGGGTTCTAAATCCAAACTCCACGTGAGTTAAGTCGCGGGGAACAGCTAGTAAGTCAGTAATTTTGTCAAAATATTTCTAACAAAATCTAACTGTGTCAGTCGCGATCTGCTCGATGACTTTCTCGGTCTCTTCAGCTGCTCTCTCCATCATAGGCTTCAGTTCAGCGAGCTCTATCTGCAGCTGCTTAACTTCAACTTCAGTTTGGTTCAACTTGTCCAATCCTATGTTAGACACAGTATTATTCAGCTAAATTTAAAATTATGAATAATTTCATTCATATAATGATTTCTTATATTTACGCGAACACTACACATTAAATGAAACTAATTTTTACGGATTATTTTCGCGTTTAAATTAATTTTTTAATTCCCGACGTTTCGGGTGCATTTCAGGACCCGTGGTCACGAGAGGGACTGAAGTGTTTGACGTCCCGATGTTATAGTTAGCCCGGCTACCTTCAATTTTTGAATATAAATTTTTGGTCCGATCTACGCAGAATGAGCTTATAGTATCTTGAAGTCTTCAGTGGTATGCTTGGGTTTAGATTTAATTTTATTAATTATAGGATCCCAAGCAGATTGCAGCACCCATCCATCTTCTTTTTTAGACCGTGCGTTATTTATAATGTTGTTTATAACGTCTGTAGTCATCGGTTGCGATTCGTTTCTACGTTAACAATTAGTTTCATTTAATTTCATTCATATTTAAATACACATCTATAAACATATACCTAAACACACATCTATAAACTAATGTATTTGTCTTCCAACTAGAAACGACAAGTCATTTCATTTTATTATATCTATATACCTGTACTAATGGGTGTCCCTCAGGGCTCGATTCTCGGCCCATTCCTATTTTGTGTGTGTTAATAATGACTTACCTTCCCTTGTAGGAGATAATCACGATATAGTATTATTTGCTGATGATACTTCCTTGAGTTTTAAACTTAAACGTCTATCATATAAATGTGACGAACTGACAAAACAAAATTAGACAAGATTATACATGAAAGACAAAACTAGTCCATTGATTTAACCTTTATAATCTACATTTAAAGGGAAATAAAACTAAATGTATTAAATTTACAACATCGAATGTCAAAATCTGAATACCAATGTGTTTTCAAATGGGGAAGAATTGAGTCTTGTTGAATCGACTGTTTTTCTTAGCATCACTCTCGACGCAAATCTTCAGTGGGGCCCCCATATATCCAAACTAGCAAGCAGACTAAGTTCTGCAGCCTATGCTGTAGAAAAGATAAGAGCTCTCACTAGTGTCGAGACAGGTACTCGTTGATTAGTTTATTTCAGTTATTTCCATAGCATAATTTCTTATGGGATTTTGCTATGGCGAAATACGGCTGTTTCAGAAACTGTTTTTGTTATACAGAAGAGGGCTATTAGAGCTATTTACAACCTAAAACCGAGAGAGTCTCGTAGAGATAAATTTAAATAAATAAGTATATTAACTTTGGCCTGTCAGTATATTTACGAAAATTTAAAGTATGTTCACAAGACCACCAGTTTCCTTGCTGATCGGAGCATCAAGGTCGTATAGTAGACGGTACATGCTCTGATTTCAAGCCTATCGACGCTGGTGTTCCACAAGGCTGCGTGCTATTACCAACGCTGTTTCTCCTGCATATCAATGATATGTTGCAAACCAGTAACATTCATTGCTATGCAGACGACAGCACTGGTGATGCCTTATATACCGGCCGTGCCAATATTTCTCGGGAAAACGTCGCCGTGTACCGGAACAAACTTGTGTCTGAAGTCGAGTCTTTGCTTAACAAAGTCTCGGATTGGGGCCGACTAAATCTAGTCCAGTTCAATCCCCAGAAGACACATGTATGCGCGTTTACCGCTAAAAAGAACCCCTTTGTCGTATCTTCTCAGTTTCAAGGCACTCCCCTTGCTGCCTCAGCTAGTATCGGAATCCTTGGCGTCGACATATTGAATAGTGTGCAGTTTCGTAGTCATTTGAAAGGGAAGGCCAAATTGGCCTCTAGAAAGCTTGGCGTGCTCGCGCTTGCAACTTTACAAAGTGCAAGTTCGGCCCCACATGGAATACTGTTCTCATCTCTGGGCCGGGGCACCCCAGTGCCAGCTCCTTCCACTTGACCGCATCCAGCTCAGAGCGGTTCGAATCGTCGACGAGCGAGTTCTTTCTGATCGGCTCGATACACTGGCACTGCGTAGAGATGTTGCATCTCTTTGCATATTTTATCGCATCTATCACGGAAAGTGCTCTGAGGAATTGTTCGGACTAATTCCAGCCGCTCAATTTCACCATCCACCATTGTGCGATTTAGAAGAAGTTTTCTCCATCGCACAACTTCCTTGTGGAATCAATGACCACCAGCGAATTTTCCGGACCGATACGACTTAGCAACCTTCAAGAAAAGAGCTCACACTTTTCTAAAAGGCCGGCAACGCATCTCCAATTCCCCTGGTGTTGCGGTTGTTCATGGGCGGCGGTAATCACTTACCATCAGGTGAACCGCATGCTCATTTACTCCCAGTTCTATAAAAAAAAACAAAGGTAGTTTTAGTAAAAAGGTAAATACATTCTCTAAACACTAGGAACAAACACAAGCTAGTGATACCAGTTTCTCGACACCACAGAGTCAGTAATTCATTCTTGGGGCAATATAAACGCTATAACACCAAGGTTCCGGAAAGTATACAAACTCTCTCTATTACAAAGTTTAAATGTTTTGTAAAGCTGAAACTGTATAAAAAGGGTTATTATAATAAAAATGAATACATGGCTGATAATAACCCCTGGGAATGAGGAAGTCGCTTCCAAGCAGCTTCTAAAATACATTTTGTAAATAGTTTGTACAACCATTAATGTAAAATTTACTTTCAAAAAAGTACCACTGGGTTTCTTGCTGGTTTTTTTCAGGACAGAGGGTTTTTTCGAACCAGTGGTAATGTAAAAAATTACTTTTAATAAGAATTACACATGCGATATATATATATATGTGTATATATATATATATATATATATATATATATATATATATATATATATATAAGATGCGCGTAATAGAATAGATTAGAATAGAATATTTTTATTCATTAAATATATATATATATATATATATATATATATATATATATATATATATATACAACGTGTCCCAAAATTCAACGATAAGCCAACACCGGAGGATAGACCTGCCCCGGATTAATCGGGGAAAAAAAGAAAAAAAATATATCCCAATTATATTTTAAGTTATAAAAAAAATGAAATTCTTCAGAAATTGAGACCGTTTATGATATTTTTTACTACCATGACCACAATTTTTTTAAATATTTTTTTTTATAGGCAACTTGAATAGTACTGCTATCTACCACAATTCTTAAAAACTCCAGAATAACTCTTGTTTTATCACGAAAGTTAATGAAACTTATTTTATTCCCAAAATTTTTTGAAGACTTTTACTTTTAACCAAATTTAACTTATCGTGGTGTAAAAAAAAGTATGAACACTAGTATGGCAAGTTTTTTTAAAAATTGACGCAACTAACCAACATTCCAAAATGGTATAATACTCTAGGAAAACAAGTTATAAAAAAATATGGGCCTATTATTTCTAAACAGGGGCCAAATTCCTTAAATTGTAATTGTCAGTAATCACTTTTACTACATGCCCAAAATGGGTTCCTGTTACAATTTCTAGGAATTCGAATGGGGCATTAATACCTTAGATGTTAGAGAGAGATAGATAGATGAGATATTTACGTTAAAAAGAGACAACAACAGGGCAGGTAGAGAAGCTGTTATTATTCTCAGCAAGTCGGTTCAGTACGCTCTGCTCCTTTGTTTACTGCGCACCGTTCCCAATTCAACTTACGTGGCCCTCGTACATACTATCGACTTTTGGCTTGGCTTTTTGGACTGCAATCGACCTGCAAACTTTACTGACCTGGCATTATTTGAACTGGAAGTGATCTGCAAACTGAACTGACCTGGCATTATCTTGGACTACGATTGTGTGTTTTGTGATTTAGAGTTCTGGCGCATTTTGGACTGTTTGGCGTTTAACATGCCGCAACCGTACACACCACAGGAATACGCTAATATGCATTTAATCTATGGAGAATGCCGATGTAATGCTAACGCTGCTAGCAGACTGTATCGAGAAAGATACCCAAATGCTCAAAAATATCCTGATTATCGAGTGTTTATTAATGTGCATCAAGCGTTTTCGGAGGGTCGTATGCCATCCAATAGGAAAAGCGCTGGAAGACCTAGATTGGATCGTGATGAAGAAGTTCTCAATGAGATAGAAAATGACTCGACTACTTCGGTACGTGCCATAGAAGAAGCTACAGGAATCCCGAAAAGTTCTGCACATCGAATATTAAAACGTCACAAGCTTCACCCATATCACTACAGGCGTGTGCAGACGTTATTACCGCGGGACTATCCGCTACGGGTCACATTTTGCCGTGTAATGCTGCAAAGGCACAGTGAAGATCCCCACTTTCTAGACAAAATTCTATGGTCGGATGAAACAACGTGCAACAAAGATGGGTATTTAAATCTTCACAACCTACATAGTTGGAGTAATGAAAATCCACACTTGATGAGACAAGACAAATCCCAATATCAATTCAAGGTTAATCTATGGACCGGTATATTAAATGGAAAAGTAATTGGGCCCTTTGAGTTACAAGAAAACTTAGATGGCAATAGTTATTTAAACTTTTTACAAAATGACTTGCAAGAATTGTTAAACGACGTGCCCTTAAGTGATCTTCAAAACATGTGGTTCCAAAATGATGGTTGCCCAGCACATTATGCCCGTCCTGTGCGAGAATATTTAAATCAAGAGTATCCAGGGCGTTGGATCGGGCGACTTGGTCCTATCTTATGGCCACCCCGTTCACCCGATCTGAACCCCCTGGACTTCTTCTATTGGGGTTGTCTTAAAAACAGGGTCTACTCAAAACCCATTGTGACATTGGACGAGCTTCGTCGAAATATCACTCAGGCTGCTGATTAAATTAATAGCAGAAGATATGCAAGACAAATAAAACCATCATTTTTAAGGCGATGTCGTGCATGTATTAATGCTGGTGGCAAACAGTTCGAACATTTGCTATAATGTTAATAACTTAATAAATTACACGTGAAACTGTTTGTACCGTTTGTTTTGAAATATTAAACATTTTTCAAGAACTAATACTTTTATTACACCCGACCGTCATTTGGCCCCTGTTAAGAAATAATAGGCCCATTTTTTTATAACTTGTTTTCCTAGAGTATTATACCATTTTGGAATGTTGGTTAGTTGCGTCAATTTTTAAAAAAACTTGCCATTCTAGTGTTCATACTTTTTTTTACACCACGATAAGTTAAATTTGGTTAAAAGTAAAAGTCTTCAAAAAATTTAGGGAATAAAATAAGTTTCATTAATATTCGTGATAAAGAAAGAGTTATTCTGGAGTTTTTAAGAATTGTGGTAGATAGCAGTACTATTCAGGTTGCCTATAAAAAAAAGGAAAAAAAATATTTAAAAAATTGTGGTCATGGTAGTGAAAAATATCATAAACGGTCTCAATTTCTGAAGAATTTCATTTTTTTATATAACTTAAAATATAATTGGGATATATATTTTTTTTCTTTTTTTCCCCGATTAGTCCGGGGCAGGTCTATCCTCCTGTGTTGGCTTATCGTTGAATTTTGGTACCACGTGTATATATATTGAATAAAAATGTTCTATTCTATTCTATTCTATTACGCGCATCTTAGCTAATTAATTTTTTAATTTTGGAATCATATATACTTCAAAGAAATGTAAAGCCCTACAGTAAACTAGCATTACAATGTGGCTTACCCTACTTAATGTGCTCAAAAAATTAAGATGGCAGATGAAACGCAGTGAAACGTTTATAGAATTTGCTCTTTAATATCTTACATCGTACCAGTTTTAAGCGCATTAGATTCCTTCAGTATGGCGGCCTGCTTCTTCTTGAACATCTCCTCGTACGCAGAAAGCATCTCCATGTAAGACATCGGGGTAACGTAGTTTAACCGATTCAGCTGCGCCAAGAACTTGGCGCTCGCGTCCACAACGCTTTCATGCGCAAAACAGCACACAGACTAGGACAGATAGAGACAGAGAGATATATATTATAATGAGAAAAAGTACATTTACATATACAAAAAAGTACATTTACATATACAAAAAAGTATATTTACATATACAACGTGTAACAAAAAATCCAGTCAGGTGTGTGTAAGTGAAACTGAGTAATTTTTTGAGAGCTTTAAAACGTCTGCAAAACAATACTGCTGACAAAAAGCATCTTGGATTATTGATGATACTGTTTTTTAACGATATTATAAAACATTTACGTTTAAATCAGCTGGGAGAATCAACGTGAGGCGAGTAGTGTTTTTACGTACCTAGATTACCTGATACCTGGAAAATGGCCCACTGACCAAGCTAGCAGGTAGGCATGTGATCATAGTACATAGTAACAGTACTAAATGATACACATTTCGTTCTTAAGAAAATAAGTGACCTCTGGTGGCCCTGGGATCTTGCTCTATAATGTTATTTTCAATAAATATAAACCAAATTTTAAATGTTAATTTACATGTGCTCGGCGGTGAAGAAAAGTATTGTGAGGAAACCAACATGTCTAAAGAATAAAGATTTGATGAAGACATGTTGAATTAACACATCATCATCATCATTTTCATTACAGCCTTTCATAAGTCCACTGCTGAACATAGGCCTCCCCCAAGGAATGCCACAAAACACGGTCCTGCATCTGCATCCATCGACTTCCTGCATGTCTCACCAGGTCGTCACTCCATCTAGTGGGGGGACACCCTACGCTTCGCCTACCGGTACGAGGCTGCCACTCGAGAACCTTTCTTCCCCATTGGTTGTCGGTTCTTCGAGCTATATGGCCGGCCCACTGCCACTTCAGCCTACTAATCTGTTGGGCTATGTCGATTACTCTGGTTCTACTGCGGATATCCCCATTTCTAAGTTTATCACATAGAGAAACCCCGAGCATAGCCTTCTCCATAGCTCGCTGAGCGACCTTGAGCTTCCTCATACGGCCAGCAGTGAAGGACCACGTCTCAGATTCGTAAGTCATCACTGGCAACACGCACTGGTTGTACAATTTCGTTTTAAGGTTTTGACGAGAAGATGTGTCGTAGCTTCCCGAACGCTGCCCAGCAGAGTTGAATCCGTCGATTGACCTCTCGGTCGAAGTTGGACTTACCTAGTAGGACTATTTGTCCCAGGTAAACATATTCGTGAACAACTTCGAGCTTAGTGCTCCCAACAACTACCGGCATAGGTGTGACATGAACATTAAACATGATCTTTGTTTTGTCCATGTTCATTTTAAGACCTATCCGTTGGAAGGCACTATTGAGGTCATTGAGCATGGTGCTTAGTTCCTCCAGCGATTCTGCCATAAGGACTATATCGTCGGCAAATCGAAGGTGAGTGATGTACTCGCCATTGATGTAAATACTGTATCCTTTCCAGTCCAGAAGCTTGAAAACGTCTTCCAATGCAGAGTTCCAGTGAAGAGTTTCGGGGATATAACATCATCCTGTCTTACACTTCTCTGCAATTGGATAGGCTTCGTACTCTGGTTCTGTACTTGGATAGCCATCGTAGCCCTACGGTACAAGCACTTCAGCACTTCGATATACCGACGGTCAACTTGGCGCCGCTGAAGGGACTGCAGCACCGCCCAAATTTCGACAGAATCAAAGGCTTTCTCATAGTCCACATACGCCAGGCATAGTACGTAGCCAGGGATAGCGGGGCCGCCGGGGACTAGGGGCCATTTATTAATGTCATTGCTCATGGGGGGTATATTGGGGGGTATAGTGGGTTGGCAACCGCAGTTTTTTTATTGTATTTTTGCTGTTATTAGGAAGATGCTGCTGCCCATCTCCTGCCTGTTTCCCTTTGTCACCTTTTACGACACCCACGGGAAGATATGGGGTAGTGGATATTCTTAACCGCCACTACACGGCAATTTTTGAATTTGAATTAACACGCAGTGAACGAATTACTGCACAAGCCACAACTCTTACACAAATCGCATAGGAAGAGTGTGGCCGGGAGTGGGATTACTATAACTTTCGTACTTCTAAAGAAATGTAATGAGTAAGAAAAGAAAGAGATTTACGAACGTTAATGTAACAATGAGAACATCTACTTACAACCATCGCACTTATAACCGAGTCAGTGGTTTGCAATTCGACCATATTATCGAAGAAGTGCCTGGCAACGGACTGTAGTGCTGTCTTGGGCCACTCACTAAACCAGTCGATCGTGCAACAGTTGACCAACGACGGGAACTGACGCAACCGTGCTCGGAATACCTGTTTAATGGAATGACAAAGTTTTATTAATATAGCGGATAATTGATCTAGTATCTTACATGACTAATATTAATAATTTAAATTTAATAATTTTGTACAACTGACTTCAATATAAATAAACCTTAGAAACCGCTACAAAGCTGATTGCTTCGCCACTTTGCTATGCTGTTAGCTTGCTAGGTTTATTATCGATAAATTCATATATTTACGCGAACACTACACTTTGAATAAAACTACTTTTACGGATTTTATCGCGTTTAATCACACTTATTTTTAAATTTCTCAACGTTTCGGTTGCTTTCCAACATCCATGCTCATGGAAGACTGAGATGATTGACGTCCCGATATCAGACTTAACCCAGAGTACCTTCAGCTTTTCTAATTATTAGTTTTGATCCGTCGACGTCGTCGACACGTCGAAACGTCGGGAATTTAAAAATAAGTGTAATTAAACGCGATAAAATTCGTAACATTAGTTTTATTAAATCCAAAAATTCCTTAATATTACAAAAACCCTTTTTATGCTATCATTGTTTAATAAAGATTTTGTAAGTAATTAGTCACTTTTGTATTATCAAAAAGAATGTGTAGCTGACTAGCATATACTCGATTCCAAATAGTCAGTAATTCCTTCGTGGGACAATGTATACGCTTTTACAACAAAGTCCCAGATAATATGTAAGACCTATCTATCAATAACTTTAAGTTTACTAAGCAAAAATTGTTTAAAAATGGTATTATACTACTAAAGAGTACATAAAGTTAAAGTAAAGTTGCAGCCTATTTACGTCCCACTGCTGGGCACAGGCCTTATCTCATTTCTGAGAGGGCTTTAGGGCAAGGATATGTCCGCAGCGCTGCCCCAATGCGTGTTGGCGAACTTCACATGTCTTCGAAATATTTTTTTTTATTTCTCAGACATGCAGGTTTCCTCACGATGTTTTCCTTCACCGCCGAGCACGTGATAAATCAGGGCTTAAAATTTCAATTAACAATTTCATTGGTACCGGCGGGGATCGAACCCGGGTTGCTCGCGTACTGTGAAGCTTACAACGAGCGCTAACCATCTGAGCTACCACGGTAGATAACATGATTGATAATAACCCACGGGAATGTAGTAATAGTGTGCATACTGCATCTAAATGTTTTCATACTTAATTGTACAAAACTTTATATTGTAAATTAATTATTAAAAATTAGTTCCGCTGCGTTTCTTGTTGGCTCTTCCCAGGACGGAGGTTTTTTCCGAACCAGTGGTAAAGCTTAAATGACTTTTAATGAGTATTCTTGTACGAGGGGCGACACTGAAAGTTTTTAGAACTGGCCACTTGTAAACGATATAATAAAAAAATTAGTTCAAATTTTGAAAATGGAACTCTGTGTAAATATCTTTGTACATACATACATAAAACATAAACACTCACGCCTGTTACCCAGAGGGGTAGGCAGAGACTATGGACTTCCATTTGGCACAATCCTGACAGACCTCTCTCGCTTCCCCCACATCCATATACCTACGCATGCACGCTCGTCGGTTAAAGGTACTCTTGATTTGGCCCATTTTCAATATATCCCCAATTTGGTCGATAAACTTTCGCCTAGGGCGACCCTTCCCGACTCTGCCGTTCACATCTGCAACATAAATTTTCTTTGTCACTCTTTCCTCATTCATTCTTTCTACATGACCAAACCACCGAAGCATTCCTTTCTTAATCCTGGTCACAACATCATCTTGCAAACCACACTCTTCTCTTATTAAACAATTTCTCACTCTGTCATTCAGATTCATCCCTAACATACTCCTTAATGACCGCATTTCTACAGCATTTATTCTACTCTCGTGCTTCTTCTGCCACACCCAACTTTCACTACCATACATTAAAGTAGGCACTAACACAGCATTGTGAATTGCCATACGTGCCTTTTTGGACACATTCTGACTTTTCACAATAGAGTGTAGAGCCCCATTCACTCTATTTCCTGCATTCACTCGTCGTTCTATATCCTTATCATATCTACCATCCCTGCTAAACACACATCCCAAATACACAAACTCATCTACTTGCTCTACCAACTCCCCTTCTATTCTTATTTCACATATCGTTTTACTTTCTTCTCTTTCAAAAACCATAACTTTCGTCTTACTTGCGTTCACTTTCATTCCCTTTTCTTTTAATGTCCTGTTCATTAATGTAACCATCATTTGCAACTCGGCTGCCGACGACGCAAGTATGACTTGATCATCGGCGTACAAAAGGCATTTGACGGTTAACTCACCCATTCTTAACCCGCATTCTTCTACTTTAAAATTTTCCAAACAACTGTCCATAAATAGGTTGAACAGCCACGGGGAAGCCACACAGCCCTGTCTGACACCTTTATGGATGCCAAACCAGTCCGAGTAGGCCCCGTTGATTCTGACACAGGCACTAGAGTCCCTATATAGAGACTTCAATGCCTGTATCAAGCCAGCGCTCAACCCAAATGAGTTCAGTGTTTGCCATAACACATCACTATCCACTCTGTCATAAGCCTTCTCCAAGTCTATGAACGCACAAAAAACTTTTTGGTTTTTGGCCAAAAACGTCTCCGCGATCATGCGCATGGAAAAGACCTGATCCGTACATCCCATTCCCTTTCTAAATCCCGCTTGCACATCCCAAATTTTTCCATCAGTTTCTTTCATAACTCTTTCAATTAGTACCTTAGCATACAGTTTCCCCACAATGCTAAGAAGGCTGATACCACGGTAGTTTTCACAGTCCTGCTGTGATCCTTTTCTTTTATATATTGGGACTATCACGGCTTTGCACCAGTCTCCCGGTACCCGCTTAAGTTCCCAACATAAATTAAACAAGGTGTACAGCAGGTCTGCTACCACTCCTTCTCCAGCCCTTAGCATTTCGAGAGATACTCTATCATAACCGGCTGCCTTACCTGCTTTCATACTTTTCATTGCTTTCATTATTTCATCTATACTTACATCTCTATCTATTTCGTCTTCTTTCGGAATTTCTATTTCATTTAATTTAAACGTCTCATCACTCATAAACACGCTTTCAAAGTATTCCTTCCATCTCCTTAAACTCAGAACTTCGTCATTCAGAATACAGCCATTCTGGTCTCGTATAGCATTCATTCTAGGCTGTTTTGAATGTCCCCTCGTAGTTCTTACGAGTTTTCAGAACATTTTAATGTTTGCCTGGAAGTTATCCGATATTCTTCTATCATTCTTATCCGTTCTTTCTTGCTTTTTCCTTTTAACTACTTCTTTTACTCTCTTATTTAGGTGTCTAAAGACTGCCTTTTTCCTTTCAATATCACCATTCATACTGCTAGAATTACTAGCCTTGGTTGCTAGTAAATCTAGCCATGCTTTCTTCTCTGCTTCAACTTCCATCCGTACCTCATCATCCCACAATAACGTGTTATTTTTCCTTTCATTCTTTCTCTTACTTACACCACATACTTCGGTAGCTGCATCCACTAAACCTTTCTTGATATTATACCACACAGTCTCCAAGTCTAAATCATTCATACACAATTCAGCCACACCACTTATATTTTCTCTCAATCTACATTTGAACTTCTCTTTCACACCTTCATTTTGTAACCTCTCTGTTCTTATACGCTGTAACGCAGTGGTAGACACAGATGTCCGATGCCTCCAACGTCTGAAAAGACCATTAATTCGGCATAAGACCAAGTAATGATCCGTCCCTACGTTAGAGCCCCGGTAAACCCTTGTATCTACCACCGCGCTCCTCATTCTTTCGTCAACAATTATGAAATCTATCATACTTCTAATATCACCTCTTTCCCATGTATACGTGTGAATCTTCTTATGACGAAAGAAAGTGTTCGTCACAAAAATACTCTTTTCCACGCATACGGCGAGAAGGCTTTCACCATTCTCATTTATACTTTCATCACCAAACGTTCCCAATATCCTTTCATAACCAAGCCTCCTCACCCCAACCCTTCCATTAAAATCGCCTAATATCACAATATTTTCATTAACCTTGCATTTCATTAGCACCATCCTTACCAACTCCCAAAACTGCTTTCGGATATAAGTAGGCTTAGACATGTCTGGGGCGTAGACCCCTAAAACAAACAACTTCTTTAAGCCCACTTTCATTCGTATCCATAGCAGTCTCGGGCTTACACATTCATACTCTTTCACACAATGACCCATTCTTTCTGAAAGGATGATACCGACTCCCTGGCATGCCCGCTCGATCTCGTCTACACCAGACCAGTACGCGGTATACATGTCATGTGTAGTGACATCCTTTCCCTTCCGTTTCGTCTCATTTACACATAACACGTCTATTCCTCTATCATGCATCATATCGCATACTTCATCCATCTTATCATTCATTCCTCCACATACATTCAATGTAGCCAGACGGGCTTCCGCAATCCACTTTTTGCCCCTCGGGGGGACAGAACGTGACGGGTGGCGAACCTTCGTCGCCGGTTTTCCTCCCGGAGATTCTTCGCACCCCTGCCCCATTAAAGGGGCGCCGGGAACTCGAGGCCATTTCCTTAATTTTGTGCCTCATGGTGCGAAAGTAGGGTGTGGTATTTTTTTTCCGCCGCTACCACACGGCGAGGAACCGAGTCAGTTCTTTCGGCTTTGTCGCTTGTTTAGCACCACCCGGGGGACACGTGTAGGGTGGGCCTAGGATTAGGTGGTCGAAGCCTACGGACGCGAGCGACTCATCCATCATTTTTTGTATATGTATTTTAATAATTTTCTAAGAACTTTCACTGTCACCCTCGTAATCTATATTGAATATAAATGATTGTATTCTACTCTATTCTATTGTATACCTCCCCGACGGGGCTCATGACGAGCACGATGTGCAGGTTGGTGCGCACGCGGCGCTGGTAGCAGGCCAGGAGGTTGCTGCGGCTCGCCGCCAGCCCCTGCTCCATGGCCGCGTGCCGCACCAGCTGGAATATGCGGTCCAGGTCCTCCGCCTCGTAGATGTTCGGCACGTCGCCCGAACTTAGGATATTGTTCAGGTCCTCGAGAAACGATTCCATTTTTATCTAAAAACATTTTTTTTAATGTATGAGGATTCGTTTTTAGGGTTTTGTACACAAAGGTTAACCAAGGGGACCCTATTACTAAGCCTCCACTATCCGTCCGTTTGTCCGTCTCTCTGTCAGCGGGCTGTATCTCATGATCCGTAACAAGCAGACAGTTAAAATTTTCACAGAATGTGTATTTCCATTGCTGCTATAACAACAAATAATAAAAATTAAAATTTAAAGTGGCCTCTACTAGAAACGTGTATTACGAAAATACGGAACCCTTCATGCGCGAGTCCGACTCGCAATTGTCCGGTTATTATGATAATATACAGGCTGGTCCAAATAGTGAAGTCCAAAAGGAAAAATTAAGTTCCTCACATCTAGGAGTATCCGAAAATACGCAATGTATGTTATCCAATCTTTTGTAGTTTTCGAGTTATATTTTTTTGGTATTTTATTGTGTTTTCTGCCGGTGGGGCTTCAAATATTTATATATTTTGTTGTAGTAGTTAATTTTCAGATTGTTTTTGTGTTACTTGCAGGAATGTTAGGAAATGTATTATTTTATGTGTGAAAGTATAATTTAAAGTAATCATGTCAGAAAAAAATATGTGAAAAATATACTACAACAAAGTTATGAAGTTTTGAAGTCCCATCGGCAGAAAAAGACTAAAAAAATAAAAAAAAAAACAAATTATAACTCGAAATCTACAAAAAATCGGATAATATACATGGGGTATTTTCGGATACGACACAATTTGGACCACTCTGTATACATTCAAAGATCACTGACCTTGTAAACACGCATCGCTAGACCTGTAGGTTACAGGCGAAAAAGGTTGGCGTATGAAGAAGTTATTATTATTGTTACTCCTGTACACATAAGTATAATATAAATTAGGAATTAAAAGAGTCAGAGGATCGAACCCTGCGGAAGTCCTATAAACACTATCGACCTTAAAATTATTCACCATTAATAATTAGTTTTTACCTTTTTTATCTGTAACAAGCATTTAAAAGCCACATATTTATTACAATATAACGCTGTAGTTTTCTGATTAGTATATCATGATGAACACAGCTGAAGACCTCACAATTTTTTTTTATTGGATAAGCGTGACAAACGAGCACACAGTCCACCTGATGGTAAGTGGTTGCTGCGGCCCATAGACATCTACATCTATCCTCGTTTGCGAATCAAAATGCAGATGCGTTGTCACCCGTGAGGACTAAGATGGAATGCCTCATTTCCAGTAAAAAAGGGCCTCCGGCCACCTGCACTCATCAAGCGAAACGCAGAGGTAAACCTCTACTTCACGCTGGTATTCTGTGAGGTCGTGGTACCACCCCGGTCCGAGCCGGCCCATCCGTGGCGTGGCTCTACCAATGTTAGAATAACAAATAATACAAAATTAAACTTATATACATCTTACAAATAAAAATTTGCTAGGCGCTCCGTTGTAAGTATTGGTAGAATCAATTATGTTAATAAAAAAACCTTTAAATTACAAAAACTCCAGATTTTTTTAAAAAGAATATATCATGGAGTTGTTTTACTACGAAAATAAATCTATATGTAGCGATGTGCTGCGTGCATTCTTTATATAAATTTTAATAAAATAACTATTGAATATGTGTGTACTCCGAATAATATATCAATCTTCATTACGACAGATGTGGTCTACATCCAGCATTGGACATTAAGGTAGCGATGTGCTGCATGCATCCTTTATATAAATTTTAATAAAATAACTATTGAATATGTGTGTACTCCGAATAATATATCAATCTTCATTACGACAGATGTGGTCTACATCCAGCATTGGACATTAAGGTAGCGATGTGCTGCGTGCATTCTTTATATAAATTTTAATAAAATAACTATTGAATATGTGTGTACTCCGTATAATATATCAATCTTCATTACGACAGATGTGGTCTACATCCAGCATTGGACATTAAGGTAGCGATGTGCTGCGTGCATCCTTTATATAAATTTTAATAAAATAACTATTGAATATGTGTGTACTCCGTATAATATATCAATCTTCATTACGACAGATGTGGTCTACATCCAGCATTGGACATTAAGGTAGCGATGTGCTGCGTGCATCCTTTATATAAATTTTAATAAAATAACTATTGAATATGTGTGTACTCCGTATAATATATCAATCTTCATTACGACAGATGTGGTCTACATCCAGCATTGGACATTAAGGTAGCGATGTGCTGCGTGCAGCGTGCATCCTTTATATAAATTTTAATAAAATTACCGTTGAATATGTGTGTACTCCGTATAATATATCAATCTTCATTACGACAGATGTGGTCTACATCCAGCATTGGATATTAAGGTAGCGATGTGCTGCGTGCATCCTTTATATAAATTTTAATAAAATAACTATTGAATATGTGTGTACTCCGTATAATATATCAATCTTCATTACGATAGATGTGGTCTACATCCAGCATTGGACATTAAGGTAGCGATGTGCTGCGTGCATCCTTTATATAAATTTTAATAAAATAACTATTGAATATGTGTGTACTTCGTATAATATATCAATCTTCATTACGACAGATGTGGTCTACATCCAGCATTGGATATTAAGGTAGCGATGTGCTGCGTGCATCCTTTATATAAATTTTAATAAAATAACTATTGAATATGTGTGTACTCCGTATAATATATCAATCTTCATTACGACAGATGTGGTCTACATCCAGCATTGGACATTAAGGTAGCGATGTGCTGCGTGCATCCTTTATATAAATTTTAATAAAATAACTATTGAATATGTGTGTACTCCGTATAATATATCAATCTTCATTACGACAGATGTGGTCTACATCCAGCAGTGGACATTAAGGTAGCGATGTGCTGCGTGCATTCTTTATATAAATTTTAATAAAATAACTATTGAATATGTGTGTACTCCGTATAATATATCAATCTTCATTACGACAGATGTGGTCTACATCCAGCATTGGACATTAAGGTAGCGATGTGCTGCGTGCATTCTTTATATAAATTTTAATAAAATAACTATTGAATATGTGTGTACTCCGTATAATATATCAATCTTCATTACGACAGATGTGGTCTACATCCAGCATTGGACATTAAGGTAGCGATGTGCTGCGTGCATCCTTTATATAAATTTTAATAAAATTACCGTTGAATATGTGTGTACTCCGTATAATATATCAATCTTCATTACGACAGATGTGGTCTACATCCAGCATTGGATATTAAGGTAGCGATGTGCTGCGTTCATCCTTTATATAAATTTTAATAAAATAACTATTGAATATGTGTGTACTCCGTATAATATATCAATCTTCATTACGACAGATGTGGTCTACATCCAGCATTGGATATTAAGGTAGCGATGTGCTGCGTGCATCCTTTATATAAATTTTAATAAAATAACTATTGAATATGTGTGTACTCCGTATAATATATCAATCTTCATTACGATAGATGTGGTCTACATCCAGCATTGGACATTAAGGTAGCGATGTGCTGCGTGCATCCTTTATATAAATTTTAATAAAATAACTATTGAATATGTGTGTACTTCGTATAATATATCAATCTTCATTACGACAGATGTGGTCTACATCCAGCATTGGACATTAAGGTAGCGATGTGCTGCGTGCATCCTTTATATAAATTTTAATAAAATAACTATTGAATATGTGTGTACTCCGTATAATATATCAATCTTCATTACGACAGATGTGGTCTACATCCAGCATTGGACATTAAGGTAGCGATGTGCTGCGTGCATCCTTTATATAAATTTTAATAAAATAACTATTGAATATGTGTGTACTCCGTATAATATATCAATCTTCATTACGACAGATGTGGTCTACATCCAGCATTGGACATTAAGGTAGCGATGTGCTGCGTGCATCCTTTATATAAATTTTAATAAAATAACTATTGAATATGTGTGTACTCCGTATAATATATCAATCTTCATTACGACAGATGTGGTCTACATCCAGCATTGGACATTAAGGTAGCGATGTGCTGCGTGCATCCTTTATATAAATTTTAATAAAATAACTATTGAATATGTGTGTACTCCGTATAATATATCAATCTTCATTACGACAGATGTGGTCTACATCCAGCATTGGACATTAAGGTAGCGATGTGCTGCGTGCAGCGTGCATCCTTTATATAAATTTTAATAAAATAACCGTTGAATATGTGTGTACTCCGTATAATATATCAATCTTCATTACGACAGATGTGGTCTACATCCAGCATTGGATATTAAGGTAGCGATGTGCTGCGTGCATCCTTTATATAAATTTTAATAAAATAACTATTGAATATGTGTGTACTCCGTATAATATATCAATCTTCATTACGATAGATGTGGTCTACATCCAGCATTGGACATTAAGGTAGCGATGTGCTGCGTGCATCCTTTATATAAATTTTAATAAAATAACTATTGAATATGTGTGTACTTCGTATAATATATCAATCTTCATTACGACAGATGTGGTCTACATCCAGCATTGGATATTAAGGTAGCGATGTGCTGCGTGCATCCTTTATATAAATTTTAATAAAATAACTATTGAATATGTGTGTACTCCGTATAATATATCAATCTTCATTACGACAGATGTGGTCTACATCCAGCATTGGACATTAAGGTAGCGATGTGCTGCGTGCATCCTTTATATAAATTTTAATAAAATAACTATTGAATATGTGTGTACTCCGTATAATATATCAATCTTCATTACGACAGATGTGGTCTACATCCAGCATTGGACATTAAGGTAGCGATGTGCTGCGTGCATTCTTTATATAAATTTTAATAAAATAACTATTGAATATGTGTGTACTCCGTATAATATATCAATCTTCATTACGATAGATGTGGTCTACATCCAGCATTGGACATTAAGGTAGCGATGTGCTGCGTGCATTCTTTATATAAATTTTAATAAAATAACTATTGAATATGTGTGTACTCCGTATAATATATCAATCTTCATTACGACAGATGTGGTCTACATCCAGCATTGGACATTAAGGTAGCGATGTGCTGCGTGCATCCTTTATATAAATTTTAATAAAATTACCGTTGAATATGTGTGTACTCCGTATAATATATCAATCTTCATTACGACAGATGTGGTCTACATCCAGCATTGGATATTAAGGTAGCGATGTGCTGCGTTCATCCTTTATATAAATTTTAATAAAATAACTATTGAATATGTGTGTACTCCGTATAATATATCAATCTTCATTACGACAGATGTGGTCTACATCCAGCATTGGATATTAAGGTAGCGATGTGCTGCGTGCATCCTTTATATAAATTTTAATAAAATAACTATTGAATATGTGTGTACTCCGTATAATATATCAATCTTCATTACGATAGATGTGGTCTACATCCAGCATTGGACATTAAGGTAGCGATGTGCTGCGTGCATCCTTTATATAAATTTTAATAAAATAACTATTGAATATGTGTGTACTTCGTATAATATATCAATCTTCATTACGACAGATGTGGTCTACATCCAGCATTGGACATTAAGGTAGCGATGTGCTGCGTGCATCCTTTATATAAATTTTAATAAAATAACTATTGAATATGTGTGTACTCCGTATAATATATCAATCTTCATTACGACAGATGTGGTCTACATCCAGCATTGGACATTAAGGTAGCGATGTGCTGCGTGCATCCTTTATATAAATTTTAATAAAATAACTATTGAATATGTGTGTACTCCGTATAATATATCAATCTTCATTACGACAGATGTGGTCTACATCCAGCATTGGACATTAAGGTAGCGATGTGCTGCGTGCATCCTTTATATAAATTTTAATAAAATTACCGTTGAATATGTGTGTACTCCGTATAATATATCAATCTTCATTACGACAGATGTGGTCTACATCCAGCATTGGATATTAAGGTAGCGATGTGCTGCGTGCATCCTTTATATAAATTTTAATAAAATAACTATTGAATATGTGTGTACTCCGTATAATATATCAATCTTCATTACGACAGATGTGGTCTACATCCAGCATTGGACATTAAGGTAGCGATGTGCTGCGTGCATCCTTTATATAAATTTTAATAAAATAACTATTGAATATGTGTGTACTCCGTATAATATATCAATCTTCATTACGACAGATGTGGTCTACATCCAGCATTGGACATTAAGGTAGCGATGTGCTGCGTGCATCCTTTATATAAATTTTAATAAAATAACTATTGAATATGTGTGTACTCCGTATAATATATCAATCTTCATTACGACAGATGTGGTCTACATCCAGCAGTGGACATTAAGGTAGCGATGTGCTGCGTGCATTCTTTATATAAATTTTAATAAAATAACTATTGAATATGTGTGTACTCCGTATAATATATCAATCTTCATTACGACAGATGTGGTCTACATCCAGCATTGGACATTAAGGTAGCGATGTGCTGCGTGCATTCTTTATATAAATTTTAATAAAATAACTATTGAATATGTGTGTACTCCGTATAATATATCAATCTTCATTACGACAGATGTGGTCTACATCCAGCATTGGACATTAAGGTAGCGATGTGCTGCGTGCATCCTTTATATAAATTTTAATAAAATTACCGTTGAATATGTGTGTACTCCGTATAATATATCAATCTTCATTACGACAGATGTGGTCTACATCCAGCATTGGATATTAAGGTAGCGATGTGCTGCGTTCATCCTTTATATAAATTTTAATAAAATAACTATTGAATATGTGTGTACTCCGTATAATATATCAATCTTCATTACGACAGATGTGGTCTACATCCAGCATTGGATATTAAGGTAGCGATGTGCTGCGTGCATCCTTTATATAAATTTTAATAAAATAACTATTGAATATGTGTGTACTCCGTATAATATATCAATCTTCATTACGATAGATGTGGTCTACATCCAGCATTGGACATTAAGGTAGCGATGTGCTGCGTGCATCCTTTATATAAATTTTAATAAAATAACTATTGAATATGTGTGTACTTCGTATAATATATCAATCTTCATTACGACAGATGTGGTCTACATCCAGCATTGGACATTAAGGTAGCGATGTGCTGCGTGCATCCTTTATATAAATTTTAATAAAATAACTATTGAATATGTGTGTACTCCGTATAATATATCAATCTTCATTACGACAGATGTGGTCTACATCCAGCATTGGACATTAAGGTAGCGATGTGCTGCGTGCATCCTTTATATAAATTTTAATAAAATAACTATTGAATATGTGTGTACTCCGTATAATATATCAATCTTCATTACGACAGATGTGGTCTACATCCAGCATTGGACATTAAGGTAGCGATGTGCTGCGTGCATCCTTTATATAAATTTTAATAAAATTACCGTTGAATATGTGTGTACTCCGTATAATATATCAATCTTCATTACGACAGATGTGGTCTACATCCAGCATTGGACATTAAGGTAGCGATGTGCTGCGTGCATCCTTTATATAAATTTTAATAAAATTACCGTTGAATATGTGTGTACTCCGTATAATATATCAATCTTCATTACGACAGATGTGGTCTACATCCAGCATTGGACATTAAGGTAGCGATGTGCTGCGTGCATCCTTTATATAAATTTTAATAAAATTACCGTTGAATATGTGTGTACTCCGTATAATATATCAATCTTCATTACGACAGATGTGGTCTACATCCAGCATTGGATATTAAGGTAGCGATGTGCTGCGTGCATCCTTTATATAAATTTTAATAAAATAACTATTGAATATGTGTGTACTCCGAATAATATATCAATCTTCATTACGACAGATGTGGTCTACATCCAGCATTGGACATTAAGGTAGCGATGTGCTGCATGCATCCTTTATATAAATTTTAATAAAATAACTATTGAATATGTGTGTACTCCGAATAATATATCAATCTTCATTACGACAGATGTGGTCTACATCCAGCATTGGACATTAAGGTAGCGATGTGCTGCGTGCATTCTTTATATAAATTTTAATAAAATAACTATTGAATATGTGTGTACTCCGTATAATATATCAATCTTCATTACGACAGATGTGGTCTACATCCAGCATTGGACATTAAGGTAGCGATGTGCTGCGTGCATCCTTTATATAAATTTTAATAAAATAACTATTGAATATGTGTGTACTCCGTATAATATATCAATCTTCATTACGACAGATGTGGTCTACATCCAGCATTGGACATTAAGGTAGCGATGTGCTGCGTGCATCCTTTATATAAATTTTAATAAAATAACTATTGAATATGTGTGTACTCCGTATAATATATCAATCTTCATTACGACAGATGTGGTCTACATCCAGCATTGGACATTAAGGTAGCGATGTGCTGCGTGCATCCTTTATATAAATTTTAATAAAATTACCGTTGAATATGTGTGTACTCCGTATAATATATCAATCTTCATTACGACAGATGTGGTCTACATCCAGCATTGGATATTAAGGTAGCGATGTGCTGCGTGCATCCTTTATATAAATTTTAATAAAATAACTATTGAATATGTGTGTACTCCGTATAATATATCAATCTTCATTACGATAGATGTGGTCTACATCCAGCATTGGACATTAAGGTAGCGATGTGCTGCGTGCATCCTTTATATAAATTTTAATAAAATAACTATTGAATATGTGTGTACTTCGTATAATATATCAATCTTCATTACGACAGATGTGGTCTACATCCAGCATTGGATATTAAGGTAGCGATGTGCTGCGTGCATCCTTTATATAAATTTTAATAAAATAACTATTGAATATGTGTGTACTCCGTATAATATATCAATCTTCATTACGACAGATGTGGTCTACATCCAGCATTGGACATTAAGGTAGCGATGTGCTGCGTGCATCCTTTATATAAATTTTAATAAAATAACTATTGAATATGTGTGTACTCCGTATAATATATCAATCTTCATTACGACAGATGTGGTCTACATCCAGCAGTGGACATTAAGGTAGCGATGTGCTGCGTGCATTCTTTATATAAATTTTAATAAAATAACTATTGAATATGTGTGTACTCCGTATAATATATCAATCTTCATTACGACAGATGTGGTCTACATCCAGCATTGGACATTAAGGTAGCGATGTGCTGCGTGCATTCTTTATATAAATTTTAATAAAATAACTATTGAATATGTGTGTACTCCGTATAATATATCAATCTTCATTACGACAGATGTGGTCTACATCCAGCATTGGACATTAAGGTAGCGATGTGCTGCGTGCATCCTTTATATAAATTTTAATAAAATTACCGTTGAATATGTGTGTACTCCGTATAATATATCAATCTTCATTACGACAGATGTGGTCTACATCCAGCATTGGATATTAAGGTAGCGATGTGCTGCGTTCATCCTTTATATAAATTTTAATAAAATAACTATTGAATATGTGTGTACTCCGTATAATATATCAATCTTCATTACGACAGATGTGGTCTACATCCAGCATTGGATATTAAGGTAGCGATGTGCTGCGTGCATCCTTTATATAAATTTTAATAAAATAACTATTGAATATGTGTGTACTCCGTATAATATATCAATCTTCATTACGATAGATGTGGTCTACATCCAGCATTGGACATTAAGGTAGCGATGTGCTGCGTGCATCCTTTATATAAATTTTAATAAAATAACTATTGAATATGTGTGTACTTCGTATAATTTATCAATCTTCATTACGACAGATGTGGTCTACATCCAGCATTGGACATTAAGGTAGCGATGTGCTGCGTGCATCCTTTATATAAATTTTAATAAAATAACTATTGAATATGTGTGTACTCCGTATAATATATCAATCTTCATTACGACAGATGTGGTCTACATCCAGCATTGGACATTAAGGTAGCGATGTGCTGCGTGCATCCTTTATATAAATTTTAATAAAATAACTATTGAATATGTGTGTACTCCGTATAATATATCAATCTTCATTACGACAGATGTGGTCTACATCCAGCATTGGACATTAAGGTAGCGATGTGCTGCGTGCATCCTTTATATAAATTTTAATAAAATTACCGTTGAATATGTGTGTACTCCGTATAATATATCAATCTTCATTACGACAGATGTGGTCTACATCCAGCATTGGATATTAAGGTAGCGATGTGCTGCGTGCATCCTTTATATAAATTTTAATAAAATAACTATTGAATATGTGTGTACTCCGTATAATATATCAATCTTCATTACGACAGATGTGGTCTACATCCAGCATTGGACATTAAGGTAGCGATGTGCTGCGTGCATCCTTTATATAAATTTTAATAAAATAACTATTGAATATGTGTGTACTCCGTATAATATATCAATCTTCATTACGACAGATGTGGTTTACATCCAGCATTGGACATTAAGGTAGCGATGTGCTGCGTGCATCCTTTATATAAATTTTAATAAAATAACTATTGAATATGTGTGTACTCCGTATAATATATCAATCTTCATTACGACAGATGTGGTCTACATCCAGCAGTGGACATTAAGGTAGCGATGTGCTGCGTGCATTCTTTATATAAATTTTAATAAAATAACTATTGAATATGTGTGTACTCCGTATAATATATCAATCTTCATTACGACAGATGTGGTCTACATCCAGCATTGGACATTAAGGTAGCGATGTGCTGCGTGCATTCTTTATATAAATTTTAATAAAATAACTATTGAATATGTGTGTACTCCGTATAATATATCAATCTTCATTACGACAGATGTGGTCTACATCCAGCATTGGACATTAAGGTAGCGATGTGCTGCGTGCATCCTTTATATAAATTTTAATAAAATTACCGTTGAATATGTGTGTACTCCGTATAATATATCAATCTTCATTACGACAGATGTGGTCTACATCCAGCATTGGATATTAAGGTAGCGATGTGCTGCGTTCATCCTTTATATAAATTTTAATAAAATAACTATTGAATATGTGTGTACTCCGTATAATATATCAATCTTCATTACGACAGATGTGGTCTACATCCAGCATTGGATATTAAGGTAGCGATGTGCTGCGTGCATCCTTTATATAAATTTTAATAAAATAACTATTGAATATGTGTGTACTCCGTATAATATATCAATCTTCATTACGATAGATGTGGTCTACATCCAGCATTGGACATTAAGGTAGCGATGTGCTGCGTGCATCCTTTATATAAATTTTAATAAAATAACTATTGAATATGTGTGTACTCCGTATAATATATCAATCTTCATTACGATAGATGTGGTCTACATCCAGCATTGGACATTAAGGTAGCGATGTGCTGCGTGCATCCTTTATATAAATTTTAATAAAATTACCGTTGAATATGTGTGTACTCCGTATAATATATCAATCTTCATTACGACAGATGTGGTCTACATCCAGCATTGGATATTAAGGTAGCGATGTGCTGCGTTCATCCTTTATATAAATTTTAATAAAATAACTATTGAATATGTGTGTACTCCGTATAATATATCAATCTTCATTACGACAGATGTGGTCTACATCCAGCATTGGACATTAAGGTAGCGATGTGCTGCGTGCATCCTTTATATAAATTTTAATAAAATTACCGTTGAATATGTGTGTACTCCGTATAATATATCAATCTTCATTACGACAGATGTGGTCTACATCCAGCATTGGATATTAAGGTAGCGATGTGCTGCGTTCATCCTTTATATAAATTTTAATAAAATAACTATTGAATATGTGTGTACTCCGTATAATATATCAATCTTCATTACGACAGATGTGGTCTACATCCAGCATTGGATATTAAGGTAGCGATGTGCTGCGTGCATCCTTTATATAAATTTTAATAAAATAACTATTGAATATGTGTGTACTCCGTATAATATATCAATCTTCATTACGACAGATGTGGTCTACATCCAGCATTGGACATTAAGGTAGCGATGTGCTGCGTGCATCCTTTATATAAATTTTAATAAAATAACTATTGAATATGTGTGTACTCCGTATAATATATCAATCTTCATTACGATAGATGTGGTCTACATCCAGCATTGGACATTAAGGTAGCGATGTGCTGCGTGCATCCTTTATATAAATTTTAATAAAATAACTATTGAATATGTGTGTACTTCGTATAATATATCAATCTTCATTACGACAGATGTGGTCTACATCCAGCATTGGACATTAAGGTAGCGATGTGCTGCGTGCATCCTTTATATAAATTTTAATAAAATAACTATTGAATATGTGTGTACTCCGTATAATATATCAATCTTCATTACGACAGATGTGGTCTACATCCAGCATTGGACATTAAGGTAGCGATGTGCTGCGTGCATCCTTTATATAAATTTTAATAAAATAACTATTGAATATGTGTGTACTCCGTATAATATATCAATCTTCATTACGACAGATGTGGTCTACATCCAGCATTGGACATTAAGGTAGCGATGTGCTGCGTGCATCCTTTATATAAATTTTAATAAAATTACCGTTGAATATGTGTGTACTCCGTATAATATATCAATCTTCATTACGACAGATGTGGTCTACATCCAGCATTGGACATTAAGGTAGCGATGTGCTGCGTGCATCCTTTATATAAATTTTAATAAAATTACCGTTGAATATGTGTGTACTCCGTATAATATATCAATCTTCATTACGACAGATGTGGTCTACATCCAGCATTGGACATTAAGGTAGCGATGTGCTGCGTGCATCCTTTATATAAATTTTAATAAAATTACCGTTGAATATGTGTGTACTCCGTATAATATATCAATCTTCATTACGACAGATGTGGTCTACATCCAGCATTGGACATTAAGGTAGCGATGTGCTGCGTGCATCCTTTATATAAATTTTAATAAAATTACCGTTGAATATGTGTGTACTCCGTATAATATATCAATCTTCATTACGACAGATGTGGTCTACATCCAGCATTGGACATTAAGGTAGCGATGTGCTGCGTGCATCCTTTATATAAATTTTAATAAAATAACTATTGAATATGTGTGTACTCCGTATAATATATCAATCTTCATTACGACAGATGTGGTCTACATCCAGCATTGGACATTAAGGTAGCGATGTGCTGCGTGCATCCTTTATATAAATTTTAATAAAATAACTATTGAATATGTGTGTACTCCGTATAATATATCAATCTTCATTACGACAGATGTGGTCTACATCCAGCATTGGACATTAAGGTAGCGATGTGCTGCGTGCATCCTTTATATAAATTTTAATAAAATTACCGTTGAATATGTGTGTACTCCGTATAATATATCAATCTTCATTACGACAGATGTGGTCTACATCCAGCATTGGACATTAAGGTAGCGATGTGCTGCGTGCATCCTTTATATAAATTTTAATAAAATTACCGTTGAATATGTGTGTACTCCGTATAATATATCAATCTTCATTACGACAGATGTGGTCTACATCCAGCATTGGACATTAAGGTAGCGATGTGCTGCGTGCATCCTTTATATAAATTTTAATAAAATTACCGTTGAATATGTGTGTACTCCGTATAATATATCAATCTTCATTACGACAGATGTGGTCTACATCCAGCATTGGACATTAAGGTAGCGATGTGCTGCGTGCATCCTTTATATAAATTTTAATAAAATTACCGTTGAATATGTGTGTACTCCGTATAATATATCAATCTTCATTACGACAGATGTGGTCTACATCCAGCATTGGACATTAAGGTAGCGATGTGCTGCGTGCATCCTTTATATAAATTTTAATAAAATTACCGTTGAATATGTGTGTACTCCGTATAATATATCAATCTTCATTACGACAGATGTGGTCTACATCCAGCATTGGACATTAAGGTAGCGATGTGCTGCGTGCATCCTTTATATAAATTTTAATAAAATTACCGTTGAATATGTGTGTACTCCGTATAATATATCAATCTTCATTACGACAGATGTGGTCTACATCCAGCATTGGACATTAAGGTAGCGATGTGCTGCGTGCATCCTTTATATAAATTTTAATAAAATTACCGTTGAATATGTGTGTACTCCGTATAATATATCAATCTTCATTACGACAGATGTGGTCTACATCCAGCATTGGACATTAAGGTAGCGATGTGCTGCGTGCATCCTTTATATAAATTTTAATAAAATTACCGTTGAATATGTGTGTACTCCGTATAATATATCAATCTTCATTACGACAGATGTGGTCTACATCCAGCATTGGACATTAAGGTAGCGATGTGCTGCGTGCATCCTTTATATAAATTTTAATAAAATTACCGTTGAATATGTGTGTACTCCGTATAATATATCAATCTTCATTACGACAGATGTGGTCTACATCCAGCATTGGACATTAAGGTAGCGATGTGCTGCGTGCATCCTTTATATAAATTTTAATAAAATTACCGTTGAATATGTGTGTACTCCGTATAATATATCAATCTTCATTACGACAGATGTGGTCTACATCCAGCATTGGACATTAAGGTATAGACTGATGAAGGCAAAAGTATTTTTTATTAACGAAGAATTACACTAGTTTCAATAAATTCACAGACCTGTGCGTCAGAGAAAAGAAATACAATCCCTTTGTTGTCTCCACCCGCCTTAATCATGGTTTGCTTTATGTCGTCTCGCCACTCCGTCTGGCCGTATGCTTTCGTGATCTCAATCTGTATGCACATCAACTCCGCTATATGCGCCGCTAAACGAGACAGGCTCTGACGACCTGTTAAAACAACAAAGGGAAACTATAATATTTGATTTTAAAATTTTGAATATTATCACGCTGGTAACACCTAAGTTCTTAACTAAAATAGAACAATTGAAAACTCTAGAGCTTAAAACATACAGCAGATATATTAGGTATATACTACTCCAAATAAATACGTTGAGGATCGACCATAGTTACAATTATTATGGCAAGAGCACAAGAAAATATCTAGTACCACGTATTTTCAAAGAGATACCTACTGGTCCGAGAGCTCATGACACATTTTTCTTGGAGTGTTGGATGCATCATGAAACTTTGTTTAAAAGTAACAGTTGATTCAATAAGCAGGTATATGACTGTCTACCTAGGCTACCTGGGTACACCTGGTACTGCGTGTTTTTTGCGAATTACCTCTATAGGTTAGTCGCAAAAAAATTGCCAAGAAAAAGTGTTTGATTCAAATAATAATAATGACTATTCGTCAGCTAAGTTGATAAAGAAATAAGAAAAAAATGGCAGACACTTCTGAAGGGGTTGGCATAGGGGCAAACTATAGAATTTAATAATTCTATGGGGCAAACTACCCCAAAGTAGTATTTCCAAAAATTCCAAAAAAGTGTATGATTCAATCTGCCAATTTTTATGTTTTATGTGTTATGTGTTATTTATATTAAATCCGGATAACATTGAAATAAATAAAAAATAAATAAAATAAAATAGAGTCCATACAAGTGACATAAGAAAAAACAATTACATTATAATAAATTTTATTTCATCTTATTTAATTTAATTTTATATAATTCAATCTAATCTTTTTAATTTAATTTATCTGCCATGTTTTTCTTAATTCTTTATCAACTTAGCTGACGGATAGTCATTATTGTTATTTGAATCAAACACATTTTTGGGTATTTTTTTTGCGACAAACCTGTATGCGCAGTACCAGGTGTACCCAGGTAGGCCAGGCAGACAGTCATATACCTGCTTATTGAGTCAACTGATACTTTTAAACAAAGTTTCATGATGCATCAAACACTTCATGAAAAATGCGTCATGAGCTCTCGGACCATACATGACGAAACGCGATATGAAAATATGTGTGCACAACCCAATATGCTGCATCAAGCTATTATTACGAGCTAGAAAGTTCTTCCATGGAAATTTCTAGAAGGATCTTAAATCTCCTAGTTCTGCGCGATACTAGAAGGCACTAGTGGTTGTTAGTGTCGCCATGTACCAGTCATTAATGGTGGCGCGCATTATCACTATCATTGCAAAGAGTTTCTGGTGCCGACCGGGCAAAGTATAACTTTATACTTGGTACGAGTATAACTTTTAATAAATTTAAAGATAATGAACTATGTAAATATCGCTACTATTCTAAGCAGTAAATGTTTCTATTTTAAGATTAAATTCAAGATAAGGATATTAATTACAGTAGGTACATAGGATGTAAGTAGGTGATGTTTTCGCCAACAAACTGCACTTTATGTAATAAAATATAAAAATATATGTACGAAACCCGATTAAGGAAATTAAAGTACAACATAAGAATGCTTATGGATATTTTTCAATACTCTTTACGTGGTAGAGCCATGCTGCAGCTATATTAGTATTATAGTTGTAGCACGAATGGATCGGCTCGAGCGGGGAAGGACCACGCTCTCACAGAATACCAGCGTAAAATGGCAGCATTGCTGTGTTTCGTATGGTGAGTGTAGAGAACCGGAGACCCTTTTTACTGGAAAAGAGGCATTCCATCTTAGTCCTCACGGGTGACAACGCATCTGCATTTTGATTTGCAAACGAGGATAAATGTAGATGTCTATGGGCCACAGCAACCACTTACCATCAGGTGGACTGTGTGCTCATTTGTCACCCTATCCTATAAAAAAAAATCAATATTTACTATACAAGATTTATTTTATCGCCAGATTCAGGGCATTTAAGAATAGACTAAAGAAACCGCCAAAAAGTTTCATGGTTTGCAGCAATGGTGGTCTGTCTATTCAAGGTAATAAACATATTTTCTACCAACTTCATAAAGAAGACGGTACTTAATTCGACTGTATGTTTTTTTATGTGTGTTACCTCATAACTTATTACTGGGTAAACCGATTTCGATGATTCTTATTTTATTTGAAAGCTGGTACTTTACATGTGGTCCTACATAAAGTTGACCAAGGTCTGATCAATAGTTTTTGAGTTATTCTTAATAAATTATATTGAAGTTGGTCGTACAAAATTTTTAATTTTAAATTATTCAAACTAAAAGAAGCAGATACTCGTATCTGTATTAATGGTGAAATTCTGAGCTGTTCAGGGATAAGCACTTAGTAATAGCCAGCAAAACTATCAATTACACAAATACTTTAAAATTGTTTTTATAACACACCTGAACCACCCATTCCCAATAGCAGAGCATTGGCCATCGGCTGACGCACGATTCGCGCGATTCGACAGAGATGGGCCACCGCGTCCTCAAACAGCACTAAATCAATTGGCACAGTCGACGACAGATTGTAATCGTCCATATAGTGCTTTAACACGTCGTCAAGCTGAAAAATTTGAACTAAATTAATAGTGACATCAGTTACTCTTAAGCTGTCGTTCCCGAACAAGCACGTACTCCTAATAAAAATACAATTATAAATTTTAATGGTGCTAGTAAGGATCGATGTGTATAATCCGTTAAAAATGCTGAGCAAAATAAGGATAATTTTACGGTAAGCACCTGAGTTATGTTTTTTTAATATATATATTTCATCCAATTATCACTATAGCCTTAAGTTTAAAACTGGTCCAACAAACAAGCAAAGAAATAATCCAGATAAAATCATAAAATACAACTATGTACAAAACTATTTTAAGCATTGACCTTTTTATATAACCTTGGTAAATACGTACAAAGTCTAACTGAATATAAATGGGTGCAGTGACCCATAGACTCCTACAGCCATCCTCGATAATGTCTCGACATTGTACTTTAGTCTTCAGGGGTGACAACGCATCTGCATTTTGATTCTTAATTGTGGATAGATGTAGATTTCTATGGACTACAGCACCCACTTAGCATCAGGTGTACTGTGTGCTCATTTGTCACCTTAACTCTATAAAAAAATACACTGATACATGAGAGCGTCATCCTCCCCTGATCAAAACGACCCATTAGTACAATTCGTGCTGCAGTATTGCTCTATCAAGTATAAATTTCCTTGCTTCATCAAAGAACGTCACGATGACGATAAAGATTTTTTATAATATCTAACCTCTTCACGGTCGTTGATCTCGACGTACTTTCTTTCATCACTACCAATATCCATAAAGTCACCGAAGAGCATAAGTCGTCCGCCAGTGATGTCATCTGGTTTCTTACCGAATTCCGTTTGAATCTTCTTATTCAGCAACCTTAATAGAAACACGGCGAGTATAATAGTGTATAAAAACATAACTGTTATATTTGGCCGTAAGCTAGAACTGTCAAACAGATCTAAAATATTTACACCAGTGACAACAGCATCTAGACCAGTGGTTCCCAACCAGTGGTCCGCTTAAATGCTTAAATATGGTCCGAGAGAGATTTAAATATTTTACCTACCGAATCGGTTTAAATAACACTTTTATTTATTTTTCATCATGCGGGTAGTGCCACAACACCGCGCGTCACGTTGCAATCAAATTCGCAATTTTTTTCCAAAATCATGTATGATTACTTTTACAATAAATACACAAATAATACTGTGAATGAATGCTTTTTTTTCAATATATTGTTTAATAATGTTAAAATTTCTGATTAAAACTTATTCTTAGATTGACATCGTTTTTTTCACCTTATGGAACCTTTTTTATTTCTTTGTTGTTAGTAGGGATACTAACAACAAAGCAATCAAAAAGGTCCTTGATCAAAAAAGGTTGGGAAACCCTGATGACACACGTTCAAGTAGCCAATTATACTAAATCAAGAGAGAAGATCATAGGCGCTGAACTTTTACGGTACAATAATTATGGACATCATTATTGTCATCATAATTATCAGTCCATAAAGACTCTTTGATGGTCATGGATCACGCAGCATCGCTAACTTCATTGTCAACGAAATCATAGTTACTTTGTAGTACATTGCTTATTATATATGGATGGGACTCACAAAATTTGTACCATAACGCTCTAGAAAGAGTACGGAACCAAATCGTAAGCAACACACTTGAAATAATGTAACACGCTGTATATATAAGATATATATAGCTTTACCATAAAATTTCCATGGCTCACAAAACATATGACGCAATGAGCAAATTTGTAGTACACAGCATTATAATGTCAACAGAGTTAGCGAATAGACCTGCTGACGGCTCCTAATTGTATTGATGCTGTCCGTGGCCAATATAGATTAGGGTAAATTAGACTTACCTGACGAACCATTGCCGATCTTCGTCGTTAACGAGACGATCCTGATATACACGCAGGTGCTCATGATACCACAGCCTTATCACTTGATCCTCATCCTAGGCGATATTTATTGAATTGATTCACAAATTCTTATTAATGAATCGATAGATACACATAGCTCAGAGAAAAAAGAAACAAGGAAGAAGGAATAAAATATGAAAAGTAGAATAAGGAATAATAAAGGCGACAGTAGCCTAATGGCAGGGTGTGGACCGCGAACTCCAAAAGGTCGTGGGTTCGAATCCATTCGACTACTGTCGTGAACCGCTTCTAACACAAGCATTTGAAGCTTACCAGGAGTAGTTAAAGGAAATATAAGTAATGTTTAATAGATTGCTACTATTGTAAAAAAAAAATAAAAAAGTACAGGCCAGTGTTGTGGTGACATAATAGAATTCACTGCTAATGATTTTCATTGAAGACGTCAGAAGAAAATGAAACAGGCGATAAGCAGCGACTTCTTATTGATAACAACTCGAAGTAAACAAAAACTACGGTTGCCAAACCGCTCAGTAGCAACTATGGCAACTATTCTCTTTAAGAGACAATCTAGGCCTATGTTGAGCAATGGTAATGGATGGCTAAAAAGTAGATATAGATTTTATCTACTGTCTACTACACAATTCAAGACATTTCAAGTATCGCATGACAGAAATCATAAATCTACCTCTATGGCATGCGGATCCATCATCAGAATTCCCTGGAACACTTTGCTCAAGTCCCGAAGATTGAAAGTGTAGTGTGATTTCGTTGGTGTTGGTAATAATTCATCTACCAAAGAACTGAAAATATCGATCGAGCTTTTGAGGAAAGGATCTTCTCTAACGGTAACTTCTTTGAAGTTTTTCGTCCAAGAGTGCAGTATCACACTGAATATTGCGTACTGAAAGGTGAAACATTGTTTTGGTCAATATTTTTGTACGTTATAGAGCCGCACTGTAACATGAATAGATCGCGGAAGGATCACGCTCGCATAAAATACCAACGAAAAACAGCAGCGTTTGAGTGTTTCGTATGGTGAGTGTAAAGAACTGGAGACCTTTTGTTATTGGTAACGATGCAATCCGTCTTAGGCCTCAGGGGTGATACAAATCTGCGTTTTGATTCTTAATTATTGAGAATAGATGTAAATCTCTGTGTCACCCACCATCAGGTAGACTGTGAATTAAAACATAAGCACCGTTTTTATGACACAGCATTACCATTTGTAACTGCATTACCGCCTATTATATCATCAAAAATCATCTTTCTTTGTTCATCTAGAATAGTCACTGGACCCCTTCATTTAGAATTGTGTAGAATATAGACGGCGGCGGTGGCGGCGTAAGAAAAACCAGCAACCCAACCCGTGGCGATCGAAAGAGAGAACTGCGGGAAATCTTCGAAAAATCAGAAAAGATCTCATGGCAGCTGGTCATATAACCATTTCATTTACGATTGAGAACATTGGTACCAATGTGACTGCCAAGAGTGGCGATTAAGGCATATCCTCCCTAGAGCGGAAGAAGCTATTGTCCAGCAGTATACTATTTTTAACAGTGGTAGAGCCACGCGGCAGCTTTTGCTGTCGCACGGATGGGCCGGCTCGAACCGGGGTGGTACCACGACCTCACAGAAAACCAGCGTGAAGTAGAGGTTTACCTCTGCGTTTCGCTTGGTGAGTGTAGGTGGCCGGAGGCCCTTTTTACTGGAAATGAGGCATTCCATCTTAGTCCTCACGGGTGACAACGCATCTACATTTTGATTTGTAATAGAGGATAGATGTAGATGTCTATGAGCCGCAGCAACCACTTACCATCAGGTGGACTGTGTGCTCGTTTTCTTATCCTATAAAAAAAATACTAACGGCCTGATGATGATGAAGAAGGAGATCTTATATACACGACAAAACGATACACTGTAAAAGAATTTTGCAATCATGTGGCAGGTTTGGTAACTTAGATCCCTTCTACTAAAGTAAATACACTAACCTTACTGCTGTACTCCATCTCGGTGAAGGAGATGTAGTGGAAGTGCCGCATAAGGCGCATAGTGACGGGGTTCCTGCCGCCGCCGGGCGGACCCATGGCCGCCACCACGCCCACATCTACCAGCGTCTTGAACTCCCCGATGTTGATTCGATCGTACCAGCCTTTTAATATCACAAAGATAATGTGTTTCATACACAAAATAATCCAAAATGTGCTGACATATTGTGCTAACACATTTTGGATTGCATTGTGTATGAAACACAATCTTAAATGTACTGTCACATTTTGAATTGTGTTAAAATGTGCCAACACATTTACGGATTGTGTTACATAAAATAATCATCACTGTCAGTTAGCAGAAAGTTTTCAGTTAGATAGGCTTTTTCAACTGCAATAAAAATGAAGAAAGACAGCCGAAACAAAAATTAGAACACAAAATAATATCTGCGGTTGTTTTCAACTCACAAATTATTATATGCTATATAATAATATATGAGGCAGTCAAAAGAGGTGACCTATGATGTTATGGTAGTGGATTTATAGATAGACTGTAATGAATAAAAGAAAAAAAATTGGTTCTAATGTGATACAGGAGTCTTACTGATGAAAACAGATTTAACTTTACGTTTTTTACCAACTTCAAAAAGGAGACGGTACTCAATTCGACTGTATGTTTTTTTATGTGTGTTATCTCATAACATTTTACTTGGTAAACCGATTTTGATGATTCTTTTTTTATTTGAAAGCTCACATGTGGTCCCATATAAATTTGATCAAGATCTGACCAATAGATTTGAGTTATTCTTAATAATTTATATTGAAGTCGGTTGTACAAAATTTTTGATTTTAAATTATGTAGGGCAATTTTGAGTGCTGTTTCAGTGACGTACTCAAATGAATAATTGACGTAGGTACTCAGAGAACATTACAGGATTTATACAAAATATGCATTGAGAATGAAATTTTGTGACTTTTAAAACTGCTCTTTGTGTACGTTATAGTGGCAGCAATAAACAACTGTAGACTGAATTTCGATCACAGGACAGGATTATAGTGGCCGACTGTACGCGCAAGCACAGATCCACTCTATATTCCCTCACTCTCGTAGTCCGATGGGACGGTGATTCGACACGATCGGAGAGGGACCAGGCGCAGGACCAACAGCTTTCCATACTTTCCGAGGCACGGAGGTGACACACTGTCAACTTCCTGACTCCGGGCTGCTGCTGAAAAGTTCTTGGCAGAAAAACCCAATAACTATCTTTGGCACGACATCAGCAACCGCGTTTACGACAAATAGACCAAAGAAGCAGCCATTAGTGAAAGCAATATAAAATAGGCCGTATACAGGATGGCGATAAAGTTATCACATTAAATGAAAAGACTTACCTATCCTATATAACATTCTTTGAACATGCACAACTAAAAAAAATATAACAATTAACATTCTAGTCGCAATAGCCCTTATTTTCGTTTTTTGCCTAATTACTTATGAATGGGAAAGTGTAGGTATATAATTACCTATGTCGGATGCCGCGTGAGCACTGCGCACCTGCCGCACCGTTGCCGCTTTTACATGTCACTTCTGGTCAGTAACCTAATATTACCAAGGTGATTTATTTTGTGTCAATTTTTGACGCTATTTATTTTGTTTGAAAGATGCATTTTTTATTTTTGGTAGAATTGTTTATTATTATTATTTTAATCGACATATATGAACTTGTATATACCACTGTGTTATTTAATGTGGTAACCTAATCGCCACCCAGTATAACACTTACCTTATAATAAAAGTGCGTAATAACCTGAGAAGTCCATAAACTGCCTGAGCAACTCAATCGGAGGCTGGGCGCCGTAGACCTCGAGTGCGGGCATGTTGAGATCATCGATGAAGAACACCTGGCGTTTTGTGGGCGGCGGTCCAAACATGCCACGGCGCCGTCGCTCCAACTTGCTATCTATCACGTCCTTTAGCAATAAGTCAAATCAAAAATTAGTTATTTTTGTTAACACGGGTGACCCTTCGACTTCACCTTAGAGGGATCGAAGGAATCATACTGTGAGGGTAACGCTTTTTACAAAAAATATTGTAAAATGTAACCTTAGTCCACCGTATCTTTACTTATGTATAAAGTTATAACAAAATTCATTACCTGGGTCTGATTCGCAGAGGTTCTCGCGGAGAAGACGAGGAACTCGCAGATGAACTTCTTGTGGAGGCCGCGCGTGAGTTTGGCGGTAACAGTGAGGGTCTTGCCAGTGCCAGTCGGACCAACACATAGAACGTGGTTGTAGTTGACCACCTTGTAGCCAAGCAGTGCTGCGCTGCGTACGTTGTCCAGCGTTGGCACTTCGATGTCTGGATAGAATAGAACAGAATCATTTTAATTTTTCTTTATAGAATAGGGTGACAAACGAATACACAGTCCACCTGATGGTAAGTGGTTGCTGTGACCCATAGACATTTACATCTATCCTCAATAAATAATCAAAATGCAGATGTAGTTGTCACCCGTGAGGACTAAGAGAGAATGCCTCTTTTCCAGTAAAAAGGGTATCCGGTTCTTTACACTCACCTTACGAAATACAGCAGCATTAAGCTGCTACTTTACGCTGATATTCGTGCTGGTAAGCGTGGTCCTTCCCCGGTCGAGCCGACCCAGTTGTGCTACAACTATACTTAATGATTTCTTATATTTACGCGAACACTACACATTGAATAAAACTACTTTTACGGATTTTATCGCATTTAATTTGGTTATTTTATATTTCCGACGTTTCGGTTGCTTTCCAGCAACCGTCCCCCATGACCACGGTTGCTGGAAAGCAACCACGCCACTTTATAACACTTTTTAGGGCGTTACTCACCGGCTACGGTCATCGGAGAGTTTAGAGACTCGAGTATCAAAATAAAAGTATCCCAGGGCGCCTGTTGTTGGATGATTAGTAAATGAAAATTCAAAGATACATATTCAGACAAAAAGTAGTTTATTTCCTTCTAAAGTTCGTACGGATAGCTCCAAATATCGAGTTGTCACTTTAAAATACACTGGGAACTGAGGTTTTGACTAACCTGGTGGATTACACAATATTACACTGTTTATGGTCAATCCCGCGAAACAGTGAGGTAACAGATGTCCTCCAGGTGTACTCCGGTCGCGGTCAAAAGGCCGCCCAGTCTCAATATAGCCACCAGTTGAAGCTGCCTCGCCTCGTTCACATAGGTAAACTTGATATTGGACCATACTCAAAGTAAGGACTAAGGACCCCTATGACAATACAAAAGAATCTATGAAATACCATGTACCGTTAATTAGAGCACATGTGCTTTTAAGAAGACAAAAACATTAAGTACTTACAATTTATGGGATGATGTGTTTCAACACATTAAACTGCCTGTAGACATTGTGTTTAAGGGGCTTACGCCCAAGTACTCGTCAATTTAAATTCATGTTCCGGCGTTTCGATTCAAAAATTATATATGTGCGTGTCCGATCATTACAACGGCTCGCTCAAAAAGACTAGGCCTCCCTTGGGCTACGCGCCACCGTCGATCCGTGGTAGGATTTCGAACTAACACGAAAGGTCAATTGCATGCAATTAGCTAGCTCGATTCGTCAATATACGTTTCTAGTTACTTCGGACTAATGACGTTAGATGGCGCACTGATGTCTATTCATCGACTGTAATAATATAAATATGCTAAAATAATGTACACGAAAATTTTCGTGTTACACATCCCCTTTGCTTGGGTTAAAAAGTTCTTCGTAATGAATATACTTATTCCGAAGACATCTCGTGCCACCTGCAGAACAACACCTGAATACCAAATACAGTGAAGAAGTTGTAATGTGTCTCTAATCCAATCTGACTAAAAATATTCGCACGGATAGTAAATTCCAAGTCACCCATGTACCAACAACCAACAAGTGCCAAGCTATCACTTAATCACTTAATTACGACGTTTAATCTTACACAAGGCTCATTATTACTCTACTTATTACCTAATTTTAATTTCTGTATCTGTATACCTAGTAACATTATATTCCACTAAACAATTTAATCTCAAAATGTAATTACCTACTTGTGTTGTTGACACAAAAAAAAACGCTACCACAAATTTACCTACTTGTGTTGTAATTTAGAAAAACTACACTAATTGTTATACCTATATTAATCTAATGGCATGCAACTTTATTTACATTTATTCCTACATGTTTTTTTTTTGCTATTAAAATACTAAATAAAAACTACCTATGAATAATTACGTTCCCGAATCCTACGCGCTAATAGTCTATTACCATTCATGCGGTGCGTGACGTAACATCACGAGACAGAAACGAATACCTACAGTGCACTAAGCCTACACACGATGTTTACGTTTCGACTTGCCTTTTCTCTAAGTAGTCGAAAAACGAACGTGTTCTTGTTTATTAAGTTTAGTAGTTAAGTGATTTGCAAATCATATTAAGTATTAAGTTAAGTTAAATATCTATCTCGCATTAAATTAAGTGAATTAACGTAACGTTTATCATATTAAGTTAAAAGAAACGGCTTAAGTAATGCTACGCACTGCCTGGTAGGCATTTTCTTATAAAATGTCCAGAGTGCGGGCATAAATCGCGTTTAATTTGGTTATTTTATATTCCCGACGTTTCGGTTGCTTTCCAGCAACCGTCCTCCATGACCACGGTTGCTGAAAAGCAACCGAAACGTCGGGAATATAAAATAACCTAATTAAACGCGATAAAATCCATAAAAGTAGTTTTATTCAATACAACTATACTATTAATATAGCTGCAGCATGGGTCTACCACGTAAAAAATAGTATTCATATATATAATAATTCAATATAGATTACAAAAATACTTATTGAAAGTCATTTAAGTTTTACCACTGGTTTGGAAAAAAACCTCTGTCCTGAGAAGAATTAGCAAGACACCCATAGGTACTTTAAAAAAATCACAATATATTTCATAGAGTTACCATGATGGTCACCTCATTCCCAAAAATTATTATCAATCATATACTTTTTAGTAGTATATTATCCCTTACTAAACAATTTTTGCTTAATAAATGTTTTAAACCTTTTGATAGATTATATATTTAAAGCCTCATAAGACATGCTCATAAGACGCCTCTTACTTCTGAAAAAGTTTTGATGTAGTGAAGAATTCATCGCATTTCTTCAATGCAACGTGCATTATGCATGTTGGCGGATTTCATGTCTTTAAATTTTTTGTTTCCTCACGATGATTTCCTTCACCGCCAAATATATGGTAAAATGTATTGCAAGCAAATCCCAAACAAATTTTTACGTGGTGGAGTCATGCTGCAGCTATATTATTTGTAGCACGGATATATCGTCTCTACCGGGGTTGGACCACGCTGTCACAGTACGAGTATACCAGTTTAAAATAGCAGCCTTAATGCTGCTGTGTTTCGTATGGTAAGTGTAGAGAAACGAATACCCTTCTTACTGGAAACGAGGAATTTTATCTTATTCCTCGAGAGTGACAACGCATTTTCATTCTGATTCTTAAATAAGGATAAATATAGATGGCTGTGAGCCACCGCATCCATCTACCATCAGTTGGACAGTGTGTTTGTTTGTCTCACTTATTCTATAAAAAAAAAACCGGCCAAGGACTAGCCGGACTCGCGCACCGAGGGTTCCGAACAAATCCGTAGGTATATAAGTTTAAAATTATTAAAAATATTTTGATTATATGATGTAACTAAAAATTTATGCTTTTCGCAATTTTTCCTTTATTTGTGCTATAATATACGTTTCTTCGTACCAAATTTTAGGATTCTGAGTTCACGGGAAGTACCCTGTAGGTTTTGATTCCCTTGCGAATGTCTAAAATTTACGGCATAAACGGCTGTATCTTTTGATTGTGTTGGCTTAGAAGTTTGATTTTTTCACAGCTCCAAGGGACAGTAGACTTGAGTATTTGAAATGAATTTCAGCTTGAAATCTCCACGCATTCCTGAGAAAAAGGGTCTTGACAGGCTGACAGACGGACAACAAAGTGATCCTATAAGGATTCCGTTTTTTCTTTTTGAGGTACGGAACCCTAAAAAGGTAGCAAGCGGTTTGTCAACCTAAACGACCAAAATGCAAAACCTTCGTGCTTGAAACTACAGAGCCGATATTTTGGTAGTGGTAGAACTTATTTTCTATCCAAGAGACCAAGTGGGTAGGATGTTTTACTTAGGAAAGTCTTACCAGCGTAAGGTTTCTCTGGATCCACTTCATACTCCTCCACTTTGGCCATCCAGCTATACCAGTACGGATTAGCCGGTTCACCATCATCCGTCGGATCCGTAAAGCCTCCATCATGTAATCTGAATATCGTTTATTATAATAGATTTAGGTAGTTAGTTAGTTAGTTAGTTAGGCAGCTAAGTTCAAACAAATAAGGCAACAGATGAGTTGTCATTCCTAAAGGCTGAGATAAAATGCTTAATTCCTTGAGCTGGCTCTCCGTAACCTTGAAACTGGAACACTTCAGTCAATTCACGGTTGCTTAGCAGCAGAAATAGGTAAGAGATTGATAACTACTCAGGGACTTCTAAGCAGAAAAAGGAAAGGAAGTAGTAATAGGACCTTTATCTTCTTTTAACAAGGTTGTTTTTTGAAAGTCTCGAATTTACTTAGGATCGTAATTACGAAGTAAGTCCGTTGGCTGCGGAGCTATTTATTCCAGATATTTATTATTTGCTGTCAAATTCGATACATGGAGGTATGGAATTTAAATAACCAGTCAAGTGCGAGTCGGACTCGCACATGGAGGGTTCCGTACCACCGCAATACACGGTTCTATTAATGGAGCCCCTTTGATTTATAATTTATTTTTATTTTTATTATTTGTTGTTATAGCGGCAAGTGAAATACATATTCTATTAAAACTTCAACTGGCTTACTATTACGGATCATGAGATACAGCCCGCTGACAGACAAACAGACGAACGGATAGACGAATGGACGGACAGACGGGCGGACGGATGGACGAACAGCGGAAACTTAATAATAGGGTCCCGTTGCTTAACCTTGGGTACGGAACCCTAAAAGGTTACTTAGTTAGGGTACGGAACCTTAAAAAGGTATATTTTAGTTCTCATATCTCATAACTGTTTAGTACGGTACAAGAATATCTATTCTTATCAACCATGTAAACAGTTATAATAACATATGTTATAAAGCCTTTGTTAGTGAAAAAAAAATCTTAGTAATTGAGAGACTTTATACATTTTCTGGGACATTGTCCTTACTGACTCTGTGAAGTCGAGGAACTACTATCACTAGGTTGCATTTTTTCATGATGTTTACAGAGTGCTTATCACTTAATAAGCCATTTTGCCTTTCAGGTCTAGGTCCAGTGGGTGACTTTAACGTGCTAATTAAGGGACCTTAACTAAAGTGATGCATACATTTCACCAATAAAACTCACGTATAGTCATATACACGCCCCTCCTTAGGAAACAGCGGCTTCATTCCCGCCTCCTCCATTAGTCCGCGCATGAATTTGGAGAAAAGTGCGCGACCATTATGGTCGCACGTAGCGCCCACCGACCAGATCACCGACCACACCACCCAACACGGTGCCAATTTCGCTGCAGATAGCATATAATATAGTAAACAAAAATGGCAGCATTTAAAAATCTTAATAGCGTCCAAATAACCCCCTGAGTTTGATAGAAGCCAGTCATTTTAATATTACAGACAGACATTTTAATTTAATTTATATGTATATAGATAATAATTATATGATAAATCGCCATTACGGGCTATTCCGTTTATCTATATAAATAAATAAAATTGAAATGTCTGTTTGTAATGTTAAAATAACAGCTTTTTATTAAATGCATATCATCATAATTACAGCCCTTCACAAGTCCACTGCTAAACATAGGCCTCCCCCAAAGAATGCCACAAAGCACGGTCCTGAGCCACCTGCATCCATCGACTTCCTGCATGTCTTACCAGGTCGTCACTCCATCTCGTGGGGGGTTGCCCTACATTTCGCCTACTGGTACGAGGCTGCCACTCGAGAACCTTTCTTCCCCATCGGTTGTCGGTTCTTCGAGCTATATGGCCGGCCCACTGCCACTTCAGCTTACTAATCCGTTGGGCTACGTCGGTTACTCTGGTTCTACTGCGGATATCCTCATTCCTAAGTTTATCACGCAGAGAAACTCCAAGCATAGCCCTCTCCATAGCTCGCTGAGCGACCTTGAGCTTCCTCATACGGCCAGCAGTGAAGGACCACGTCTCAGTTCCGTAAGTCATCACTGGCAACACGCACTGGTTGTACAATTTCATTTTAAGGTTTTGAGGTATGTCTGACGAGAAGATGTGTCGTAGCTTCCCGAACGCTGCCCAGCCGAGTTGAATCCGTCGATTGACCTCTCGGTCGAAGTTGGACTTACCTAGTCGGACTATTTGCCCAGGTAAACATATTCGTCAACAACTTCGAGCTTAGTGCTCCCAACAACTACCGGCATAGGTGTGACATGGACATTAAACATAATCTTTGTTTTGTCCATGTTCATCTTAAGACCTATCCGTTAGAAGACACTATTGAGGTCATTGAGCATAGTGCTTAGGTCCTCCAGCGATTCTGCCATAAGGGCTATATCGTCGGCAAATCGGAGGTGAGTGATGTACTCGCCATTGATGCTAATACCGTATCCTTTCCAGTCCAGAAGCTTGAAAACGTCTTCCAATGCAGCGGTGAAGAGTTTCGGGGATATAACATCACCCTGTCTTACACCTCTCTGCAATTGGATAGGTTTCGTACTCTGGTTCTGTATTTGGATAGCCATCGTAGCTCTACTGTACAAACACTTCAGCACTTCGATATACCGACAGTCAACTTGGCACCGCTGAAGGGACTGCAGCACCGCCCAAATTTCGACGGAATCAAAGGCTTTCTCATAGTCCACATACGCCAGACATAGTGGCAAATTGTACTCTTCGGACTTCTGTACAATTTGCCGAAGGGTATGTATGTGGTCTATGGTGCTAAAGCCCTTTCGGAAACCGGCTTGTTCGGGAGGCTGGATGTCGTCAAGTCTGCGCGCGAGACGATTCGTAATGACTCTCGAAAACAGCACGTAGATGCGGCTCAGAAGGGAAATCGGTCTGTAGTTCTTCAAGAGAGCGTTGTCACCTTTCTTGAAGAACAAGACCACCGCACTTCTGCTCCACGCCTCCGGTGTAATGCCACCATGGAGGACGGAATTAAAGAGCTTCTGAAGGACTTCAAGTACCGGTCTTCCACCCGCTTTCAGAAGCTCCGCTGTAATTCCATCCTCGCCTGGGGCCTTGCCGTTTTTAAGATGCTGGAGAGCCATTCTTATCTCGCTCAGACTGACTGAGGGATATCTTCGGAATAGTGTCGGACAAGACTCGCTCTTGGATCGTTACTCACAATTGCGTGTGGCCCCAACGATGACGTGTACAGCTGCCCATAGAACCTCTCAATCTCACTCAAAATCTCAGGTGCCCCGGAAACGATGCTGCCACATTCGGTCTTCAGCTTTGACAGTTGGCTCTTTCTGGCAGACAGATCTCTGGCAAAGACTTTCGAGCCTTAGTTCCGCTCGATCGCTTCTTCAATACGAGCTGTATTGAAGTTGCGTAAGTCCCGCCGCATGCATTTGGAGATCTGTCTGTTTAGTTGCCTGTATGCTGTCAAATCTGTTGAAGAATGTAGCTTCATCTCCCGTCTAACAGCCATGAGATTAAGAGTGTGATCGGAGAGTTTTTGTGTTCTTCTGCGGCGGGTCTTGCAGAATTTAGCTCCGACCGCATGGACAGTTTCCACGAGCTTGTCATTAATATCGTCCACTTCATTGCAGTCTTCTAGGCACTGAAAACGGTTTTGTAACTTGAGCTGAAAGGTTTCGGGACTTTGGATTAGAGCACGAGGGGGACGGAGCGTTAACTTCATCAGACGAGACCTCTCCAACTTAACATTTAGGTTCAGTGTGCCTCTCACCATTCGGTGATCGCTGCCGGTTTTCACCCTGGCGATCACTGACTGCATATTATACAGTACTTATAAAAAAAATTTTTTAAAATTTTTGTCTGTCTGTTGGTCTTCTGGTTATAGGATAGGGTGACAAACGAGCACACAGTCCACCTGATGGTAAGTGGTTACTGTGACCCATAGGCATCTACATCTATCCTCTATTACAAATCAAAATGCAGATGCGTTGTCACCCGTGAGGACTAAGACGGAATGCCTCTTTTCCAGTAACTTTTTTGTATGGTGAGTGCAGGTGGCCGGAGGCCCTTTGGCCTCCGGCCACCTGCACTCACCATACAAAATACAGAATCGTTAAGCTGCTATTTTACGGTATTTTGTTAGATCGTGGTTCTTCCCCGGTCGAGCCGACCAATTCGTGCTACAACTATACTACTAATATAGCTGCAGCATGGCTTTACCACGTCCAAAAACGTCCACGTGTCTGTGTGTCTGTCTGTTTGTTCCGGCTAATCTCCGAAACGGCAGGACCGATTTCGACGGGATTTTCACTGGCATCCCGTCGAAATCGCTAATGTTCTAAGGAGTAAATTAGGATACTTATATTTAAGAAAAATAATTAGGGTTCTGAGAAATATAATTAAAACCCTAAATTACACGCGAAGTCGCGGGAAACAGCTAGTCAACTCTAAAAATCCACCCTGAGATGTATACTACCTTAAAATAAATAAATAAATAAAAATAAAAAAGCCTTTTATTTCTTGCTTCAAAGTAGAAATTTACAATTTTAAAACAGTGTGCATGCAAAAAAAATAATTAATCTAGTGTTACAAAAAAAACTTAGTATTTTGGTATATATTACTTTTAATAGTTAGGAATATAACGTTTATTTAGTAAGGAATATACTTAATTTTGATAGATAGATATGTAATAGAATAATATAGAACAAGATAATTTATCTTCTTACTTCTAGTAGTTGTCTTAGACAATTATAACAATGCATAATGAAAGTTTTTTTTTTTGTTTTTGTACAATTGCAAGAACCCCTCTCAACGGAGGGTAAAGGCCTCCTCCAGAGATGACCATTGTTTTCTGTCCTCTGCTACTCGCATCCAGTGGGTACCTGCTATTTTTATAATGTCGTCTGCCCAGCGCGCAATTGGCCTACCCTTTTCCTTTGGCCCAATGGCCCTACCCATGATGTGGTCTTTATGGTCCAGCGATTGTTAGTAAGTCTGGCTACATGTCCAGCCCATCGCCATTTTAGCTTCTGTGAGTAGCTGAGAGCGTCAATGGCTTTTGTTTTCTGTCTTATGGTAGTGTGGCGGATTTTTTTGATCTTCTTAATCTTCAAAATGCTTCTTTCCATACTTCTTTGACTTGTTATGATCTTATTTTTTATTTTCCTAGTATATTTCCATGTTTGACAGGCGTATGTTAGTGAGGGAAGTAGACAATTGTTCATGACTTTGCTTTTTAGCCTTATGGGCAAGTTGCTTTTTAGAATCTCTTTGAGGCTCCAGAACTTCTTCCAAGTAATGTTGACTCTTCTCTCTACTTCTTGTTCGTTGTTGTGTTGGTTAAATGAAATTTGTTTACCCAGATAAATGTATGTATCAACATAGGTTAAAGGCAGATTTTTGAGATATATAGGTATTTTAGTGTGATTTGTCATGATATTAGTTTTATTTAAGTTGATTTCTAAGCCTACTTTACTACTTTCTTCATGTAGAGAGTTTATCATCACTTGTAGTTGGTTTGTGCTTTCTGATAGCAGAACTATATCGTCAGCAAATCTGAGATGACTCAGGTAACAACCGGTTACGTTTATGCCGACTTTCTCCCAGTTTAGTTTGCGAATGATGGACTCTAGCACTGCTATAAAGATTGTTGGTGAGACTGGGTCTCCTTGCCTTACACCTCTTTTTATTTGTATGATTGGCCCAGTGGTCTCCAACTTCACTCTACTATTACTGTTATCATAGATGTTTTTTAGGACTTGTATGTAGTCCAATGCCACTTCTTGAGAGAGTAGAGCTTCCCAAATCGATGAGTGGAGTAGAGTATCGAAGGCTTTTTGGTAATCAATAAAGACAGCATAGAGTGGTCTGTTGAACTCTTGGAATTTTTCTATTATCATCTCTAGCGAATGTATATGGTCAACAGTGGAAAAACCTCGTCTCAAGCCCGCCTGTTCTATAGGTTGGAAGTTTTCTGTGGTTTCTTTTATTTTTTTTCTCAAGTATGGAGGAGAAAAGTTTGTATAGTGAAGGTAGCAGGCTTATTGGTCTGTAATTACTAATATTGTTTGGGTCTCCTTTTTTGTAGAGCAAAATTATTTCCGACTCTGACCATTGACGTGGGGTGTTTTTGCAATTCAGTATCATGTTGAACAGTCTGGTTAGAGGTTTAACTAGATACTTGTGTCCTGTTTTTATAGCCTCGTTGGTGATTCTGTCGGGCCCTGGGCTTTTATCTATTTTTAGTGGCTTAATTCCTTTAACCACTTCGTCTTCATCAATGGTTGATTTCGCCTCGTCTGCACTACTACTCGGTAATTTATATGCTGGTAGCTTAGGTGTGCTATAAAGATTTTTGTAAAAATCTGTTGCTATTTTGAGTATTTCCGTTCTATTTCGTGTGTTGTTTGTATTACTTTTCAACTCTTCGATCCATGATTTATGTGTTCTCAGTTCCTTGTATGCTTTTTTGGCGCTCCCTGTGGCAAGAAGGCATTTTTCTATGGTTTGTGTGCGGTGTGCCTTATAGTCTTGGTTAATTCGTTTACTTATAAGCTTGTAAAGTGCTTTTAATTCATTTTTCATAGCCCTTGATTTTGGTTTTGTTTTTTGTAGTTCTTGTCTTCTGCTGATTAGTGCTTTTGTGCGTGCTGATATTATTTTGTTTTTGTCTGTGTTTATATTAGATGTTGGATCATGTGCTTTTTTTAGGCTGATATCTATTGCGTGTGTTATTTTATCATAACAATTCTGGACGGTGTCTTTGTCATTCCAGTAGTCTAACAGATTTGCTGAGCAGCTGTTCAGCGATTCAATGTAGGTTTTCACTTCTTCATCGCTCTTTAATTGGGATTGGGGGCGTTTACCAAACTTGCTACGATTTTTTAACCTTGAAAGAATACTGAACGCTGCCCTAACAGGTCTGTGGTCCGAAGGGTAAGTGATGTTTAAGACCTGTATATTGTTTACGTTTCTCGGTAGGTTTGTTAAAAAGTAGTCTATTTCGTTTTTTGTATTACCATCGGGTGATTTCCAAGACCATCTCTGTTTGTTGTTCTTTTTGAAAAAAGTATTCATAATAGCTAGATTGTTCTCGTACGCAAACTCGATGAGTCTGTCTCCTCTACAGTTTCTATTACCATAGCCGTAACTTCCCGTAATGGTTTCGTTTGGTTTGGGTTGACCAATTTTGGCGTTAAAGTCACCCATGACTATTATGTTATTTCATGAAAGTGGTATGGCTTTGTCGACAGTACTGTAGAATAGCTCTAGTTCTTCTTCCTTCGAGGCCTCTGTTGGGGCGTAAACTTGAATGATGCTTAAGTCTAAATTGTTGGTATGCATTCTTAGCAGGGCCACTCTTTCTGACAGTCCATTGAAACTTTTTATGTATTTTTTCAGCTGTTTTTTGACAATAAAGCCTACTCCATATAATCCCGGCGTTTCTCCAATGTGGTAGAAAATAAACTCATCATGTTCTTCTATTTTGTTACCGAGTTTTCTGACTTCTGAGAGACCAATAATATCGTACTTTACGTTTTTTAATGATTCTGTTAGTTCCAGTAGTCGTGAATAAGTCGATAGGGTTTTAACGTTGTAGGTCGATATATATAGGTGGTTATGATACTTGTTTTTAGTAGTCTTTGACGAACCTGCTAATGTTTCCTCTGGAGGGTTTCGGTCGTAATCTTCCACGGGGACCAGCCGGCTTGGAAGATGTGGTTTAGTGTTTGTTATTATTTGTAGTGTGTTTTCCGTGAGAGAGGGCTGTAATTGTTATTGTTCGTTATTTTTGTTTGTTTGGTCGTATGGTAGGTTATTTTGGTTGTTGGTGGTTTGGTTTTTAGTTGTTAGGAAACTAAGTATTCCTGGTTTCATAACTCCCTCTGATAAACTCGACGATCTTCGTAGTCCTGTTTGAGTTTTGTTCTTTTTATTAGCTTGTGTCTTTGGTTCTGGTTGCGTAAAATCATTGTAGTTTGGTGATGTTGGTAGAGTTCTTTTCTTGTTGCCTGATGTATTTGCATTTTTGTAGTGTATTATCAGTTTATCGTACTTGATAGTGGCGGAGTTTCCTTTCTCTTTTTCAATTTTTGCTTGCTCTTGCAGTTCCCTTCTTTTTTCTAAAATATGTTGTGGAAAGTCTTCTTTTATGTAATAAGTGGTATCTTTCAATACTCTCCTGTGTTTAAAGATTTCTATTTTCGTGCCCAATGAAGTAAACGTTACGGTAATCGGCCGTGGTTTTTCTCCTTTCTTCCCTATTCTCCTAGTTTCTTGTATATCTCTGTGTTCTAGTCCTACAGAGAAGTATTGATTTATGAAACTTAATACGGTTTTTTCTAAATTTGCATATGATGTATCAGTTTCCGCTAAGCCAAAAATAACGATGTTCCTCTGTCTTGACTGTTTTTCTAAAAAGTATAATCTTTTTTCCTGGTTTTCCAGCTTCTCTTTAAGGTTTTCGTATTTTATATCTATTGCTTTGAACTTTTCCTCCAATATGGAGTTTATATTTTGCGTAACTTGTTCCGTAACTTTGTCAGCTGATTGCACAATTGTTGCTTTTTGTTCATTCAGCTCATTTTGAATTTTTCTAAGCATATTCATTACTTCCTCCATATTTGTTGGATATATTTTACGATAATATAGTGTTGTGAATATTTTTTTGTCGTTTTGCAACTTGTGCTGTCCTCTGTTGGCTCGATTAGGAACTAGAGGACGGGACAGTTGTTTGGTGCGTGATAGTCTTTATAGTTTTGAGTATTTTCTCTAGATGGCACTGTTTTATTGATCAAAAATGCAAAATCATGCCTAATTTAATTGTGTTTTGTAAGTTTTGCACTTGAATAATGTAAATTATAGTTTTGCACTTCGTTCATTTGTTTTTAGACTACTGTTGACAATCTAATGTGGGAAATATTGTTAATAGTTTAGTTTTGAGGTCTTTTTCACTTCACTGTTTTGCACTTGTAATAGTTTGCTATTCACTGTTTTCGGACCTTGTCCACAATGTTTTTCGATAGTCACTTGTTTATTATTCCACTCCACTTGTTTTTAATGTCAAATATCACTTGTTTTTATTTTTATATTACACTAAATACGGAACCGATGTTTATCATGGCTCAGTAGCGCCCTCTCTCCCCCACTATTTACTTATTACATTTAAAATAGTTTATAGCACAGGTTGCACTTTCGTTCTCATTACACTTTACTATGGGCTTGATTCCTTTAAGCCCATACACTTCACTAAAGTCCAGATTGCTTTTTCGTAGCACTTCACAATAGTAACTAATACTCACAAATTGTTTTTTATATTTCATTAAAGTCTAATTCTTAAACCGGTGCACTTTACCAGAGTCCATATTACATTACATTTACTATCACTATTTCGTTACTCGGTAGTGGGAGCCGATAGGGCCGCAGGGCGACAGACTCGTATACTACCTTATTGCACTAATAATAAAGAAAACAGTTTACTTATATTGACTTAGGGTGGCTGTTTTAGGATTGACAAACGGATTACCCGTTGACCAGTTTGTACGTATACGAATATGTGAAAACAATTTTAATATCTCACGCATCAAAGCAAGAAAGTTTGCTGGCGGTGGCGGCCTGTCATCTTTCCCAGTGAGAGGTCTGAGCCTGAAGTCCAACAGCTCCAGGAACTTGAGCACAAGTGCCGAGTCAATGGACGGCACTATCTCGGTCAAGTTTGCTCGTAACATTTCTAGTGCCGGGTAGAGATACGTGTGAATAAGACCTGGGAGAAGCTTGCGGATGTTGTCAGCTATCTAGATCATAAAAATTATATATCTATAAATTATTATTATAAATTAAAAACGCAACATAAGAAATGAGACTTCTCATGCATGCAAATATTTAAGTTAACTGTCAAGGACTATGCTTTATTTTTTTTTTAATTGAAATTATGTATTTACAGTCATAGGGGGGGTTTCGCCATAGTAACCACCCTTGGCAGGCGGGTTTGCAACCGCCATTTTTTTTATTCAGCTGTTATCAGAAAGAGACTAAGGGTCAACTCACACCGAGACGCGACGCGATAGTGATACAAAATATAATTTTATTTACTACACAAAAAGATACATATTTTATTGCGATAATTCGAAAATGCCTCGCGGTGTCGCAATTCAGCGGTGCTTCATCGGTACGCGCCTCAAACAAAAGCGGTGCGCTGCCAGCGACTTCATGATGCGCCTCGCGACGTCGCGATGCGTCTAGCGGCGCGGCGGCGCACTGCGCGGTGTGAAAACACTGGGCTCCTCAAGCATCGTCGCGTCGCGTTACATCTCGATGTAAACTCACCCTAAGATGGAATGCCTCATAGCCTGGAATTGTACTGGCTTTCTCTGCACTTAATACCGGAACACAGCAGTTAGTTACGAATACAATACGAGTACCAATACAAAACATTATCCATACGACAGCAAAAGCTGCCGCGTGGCTCTACCACTGTTAAAAAAAATGAGCGGCTGGTATTAATTCAAATAATTCCTCTGAACATTCCCCTAACTCTACTAACTACTCGACTAACTACCTTGTTAGTTTAGTAGACGTTAGTGTAAATGCTGATCAAGGTCGCGAGCTCGATTCCGGGTCACGCCAAAATCAATTGTTGAGTTTTTCCGTCAAGAAATTTTTGGTTGCAGCCAAAGGTCAGAAAGTTGACGGTATTTCACCTTCGTGCTTACGAAAGCACGTAGAGCCACATACTCTCCCACTATAATCCTGTCATGTCACCTCTAGTCTCGAAATTTGGTCTGGGGGACATAATTATTAACAAGAGCGGAGATACTGTAATAAAATTAGGATAAATAAAGTCCGTAAGCATGTGAAAAAATTGTTGCAAGTTTGGACTAACATAGCTCTTATGTTCATACACATAATATGTATATTTCATATTTGTTCTCACATAGATAATATTTATATGTATTGTGTATATATGTAGTGTATGCATGTATATGTGTATGTATGCATTTATATATGTATATATTGTGTGTATTTAAGTATATATGTCTATGTATGTTGTGTGTGTGTGTGCGCTTTCTATTTTGATTACTGCTGCACCGCCTCTTGTTTGTATATCTCTGTTTAGCCTAATGGTTGACTGGGAGAGAATGCCCTATGGCATTAAGTACACCTTTGTGCATGAAAGATTAAATTAATAAAAAAAATAATACTAACTGATGGCAAATTGCTCTTCATCCAGGCATTTACCAGTGGTTGCAAATGGACAACCTTCGTATCCAAGTAGACCATCCCACATCGAGATACAGTTGCCGGTGAAGCGACTGCCAAATCCGCTACCTCAAAAATCATTCTCTGACGATCTGTCAGTTTCATGATTTCGCCGCTGGAGAGGCAGAGCTTCTTGTTGTCGTCAAGTACCTTTATTTCATTAAAGTATACAGATGAGACAAACGATACTTGTGTATGGCCCTATGGAGTAATAACCTGCTCTTTTTTATAGAATGAAGGTGATAAACGAACACAAATTACACCTGGACCTGGAAGAGGATTTTTATAGGATAAAGGTGACAAACGAACACACAGTCCACCTGATGGTAAGTGGTTGCTTAGGCCCATAGATATCTACATCTGTCCTCGATTACGAATCAAAATTCAGATGCGTTGTCACCTGTGAGGACTGAGATGGAATGTTTCGTTTCCAGTGAAAAAGGTCTCCGGTACTCTACACTCATCATACGAAACACAGCAGCATTAGGCTGCTATTTTAGGCTGATATTGTGTGAGAGCGTGGTCCTACCCCGGTCGAGCCGACCCATTCGTGCTGCAACCACAGTATAGCTGCAGCATGACTCTACCAAAACATCAATAATTAAACCATCAATAAACCACGTTTTGTAATAATTCCGATACCGCCTTATTACGAATCTAAGTATATCAAGTTTCGGGATTAAACTATCACTTAAGTAGAATCTTTGTCACAAAGAAGTCTCTTAGTCGCGGCTTTACACTTAACCCGAACTACCGACAACTTTTAATTATGAAAATCATGACAAGCATACCCTATCATACCAAGAATATTTCAGGGAAATGTGGAGAACGCTAAACGCGGAGATTTAATTATTACATAATCCTCTAAGAAATTAGAGGAGAGCTGTGCTCCTCATTGGGACGTATATTGGCTGTATCATTTATACCACTACAAGGCTTTAACATTGTACATACAATGTCATTAAATCACGTATCGTACGATTAAACGATACGAAAAGATACGATATACACGAATGCCGATATGTCGTTGAATACCTTACGTTCGCCGTGTAGTTGCGGAAAGAGAATCCACTATCCAATATCGTTGACGTAAGAAACAACCGAGCAAAACTAAATTAGAAGATCGGCAGAAGCATCCTAGCCTCCAACCTATCAAGAACCGTAAATAATAACATATGAAGTGGTCTACTGACCGAAATTTTTCCTGCCAAGATATTCTACAATTGTTATCGCTATAAAAAAACTATGAAAATTAATGAAATCAACACTATGTCAGGTGACTATCACATGACTTAACGTTAACATGCTTTACCGTTACCGTAAAGCCCGCTTTTCACTATGGGATATAATACAATATATATTACATCTCGAGATATAAATTAATATCGCTCACCATATATTTCATATGGAACCGTTTACACTGAGTTATAATATATATTACATCTCAAGCTATAAATAGTTTTCGATCGACCGAGCGATATTTTCATATTATATTTCGCCTCCTGTATTCCGCACACCGTTCCGCACAGCCATAGAACCGTGTGCGGAGTACAGGGGGTAACCCAATGACAAACTCACAATAGTTATAAGATATATCTCACAGTGTGAAAGCCAATCGCCGGATATAATTTATATTTCGGGATATAATATATATATGGATATAATATATATATTATATCCCATAGTGAAAAGCCAGCCTAACAGTTCATCAAAATTCCACCGCCGAACCCAGGCCTTCTCTATAGATAGCTTCATAGGAAAGATATTTACCTTAGTTATCACACTTAGCAGGCGGGATGGTAAACGCAGTTTTTGGTAGGTTCTAACGACAACCACGAGATGACATGTGGAAGTGGATATTCTTACGTCACTACTACACTAGCAAATATCAGCTTTAGGGTGGCCTAAATGTTAATTCAATATGTAGTTGAAAATGTACAATTAAATACGCACTGTGTTCATGTTCTCTATCCACACCGCGTCAACAGGCCCGTCAAAAATGTACCAGCGCTTATCCATATCTTCTACAGCAATACCAGCTCGCACCAAGCTCGATAGAATACCATCCGTCCTAAAATGGTTCGTGGTCTTATGTTAATACATAAGAAATGCAGAAAAATATTTGCAGAGATTCTAGTATTACTATCTTAATCGAGATAGTAGTGTTACTATTTTAATCGAGATAATAGTGTTACTATCTTAATCGAAATACTCGTAGTAGTATTACTATCTTAATAGAGATATTAGTGTTACTATTTTAACCGAGATCGTAATGTTACTATCTTAATAGAGACAAAAGTGTTACTATATCAATCGAGATACTAGTGTTACTATCTTAATAGAGATAGGAATGTTACTATCTTAATCGACATAGTAGTGTTACTAACTCAAACGTGATAGTAGTGTTACTATCTTAATCGACATAGTAATATTACTATCTTCTTTATGAGTTAGTAATACAGATATCAATTGGAAGCCATAAGAAGAACATATCCCATAGTAGAGTTGGGTCATGAGATGATAATAACAAAATACGCTCACCATTCATGCGTTTGCAAATCGAACTCTCCGTACAATTGGCCCATGGTGATAGACTTGGGATTCACCACGAATGTGTGGACCGGAGTGAATGGGAACCCGGCAGGTGCCATCTTCCCCTTTATAGCAGTTAACGCATCTCGTAGCACCTCGTAACACTGCAATCATGACTACAGGCTATAAACATGTGAACATGCGTCGAGTTTCATGTCTTAAGTTCTGCCTTTTTTAGTTTTCTGTGCGTAAAATCTAAGTTTAGTTATAAACTGAGTTTAATTTCAGAAGTTGATTATTATGACGTTTAACAACTAGGGCATCATGTATTGTAAAAATATAAAACGTAATTTTCACTTTTTCTAAATTAAAAAAAAAAGAACACTGGCAAAGAACAATGACACCAGAGTTTCTTGCCGGTTCTTATTTATTGATGTATTTCTTTTGTAATCTATGGTAGATTTTGAGGTACATAGAAACTTTTAATAAATCTAAATAAAATAACTTCGACATTTTATTGTAAAAAAAAAGAAAACATTTTTTACAAACCTTAGTTTTACCCGCTCCGGCGGGTCCAACCAACATCAAGCCATGCCGCACTACTGTAGTCTCATACAGTTGTATGACTTTAAAAATGAACGCTGTAATCCAACACATGCAAATATACAAACAAATTATAATTATTATATTAGAATTGCATTTTATTATAACTCTATTATCAATCAATTTTAATGTGCCTCACTAGTAAAATACTTATATAATCTGATGTTGCTCATTAGCTTACGCCCTTGGCTCAGCAGTGGACGCAGCAATAGAAACCTATGTTCAGCAGTGGTTTTTTTTTAGGCTGTAATGGATGGATGGATTATGTTCAATAGCAAACTATCACTTACAGTGCAATTCGTCGTAACCTCTTTTCACCAACATATTCCTGATCGACTGCTCCATGATTCCGTAGTCCACCACTGGTATCTCAACGCGTGGGAAGAGATCTGATATTATGCCTGAAATTTGATTCGGTTTAGATATTTCTATATCTTGAGATCAATAATATTATTGATTAGATCAAATATATTTCAGTATTAATTTCCTAACAATAGGTACAGAATAAGTTAATCTTTAGTGTCCATCATGATCACAAAAGGTCAAATATTATAGTGATCACGCAAAAATACTGGAGTAACATCTTAAAAGTCTTTTTTGGAACGAAGTTCCTTGTCGCACAGTACAGACTGGGATGGGAGGGATGGGAGCTAGGAGAAAAAAGTGTAAGAGTTTTCCGTCACGGCCTTGGGGGCTATAAGAAAGTGAGGTGGAATAATATCCATCTCCCTCGCACTTTTCCTTATCTTGCCATGAAATAAATATTATTTTAGATGACACTAATACTATTTTATTTTAAATACGATAAATCAATAATAATATACTACGAAAGGAACTTCGTTCTAACCGAGTGCCCCACGTGTGTCGTGTGTTTTTAAATGAACTGTTACCTAAATTTTAAGATTGTAATGCATAAAATTTTTACTTTTATATTGAAATTCAAGTGCTAGTTCCGACAACTATGGTACCGATCAATTAACTTTTTTTTTAATATTAATTGAATTGCTAAATTACGACGTGTTTGACAGTGCAGCTTTTATCGGTATTTATTTTTTACCGGGCTTTCGAGAAGACGATCGCTCCCTTTCTAACCTGTGGCAAAATGTTCTATAATGAAATATAACTAGGATTGTTTATATAGCAATTAGTATGGAGCCAAAAGCCCGCCTTTTAGTGTAAAGTTAATCGAGCGCGCTGGCGCCCGAGCGATACGTTTGCAACTTCACTTCACATTTCAATGTTTACTCTGTGTTTTTACTTAGTTTTTACTTATTAGTTGAAAATTTATGTTTTTTTAAAGGTTTTTGGTGAAAATGGAGGATAATAGTGTTCCCCGTGATGAAGTGTGTTAAAGTGCTAATCGGCGAGGAAAAGGTAATAAAGAATATTTTAATGACATGTGAAGTTGCGTTTAAGTTTGAATAAATAAATAGTTAAAAATATTCCTTAATAAAAATAGTAAAAAAAAACAAAATAAAACACGCTTTTGTAGATAACCGAAGTAAAATGTAGAAAATATTTTATTAAGTTTAAAATAAGAAAATAGTGATTCATCATTATAATCATTACAGCCCTTCATAAGTCCACTGCTAAAAATAGGCCTCCCCCAAGGAATGCCACTTTGTTTTGTGGCAAATAGTGATTAACATAAAAAAATCATTTTACTGTAATAAAGCGTGGAATGCTTTTTCAGATATTTTTATAATGAAGCAAATTTTACAAATATCCACAAAAATATTTATTAACAAATGACATCAAGCACCCCACGCTTTTTTACAATAAAATGATTTTTTTATTTTCTGTTTTATAGTGCGGCTAACTACAAAAGCGTGTTTTATTTTTGGAACAAAATTCTTTTACGCGGCTGACAGTAGATTGAACTGGCAGAAATCGTAGTTGTTTTATGAATTTTTCGCAAATTATGAGGATCCTGGCAAGGATAATGAAACAAGCTATTTAAATTATTACATTGTCATCGGTCCTTGATAAGTGTGCGAAGTTTCAAATCTATCCGACGTTTTGAAGGGGATGAAAATCACATTCAAAAATTCCGTTACATAGATACATACAAAGCTAATAAAAGGGCGTTTAAAAGCGGCTCTGTCATCGCGCCACAAGCGAAACGGACCGAATCCTAAACCGCGCTATCGAAGTTCCGAAGTACTACGGTATAAATAGAATAGCTCTATATTAGCACACGGAGCGTTGGCCACTTCCCGGGTAGAATACCTTGCCTGGCGGCCATCTCCATCCTCATTAACAGTGGTAGAGCCACGCGGCAGCTTTTGCTGTCGCACGGATGGGCCGGCTCGAACCGGGGTGGTACCACGACCTCACAGAATACCAGCGTGAAGTAGAGGTTTACTTCTGCGTTTCGCTTGGTGAGTGCAGGTGGCCGGAGGCCCTTTTTACTGGAAATGAGGCATTCCATCTTAGTCCTCACGGGTGACAACGCATCTGCATTTTGATTCGCAAACGAGGATAGATATAGATGTCTATGGGCCGCAGCACCCACTTACCATCAGGTGGACTGTGTGCTCGTTTGTCACCCTCATCCTAAAAAAAAATCTCCCCTTTTCCTTCCAAAGACGTTTATTGCCTCACTTTCCTACTTCACTTCTTCACATGAAACTGTCAAACTGTACATGTTATATGTCTACAGCAAGAATGCACCTGCTCGATCGGGATAGGGCAAGGGATAGGGAAGACGACGCTTCCACAAAATACCAGCGTGAAACAGCAGTATTATGCTGTTGCTTTTTGTAAGTTGTTTGACTTGTACTGACAATGAAACATTACATCTGAAGACAAAAATCTTAAGAAGGGTGACATCGCAACTGTACTGCATGCCTTAAGCGCAAAGTACGTAGCTATGTTTAATTAAAGCCTAAAATTCAATTTTTTTTTTATAAAAACGTTACCCCCACACTAGGATTTTCTCCTGTGTCGTGGAGGCAGTTTACAAACATAAATTGCACGAGGACAAACATCCAACCCGGAACAATTATTTGTAGGCCATACAAATACTTGTTCCGTGCGCGATACGAACCCGCGGCCCCCAGCGCAACAACTCATTGCTAAGCCACTGCACCACGGAGCCGTCAAGATTCCAATGTGTCATCGCATGAAATCGTATCTAACAATCATATTGAACATATAAATGATATAAAAAGTACATTGTCAGAAAGATAAATGACTGTGGAACCTATTTTTTGAAATCGATCAATTGCTATTTTTACATTAAAAAAGCGGTTATAGTGACATAAGGCGTAAATTTATCAATTCCGCATAGAGGCGAAACACGATAACTTTTAAAAATATCAATTGTTCAACTCAATTTTTTTAAACTCTTCATCTATCATGTGGGAAGGCATGAAATGTATAAAGCAGTTTAATTTTGTTTTGTTTAGTTATAATTATTTTTTTTCGGCTATTCGGGTGTTTTGAGTTGTTAACTTATAATATTTTGTTTCGTTTTATTTGAATAGAAGTACAAGTTACATTTTTTTTATTTTTTCACTATCATATGAGCATTATGAATCGTGCACTTTTTGATTTTCCAAACTTTTTTATCTGTAGTTTGACATTAAATTATCAGAAAACTGGAAGTATAGTAAAAGGTTATTAGTGAAAACGTGTGTGTATTTAAACTACTTTAAAAAATTAATTATAATCATGTTATACGTAATTTTTTTTAAATGCGCTTAAGGCATGCACAAATGGATTTACCAATAGTTTTATTTTCAGTTCTTAGTCGAGGATATGTGTAAACGGCTATGGCCCATAGCGGCGTATTAAGTAAAAAAGTTACAGCCTATACACGTCCCACTCCTGGGCACAGGCCACTCTTAGTGCAAGGAAATGTCCGCAGCACTGCCCCAATGGCGTGTTCGAGGCCTTCATATCTCTTCGACATATATTTTAGTTTCTCAGATATGCAGTTTTCGTCATGATCTTTAGTCCACTGCCATGTACGTGGTATATCAGAGCTTAAAATTGCAATTAAACAATATCACTGGCACAATTGGGATTCGGACCCGAGATGACCGCTTTCTTTGAAATATACAGCGAGCTCTTAACACCTGAGCTACCATGGTTCCGAATAAAAAATATATTCACCATTGAAAAGCAACAGATCATCGGCGAGGAACTTGGGCACGTTGACATCTCTCAAAGCGCGCAGTACAATCTGCCTCTCATCACCATCGGGCATCTGCCTGATGAGGTTGCCCGCAACAAGTATCACAGTCTTCACCGCTCGCATGCCGAAGTCATAGTGATCCTGGATTTATTAAATCTTGTTATAATGTTAAATAAAGAGAACTTAGTGTGATAATACAAAATTTAACACTAAATCCAACAAAAACTTTATATATACACATCCAAAAGACCGGAGACCCTTTTTACTGGCAAAGAGGCATTCCATCTTATTCCTCACGGGTGACAACGCATCTGCATTTTGATTCTTTATTGAGGATAGATATAAATGTCTATGAGTCACAGCAACCACTTACCATCTGCACGGCTAGCATGGGCTAGGGACAAAAATTTTATCCCCCGATTATATCCACTGACAAGAGATAAAATTATCTTGTCCCTATGCCAAAGCACGACAACGGGGGAAGTATATCCCGTTTGACATAACGGGTAGACATAATTAAATAAAAGATAAAAAAATTATTCTTTTTTGACATTTGAAACTGACAATTTTATCCTAGTTCGTTGGACGTGGGTTTAAGTTTATGTATATTCATACAAAAAATCTATTTATGTATAAGTCAATCTGTCATTTAATCTACTGTGGATATTATATCCACCGGTGTGCCCCCATGCTCGAAGGGTGGATAAAACTAAGCGAGGGGATAAACATTTTCTCCTTTCCCTGGGGATAAAATTGTCTCCTGCCCATGCTAGCCCTGCAGGTAGACTGTGTGCTCGTTTGTCACCCTATCCTATAAAAAAATATAGACGCTGTACGCTTAAAAACTTTTATTACATAAGCGAAGCAATATGCTGAATCGGTGGCCTTTCTTTTTTCGTAAAAGTAATGTTTTGTAAAAGTACACATAAACAATTTCTAGTTACATATAAACAAACCTGTGAAGACAGCTGCTCGGAGCTGAGCCGAAATGTGGTGGTGATCTTGCCCGCCAAAATCTTTGCCTCGGAGAAGCCGTAAGAGAACAAGGAAATCTCCGCTATGAGAGCGTAGTCCGGCACCATCATGGCAATGGGGCGGAAGAGGGCTTTCAAGTTGTCTGGTAGTTCCGTGCGTCCTATCACCATGAAAAACAATATTTTTTTATAATATCAAATTGAAGTGACAAACGAACGTAAAATGCACCTAATGGGGTGTTTTAAATTCGCTGCTGCTAATATCTGGAACGATTTGCCACCACCAGTCCGGTCTACCCTATCTCCGTATACCTTCCGGCAAAGATGCCGTAAGTGGCTGATTCAACAACAGTCCCTGGCTCTGTGTGGCTCTGATATCCCATTAAATTAGTGAAATTTTTGTATTTTCTGCCGACTTCCAAAGAGGAGACGGTACTCAATTCGACTGAATTTGATCAAGGTCAGACCAATAGTTTTTGAGTTATTCTTAATAACTTATATTGAAGTCGGCAGTACAAAATTTTAAATTATTGTATTTTATATTTTGTATTTTAGTAACTATTATTTATTTATTGTTTAAATTTTTATTTATTTATTTATTGCTACGTATTGATACGTGTGTTTCATCACTTGCTTAAGACCCTGTATAGCTAGAGATAAAGTTATAGTGATAGAGTTTCCCGTCATAACTGAGTCGCAGACCGTTATGTCACAATTAATTATTAAGCTATTTAAATTTTAACATTGTATTGTTTTGTGGCAATTGAATACTTTTTATTTATTTATTTATCTAATGGTAAGTGAAAACTGCAGCCCGTGGATACTTGCAAATAACTTCAAAAAGAGAAGGCTACAGATGCGTTGGCAACACTGAATCGTTACAGTTATATCTTATCAAAAGTACAATAGACATTTTATACGTGGTAGAGTCATGCTGCAGCTATATTAGTAGTATAGTTGTAGCACGAATGGGTTGGCTCGACCGGGGAAGGACCACGCTCTCCCAGAATACCAGCGTAAAATAGCAGCTTAACATTGCTGTGTTTCGTTTGGTGAGTGTAGAGAACCGGAGACCCTTTTTACTGGAAACGAGGCATTCCATCTTAGTCCTCACGGGTGACAACGCATCTGCATTTGAATTCTTAATCGAATACAGATGTCGATGTCTATGGGCCACAGCAACCACTTACCATCAGATTTTTTTTTATATGATAAGGGTGACAATCGAGCACACAGTCCACCTGATGGTAAGTGGTTGCTGCGGCCCATAGACATCTACATCTATCCTCTATTACAAATCAAAATGTAGATGCGCCGCCACCCGTGAGGACCAAGATGAAATGCCTCATTTCCAGTAAAAAGAGCCTCCGGCCAACTGCACTCACCAAGCGAAACGCAGAGGTAAACCTCTACTTCACGCTGGTTTTCTGTGAGGTCGTGGTACCACCTCGGTTCGAGCCGGCCCATCCGTGCGACAGCAAATGCTGCCGCGTGACTCTACCACTGTTAAACTGATGAACTGTGTGCTCGTTTGTCACCCTTATCCTATAAAAAAAGACCTCCCCCATAGCTTGTCTCATAGGGGGGATATTTGCCATAGTTGCTACGCTTAGCAGGTGGGTTGACAACCGCAGTTTTTTACTTTAAGTTGTTTTCAGAAAGACCCTGCTGCTCATCTCCTTTTCAGGGTTCCGTACCCAAAGGGTAACCAACTGGGCCCTATTACGAAGCCTCCTCTGTCTATATGTCCGTCTGTCTGTCAGCGGGCTGTATCTCATGATGCGTAATAGGTGGACAGTTGAAATTTTCACAGAATGTGTATTTCTATTGCCGCTATAATAACAAATAAAAATAAAAATTCAAATAAATAAAAAATTAAAAGGGACTCTTTTACTAGAAACGTGTATTACATTTGTACGGAACCCTTCATACATGAGTCCGATTCGCAATTGGCCGGTTATTTGTTTCCCTCAGTCGCCTCTTATGACTCCCACGGTTCGATTTGGAATAGTGAATATTCTTGCACCGCTGGCACCGAACACGAAGTGGAACGTCTCATAGCCTGTTATTATTATTATCTTTTTTTTTTAATAATGTTACCTTCACACTAGGATTTTCTCCTGTATCGTGAGGGCAGTAATAAATTTCACAAAGACAAACATCCAGACTCGGAACAATTATTTATTTTGTTGTGTTGGGCGAAAAATTAAATGAGTTTGTGTATTTGGGATGTGTATTTAGCAGGGATGGTAGATATGATAAGGATATAGAACGACGAGTAAACGCAGGAAATATAATGAATTTGACTCTACTCTTGTGAAAAATCAGAATAAGCACAAAAAGGCACGTATGGCAATTCATCAGTGTTAGTCTCTACTTTAATGTATGCTAGTGAAAGTTGGGTGAGGCAGAAGAAACCCGAGAGTAATATGTAGAAAGAATAAACGAGAAAAGAGTGACAAAGCAAATTTATGTTGCAGTAGTGAACGGCAGAGTCGGAAAGGGATGTCCTAGACGAAGGTTTGTCAACCAAATCGGCGATATACTGAAAATGGGCCAAATTAAGAGTACCCATAACCGAAGAGCATATATACGTAGGTATGAGGGAATGGAGGAATGGAGGAGGCGAGCGAGGTGTCCCAGGATCGTGCCAAATGAAAGTCCGTAGTATCTGCCTACCCCTCTGGGTGACAGGCGTGAGTGTTTATACAAGTTTATGGAAATACTTATTCCGTACATAAATCGAACCCGCGGCCCTAGCGCTGTAACTCTTTGATAAGCCACTGCGCCATGAGTCGTCAACATTTTAGTCTTTGTATCCTTCAGATAGGAATACAGAAGCGCATGCACTGCTGTTTTACAACAGTAATAGGTAAGGGGGTGATAACTACTCAGACGGTCTCCAAGGCAGGAAAGGTGTCCTACAGCCTTGAATTGTTTAACAGAAGAGGGGGCAAATGAGCACTCGGCTCACCTGATGGTACATATTCGTATATATTATAAGTAAAGCCATGTAGCTGTCTTTTGGCTGCAACAAGAATCGGGTCAGCTCGACTTGGGAAGGACCGCGTCCTTCCACAATCATCATCATCATCATTACAGCTGCTGAACATAGGCATCTCCCAAGGAATGCCACAAAGCACGGTCCTGAGCTGCCTGCATCTATCGACTTCCTGCATGTCTTACCAGGTCTTCACTCCATCTATTTGAGGGGTTGCCCTTCACTTCGCCTGCCAGGGCGAGGCTACAACTCGAGAACCTTTCTTCCTCATCGGTTGTCGGTTCTTCGATCTATATGGCCGGCCCAGATGGGCTATGTCATTTACTCTGGTTCTAGTGCGGATATCCTCGTTTTTAAGTCTATCACAAAATCAAAAAAAGATATTTGAAATTCGCCTACACGCATTAGGGCAGCGCGGTAGACAATTCCTTGCCCTAAAACCCTCTCAGAAATTAGAGGAGGCCTGTGCCCAGCAGTGGGACGTGAATAGGCTGCAACTTTACTTTACTTTTCGACTGTATAATCGCTTGACACACACTTACGTGGATTTAAAAAAAACTTTTGTCCCAATTATTCAGAGAGCCATTTGCCTGTACGCAAAAAGCATGCAACTACTCTCTATATTTAATTTCAATTGCCTATAAGGTCGCCGCACTTGAATCACGCCCTGAATCATTTTACGCAGTGAGCAGAGTCTGTAATTCTGCAACCACTACTTACTGTTGCAATAATCAGTTATATTTTTTTTTGTTTTGTTGATATTTATGTATTATCATTGTGCATTCGCACGCGTATTATTGCTATAATAATGTTTTATTGTTACACGTTAAATACGTTTAAGGATCGTGATGTCTAAATAAGAAAAACCAATAATGTCAAAATCAGCAAAGCAATTAGAAGGTAAAATTAAATTAAATGAAGGCAAACGAGCAGTAGTTGCATGCTTTAAAAAAAACGAGCAGGCAAACGAACAAAATAATAAGGCGTGAATGAACCGAAATTTTCATTGCTGTATTACCAAAAACCAATACAAAAATTTCATCCATATTATCCATTACAACCTTTGAAATTCTACTGCTACATATAGGCGTCCTCCATAAATTATCTCATAGGGGGGAACTTCTCATAGTTATCACGATTGACAGACGGGTCGATAACCGCAATTTTTTCATTATTTTAAGTTACCTGATAGACGCTGTTGCCATCTCCTGTGTCAGTTTACCTCTGTCAAACCTTACGACATCCACTTGACTATATGGATAGTAGTACATACTCTAACACCACCACTACACAATGTATAGGAATACACGGTGTATAGGATAAGATTACTTGCCAGCGTATCCTGGATTCATTGTAATGAAGACCGAACACGACGCTTTTAATGGGAGCTCGCAGCCCTCGAACATGAATTTGTCCAGTTTGGCGATTTGGGCCTTTTGTATTGTAACCACCTGGGTAAGAACAGCAAAACAAATTACACAATCTTCTTCTTTACCGGCACGTAAAAGTCCACTACTGAACATGGCTCTCTTTTGTAGTAGGGAATAATAATCATCATCGTCATCATTACAGCCCTTCACAAGTGCCCTGTTGAACATAGGCCTTCTTCAAGGAATGCCACTAAGCACGGTCCTATGCCACCGCATCCATCGACTTCCTGCATGTCTTACCAGGTCATCACTCCATCTAATGCGGGGACGCCCTACACTTCGCCTGCCGGTACGAGGCTGCCACTCGAGAACCTTTCTTCCCCATCGGTTCTTCGAGCTATATGGCCGGCCCATTGCCACTTCAGCTTACTAATCCGTTGGGCTATGTAAGTCACTCTGGTTCTACTGGGGATATCCTAATTTCTAAGTTTATCACGCAGAGAAACCACGTACATAGCCCTGTCCATAGCTCGCTGAGCGATTTGAGCTTCCTCATCCGGTAGTAGAAGGGAGTATTTGCCTTAATTGACTCACTTTTAAAACGAATTTATGATCATACCTTTGACGCCTTAGTCTTTACATCTGATGCACCGAGACCCTTTTTACTGGAAATGAGGCATTCCATTTTTGTCCTCACGGGTCACAACGCATATGCATTTTGATTTGTAATAGAGGATAGATGTAGATGTCTATGGGCCGCAGCAACCACTTACCATCAGGTGGACTGTGTGCTCGTTTGTCACCCTTATTCTATAAAAAAATGGCATGGTTGTACCACCATCTTTTGGAAGCCGTAAGATTGTTCTGGTGTTTTCCATAGTCACCTTATACGACATCCATGGGACGAAATGGTATGATAGATTCTCTTACGTCACTGTCACACACCATATAGCAGTATACAATATATGTATGCGGCAGTATTCATTATACCTTAAATCATAATGCCGTCCTCATTATCGTTACAACCTAACAAAAGTCTACTCCTTACCATTGACCTCCGTATACATTAGCTCATATGGGGGGGGGGGGGATTTATGGCATAGTTTCCACGCTTGTCAGGAGGCTTGGCAACCGCAGTTTTTTATTTTTAAATTGTTATTCGGTTACTGCCCATCTCCTAGTTTGTGCTGTTGCCTTTAACTAGACAATATGGAGTAGCGGATTCTTACACTGCCACTACACGGTCAACGGTATGTTGTTCTTAGTTGCTTTTATTATATCTATAGGCTGATGTATTCTCTTGAACTGGTTTAAAACGATGTTTAAGTATTTAAGTTAATTAAGCCTGTATACGTAAGTCGTATGCCATTTTAGTTAAACTCATTTTTTTTAAAAAACGTTACCTCCACACTAGGATTTTCTCCTGTGTCGTGGACGCAGTTTACAAACATAAATTGCACAAGGACAAACATCCAGAGCCGGTACAATTATTTGTAGGCCATACAAAATATTTGTTCCGTGCGGGATTCGAACCCGCGCCCCCAGCGCTACAACTGATAACTCATATATATTGAATTCCTTAAAACCTCACCTGCTGAGCTACCACCGAAAGCACTTCAATGTCTATCCGATTGAATTCATCAAAGCAGGCCCATGCTCCAGATCTAGTGTTGAAATGAAGAAATAGGTCAAACAATACCAATTGTCTATATTATAAGTAGCTTACGTGAGACTAAATGTGGTCATATGGTTAATGTGATAACTTTCTTATAACCCAAAAACTACAGCATTGTTTGCATAGATAGCTCTGTGATGCGATAGCTCTTCATCGTCAAATAATAAAAGATCAAAAGGGCGCTGCTTTATCGACGCCATATTGACAGTGGCCATTACAGTAATAGTGCAGTAGGGATCGGCGTATGCGCAGTTTTTTTTATGCGATTCTCTTCAAATTGTTCTACGTAGGGCAACTCGGTGCCACATTGTTTAATCCGATTTTTTTTTTCAATCGCAAAAGAATTTTCAAATGGGATAATTTTATTTTTTTATATGTTTTGATGAAACATAAATAAAAAAGGTCTTATGACTTTTTACGATAAAGTTAATATTTTCGGCGTTATGAATTTTAAAGTTTTGAAAAATTCCAAATTGGAGAACTTTTGACTCATTAAAAATATATAAAGGAGTATATAAAAATGCTTTTTATTCCCACTTAAGGATATTATTGACTTTTGTCTAATGAATATAAAAGAAATACATTTTATTCTTTTTTTTATAATTATATTTAATGAACAAGTGTCTAAGAAATAAAACTTAGAAAATCTAATTGTATCTAGTAGTTTTTCCATGATGCGCACACAACTGAAAACTTCTATCATTTTATTTATATAGATTAGGAAGACGCTTTTTTTATAGGATAGGGTGACAAACGAGCACACAGTCCCCTGATGGTAAGTGGTTTCTGTGACCCATAGACATCCACATATATCCTCAATAAAGAATCAAAATGCAGATGCGTTGTCAACCGTGAGGACTAAGATGGAATGCCTCTTTTTCACTAAAAAGGGCTCCGGTTCTCTACACTCACCATACGAAACACATCAGTGTTAAGCTGTTATTTTATGTTGGTATCCTGTGAGAGCGTGGTCCTTCCCCGGTCGAGCCGACCCATCCGTGCTACAACTATACTACTAATATAGCTGCAGCATGGCTCTACCACGTACAAAACGCTGCTGCCCATCTCCTGATTTGCTTCTATCTGTCGCCACTTACGACAAAAACGGGATGATATGGGATAGTGTATATTCTTACACCGCCACTACGCGGTATAACTAGGCCTTTAAGGAGGCCTTTGTTCAGCAGTGGGCTTTTATGGAATGGTAATGGGTGGACATATCTTAATTATCTTGCGTTTTATATGTTTATGTTTTAAATGTGTGTATTAAAAAAAAACGATTCTTTCGTGCTTTCAATGAAAATTTTGTAGTTTAATCAGCATCGATATATATGTACTGCGCACTAGATTTCGCATTTCGAACATTGAATATATTCAACTAAACTGTACTGCAATCCGTACACTAAACTAAATATTGCGTAAATTGAAGATTTGTGAAATCCATAAGATAATAATTATTATTACATTTTATTTAGAAATACGTTTGTTTATATTAAAATAAGAGTACTTTATACTAAATTCTTATATTTATTTTACCTATATTAATATCTCATTTTATATTAAATTAAAGTATTCGTGGCTTACTGACTCTTGCGTGACTTTACTAGCTCCCGCGCATGCGCCAAGACATAGAGTAGCGCACAATTTTTGTTTGGCATATCTACTCTAGTACGTAGTGCATATAACTCAATGGTTGGAGTTTTGGCGGGAACTTGACAGGCGGCGGTTTGCTGCTCGTGTATTATTGTTTAAATAATGGTTTGAAGTGGACTTTGATATGTAAAAGTGGTGCGATTTTGTGTATTAAGTGTCTACGCATGTGAACTATTAGTGGAAACTGTGAAACCAGTGCTCTGATGGCGATGTGACTCTCAAAATAAGGTGTCTGTCTGCTTAGGCGCCTTGTGATACCATCGCCAACCGTCAGCTGTCTGCTGGCTCAAGTTGCCGTCAAAATCTCCCAAGCGCTGCACAATGTGACGCATCAACATATTGTGAAGCAGTATACTATGAAGGATAATTATTATAATATATTGTAAATTCAGGCTCAGAAGGGCTAGCTCCCAGAGCCGTAAAGCCAGTTATTAAGAAGAAGAACTCAATGATTGTAAGCATGAATTGTTTAACAAATCAATACCTATTATTCGTCTATATGTTAAACAAAATAAACCTGACAATGGCTCAATGAATTCTATTTTACATAAACCATTTAAGTGGAATCGCAAACTCTCGTGATCTATTCATAACGCTTTATTTAACATTTTGATACGCCACACTTAATAAAGCGATTGATTGAAACAATACCAATAATCATAATAAATCTCAATTGAAAAGGTAGCTTGGGAACTTCTCAAGAAACCCTTATACTGATTCCAATTTTGAAATAGGTAGCTATTAACTACGCAGGAAATAATATAGTGTGTCTAACTCCCTTATAATTTGTAAATAAATCAAAACCAGTGACAACCAGCAGCAACCTCAATAACCATCACATATGGTACTGCGATCGTCGATAGATAGATTTATCAGTTGGCCATCCTGCCAAGGTGAGAATTAAGGTAAAGCATACCTAGAACGGAACAGGCCTTTACGTGGTAGAGACATGCTGCAGCTATATTAGTAGTATAGTTGTAGCACGAATGGGTCGGCTCGAACGGGGTAGGGCCATGCTCTCACAGAATACCAGCGTAAAATAGCAACTTAACACTGCTGTGCTTCGTATGGTGAGTGTAGAGAACCGGAGAACCTTTTTACTGGAAAAGAGGCATTCCATCTTAGTCCTCACGGGTGACAACAAATCTGTATTTTGATTCTTTATTGAGGATAGATGTAGATATCTATGGGCCACAGCAACCACTTACCATCAGGTGGACTGTGTGCTCGTTTGTCACCCTTATTTTATAAAATAGGCTCATGTCCAATAGAACCCTACTTGTTGTATGTACTATGTATCACTCACTTAACCACATTATCTATCCACCAGTTGTTTTGCAAAGTTGAAACAGGCATTTTTTTATATAGAAAAAGAGTGACAAAATTAAACATTTACCCTCAGTTAGGGATCAAAATGCAGATGTCTTGTCGCCTCTGACAGCTAAGATGGAATGATGCGTTTCTAGTAAAAAGGGTCTCCGGTGAGTACGTGGTTCTTCCTCGGTCGAGCAAACCCATTCATGCTACAACTGCAATATAGCTGTAACTGGCTCTAACCCGTAAAAAACTTGTATTTAAACTTACGCTGCTAGTCCTTTGAAGAATTTCCCCATCGCCATGAAGTCCAACTGGTCCGAGCAATTGAACACGACGCACTGGACCGCAAGGGCTTTCGCTAAATCCTGTGCAAAAATACAAATACAAAATAGCTTATTACGGTATCTAAGTCTAGTAAAATTTTCAGTTATTGGAGCTTAATTTTAAGCAAATAATCTTGCTTGTGCCAGGAAGCACCACTCTTCCATGGCGAGGTTACACAACAGACTCATCATCATTACAGCCTTTCACAAGTGCATTGCTGAACATACGCCTCCCCCGAGGAATGCCACAAAGCACGGTCTTGAGCCACCTGCATCCATCGACTTCCTGCATGTCTTACCAGGTTGTCACTCCATTTAGTGGGGGTCGCTCTACACTTCGTGGAACGGTACGAGACTGCCACTCGAGAACCTTTCTTCTCCATCGGTTGTCGGTTCATTGAGCTAAATGGTGGACCCACTGCCACTTTAGCTTACCAATCCGTTAGGCTATATCTCACGCAATAGACTAGAAACTGCCAAATAAATGCAAATAAGGACTACAACTTAAATGTTAAAATAAATAACGTTTACAGATCTCAAAAATAATACAATTCAATCTTTATATGAATATTATTTAGTGTTCCAATATTGGCTAAACAAAGGTTTCCTCAAAATATTGGTTTAAAATTCTTTAATAATTTAACTGAATCCCTCACGATGTTTTCCTTTACCTCTGAGTACTCGGTGAATCTACGCTTGAAATTGCAATTAACAGTTTTATTGATACTGGCGGGGATTAAATAAAGTCTGTTTTCAAATTTGAGGCAAGTGCTTATCCTGTTCAAAAGTCGAAATATTATTTATTCAGAACTGGTTTTTACAAAGCACTTTTTGAAAGTCATTAAAGCGACGCCATTGTTTCAACATTGCCTTACTGTGAGGACTTAGTGAGCAAGAAAGTCAAGAAATTCACAAGCTATTTTTCTCGCAACAGTTACAATGTATATATATATAAGTAAAAAAATATCCACGTATCTATATAATCTATTAAATATTCATCAAATTTATGATATCCTATCCTCATAAGAATGCTTTATACATGCGCTTTAAAAAATTCACAGAGAATTTTGTTATAAACAGTTATACATCTGCTACCACAAAACACGGTGCTGAGCAACCTGTATCCATCGACTTCCATTGTCTTACCAGGTCGTCACTCCATATGTTGCCACTGGAGAACCTTTCTTCCCCATAGGTTGTTGGTTCTTCTAGCTATATGGCCAGCCCATTGCCACTTAATAATCCGTCGGGCTATGTCAGTTATTCTGGCTGTTTGTCAAAGTTTATTTCAGACAAGCAACCACACCGGCTTCGCCTGTGCAGGATTCTATTAATGTGTCATTATTCCGATTTCAGATCATCAAACACCATTTATTTTATCAATTTTTAGTTTTTCTTTTAATCGCCAAGACTTTCGGATAAAATATAGGCTAGATATCTCCTGACATTACTATCTATCTGTTTGTAAAATTAAATCACACATAGACAAATAGACAAAATTAAAAAAAAATGGTTAATTTGTGTCTCAATAGCGTGCACAAGGGAAGGACTACGCACTCACAGAATACCAGCGTAAAATAGCAAATTAAAGCTGCTGTGTTTCGTATGGTGAGTGTGAACAGGAGTCCCTTTTTACTGGAAACTAAGCATTCCATCTTAGTTCTCACGGGTGACAACGCAACTGTATTTTGATTCGCAAATGTAAATAGATATAATATAATATATATATAATATATAATAGATCTAGAAGTCTATGAGTCACAGCAACCACTTACTATCGGGTGGACTGTGTGCTCGTTTATCATACTTATACTATAAAAAAACATAACCCCCTGAATTTAAAAGAAACCAATAATTTCAATATCACAGGTAGACACGATTTTAGTTATATTATGTATAATAGATAATAGATTTGCCTAAAAACATTAGCTTACGTAAAATTAAAATACAACAGCGTTACATATTTACCGTGTCAGGTAACCGATCACGCCTGCCCGATCGACAGCTGTAACACAGTTTTCATCTTGAATTGACGGTCTAGTATTCTGCCTACCTTGGTAGTCTCAGTCTTGCCGGTGCCAGCGGGTCCCGCCGGGGCGCCTCCGAACTTGAGGTGCATCGCGCACATCAGCGTCAGATAACATCGGTCCGTCAGCGGAGTGATCACCAGTCTTCCACTAAATAACCGATCACCTTCGTTATCTCTGTTTCTACTAAACTACTAATACAAATATAAATGATTATATTTTTAAAGTTTTTAATTTCACATTGTTTTGGTGGAACTGCAATGACGCTGTAACTGTTTTTGTAATCTATACAAATAAATAAAATTGAAGTGTCTGTTTGTAATTAAAAAAACAGCCTCATACGAAATGCATATGAAAGTATTTCAGTACTTATCACCATCATTATCATTACATTATCATTACAGCCTTTCACAAGTCCACTGCTGAACACAAGCCTCCCCCAAGGAATGCCACAAAGCACGGTCCTGAGCCACCTGCATCAATCGACTTCCTGCATGTCTTACCAGGTCGTTACTCCATCTAGTTGGAGGTTGCCCTACACTTCACCTACCGATACGAGGCTGCCATATCTTCGAGCTATATGGCTGGCCCATTGCCAGTTCATTTTACTAATCTGTCGGGCTATGTCGGTCACTGTGGTTTTATTGTGGATATCCTCATTTCTAAGTCTATCACGCAGAGAAACCCCGAGCATAGCCCTCTCCATAGCTCGCTGAGCGACCTTGAGCTTCTTCATACGGCCAGCAGTGAAGGACCATGTGTCAGATCCATAAGTCATCATTGGCAACACGCACTGGATGTACAGTCTCGTTTTCAAGTTTTGAGGTATACCTGACGAGAAGATTTGTCGTAATTTTCCGTTGATTGACTTTTCGGTCGAAGTTGGACTTACCTAATTGGACTATTTGACTCAGGCAAACATACTAGACACAACAACTGTCAACAACTTCTAGCTTAATTGCTCTCAACAACTACCACCATAGGTGTGACATGAACGTTATACATGATCTTTGTTTTCTCCCTGATCCATGTTGGCAAAAATTAATGAGGTCAATGAGCATAGTGTTTAGGTCCTCCAGCGATTCTGCCATAAGGACTATATCGTCGGTAAATCGAAAGTTAGTGATGTACACGCTATTGATGTTAATACCGTATCTTTCCAGTCCAGTAGCTTGAAAACGTCTTTCAATGCACCGGTGAAGAGTTTCGAGGATATAACATTAGGTCTCTGCGGTTGGATAGGTTTCGTACAATGGTTCTGTACTCGGATAGCCATCGTAGCTCTACTCTACAAACACTTCATCACTTCGGAATACCGACAGTCAACTTGGCACCGCTGAAGGGACTGCAGCACCCAAATTTCGATGGTATCAAAGGCTTTCTCATAGTCCACATACTTATAACAAAGAAATTGTCTGTCTGTTTGTTCCGACTAATTTCCGAAATGACTGGACTGATTTTGACGGGATTTTCATTAGATAGTAGATTTTATAAGAATTAACTAAGGTTACTTCTTTTTTCAGAAATAAGGTAACGCGCTAATAAAAAATTATAACCCATGAAATCCAATCGAAACAAATTCCACACGGGTGAAGTCACGGGGACAGCTAATAAATAATAATAATTAATATAACTTTATTGTATACCATAACAATTTACAGAAGAAAAGGAAAAAAGTATATTAGGCCTGTTGTACAATGGAAAGTGTGCGAGTGATATCGAAAGAAGAGTGAATGCAGGAAACATGGTGAATGGAGCTTTGCACTCCTTTATGAGCAGTCGGAAGGTGTCTAACAAGGCTCGTTTAGCTGTGCATGAGGGGGTGTTGGTTCCGACACTCATGTACGGAAGCGAAAGTTGGGTATGGCAGAAGAAACATGAAAGCAGAATAAATGCAGTTGAGATGAGAGCATAAAGAAGTATGATAGGAGTTAAACTGAGTGACAGGATAAGAAATAGTGAGATAAGGAAAAGTTGTGGTCTGAAAGAAGATGTAGTGACCAAAATTAAGAAAGGTATGCTGAGATGGTTTAGCCAAGGCGAGTGTGAATGAAAGTGTTGAAAGGGGTAGACCTAGGCGGACATTTTAAGACCAAATCAGGGACGTCTTAAAAAAAGGCCAGGTCAGGAGTACCTTAAACCGTAGAGCATGTATGAAGAGAATAATGAAAGTGGACGAAGCGAAACAAGTATATAAGGATCGTAGCAAGTGAAAAGAAGTGGCCTCTGCCTACCCCTACGGGAAAGAGGCGTGATTATATGTATGTATGTACAATGGACAACCTTACCGCTAAAAGCGATATCTTCTAGGAAACTTTTGGATGGACAGAAACTTAAAAAACGTAAATAAACAACTAAATTAAATAAACGCTTTGTTACTCTTTAAGTTATTTTGAACCAAGTTTCATGTTCGGTTCTCGGTAGATACTGTATTTTGCGCGATTGAATTTGATGTTTAATTAATTGCCTGTATGCCTTATTGCTAGTCGTTCGCTAATTTCCGAGATATTCCAGGAGCAATTAATAAGTCGGCCGTTAAACTCCAGTGCGTGTTATATGTAGGTTTTTTTACCATGTTATCCTTCACAACCAAGTATTTGGTAAATAAGTACTTAAAATTTCAATTAACATTATAAATCAAAAACATGTTCCTCGCATACGTTTTTTAGGGCAAACATCTTGCACAAAGTAGCCCCTGAGCTCTCAAAACATTTGAGAGCAATTTGATGTACAAAAGAAAATACCACAAAAATCCCTTTGAAACATAAATGAATATAATTTATTTGAATTCATTGATGCGTGTCAATAATTGAGAAGTAGGCGAAAAAGTATTCGATGTTTAAAGAATTTACTTGAATCGCAAATAAACTGAATAAATAAAAATAAACCGAATAAATACAAATAAGTCCTCTACAAATTTTGCCTTTTAGCCAAATTAAGCAAAGAGGATAACTTGTGTTCTTGTTTCATACAAGATAGATTTGATATTTTTTTTATAGGATAAGGGTGACAAACGAGCACATAGTCCACCTGATGGTAAGTGGTTGCTGTGGCCCATAGACATCTACCTTAATCCTCGATTAAGAATCAAAATGCAGATGCGTTGTCACCCGTGAGGACTAAGATGGAATGCCTCGTTTCCAGTGAAAAGGGTCTCCGGTTCTCTACACTCACCATACGAAACACAGCAGTGTTAAGCTGCCATTTTACGCTGGTATTCTGTGAGAGCGTGGTCCTTCCCCGGTCGAGCCGACCCATTCGTGCTACAACCATAATATAGCTGCACCATGGCTCTACCACGTAAAAAATATATAAGTATATAGAATAATGGTAATAAACGAGTAGAGTCCACCTGATGGTAAGTGGATACTGTGGCCCATAGATATCTACGTCCATTCTTGGTCACAAAATGAAAATATAGATGCGTTGTCAACCCTGACATGATATAATAACCCGTTAAGAGTAGAAAAGGGTCTCCTTATTTTTCAACCGATTTCAAAAAAGGGGGAGTGTTACGGCCGGCAGCTGCCTATCCCAGGAGTAGAATCCTTCGCGGCCCATAGACGAAGAAGCTACAGGCAGATGCTGGTCGGGCGTCCTCACGCCACGGTTTAAAGTTTAATTACACTAAACAATCCGGGGGGAGCGTTACAAATATGGAACAGAGCTTACTTACCTCTATTCAAGGCGACTGGTCCCTCAGGATTCGGTCAGGTCTCGTGTGGATGTATTGTGCTAGAAAGTAAAGGTCAGTGATGTGTATTTGGGTGTGGCTGGTAGTGTTATTGACCTTATTTGACCGTTCCCCCTGCAGCAGTTCGGCCCTCAGCTCCTCTCCAAGCTAAGGTCTCCTTCAGCAGTCACTTTCTTCCTTTGTTACGATTGACTCGCGAAAATGAACACCGAACGTACGGATCAAAGGTCACCGTTAATTCTAGAATATTAACTACCGCACTAGTAACTAATACAGTCGAATCCACTTATACAGATTCTGCGTTAAACCTAAAGTCCCGGGTAAACTCTCAACACGCGCCACCATTCCCAGTGGTATATTCACTATACGCGCCCAACACAAAATCAGATCTAAGAGCTCCCAAACAAAATGGACTGCCTTCTCTTTCGACGCGAAGAAGACTTCTAATCTTTCGCTCTCGACTCCCACCGTTCAGTAAGCTCGGACGTTCAACACGCGCGAACGATATCCCGTATCAGCCGAGCCGAGAGCCATCTAACGTCGATGCCTGACATCAACGCTTTTGCGTAAACAAACCCCCGTCCCGGACATAAGGATTTAGGTCCGCGAGCAAACCGGTCAGCGGGACAGGGTCGCGACGGCAAGTTGCAAGATCGAATCTACAACCAAACTAGGCCACCCTACGCACCCAATCAGATCTTGCAACCCTGACCAACGCCTCAAAATTACAGCCCCAACGTGGGCTAGCCGGAAAGTTGAACTGGATGCCCTTCCTGGTCATCGCAGCACATAAATAAGTCCTATTTCTAGACAGAAGTCAGACGACCTCCTTCAAACACCTATCTGCGCTCCTATGATTAGTTCCGCAACTCGACCGGATCAGGTCTGCAAACAGCGACGCGACACGAAGCGGCCCAGAGGGACCTTCAAGCTTCAGTGCAGAGAGCACCCCCAAATTCCCCATGAACGTCGTCTGTGGAGAGCTGAACGAAACGCACAGATGGTCCCTAGCAGGTGATCCTATGCTCATATTTCAACTAATTTTTCAAAAGCATCAATGTTCAATTACAGAATTAATTAAAACAAGTAATCACCGATGCACATAGGTCAACTTGGCAAAGTAAACAAAACAATAAACGTAAGGGACAGCCCTATTTCTTATTTCAAATAAATATCTTAGACAGTGCCAACAAAATCTAAACCAAAAGAGAATTGACTCCTATTTCCTTCGGCAACCACAGGGTTATCTAATTTCAACCTTCCTTATCACAAAGAAAAATGATTAAACACTATCACAAGCATTAAAAAAGGGCACACAATTTAATCTCAATTTTCCGTGCAACAATAAATGCAGTGATCAAATGTATTTACAAAAAATATGCAGCAGCATTTAAAGGAGTATTTTAAATTCAATTCTCTTAATCATAACCGCTACAATATGAATTTCGCGGAAAACTCAAAGCATTTTAATTTAAATTTAAAGAATTCTTAACTAAGTGCTCGACCAAACCAAATCCTATACCCCTTGAGAGCGTGATTCAACGCTCCAGGGGGCCCTAATCTTCCCACCACCAAGTGGAGGCCACACCGCGTGAACCCGATACTAACAGAGCGCAACCGCTAACGGTCGCCACTCGGGTTGTACGCCCTCACTGAGGCCGTCGGCAACAGAACAGCTTGACAAGTGGACTGTTGACGGCTTAAGGCTCAGTAGAGGCAGCCATGGTGGGAGCTAAGGCGGCAGCTAGCTAGGGCCGCCTCCATCAAATGGGGTACAGTGGTACACCAGTCGCGGCCACTCAGCTAACGGGAGTGGGAAGGGTCCAGCGGACCGATGAGTGGCCGTGAAGTTCCTCTTCGCACGCTGAGGGGGGGTGATGACACCCCCGCCCCTGGGGGAATTACCCCCCGACTGGTCGGGGGAGGGACCCCTTTCAAACCTAGGGGCCTGGTGGCTAGCCGGCGGGCGCCGAGCGTCGCCCGTCAGAGGGAGTGGCGGAGCGCCCCCGCCCGTGGGGGTCGAGGGCCTGGCAGTGCCCCGAGAGGAGACGCCGTTTGCACCCAGGCACAGTACGGCATGGTGATTGCCCTGGCAATGCAGACAGAGCCGCAGGTGCGGACAGTCTCGCTGAAGGTGCCCTTCCAAACAGGAGTAGCACCAGCGGCGCTCCTTGACGATAGTTCGCCTCGCCGGAACCGGCTTACTTAATAATTTTGGGCAAGACGTTACCCGGTGATCAGATGCTCGACAATAGGAGCAGGGGGGGGTTGACGACGACTTGCCCGGCGGATTTCGCCTCTCACTGGGCACGGCTCGTAAGTCGTCGACGGTGCCCGCCGTGTGCTCGATCTGTCGGCACTGCTCCTCCAAAAACCGCAGCAGGTCATAGAAGGGCGGAATATAGGAGGCCTCGTCCCCGCCGTACCTCTCCTCAAAATGCATTTGAAGGTCGAGAGGTAGACGGGACAGCACGATGCGGAGCAACAAGAAGGCCCATTCGCCCACTGGTAAATCCAGCCGCCTCAACATATTACAGGCCACCAAGACTGGATCCAACAGGTCCGGACGTAGTCTGGCCCGGTCACTCAGCAGCGGGAGGCTCAGAAGCTGCTTAACATGTTCGTCCGCAATTCGCCGGACGTTGGCGTATCTTCTGGCTAGGAGGTCCCGAGCAGTCTGGTAGGCGTCGTCCGACAAGCTCAAATGGCTGACAACGCCCAGGGCCTCCCCCTCCAGTGAGGCCAAGAGGTACGCCATCTTCTGGCTCGGAGTCAAGTCACTCCGGGCGTCCACTAGGCCGTCGAAAAGACCAACGAAGGTCAGCCACTCGGAAAGGACCCCGGAGAACTTTGGCAAGTCCAGAGTTGGGAGTCGTCCCAACAGCTCCGGCTGAGGCTGCTTCCGAACGGACTCGGGCAGGCCACTCGTCCGAGCTTCACGCGCCTCTTCGGCATACCTGCCTTCAGCCTCGATCAACTCGTCCGTGAGCCACAAGAACTGCTCGTAGTCTGCGAAGCAGGAGTCCAGGACTCCCTTTTCCACATCCGAATCCTCGAGCTCAGCGTAAGCCTCCTCCACTGCAGCCCTTCGAGCATCGACCTGCTCGAACCGCTTCATCAAATTATGGACCCTATCCGGTCGACCTATCAAAGCATGGGCGCTGGTGGCCCAGCGTAACTCAGTCCGCAGGCAACGGATTAGCATCTTGGGCGAGGACATCACTACTAAATACAAATTACGACGCCGCTCGAGCACAATTACAAAAATAACAAATAAAAAATACAAAAAAATTAACAGCTAACCAATGCAGTTCCTATCAAATCGAGTTGAATAGAAATTACACAAATAAGAACCGCTATTTATTAAATCAAACACAAGTTAGTACAAAAGAAAAGGCAAATCAAATTAACAATAACAAATACTAGTGCGATCAAATCAAGTTAAATTCAAATTACGTAAATACAAATTACCACTCTTTAGTTCAAATACAAATTACAATACGAAAGATACATAACGAAGACACACATCAACAAAAAATGCCTTGCTCGGAAATCGACCCTTCGATAAGTAACCCACTACAACCATCCGACAACGATAATTAACCGATTACGTAAAAATAACCATCTACCTACATGACGCAATCTCCCGCTTGCGCGCTAAACCGGGCGTGGCTTTTCAAATTTACCCGCAAACAACAAAGCAAGCTAACAAAGAAAAGAATTTTATTATTACGTATATAATAAAAAAATATATTTTTACGTATTACGGACGGGCGTGATTGTAGACACAAAATTAAACCAATCAACCCAACGCTCCCTGCCACCAAAATTATTTAATTTTTATCAAATACTATGGTCGGTGGATCGACCGGGAATCGATCCCAGCACCGCGTTCTGCTACCAAATGTTACGGCCGGCAGCTGCCTATCCCAGGAGTAGAATCCTTCGCGGCCCATAGACGAAGAAGCTACAGGCAGATGCTGGTCGGGCGTCCTCACGCCACGGTTTAAAGTTTAATTACACTAAACAATCCGGGGGGAGCGTTACAAATATGGAACAGAGCTTACTTACCTCTATTCAAGGCGACTGGTCCCTCAGGATTCGGTCAGGTCTCGTGTGGATGTATTGTGCTAGAAAGTAAAGGTCAGTGATGTGTATTTGGGTGTGGCTGGTAGTGTTATTGACCTTATTTGACCGTTCCCCCTGCAGCAGTTCGGCCCTCAGCTCCTCTCCAAGCTAAGGTCTCCTTCAGCAGTCACTTTCTTCCTTTGTTACGATTGACTCGCGAAAATGAACACCGAACGTACGGATCAAAGGTCACCGTTAATTCTAGAATATTAACTACCGCACTAGTAACTAATACAGTCGAATCCACTTATACAGATTCTGCGTTAAACCTAAAGTCCCGGGTAAACTCTCAACACGCGCCACCATTCCCAGTGGTATATTCACTATACGCGCCCAACACAAAATCAGATCTAAGAGCTCCCAAACAAAATGGACTGCCTTCTCTTTCGACGCGAAGAAGACTTCTAATCTTTCGCTCTCGACTCCCACCGTTCAGTAAGCTCGGACGTTCAACACGCGCGAACGATATCCCGTATCAGCCGAGCCGAGAGCCATCTAACGTCGATGCCTGACATCAACGCTTTTGCGTAAACAGGGAGGTTATCAACTAGACTGTATTTATGACGTGAAAACGAAAAAGCGACACTAAAAAGAGATAACATCTATAGGATTTCGCCCGTGAGACAATGAGATAGAATACAGTGTAAAGTGTTTCCTATTATCTGGGTCTCCTTTTCTAAAACTTTTACTTCTAATGGGGTTGTTATAAATTAATTTGCTTAATTCCTCGTAAAGAAAGAAAATGATGTGTCCTGCCCAGTTATATTTATATAGGATTACAAAGTTATTTATGCAGTGCATTGTGCAATTTCGGTCTAGTTTTCGAGATACTGATGTATGAGATTGAAATTGCACAATATTTAAATTTTTCCTTGATTTATATACTAAACAATAGTTGTATTCCAGATTTGAAGCTTCTATGTCTGCTAGAAGTGCCTTAGAGTTTTGATGATCGGTCAGTCATTGAGTGACAAAATTAAGAAACTTTGACTAGTTCTAATTCTTAAACTACTTGTTCAAATTTGACGAAATTTGAAATATACCGAGTTTATACAATGCCTACTTGGTTACTGAAAATTCAGGCTTCTAATTTTTATCCACAACGAAGTTATAGGGTTTCGAAAATGGCCTGAACTGCTTCGAGAAAAGGATGGTACGGCCGTGCCGCTTTTCTGCTCGATTTGGCGGGGGCACTACCGTGCCCCCAGATCAAGATCTGACCAGTAATTTTTGAGTTATCGTTAAAAATGCGTATTTAATTGACTTCGACTGATGTTCTCATTTTATTTATATTTAAATCGGTTCTTGTTTCGCTGGGAGTTAGAAAAAAATGAAAGGGAGAACAGCTTCTAAATCCAGGCATTTATTCACATCCATTCTTCTGAGGCATTAGGGAAAAAGCAGCGTGGCAGGATATCAAACTAAAGAAGGAGGTAACTATCACCTGTTACCCAAATACTCGTTCTGGTAGGTGAAAACGGAGTTGAGAGCGCGAACTTGGCAGATATTCTGGCTGAACTGACGGTAATACGCCGACGTGTCCAGCCGCTCCTCGTCCTGGTAGATCTCTGGCAGCTCGCCTTCCTCCAGCGGGATCATTTCTTTTACTACTTGATAGTATCTGAAATAAAAATTATTGTAAAATATTTTTTCGCATGGATGGAATAAGATTTAGAAGAAATACTCCTTCTTTATAAATAACATAACATAACATAAACACTCACGCCTGTCACCCAGAGGGGTAGGCAGAGACAATGGAATTCCATTTGGCACGATCCTGACACACCTCTCTCGCTTCCTCCACATCCATATACCTACGCATACACGCTCGTCGGTTAAAGGTACTCTTAATTTGGCCCATTTTCAATATATCGCCTATTTGGTCGATAAACTTTCGCCTAGGGCGACCCTTCCCGACTCTGCCATTCACCTCTGCAACATAAATTTGCTTTGTCACTCTTTCCTCATTCATTCTTTCTACATGACCAAACCACCGAAGCATTCCTTTCTTAATCCTAGTCACAACATCATCTTGCAAACCACACATTTCTCTTATCACACTATTTCTCACCCTGTCATTCAGATTCAGCCCTAGCATACTACGTAATGACCGCATTTCTACAGCATTTATTCTACTCTCGTGCTTCTTCTGCCATACCCAACTTTCACTACCATACATTAAAGTAGGCACTAACACAGCATTGTGAATTGCCAAACGTGCCTTTTTGGACACATTCTGACTTTTCACAATAGAGTGTAGAGCCCCATTCAATCTATTTCCTGCATTCACTCGTCGTTCTATATCCTGATCATATCTACCATCCCTGCTAAACACACATCCCAAATACACAAACTCATCTACTTGCTCTACCAACTCCCCTTCTATTCTTATTTCACATATCGTTTTACTTTCTTCTCTTTCAAAAACCATAACTTTCGTCTTACTTGCGTTCACTTTCATTCCCTTTTCTTTTAATGTCCTGTTCATTAATGTAACCATCATTTGCAACTCGGCTGCCGACGACGCAACTATGACTTGATCATCGGCGTACAAAAGGCATTTGACGGTTAATTCACCCATTCTTAACCCGCATTCTTCTGCTTTCAAATTTTCCAAACAACTGTCCATAAATAGGTTGAACAGCCACGGGGAAGCCACACAGCCCTGTCTGACACCTTTATGGATGCCAAACCAGTCCGAGTAGGCCCCGTTGATCCTGACACAAGCACTAGAGTCCCTATATAGAGACTTCAATGCCTGTATCAAGCCAGCGCTCAACCCAAATGAGTTCAGTGTTTGCCATAACACATCCCTGTCCACTCTGTCATAAGCCTTCTCCAAGTCTATGAACGCACAAAACACTTTTTGGTTTTTGGCCAAAAACTTCTCCGCGATCATGCGCATGGAAAAGACCTGATCCGTACATCCCATTCCCTTTCTAAATCCCGCTTGCACATCCCAAATTTTTCCATCAGTTTCTTTCATAACTCTTTCAATTAGTACCTTAGCATACAGTTTTCCCACAATGCTAAGAAGGCTGATACCACGGTAGTTTTTACAGTCCTGCTGTGATCCTTTTCCCTTATATATTGGGACTATCACGGCTTTGCACCAGTCTCCCGGTACCCGCTTAAGTTCCCAACATAAATTAAACAAGGTGCACAGCAGGTCTGCCACCACTCCTTCTCCAGCCTTTAGCATTTCGAGAGATACTCTATCATAACCGGCTGCCTTACCTGCTTTCATACTTTTCATTGCTTTCATTATTTCATCTATACTTATATCTCTATCTATTTCCTCTTCTTCCGGAATTTCTATTTCATTTAATTCAAACGTCTCATCACGCATAAACACGCTTTCAAAGTATTCCTTCCATCTCCTTAAACTCAAAACTCACGTTCATTCAGAATACAGCCATTCTGGTCTCGTATAGCATTCATTCTAGGCTGTTTTGAATGTCCCCTGGTAGTTCTTACGAGTTTCCAGAACATTTTAATGTTTGCCTGGAAGTTATCCGATATTCTTCTATCATTCATATCCGTTCTTTCTTGCTTTTTCCTTTCAACTACTTCTTTTACTCTCTTATTTAGGTGTCTAAAGACTGCCTTTTTCCTTTCAATATCATCATTCATACTGCTAGAATTACTAGCCTTGGTTGCTTGTAAATCTAGCCATGCTTTCTTCTTTGCTTCAACTTCCATCCGTACCTCATCATCCCACCATAACGTGTTAATTTTCCTTTCATTCGTTCTCTTACTTACACCACATACTTCGGTAGCTGCATCCACTAAACCTTTCTTGACATTATACCACACAGTCTCCAAGTCTAAATCATTCATACACAATTCAGCCATACCACTTATATTTTCTCTCAATCTATATTTGAACTTCTCTCTCACACCTTCATCTTGTAACCTCTCTGTTCTTATACGCTGTAAAGCAGTGGTAGACACAGATGTCCGATGCCTCCAACGTCTGAAAAGACCATTAATTCGGCATAAGACCAAGTAATGATCCGTCCCTACGTTAGAGCCCCGGTAAACCCTTGTATCTACCACCGCGCTCCTCATTCTTTCGTCAACAATTATGAAATCTATCATACTTCTATCATCACCTCTTTCCCATGTATACGTGTGAATCTTCTTATGACGAAAGGAAGTATTCGTCACAAAAAGACTCTTTTCCACGCATACGGCGAGAAGGCTTTCACCATTCTCATTTATACTTTCATCACCAAACGTTCCCAATATCCTTTCATAACCAAGCCTCCTCACCCCAACCCTTCCATTAAAATCGCCTAATATCACAATATTTTCATTAACCTTGCATTTCATTAGCACCATCCTTACCAACTCCCAAAACTGCTCTCGGATATAAGTGGGCTTAGACATGTCTGGGGCGTAGACCCCTAAAACAAACAACTTCTTTAAGCCCACTTTCATTCGTATCCATAGCAGTCTCGGGCTTACACATTCATACTCTTTCACACAATGACCCATTCTTTCTGAAAGGATGATACCGACTCCCTGGCATGCCCGCTCGGTCTCGTCTACACCAGACCAGTACGCGGTATACATGCCATGTGTAGTAGCATCCTTTCCCTTCCGTTTCGTCTCATTTACACATAACACATCTATTCCCCTATCATGCATCATATCGCATACTTCATCCATCTTATCATTCATTCCTCCACATACATTCAATGTAGCCAGACGGGCTTCCGCAATCCACTTTTCGCCCCTCCGGGGGACAGAACGTGACGGGTGGCGAACCTCGTCGCCGGTTTTCCTCCCGGAGATTCTTCGCACCCCTGCCCCATTAAAGGGGCGCCGGGAACTCGGGGCCATTTCTTTAATTCTATGCCTCATGGTGCGAAAGTAGGGTGTGGTATTTTTTACGCCGCTACCACACGGCGAGGAGCCGAGTCAGTTCTTTCGGCTTTGTCGCTTGTTTAGCACCACCCGGGGGACACGTGTAGGGTGGGCCTAGGATTAGGTGGTCAAAGCCTACGGACGCGAGCGACTCATCCCCTAGGTGTATAAAGCATTTCTTCAAGAATACTTTAGTTATTAGGACCTAATAAGAATTCAAACAAAGGTAGTCAATAAGTAAACAACTTGAGAATAGAATAGAATAATTTTTCTACCGACTTCAAAAAAGAGGAGGTACTCAATCCGACTGTATGTTTTTTTATGTGTGTTACCTCATAACTTTGTTCTGCGTGAACAGATTTCGATGATTTTTTTTTATTTGAAAACTGGTGTTTCTCGTGTTGTCCCATATAAATCAAGATCTGGGATGGGTGATGCGCATGCTCTCGCCGCAGCCCTGGCCATTTTGGCCACTCCTGCCCGTCAGGCAAACCAACCGCCGCCCGTTGTCGCGGCCCACCTAGAGTCTATAAACTCGTTCGCCCCTTTGGAACTGGATATGGTGTGCTCCTGCTCTGACTCCGGGTCCTCTGTATCGGCCTCCCGAAAGAGGCCCGCCACTAAGTTTGGCACCAGGACATCGAGTCCTCTGACTCCGACGGTTCCGGTGATTCCCCATCATCATATACCACGATGACATCAAAGCGCGGCGTAAAATGCGCCGCGAAAAACTGCACCCCCCCCCCCGTCTCAGCGGCCTTTGCCGCTCCCTCCAACCCCGCAGCGCCCGCCGCTGCCTCAGCCCTCGCAGCTCCGGCTGCCATCTCTTCCCCCGCAGCCCCCGCTGCTGCCCCGGCCCCCCTTATGTCGCTAGACATCCCCGCGCCTTCTAAGCCAGCCTCTCGCCGCGCTCCTGTACTTGCTAAGAAGCAAGTCCCGCCCCCTGTCTTTTTAAGAGACAAGGCCGAATTCACTCGCCTCTCTAAGATCTGCTATGACGCAGGATTCAAATACAACCAGGCTATCAACATGGATGTAGCAATTAAAATAGTCCCTCAGTCTCTCGACGACTTTCGCCGCCTTACAAGGCTATGTACCAACGAACGTGTTTCCTACCACACTTACGCTCTTCCGGAAGAGCCTAAAGTCAGGGCCGTCATCCGAGGAGTCCCCTTTGAGCTCTCCAACGAGGAAATGAGGCTGTGCATAAAATGGACAGCAGAACGGGCTTGAGGTACCCGCTTGCCCTAGTTATTCTCGAAAACGTTCCGGAGGAAAAAAACATCTTCCGGCAGGTACGCACGGTGTGTGGCCTATCGGGAGTGAGGATTGAGCCCCTGGATAGGCACGGTTTCTCGGCGCAGTGCCACCGCTGCCAGCTGTGTGGTCATACGGCGGCCAACTGCTCCTCCCCACCCAGGTGCGTTAAGTGCCTCGACCCAAATAACACGAAAGATTATCCCCGGCCCAAAGATGCTGAATCCCCACCCGCGTGCGTCCTGTGTCAACAAACAGGCCACCCGGAAAACTACAGAGGTTGCCAGTGTGCTCCTCGTCCTCGTCCTAGTAGACAAGCTCCACCGCCGGTCAATGCCGTTCATTCCCGGCTATCTACCCAAAAAAGCCCCGTCAGGGCTTCTCTCTGCCACTTCAGGGCTTCTCTCGGCCCTCTCAGGGTCCCTCTAGGCCCCCTCAGGCCCCTCTTAGGCCCCCTCCGAGCTTCTCACAGCCCTTGCAGCCTGCAGTATTTCCCTGGGGCCCCAAAAAGGCCGATCCACCGCGGACAACCTCCGCCCCTCAACAACCACAGCCCTCAATGGTCGATGCCCTTAATACGGTTTACGCCGCTATAAGGAACATCGACATCGGGGAAGTCGTTGTCTTAGCACGCAAATTGCGCACTGCTCGGTACCTTCAGGACCGTCTCCTCGCTCTTGTAGAGCATAACAATCTTTTGTGCTCATTCTTAATGCATTCATATTTAATTAACTTAACTATACAATGACAGAGCAACCTGCTCTGCCAAAATGTCACGGTCGTATCAAGCCTAAAGGGTTATCGCTTGTTTCATTTAACATTCGCGGTTTGCGAATTAATCTTCCAGAGCTTAAGCTCTTCCTTCGAGATCTTGAAGCCGATTTCCTCCTCCTACAGGAAACTAATCTTAAAACTAAGGACACTAAAGGCCTTTCCATTAAAAAAATTTCTCTTCTTCGTAATGACAGACCCGACCGCCGAGGCGGCGGTACGGCCATTTATTACAAGGAGACACTTCACTGCTCTCCCATTTCTACTCCGCAGCTTACCAACATGGAAGCCACGGTATGCAGGCTAGCTATGACTGGACATCAGTCCATCTTCATAGCCTCCTGTTACATCCCTTCAGGAACCCATCCCCTCAAAAAAGATTTTGAGGCTATTTTATCTTTAGGAAATTCACTCATTATGTTTGGAGATTTTAACTCTAAGCATACTGAATGGACATGCCGTACTACCTCCCTTAGTGGCAAGAAACTGCTCGATATCACGCAGTCTCTTGACCTTACCGTCCACAGTCTCCTTGGTGTTACTCACTATCCCGATAACACCGACCACGCCCCGGATGTACTAGATTTTGCGTTACTCAAAGGACTTTCTCTCAACCTCAGGGCCATCGAGACACTAGACGATCTAGGATCCGATCACCGACCGGTCTCCCTCATTCTTGGCCATCAGCCACCTCCCCCAAAACCCACGTAAACCTTCACTAATTGGAAGGGTTTCAAGGAGTCCCTAGCTAAAGCTCTAGATTCACAGGAATCCCCCATCTCCCTATCGTCGGACTTAGACAGTGCCGGAAAAATCGACACCGCGGGCGATTCACTCTCCACCCTTATTAAATCCTCCCTTTAGGAGAAAAAAAGGGTTGTCCCGGTTGCTAATAATAGTGGGCTTCCCTTACATATTAGCAACCTATTAAAAGCCAAGAAAGCTGCTTTCCGAAGAGCAGCAAAATATCCCACCCCCGAATATAGGCGCACGGCCAATCGTCTTCAACGAAAACTCCGTTTCCGCCTCTCTGAATTTCGAGACCTCGAAAAGAGCAAACTCATGGAGAATATCTCTCCCTCCCATACAGCGTACTATCAGATGGCAAGAGCCCTCCGCATAGACGCTATCACCCACACTCCCCCTCTCTCCCGTCCCGACGGCACGGTTGCCTTCGAGGACGAGGAAAAGACTAAGTGCTTTGCAGACAGCATTGCCGCACAATGCTCTACTAGCTCTCAACCCGTAAACCCCTCACACATCCAGGCAGTGGAAGAGGAGATCCGCCGCCGGAACTCACCCCCTACAGCGTCTGACCCCATCACTGTATCCAATGATGAAATTTCATCCCTATTTAAAGAACTTAAGCCCAAAAAGGCTCCGGGCGCAGATGGTATCTCCAACCAAGCCCTTAAACACTTTCCTGAGCAGGTGTTAACCCTTTTAACTAGTATCTTTAATGCCTTTTTTTTTACGTGGGGAAATCCTCATGGATACCTCTGGCTGCTGGGGTAACCGGAAGGTTATGCCGGACTCCTACCGGCTAAAACCCCACGGTACCTCCTCGCACGTATGCGCGGGGCCGCGGGAATCCAAATTCTTTCGCAGCCCCGCACTAGTGCTGACCCGGTCTGTCCGGGCCTCGTCTCCTGCACGGGGTAGCGAGGTGTTAAGCTCCCCCCTCCACAGCCTCCAACTCCACCTGCGTATCGGACCCCCCCGAGTCCGAAACGCGGAGGCCATGGGGCCAGGAAAATCGAGCGCTTTGTAGCGTCCGCTTTCCCGACCCCAGCGGCGGATCTGGTCTCGGGCTCCGCCGCCAACCAAGTTTCGGCCGCGGAGGGTAGGGAGAACGGCGCCTCGCAATACCGACACTCCTCTCCCCCCGCGGCCCCACCACCACCACATCAACGGTGCGGCCCCGTCTGAGTCGCGGAGGATAGGGCGAGTGGCGCATCGCTATACCAGCACTCCTCTTCCTCCGCGACTCCACCTCGGCTGCAGCGGTAGAGGGTGCGGACTCCCCTCTCACCGCAGCCCCCCAACACACATCCGAAGTGGGCTTCCCAAGCCCACTCGGAGTGGCCACCTCGGGCCGGCCCTACACCACGGGCCAGCCAAGGGGTTCCTCTTTGTTCACCGCGGTTGACCAAGCCACGGCTACTAAGCCCCCCCGCCACGACAAGACGGGAACCCGTTCGGGGGGGAGTATCATTAATGCCTGCTTCAACCTTAGTTACTTTCCCACTACGAGGAAAGAGGCAACTGTGATTGGTATTCCCAAGCCAGGAAAGCCTCTCAACCTCCCTTCCAGTCATCGTCCCATTAGCCTCCTCAAGGCCATGGGCAAACTCTTCGAAAGAGTCATCTTCACTCGCATGAGGCTCCATATGTTCCCCACAAACGGTGACCCTCTTGTCATCCCCCATCAATTTGGTTTCAGAGCGAAACATTCTTGCCTCCAACAAGTTCACCGTATTGTGGAATATATCCTTAGCGGTTTTTATCCTCGTCATCATAATACCATCGCGGTCTTTTTTGACATCGCCAAAGTCTTTGATAGAGTCTGGCATGAAGGCCTTATCTTCAAATTATATAGAATAGGTCTCCCCGATCATCTACTATGTCTCGTGGCCTCTTATCTGCAGCATCGTACCTTTCGTTTTAGACACGAAGGCACGCTCTCTTTTCAGCGCCCCATCAAAGCTGGTGTTCCTCAGGGCTCAGTACTTGCTCCTTTCCTGCACATCCTGTTCACCAACGACATTCCTATACCGTCGAACGGTGTTCAGCTCTCCCTCTTCGCAGACGACACTGCCCTCTATTGTAAAGGTATCTCGCTACCTTTCATACGGAACAAGATCCAAAAGTCAGTTGATGACCTAGGAGCTTGGTTCCAAAAATGGCGCATTGATGTGAACCCGGAGAAGACCTCCGCTGTTCACTTCGATTATAAGCGACGCCGTCTTAAAAACACTCCACCAATACGTATGCAGGGGACCCCAGTCCCCTGGCATACGACTGCCAAATATTTAGGCGTCACCCTTGACACGAGGCTCACCTTCGGGCCCCATGTCAAAAGAGTAACCCGAAACGCACGATTCTATCTGAGTAGGCTCAACAGTATGTTGGGTCGACACAGTAAAATGTCCCTTCGTAACAAGCGAACCCTTTATAAGGCTTGTATAAGACCAGTTAACAGTGGCAGTGCTAAGCGGTAGCATTTTCTGTCGCACGGATGGGCCAGAACCGAACCAGGGCCGAACCGGGGTGGTACCACGACCTCACAGAATACCAGCGTGAAGTAGAGGTTTACCTCTGCGTTGCGCTTGGTGAGTGCAGGTGGCCGGAGGCCTAGTTCCCCCACCCCCACCCCCCCCCCCCCCATCAACATGGTAATGGAATTAAATAAAAGACTACCCCAGGAGGGTACCAGCACCCCTGGAGAATCCCTCGCTGAGCATCCATGACCAAACTACTTCACTCCTGAGCGTGGGTGCTCAGGCTGCCCCGCGTATTCTGGGGGGGGGGGGGCAAAATTCCGCTCGCGCCTAATGCTGCTCGGGGCAAGCGGAGCAATACAACCAAGGTCACGCTATCCGTGAAGTTTGCAACATCAAGGGACTTCATTCCAACCTTAACGCTGTCCATTACCATCTAGAGACGGCGAAGCCGGCCTTGCTCTTTTTAACCGAGACTCAGGTGTCCTCTCCGACTGATACTTCATATTTCTCTTACCCAGGGTACAAATTGGAATACTCCTTTAAGCCCCGGGCTGGAGTTTACGTATACGTCAGAGAGGACATCTGTTTTCGACGTCTCGGTGGTCTTGAAGGTACGGACCTGTCCATCCTATGGCTGCGCGTAGACAGCGACGACCATCCCCGCGTCTACGGGTGCCTCTATAGGTCCCATAGCGGTAATGCCAACACAGACCGACTCATCGACCACGTCCAAATGGCTGCAGACGCTACAACAGGTCCTATCCGCAGAGATCGTGATACTCGGTTTGCTTCTCGCCGGAAGATCCCAGCGTTGTTGCCGATTCTGTTGCTGATGTGGTACTTTAGGGTATGGAACTTTTTATTCCTCCTCTGTGGTGCCCATCGGAGGCAGACCCCAGCCATGGTTTGGTCGCTCCTGTAAAATAGCATCACGCTATAAGCAGGAGTGCTACCGGGCCTGAGCTGACGCATCAACGTCTCGGGATGTAAACACCAGCGCACTTAAAAAGAAGTATACTTCCGCCTCCCGGTCCTTCAAAAACGTCATTGCCAAGGCAAGGTCTGAGCACATTGGCAGAATTGGCGAGAAGCTAGTTCGCCTTCCTTCGGGAACCCGTGCGTTCTGGTGTCTCGCCAAGGCTGACCAAGGGAACTTCTGTCAGCCATCTCTCCCATCTCTGCACAGAGAGGACGACTCACTGGCCCATGCCGCAAAGGAGAAAGCCGATCTGTTGAACTCTCTTTTTGCATCCAACTCGACTCTAGATGACGGGGGGGGAATACACCGCCGACCATCCCGCGATGTGAGTGTTCCACGCCGGATGTGCGATTAACACAGCGCTCAGTTTGCAAAGCACTCTTCTCCCTGGACGTCAGCAAGTCGAGTGGGCCCGATGGAGTCTCTCCCATTGTGCTGAAGACGTGTGCTCCGGAGTTGGCACAGGTTTTAACGCGTCTTTTCCGATACTCCTACTCCCAAGGCGTAGTCCCGAATTCATGGAAGACAGCTTTTGTCCACCCGATCCCTAAAAAAGGCGACCGCTCAGACCCGTCCAACTACAGGCCTATCGCCATCACCTCCTTGTTCTCCAAAATAATGGAAGCCTTTATAAACTGCCAGCTCATGAGATACCTTGAGGATCACCAGCTGATTAGTGGCCGCCAGTACGGTTTTCGTCGGGCTCGATTAGCTGGTAATCTTCTAGTCTACTTAACTCATAGATGGGCGGAGGCAGTAGAGTCCAAGGGGGAGGCATTGGCCGTTAGTTTGGACATAGCGAAGGCCTTCGATCGGGTCTGGCACAAAGCGCTTCTTTCGAAGCTTCCTTCCTATGGGCTTCCCGAGAAATTGTGCAAATGGATCACCAGTTTCCTAGCTGATCGGAGTATCAAGGTCGTAGTAGACGGTGCATGCTCTGATTTCAAGCCTATCAACGCTGGTGTTCCACAAGGCTGCGTGCTATCACGAACGCTGTTTCTTCTGCATATCAATGATATGTTGCAAACCAGTAACATTCATTGCGATGCGGACGACTGCACTGGTGATGCTTTATACACCGGCCGTGCCAATATTTCTCGGGAAAACGTCGCCGAGTACCGAGAAAAACTTGTGTCTGAAGTCGAGTCTTTGCTTAATAAAGTTATTAACAGTGGTAGAGCCACGTGGCAGCTTTTGCTGTCGCACGGATGGGCCGGCTCGAACCGGGGTGGTACCACGACCTCACAGAAAACCAGCGTGAAGTAGAGGTTTACCTCTGCGTTTCGCTTGGTGAGTGCAGGTGGCCGGAGGCCCCTTTTACTGGAAATGAAGCATTCAATCTTAGTCCTCGCGGGTGACAACGCATTTACATTTTGATTTGGAATAGAGGATAGATGTAGATGTCTATGGGCCACAGCAACCACTTACCATCAGGTGGACTGTGTGCTCGTTTGTCACCCTTATCCTATAAAAAAAGTCTCGGGTTGGGACCGACTAAATCTAGTCCAGTTCAATCCCCAGAAGATACGAGTTTGCGCGTTTACCGCTAAAAAGAACCCCTTGTCGTATCTCCTCAGTTTCAAGGCACTCCCCTTGCTGCCTCAGCCAGTATCGGAATCCTTGGCGTCGACATATCGAATAGTGTGCAGTTTCGTGATTACTTGGAAGGGAAGGCCAAATTGGCCTCTAAAAAGCTTGGCGTGCTCAGCAGAGCGGGACAGTATTTCATGCCGGCACATCGCTTGCAACTTTACAAAACGCAAGTTCGGCCCCACATGGAATACTGTTCTCATCTCTGGGCCGGGGCACCCCAGTGCCAGCTCCTTCCAATTGACCGCATCCATCGCAGAGCGGTTCGAATCGTCGACGACCGAGTTCTGTCTAATAGGCTCGATACACTGGCACTGCGTAGATGTTGCATCTCTTTGCGTATTTTATCGCATCTCTCACGGGGAGTGCTCTGAGGAATTGTTCGGACTAATTCCAGACGCTCAATTTCACCATCGCACATCGCGACAAAACTCGCGTTATCATCCATACCATCTGGATGATTGGCGGTCCACCACTGTGCGATTTAGAAGAAGTTTTCTCCCTCGCACAACTTCCTTGTGGAATCAATTACCACCAGCGAATTTTCCGGACCGATACGACTTAGGAACCTTCAAGAAAAGAGCTTACACCTTTTTAAAAGGCTGACAACGCATCTGCAATTCCCCTGGTGTTGCGGTTGTTCATGGGTGGCGGTAGTCACTTACCATCAGGTGAGATGCATGCTCGTTTGCGCCCTATTCTATAAAAAAAAAGTCATGTCTTATGCGGGCCCTATATTTGCCCACGCCAACCCTAAAATCATTAATGAACTCCAAGTAATTCAAAACCTCTTCTGTCATCGAGCTACGAACGCACCTTGGTACGTCCGTATTGCCGACCTTCATCGGAACTTAGAGCTCCCTACAATACAACAATTCCTTAAAAAAACTCTCTGAGAACTTCTTCAAAGCCTCAGAGTCGTATTCCAATCAATTTGTTCGTGAGGCAGCTACTTATGCAGCCCCACCCCCCTCTCGCTATCGAGTCCGTAGGCCGAGAAACTCCCTCTCGGATCTGCCTGTACTTTCAACCGACCTGAACTGCCTGCTGGCGGCTCAGGCCAACTCATAATAAATTTGCCTTAGTAGGATCTCCCTCAGCGGCCAGTAGCCGGCATAAAAGCTTAATCAGTCAATTGCCACTCCCACAGGCGGTTTTAAGTGGGTAGCACCTAGACTCCACTTTAGGTTAGGCACAGTGAGTCCCACTTATGTGTGATATGATGTGGTTATCCACGACATACCAGCTGTCGTGGTATGCATATAGCATTTACCGCCTCCCTGCGTATCCGGGTAGCCCATATTCCAATTGCTTCTGGGCGCAAAAAAAAACAATATATTTTGAGTTATCCTTAATAATATATTCTATTGAAGTCGGTTGTATAAAATTGTTAATTTTAAATTATATTAAATATAGAATACAAATACTTATTGAAAGTCTTTTAAGCTTTAAGGTTCGGAAAAACCTCTTTCCTGGGAAGAACCAGCAATAAACCTAGCGGGACTTTTTTTTATAAGATCACAATAATATAGGTACAAATAATGAGTGCCTCAATGGTCTAGTGGTCGTAAATACGCTTGTTAACCAGAGGTCCCGAGTTCGAACCCAGGTTGGGCCGTAATCAGTCATTGCTAAGAAATTCTCAGTAGCAACCCAGAATCAGGTAGTTAGCGATGTTGCACCCTCATACGTAGGAAAACACGTAAAGCCATTGATCCTTCACCTAATTTCTCTCCGGTCGTATCGGTTTGTAGTCCCATCGGGCTAAGAGAGTGAGAGAATATAGAGTGTACCTGGTCTTGCGCATACACTCTGGTACTATAATCCTGGCCAGCGCAGATGACCGTGACTGAAATCGGTCCGGAGGTCATTATTATTATTATACCTGAGTTGACAAATCCACTGGAAGTCGGTGACATTTTTAACGTTCTCCTCCACGAGTGTGTAAGTGACGTCACGCGCGTGTACTTCAATCACAATAAGCGCACACAACACTTCGCGCTGGAAGAACGTCAGCTCGCCCTTCACAAGCGCACGAAGGCTGTCCAACTGTAAAACCAAGCGTCAAACTTAAATAGTACTAATGTAGTATTTTTCAATAGAATTAGGATGAGAAACGAGCACACAGTCCACATTATTATAAGTATGGCCACTCACTCACACACACAAAACTCTGTTATCGATTAAGAATCAAAGTACAGATACACTGTGTAAAAATACACTTATTGCTGGAAATAAACTTCGTTTCTCTACACTCACCATACGAAATACAGCAGCGTTAAGCTTTTCTTGGTTGGCCGATTATGAAAAAGTGAGGGAAGAATTTCACATTTCATCCTTAATCATTAGACAACCATAAAGATAATATCATAAACATACTCAGAACGTCTTACCTGTTGAAGCATTTCCTCGAAAAATTCCGCCATGCGATAATCAGCAATGGCATTCTCGACTCCCGCAGTCCACGCCGTTTGTGATCCCGCGATCACCACTTGTCCTGGCCAATGTAGCACCCACTGGTCCCGTGGTAGCTCGTATAGTGCTTCCAAACCGGCTATCAGTGTCAGACGAACTTAAACAAAATTTATTAGGAAATATGAGCACAAAATTAAAATTGTCTCTACTTTCGCTCATCATCAATACCATCAGCCCGCTACAATTACTACTGGATCTACCGAGACCCGATCCTTAGCCCTATTTTCATACAACCAGCAGCCTAGCGCAGATTATCGTTAAATACGCCAATTCTTGGATGATTGCTTTTTGAATGTTACAAGAATCATTAAAAGATATCATAATCACCCTCGTTTACAGGCCTTTACGAGTTTACTGCTATAAATAGACTTCCCCCATGAAATGCCACAAAGTACGGTCCTGAGAGAGTACCATGTACTATCCATCGAATTCCTTTGTCTCTTACCAGGTCGTCATTCCCTTACCAATCTATTGGACTATATCGGTTACATTACATTAAAGAAGTATGCCTATTTGTAAAACAACATCCGGAACACTTTGAAAAGCATATAGATGTAAGTAAACGAAATGTAGCTCCTAAAAATAAACATAAGCTCTATTTACCTCAATGCAGGCTCGAATTGTATAAAAGGAATTCTTATGTTAAGCATTAATATAATGTTATTATCATTAATATAATAAGGGTATATAACAAATTGCCCAACTCATTTAAAGAGTTACCTTTAACCATGTTTAAAAAAAAGTTGACACAATGGTTAAAGGAAAAATGTTTTTACGACTTCAAGGAATTTATATCTTATTGCGAAAAATAAATCTGACATAAGTAATATTGATACATATATAGGTAACTAACTGGTACATTTATTACATAATCTAACATTTTAAAATTTATCATTTAAATTGACATTATAATTACTACTGCAATTAATTAATTTGTTTTAAATAATCATAAATGTATACCTTACTAAATAATCTGAAGGCAAGTATATTGAAGACTTACTAGTGTGTCTCATAGTATCCTCAAGCAACAAAAGCCATTGTTCTACGTTCGCAGAAGGATAGAACTTATATTTCAGTTCGACAATCTCGCCTTCGCTTGAGTGCATTTCTGTTATCCTCAAATCTGGTTCAAAAGTAACCTATAAGCAGTAAAAAGTTGCAGGTAAGTATTCTTTACCTTTTTCAGCGCTTAAACTATATACTGCTGATCTCTATAGTAGGAAGGAATAGCCGTGATGACCTCACTTGGCTTTCGATATCGCAGTAGAATTTTTTTATAGAGGATAGGGTGACAAACGAGCACACAGTCCACCTGTTGATAATTGGATGCTGTAATCCATAGACATCTACATCTATCCTCTATTACAAATCAAAATGCAGTTGCGTTGTCACCCGTGAGGACTAAGATGGACTGCCTCTTTTCCAGTAAAAAAGTCTCCGGTTCTCTACACTCACCATACGAAACAATATAAATAATAAAAAACATTTTACGCTAGTATTCTGTGAGAGCGTGGTCCTTCCCCGGTCGAGGCGACCCATTCGTGCCACAACTATACTGCTAATGGCTCTTCCACGTATATTTTTTTTGTAGAAATTCCGTTATTTTAACAATGTTCCTTGTAGCCGATCTGGATAATTTATGTCAGATACATATACGAAATGGTTCTAACGTCATGAAAACTTCCTAACATTAAAATCAATCAACAGTAAAATCATCTGCACATGATTTTATAGCTTCTGTTGTCAGTGCTAAGGACATAGTGCATCGAAAAATCATAACGCTCAGGAGCTATTAAATTATGTCGAAATTATTTAGTTTTCTTTAATTATTAGAAATAGGTTTGTACTTTTTTTCATTTCGCTATTGGATCCCTTTGAGTGCTTATTCCAGACAAACATCACTACCTGAAGGTAACAATTAGAATGTCATCTAAATAGTTACATTAAACACTTCATCCCCTATTTTTCTAACCTCAGGGGTAGAAAATTTTCGTCAAATTTCAATAAGACCACAAATAAGTTATTTGTTAATAAAAAAATATCGATAAAATCGGTTCACAATAAGTGAAGGTATCGCATAACCCACTTGCTGAGGGAGGAGCCGCGCACTCGCGCCACCAGACTACTTAACCTAATGCACGAGGCAGTAGTCATACGTGGGGCACATTGAAATGATCGGGGATAAGAAAAACCACATGTACGATATAGCTAAATTGTATTTTATTGTTTTTCGAAGTATTCTCCGTTCAACTTAATGCACTTTTCCATTCGTACAAACCAATCATTAAAACAGTAATTCCAGTCTGAATTTGATGTTGACAAAATGGCTGATTTGTACGCTTCCACAGCTACTTCGGGGCCTTCAAATCGTTGACCGCGTAATAAATATTTCATTCTAGGGAATGTAAAGAAATCGTTTGGGCTCAGGTTAGGACTTTACGGAGAATGGCTCATCAGCTCAACGTTTTCCTGCTTCAAAAAATCATTTGTCTTCCGAGCCGTATGGGAGCTCGCGTTATCGTGATGTAAGATGATGCGACGTTTCGGGTTATTTTTTCGGAGTTTGGCTACCATTTCTGGCAAACAAACCGTGATACACCACTCAGCGGTAACCGTTCTGCGTTCCTGTAAAGGAATTGTAGCAACATGCCCCTTTTTCGAGACAAACGTAGCGACCATTTTCGACGTAGCGACACGCTACGGGAGCAAACCACTTTCTTTGGTTTGACCTCATCTTCAAAGAACCAAACTGCTGACTGATGTTTTCTTTCAGGTTCGTATGAATATATCCATGATTCATCACCTGAGAAGATAATATAAACGGCATTTGACTTCCTTCCGTTGAAGCGTTGCAGAGTGTTCCGGTACCAATATACACGAGCCGCCTTTTGCTCTTCAGACAAATTGTGGAGAACCCAGCGAGAAATTAGCTTTTTTACACACAGCTCATTATGTAATATCGACTGAATTGCGGTCATTCCGATACTGATAACAGTCCGAATCTGCTCGTATGTCACATGACGGTCATCTAATATAATAGTTCGCACAGCTGCGATGTTTTCAGGCGTAACCGCTGTTCTTGGTCGACCTGCAGAAGAAACAGTGCTGAGCGACATACGACCGCGTCGAAACTCGGCATACCAGCGGTATATTGTCTTTTGACTTGGTGCTTCAACGTCATAAATGGAAACAAGTTCGCTGAGACATTTATCTTGATATAAGCCACGACGAAAATTGTAATAAATTATGGCACGGAAATGTTCACGCGTGAGCTCCATTTCTGTTAACCTCGTGTCAACTTTAAACCAACATAGTTTTTGTTTTTAAACATTTTTTTTAATTATTTGAATGTCATTAAAATTCTAAGAGGCAATTATTCAAATTCTGAATAAGGTTTTATTGTAACTCAATCCCAAATATTCTACTCCCGATCATTTCAGTGTACCACTTCGTACTCATATATCCTCAGAGTTACCATATCACAGAATACCAGCGTAAAATAGCAACTTAACGATACTGTATTACGTATCCTGAGTATAGAACCCCGGAGACTCATTTTACTGGAAATGAGGCATTCCATCTTAGTCCTCACGGGTGACAACGTATCTGCATTTTGATTCGCAATCGAGAATAGATGTAAATGTCTATGGGCCACAGCAACCACTTACCATCAGGTGGACTGTGTGCTCATTTGTCACCCATATCCTATAAAAAAATTAATTCACAAAGACAGCATTATTTACAATAATGTTATAATAATTAAAATGTTTACACTAACGCTTTAGATCTATAGCGCCTGTAGTGTCAGCGGTAAGTTTGGTTGAATAAATAAATAAACATACATAAAATACATTCTAATAGTGAATCTCTTTCGATGTTGAAGTTGTTTCATAGGTACTCTGTACGCGTACGTGGCACGCGTACAGAGTACTCTATAACTTCCATGTGATGAAATTCAAACATGCATACAAGCAGGCTCGGCTTGCTGTTTTGGTGACTAATGCTGAATACGTGCTGCACACGTTACGCATGCACTGTTACCTGCCTAGGCATTAAAGTATAAAGTAAATCTTGTAATACAGTTAACCCAGGTCTGGGCACAGGTTTCCTATTATATAACGAAAAACGTACACTGCTCTTCCAGTTCCAAATAGCGGCAATGGGAGAATACGTGACACCATATTATGTTCCGTTGAATTAGTAAAATTCGACAAAGCGAAACACAAGATATATCATTCGAGAGATAGTCCAGACCAAAAAATAAACAATTTATAATACTTAAACGAAAATCAAAGAATTCAAACTCAGAACCCATTACTTTGTAGAACGAAACAAGTTGGAGACTTTGTGCAAAAATAAACTTTGGCTTGCACGACTTCTTAATTCGATATCTGTTAAAGTCAGCTCAGTAAATACAGGCACTGTAGTAAATGACTCTGAATTATTGACTATAAATACCTTAGCGATGTTCTCGAAACATTTCCTGAGGTGTGGCTGCACGGCACGTGGGTTACGCGACTGCGCTAGCACTTCTAGCAGTTCATCGTCGCTCAGGAAAAACAGGCGAGGGAAGCGCAACCGCTTTACCTCCATGTATTCGCTCAGTCCGCGTGAGACCACTTCTAACAAGTGTCGAGCCTCTACCAAGCTATCAAGTAGACGGCTGTCCGGGCATGTCACCATTATCTAAAAATAATACGGCATACATAAGCCTCGCGAATAGTTATTGCAAAAATATTAAAAAATATTTGTCTGAAATTTTTCATTGAATTAAAGAAATAATTATATTCGCCTAGGATTAATACTTAATATCTTTTTAATTTCATAGTTATAAGAAAAGTTTTTATGGCTGAATAAAGCACCATTTGGGGTACCTAAGGGATCTCTTTTGAGTCCCATTTTATTTCTTGCGAGTGTAAATTATTGATTTTACCTTAGGACACGCAGCAGCAGATGACATTATTCTCCTCCAAATTCTTTCCATGGTGCCATACTTTTTAGTCTCGAATGGCAACTGCCGTGAGATATCTTCAGATGTAAATATAGGCTCTAAATACATCCATTCCCTATGATAAACAAAAGACATGTTTCAACACCATCATTACTACAGTCCGTATTCTAGTATAGTCCAGTATTTTGTGTGGTCTAGTCTTTAATCTACATTTATTCACAAGGGCCATGTAGACGATAAAATACCAAGGTACCGCAAGAAATCCTCCATGATATAATAGTTAGAATTAAGAAATTAAATAACACATTAAAATCACCTTATCTTTTATCTTTTTCAACCTTTTAAGAAAATATCTTAAACTAAAACTACGTAGGGTGTTTAGAATGTGCAATTTATTATTTCGATTCTTTACAGTAGGTACATTAAATCTCAAGTTAAACGTCACGTAACGTTAAACCCTAGTAAGTAATAAAGTTCCCAGAACTTTCTTGTTTACTAGGGTTTATACACTAGTAAGTTAGAATGTTCACCACTAATTACTTACTTCTGACAATCAATCCACTCGTCGACGACTTTCTGCGTGAGGCGCAGCTTGTCGTCCCACTCTTGGATCCTCAATTCGAAGGCCGCTTTGAAAGGACTGAAACCTAACTGCTGGGTGGTCAGCAGATGTTCGTCTAGTAGCTGAAGTGTTTCGTCGGATATTTTCATGATGAAGGTACCTTTGGAAAAGTTTGGATTACACATTAAATAATAATAAAACAAATAAGTATCAGGTTATGTGACGTCGTGACTTACAGGAAATCAATGATTGTAATGAATGTAACGTGTACCTACCTAAATTATGATACCTAATTTGGCGCAAGGATACTATGGCCCGTATTAATAAACGTTATCAACGACGAACTCAAGTACATAATCATTTGATACGCCCTCATTACGATATCAGCATCTCAAGATCGTTGCTAATTAATAAACATATAAAACAGTATCTCAAAACGCTGTACTTAGGAATACTAATATGTGGTGACTTGCACTCAAGTACACACACTTGAGAGTCGAGTTTCGTTTATTAATCAGTGTGACACTCAGATGATAACGTAAACCTAAACCGCATCTTGAGATATGTTTATTAATAAGATCATAACCTCTATATTGTACTCAAGTGCGTGTACTTGAGCTGAGTAACGTTTATTAATACGGGCCTAGGTGACCCGGCTGGGGTGCGGCGTTACTTCACGCCAGGGCAGCTTCTTACTTTATATAAAGCGCAATCCCGGTCATGCATGGAGTACTGCTGCTGTGAGTGGTGCTGGAAAATGTCACCTAGCAGCGTTGGACTCAGTTGAAACCAAGCCGGTCAGCCTCGAGCACAGGCACAGAGTAGACAACTTTAGAGTATTCTATAAGATGCATTTCGGAGAGTGTGCGCAGGGATACATGCTTTAATATCTCCCTCCCTTTTTCGCCATCGTACAACCAGGCGGTCAACGGGTCTTCATTCCTTTTTTGTCGATACTCCGCGCATTTGGCCCAAACGGTTTGCTTCGTCTTTCGTAATGTGTACAGTAAAGGAGTGGAATAATCTGCTAGCGTCCGTCTTTCCGACCGAACACAAACGGGGCGTCCTCAACGCAAGAGTGAATAGACTTTTGTTACGCTAATACCGTGACAGTTATAAGATTTACCGTTTAGGTATATATATATATATATATATATATATATATATATATATATATATATTAGGTAGCTCAGGATTATAATTTATATCAATCTTTGAGGTTGTACTGGCTTGCCTTCCTAACTTTTCTATCACATCCTTCCTTCCAATTATATGCAAACAAAACTTATGGCGCCATCTGTTGGCCTACAACAAAAGCGTCTGCAAAAGAAGTCGACGCGATCGATACCCACATGTAATCAAGATTCAAGACGAACTGCATCGGTAATGGCTGTTCTTTTCTAAACCTTCCAAATTAAAATCAAAGTAATTAAGCGTTAGTGAGTGTGCCGGGTCGACCCAGCTGTGTGCATAGGCTATATAATCACGTAGGAGTGTGGTCAAGGAAGACTGAAGCCTTCCACATCCGAAGATATTGTTGAAGCCAAGTTGAAGTTGACCGCCGCTGCCGCTAACCGTGAGTTTACCTATTTCATTTACCCTTCCTGGTGGGCCAGACTAATTTTCTCTCACTGTAGATAAATTGAGTAGCAATTCCAAATCAAATTCTTTTTATTTTTATTTCAATTAGAAGTGTCGCGGTTACTACAAAAATGGAGTTCAGTCCGCGCAATTTCTATTCCAACTGTTAACATTTTTAGTGGTCCTTCGAGCCGGAATTCCTATGGTATTTTGGGTTCAATTCATTCGAAAACTCCAAAATTACAGTTCATAGCAATTCAGCTAAAAAAAAATTTTACAAGTAAAATTTAGTAAGGTACTTCTTTAATTGCCTTAATTTTAACGACCTAGGTAGTACGAAGTAATTTATTAAATTTATTTGATATATAATTTTATAATTAGGGAGAATTATTCTCTGTCGATTGCATAAATTACAATTACACGTTATGTGCCGTTGGTTGTACTTAAACACGGAGGTAGGAGGTGAATAATTATACTCCACATATTCAATACTGATACGTTGTTTCAATAGGTGTAGTATAATATATACCTATTAATAGCGTCATTATTGCTTAGTTAAAAATTAGGTTTGTTTTTAAATTTACGGTTTTATTTGTTATATTTTCAAACATAACGACAGATAAATCAAAGTCGAACGCTAGTGAAATTGAGAGACAACTAAAGTTGCTTACTATTCAGAGGGAATATGCATTTCGAGAAATTCAAATACTATGTGATTTATCGAAGAATATCCAAACGAATACAACTTCTGCGTCTCATTCGAGGCTAGGTTTAAGCGTATTGAGTTAGTGCGTAAAGAATTCTTGAATTATACGAATCAAATAAATGATTTAAAGTTAAAATTAAAGGCGGGCGATATTATTGATATGAAGCCCGTGATTGCGTTTGACGACATGTACTACACCGTCGATGCCGCCAGGGCTGCTCTAAGCGAGGCTCGCACTCGAGCCGACCCGCAATGCGACCCAGATCCGAGTTTGACTTCCGGATTTTCATACCATAGTACGAAACCATACGCGCAAGCACGCTTACCGAAACTCGAGCTACCGAAATTTGATGGAAACATTGAACATTGGCAAACTTTCTTCGATACATTTTCCACACTTGTACATGAATACAATAATATAAAGTCAATCGAAAAGTTTCATTATTTGTTGACGTGTCTCTCGGGTTCAGCGTTGTCAATTGCAAAAGGAGTGCCTGTTACCTCTGATAACTACCAAATTGTTTTTGACGCAATTATCGAGCGGTTCCAATACAAACGAATTTTGGCCGCAACGTACTTGGAAAAAATTTGTTGCTTCGTTCCTTTGAAGTCCAGTAATTATGCCGATTTAGGTAATTTAACCAACGTGTTGAATGAAACCGTTAATGCTCTTAAAGCTATGAAAATTAAGAAATTAGATGAGTTAATTTTATTTTATTTAGCTGCGCGTGTTTTAGATTCTGATACACGTAAACGTTTTGAGCTGCAAAACGGGGAACAAATTCCTACCTTTTCTGATTTGTTGATTTTTTTACAAAGTTATGTCAAAGTTTTAGAGGTTAGTCAATCGGGTAACTGTTCCGGGTCTGTTTTTAAATCGGGACAGTTATATAAAAATAATTTACGTGCCACCGGGACACGAAATAGTCTCAATAATAAACAGTATCCTAAATCCACATCGTTGCCGTCAACAAAAACAGCTGATTGTCTATGTTGCGGGGCAGCACAAGCGCTTTTTAAATGTCCTAACTTTCAAGAACTTGATATTTCTGAAAGATACGGCTTATTGTCTAATAAAAATGTTTGCATGAATTGTTTACGTTTAAATCATAATGCAGATAAATGTTTTTCAAAAATTACATGCTCAACTTGTGGTGAGCGTCATCATTCGTTGCTCCACGATAACACTACCGTTGTTGCTGTTCCGTGTTGTTCCACTGACAGGACTATCGATAAAACAGTAGTCACGGCTGACGACTTGACCGCGACTGTGAGCTCCGTGACTACCAGCGCTCACGTTGGTCATAGTCGTGCTCTCGTTTTGCTCGGCACATGTGTAGTGCGCGTGCGCGGTTGCGGTGCTCCCGCTCAGTATACTACCGCCCGCGCACTTATTGACTGTGGAGCTCAGGATAGTTTTATGACATTATCACTCGCTCAACGTTTAGGGTTGCCCATTCGCCGCTGCAATTTAGCTGTAGCAGGTTTAGGAAAAAATGTAGTGCATCAAATAAAGGGTGAAACTTCATGCGTGGTAATGCCAACGGATTCTGATAGTCCAAACTTCACTATTAATGCCATAATAAGGAATACTATGACAAGTAAAATGCCTGTTGTAGAAGTACCTTCTGAGGTTCGTGAAAATTTTAAACATATAGTTTTAGCAGACAAACAGTTCGACAAACCCACTAATATAGACATGCTGCTGGGCGCAGAGCTATTCCATAAAATTTATTTACAGTTCGTGGCAACCATTTTAACACGCATCTGTTGATTGCAAAATCAAAAGTTGCACCCCTAAAACCACTAACGGTTAACCGTCTAGAGCTTTGCGGTGCTTTCCTTCTAGGGCGAGTTCTTAAGCACATGCAAAACTTGCTGCGAGATAAAATCCCTCTCAGTAAAGTGATTGCCTTTACTGATAGTAACACGGTTCTAGCATGGTTACACACGGAACCTCATAAACTGAAATCGCTAACGATTCCTCCACTTGGCCAGTAAAGTGCAAGTGGGAATCACAAGATTCTGTACCCGAGTTGCGCTCTACTGCTCATGTATCTCAAACGGATACTAGCTCTGCTGAGTTTGACTTTATTAGTGGACTGTTAGACCGCTACTCTACACTATCCCGCGTCCAGCGTGTGCTAGCTTGGTGTCTGCGTGCTGTAGCAGCGTTCAAACGAAACTATAAAACTAAGAACTTCCTGAGTGTATCAGAGCTGGAGCAGTCTATCGTCTATATGATTCGACATGAACAAAAACTTCATCTTACGGATGAAGTCAAAGCCACCAAATCCGTTAAAAAACTGAGTCCATTTATTGATGATGTGGGATTGCTGCGAGTGGGGGCCGTCTAATGCACTCTAATCTACCGGCAACACTAAAACATCCCGTATTGTTGCCAAAGGCTTCACGCTTATCCTTGTTGATCATAGATCACTTTCATGTCAATTACTTACACTGTGGTCCTCGTACTCTTCAATCGATTATTCAGCGTAGATATTGGATACTTGGCATCCGTAACTTAATTCGGTCGCGTTTATCTAAATGCATAGCATGTTTTAAAGTAAAACCGGTTGCTTGTCAGGTTTTAATGGGAAATCTTCCTTCACCAAGGGTACAACCGACGCGGTGTTTCCAAAATGTCGGAATCGACTTTGCCGGTCCATTCATAGTGAAAGAAAGTCGTAGACGAAACGCTCGTACTTACAAGGCCTACGTGTGTTGTACTCGGTTGCCTCGCAGTAAAGGCTATCCATCTTGAGGCAGTAACCGAGCTATCGACTTCTGCTTTTCTTGCGGCGTTAGATCGCTTCGTATCACGTCGTGGCCTTTGTACCTTCATAGTCACCGACTGCGGCACTAACTTTATTGGTGCCCACCATTACCTCAACGAACTACAACAAATGGTTTGTAAGAATAAGGATTCGCTTAAGTCTAGTCCTGCGAAACGAAACATTATCTGGCGACTGAACCTTCCTACCGGGAGTAATTTTGGTGGCATATTTGAGAGCGGTGTAAAATCAATGAAGTTTCACTTAAAACGCGTTATAGGGTTACAAGTATTGACATTCGAGGAGCTCATAACAATTCTTACTAAAATCGAAGCCATACTTAACTCGCGACCGTTGTGCTGTCTATCCCCGGATCCTAATGAGGTCGATATTCTTACACCTGGACATTTTTTGGGCCATGGTTCTCTTATATTATTACCAGAACTTGAATCTGTAAGGAATATGTTCCACCTCGGGCCCGCTGGCAGATGTTGCAAAAACTTACACAGTCTTTTTGGCATATTTGGCAACGCGATTATCTACATACCTTTTTTTTATAGGAGAGGGGGCAAACGAGCATGCGGCTCACCTGATGGTAAGTGACTACCGCCGCCCATGACCAACTGCAACACCAGGGAGGGTATTGCAGATGCGCTGCTGGCCTTTTAAAAAGGAGTACGCTCTTTTCTTGAAGGTCCCTAAGTCGTATCGGTCCGAAAAAATCGCTGATGGTAATCGATTCCACAAGGAAGTCGTGCGAGGAAGAAAACATCTTTTAAATCGCACAGTGGTGGACCGCCAATCATCCAGATGGTGTGGATGGTATCGGGAGTTCTGCCGCGATGTGCGTTCGTGAAATCTATAATCTACAGCAACGCACGAAATGGTTTCGAAAACAACCAAATATTCATGTCGGAGACATTGTACTAATTGTAGGCATGGGTAATATCACTTTTACCCTATATCAAATCGTACCTATGTATTGGATATGAAAATCCGATTTTGTATCTATATATTTCAATATCTATATATTTGTTAATATCTTCGTTCTGAATAGAAGTCGGTACTCACATGATGATATGCGATTTATGAACGAATTTCCATATATAGATTTATAGATATATTGTATTATTTATGTAATATAAATATTCTTAAAGTATCTTATAATATAAAAAGTAACATACATATATATGTATGTTACTTTTTATATTATTAGGATTTATCCTGCGAGATAATTAAATAAAATATTAAATTGAATCGTGTCGTGTTTATGCCATCTAGCGTATATCGCACGTACCACATTGAGAATTAATCAATTTTTGTTCGATAAAATCACTTTACGTACAGAATCTAGTAGGTGGCGCTATTACAAAGTATTTTTTACCCCTTCACTCGAAAGAATATATTATTTTAATTTATTAGACTTAAATTTAGGCTCTACATGTTTAAAAATAAGGATTGCAACATTTATTTGCTATAAATTTAAACTTTTATATTTTATGCCACACTTGTGGTTATGGTTAGTGGTTTTACCCCTACGCCAAAAGAAATTATCCCATATCTAGAAAGTGGGTATAATTTTTCAGAATCAGTGAAATAAACTTTCCTTCATAATTTTCTCACTTTTAATTTACATTCCAAAAATAACATTCTCGAAAAAGATTTAAAATAATTTATTTTGAAAACAGTGCAACACAACAAAATAATAATAAAATTATACTGCTTAGACTGGATATTGAAAATTATGTGTTCTGTAATAGATCGTATTTTATTAGTAAATAAGGATTAATATTAAGAATATTAGGCGTAAGCGTATCACCTTTTTGTTGTAAAGTAGTCGTAATATCTGTTTTAGCTATATATTCTATCGCGCTCAAGGTTTGTTCGGTATCCGAATCAATGTATATATTTAGATATTTTACGTTTCGGCGGTTTCGGTTTTGAGTAGATATTAGATATTCTGCGATGACTCATATCGTAAAATCGTAATATCTAATACATAGTTAGTTTGTCGTCGGATATATAGATATTGGATATTGTACTGATATATAGATATTGTATCTATATACGATTTGCATCGCCCACTCCTAACTAATTGTCGATAGCAATTTACCACAACTAGAATGGCGTTCAGGTAGAGTTCAAGACGTGCATCCCGGCAAAGACGGTGTAGTGCGCGTGGTCACCCTACGAACTACTAATGGACTCCTTAAGAGACCAGTAAATAAACTGTGTCCTCTACCTTTAAATCAATAATATATAGCTAGACTTAAAAACAAAAAAAATGACAATTTTTTCTCATAATTAATATTATAGTTTTTTTTTGTGATTTAGCTTGTAGATATAGTTAGTTATTAAATTTTGTTGCCTTACATACCTTTCTAATAGGAATGGAACTCAAATTCAAGTATTAATACTATCGTTAGGTAGATATTATTCTAAGTCAGTTTCTATTTCGTGAAGTATGTAGTTTTATAGGGAGAACTGCTATTATTACTCATGAAATCTGAAACGATTTCAAGTGGGGGGAATTATGTACTGGCTTGCCTTCCTAACTTTTCTATCACATCCTTCCTTCCAATTATATGCAAACAAAACTTATGGCGCCATCTGTTGGCCTACAACAAAAGCGTCTGCAAAAGAAGTCGACGCGATCGATACCCACATGTAATCAAGATTCAAGACGAACTGCATCGGTAATGGCTGTTCTTTTCTAAACCTTCCAAATTAAAATCAAAGTAGTTAAGCGTTAGTGAGTGTGCCGGGTCGACCCAGCTGTGTGCATAGGCTATATAATCACGTAGGAGTGTGGTCAAGGAAGACTGAAGCCTTCCACATCCGAAGAAATTGTTGAAGCCAAGTTGAAGTTGACCGCCGCTGCCGCTAACCGTGAGTTTACCTATTTCATTTACCCTTCCTGGTGGGCCAGACTAATTTTCTCTCACTGTAGGTAAATTGAGTAGCAATTCCAAATCAAATTCTTTTTATTTTTATTTCAATTAGAAGTGTCGCGATTACTACAAAAACGGAGTTCAATCCGCGCAATTTCTATTCCAACTGTTAACAGAGGTATTTGTTGAAGGTTTTGTGATGAGCTTGTATCAGTAATGACGATGATAAATCAAAAAGAGGTTAGAAGTTACAAATTATTTATCTAACGGTCACCATCGATATACAACGTGCAACATCAATGGTAACTTTAATTTAACACATATACGTTTTCCCATTTTCGTTTCATGAAGGAATTATATTTCCATTAAATGTTAATATTTACGTATTTATTTAAAATTTTAGAAATTAGCATTTTAGAGCAACCTGTACTTAGAGCACTGTCGTATTTTTTTTTATTAATTTTTGTGTAATTAGAATAGTATTTAGGTTATGGTACTGCGATAAAGACACTTGTTTTGTTTTAGTTTTCTAACCTACTAGGTACGTTTACATCTCTTGCGATATGGACGTTTTTATTTGTGTTATTAGTGCTTGTGTAAACTTGTAATCGTAATGACAAATACAACAAGGCTGATCCTAATTTTAGTAACTTTTATCATATTAAGTTTGTTTGAAAAAAAATCAAATTACGAGTTATTTTAACCTATCAAAATTATTTATGATTAATGGGCACTAGCCCTATCTGTGTTTTAAATTTAAGTCACAATTGAAGCGGCACGTTGTATATGTACCACGCACTAGATTTTGGATTCCGAACATACACTATGTTCAACTGAACTGTAATGCAATCCGTACAATGTGTCATTTAGTGTGATTTTAATCCACTACTTAGTCTGTGATGGCGCAACTGCGTATACGCTACTCTACAATATCCAACGCATGCGCGAAGATATAGAGTAGTGCACATTTTTTGTTTAGAATGGCTTCTCTAGTACTTAGTACATATAACTTAATGGCGCTCACCAGTATTTTTATATGGCGTTATTTCCATAGTCTTGTTGGCCCATTCATTGAGCATCTTGTCCAGCGCTTGCTCGATGACGTACTCCTTGGAAGCAAGTTCTCCTATTTCCGCTATATGATCAGCGTGCGCCGCCACACCCTGTTTAAGGCACATCTGAAACGTCTGCTTCTCGTTCATTGTGACTGTAATGCCTAATGGATCAGAAAAATGTTGATTAAATTTTACTTTGCTTAACGTACCAAAAATCATCTGGTGATAATCCAAAGATACGGCAGTGTTTTAGCAAAATTTTAAATAAAAAAGAGCGATGCCACTCGAGAATTCTTCTTGCTCATTGGAAAGAAAGAAAGAAAGAAACTTTTTGTTTGATGCTACATCATAAATAATTACACCACATGAGTATAATTAATAGAATCAGGTGTTACTTTGCGGAAATCGTTTTTTTTTTTTGTTAAAATTACCTTGCGTACATCCGCTCGATAAAATAAAATGATGTGTAATACCTAGTTTGAAGAGCACCTCCCGCCCTCACTCAATTGCGTAGATGTAGATGTAGATTCTGCGATGGCTGACCGCTAAGTTAGCGCATCGCAGAATCTACATCACCTGAAGATGCCTCGTGTAGAGGCGAAATTGTGTCGTATTGTTTTCAGTGGTGTGTCTTTCCTAGTGTAGTGGTGTTGGGAGTACTGACGCTGGGATTAGTGGTGACGGGGATAGTGAACGCAATTGAGTGAGGTCGGGAGGTGCTCTTCAAAGTAGGTAAGACACATCATTTTATTTTATCGAGCGGATATACGCGAGGTAATTTTTACCAACTTTAACCACATGAATATATTACATTATATCAATATTAATGCAGCAAAAAAACAGGCATCCAACTCAGCACTGTGTCGCGGTGTAATAACCACAGCGCTGATATTCTACCAGTTTTTTATCTACATCTACATATTTTATCTACTACTGAAGAAGTTTTGAGAAAACAAAAACTAAAATAAAATATAAAATAGTAATAAAACTGAAATACAGTGCATTTAAACAAATCACTGTTGGTTGTCGATTCTTTGAGCTATATGGCCGGACCATTACCAACTTAGCTTTCTGATCCGCTTGGCTATGTCATTTGCTTCTGTTCTTTTTTTTATAGGATAAAGATGACAAGCGAGCACACAGTCTATCTGACGGTAAGTGGTTGCTGTGGCTCATAGACATCTACATTTATCCTCGTTTGCGAAGACAATGCAAATGCGTTGTCAGCCGTGAGGACTAAGATAGAATGCCTCCTTTCCAGTAAAAAGGGTCTCTGGTTCTCTACACTCATCAAACGAAACACAGCAGCATTCAACTGCTATCTTACGCTGGTATTCTGTGAGAGCGTGGTCCTTCCCTAGTCTAGCCGACCCATTCGTGTTAAAACTGTACTATTACTATAGCTGTAGTATGTCTCTACCACGTATGAAACTGCACGCTAAGTGACTTAGCTTCCTTATACGGCCAGAAGTGAAGGTGATGTTCACTATATATGGATATATATTGTATATCCTTTATCTAACAAATAAATATAATTGAAGTGTCTCTTTGTAATGTCAAAATTACAGCTTTTTACTAAATGCAGATGAAAGTATATACGGTACTAATAACAAAAATACAATTTTTAAAGTTTTTGTCTGTCTGTATGTCTGTCTGTCCATCTGTATGCCTGTTTGTTTCGGCTAATCTCCAAAACGGCTGGACCGATTTTGATGGGATTTTCACTGGCATATAGCTGATGTCACAAGGAGTAACTTAAGTTATTTTTATTTTAGAAAAAGAATTAGGGTTCCGCGCAAAAAAATTAAAACCCCAAACAACACGTGGGTGAAGTCCCGGGGAACAGTTAGTGTATACATATAAAGTGTCAGTTGTATTATAAAAATATAGCATGCCATTGAGACATGTATAATCATTTGTAAAAAAAAAGTGTCTGTCTGTCTGGGCGAATCTTCGGAATGACTCAACTTTTGACGATTGTGTTGAAACTTCACGAACAGATAGAAAGCAATAATACCAAAAGTAATCTCAGCTATAGCTTTTCGAAAATCTTTGAGATTTTCTTGTGAATTGGAAAAATTGATGAAATAAACGGCCCTTCATGGTTAATTTAAAAAAAAAACTTATAAAATGACGCCACATTAATAGGCGAAACCTAGGTTTGATAAAGGGTGTACAAAATATTTCCAAACATTTTGTATAAACTTTATCAAATAATAGACCAAGTAGAACGCCGAAAGGCGAGAAGAGGCGAGATAGCTCAGATGGTAAGCGCTCGATGCCCGCCGGCACCAATGAAATTGTTAATTGCAATTTTAAGTGCTGATTTACCACGTGCTCGGCGGTGAAGGAAACATCGTGAGGAAATCTGGATGTCTGAGAAATAAAAAAAATATTTCGAAGACATGTGAAGTTCGCCAACACGCATTGGGCCAGCGCAGTGGACACTAGATAGCTCTCATTTCTTTTAGGTTTTAGGGCTTAGTCCTGTGCCCAACAGGGGGACGTAAATAGGCTCCAACCTTACCTTACCTTACTTTACCTTAGACCAAGTATTAATATGAGAAAAAACTTGTCCAGATTTGACCACCTACCAATTATTTATCTAAAGTGGAAATAACGAATGTGTAATGAATACATACCGGCTCTGTCCATGAACTCTTTCCAATGTCTTTCCTTCATGCCGGGATTTTTGACCGCTTGCAATATCGGTATAAGAGGTTTGAATGCGTCAATATCGTCCTATTAAAATATTTCAGTTGATTGTTATATCAAAAATTCATACTTGGCAATACAATAATTAATTTCAGTCTGAATATCACGTGGTAGAGCCATACTACAGCTACTAGCGGTTGTAGCATGAATAGGTCAGCTCATCAGGAGCCGAATCACACTCTCACAGAATCATCATCATCATCATCATTACAGCCCTTCACAATTCCACTGCTGAACATAGGCCTCCCCCAAAGAATGCCACAAAGCACGGTCCTGAGCCACCTGCATCCATCGACTTCCTGGATATCTTACCAGGTCGTCACTCCATCTAGTGGGGGGACGCACTACACTTCGCCTGCCGGTACGAGGCTGCCACTTAAGAACCTTTCTTCTCCATCGGTTGTCGGTTCTTCAAGCTATATGGCCGGCCCATTGCCACTTCAGCTTACTAATCCGTTGGGCTATGTTGGTCACTCTGGTCCTACTGCGGATATCCTGATTTCTGAGTTAATCACGCAGAGAAACTCCGAGCATAGCCCTCTCCATAGCTCGCTGAGCGACCTTGAGCTTCCTCATCCGGCCAGCAGTGAAGGACCACATCTCAGTTCCGTATGTCATCACTGACAACACGCACTGGGTGTACAGTCTCGTTTTCACGTTTTGAGGTATACCTGACGAGAAGATGTCCCGTAATTTCCCGAACGCTGCCCAACCGAGTTGAATCCGTTGATTGACCTCTCGGTCGGCTTTCTCATAGTCCACATACGCCAGACATAGTGGCAAATTGTACTCCTCGGACTTCTGTACAATTTGCCGAAGGGTATGTATGTGGTCTATGGTGCTAAAGCCTTTTCGGAAACCGGCTTGTTCGGGAGGCTGGAAGTCGTCAAGTCTGCGCGCGAGACGATTCGTAATGACTCTCGAAAACAGCACGTAGACGTGGCTCAGAAGGGAAATCGGTCTGTAGTTCTTCAAGAGAACGTTTTCGCCTTTCTTGAAGAACAAGACCACCGCACTTCTGCTCCACGCCTCCGGTGTAATGCCACCATGGAGGACGGAATTAAAGGGCTTCTGAAGTACTTCAAGTACCGGTTTTCCACCCACTTTCAGAAGCTCCGCTGTAATTCCATCCTCGTCTGGGGCCTTGCCGTTTTTAAGGTGCTGGAGAGCCATTCTAATCTCGCTCAGACTGACGTCCGAGATATCATCGGAATAATGTCGGATAAGACTCGCTCATGGATCGTTACTCACACTTGCGTGCGGCTCCAACGATGACGTGTACAGCTGCGCATAGAACCTCTCAATCTCACTCAAAATCTCATTATGAAACGATGCAGCCACACTCGGTCTTCAGCTTTGACAGTTGGCTCTTTCTGGCAGACAGATCTCTGGCAAAGACTTTGGAGCCTTGGTTTCGCTCGATCGCTTCTTCAATACGAGCTGTATTAAAGTTGCGTAAGTCCCGCCGCATGCATGTGGAGATCTGTCTGTTCAGTTGCCTGTATGCTGTCAAATCTGTTGAAGAATGAAGCTTCATCTCCCGTCTAACAGCCATGAGATTAAGACTGTGATCGGAGAGATTTTGTGTTCTTCTACGGCGGGTCTTGCAGAACTTAGCTCCGACCGCATGGACAGTTTTCACGAGCTTGTCATTCAAATTGTCCACTTCATTGCAGTCTTCTAGGCACTGAAAACGGTTTTGTAATTCGAGATGAAAGGTTTCGAGACTTTGGATTAGAGCACGAGGGGGACGGAGCGTTGACTTCATTAGACGAGACCTCTCCAACTTAACGTTTAGGTTCAGTGTGCCTCTAACCATTCGGTGATCGCTGCCGGTTTTCACCCTCGCGATCACTGAGACATCATTGAACAGTTGTCGTCTGGTCGTCATAATGAAGTCAATCTCATTTTTTGTCGAACCGTCGGGGCTCGACCAGGTCCACTTCCTGTGGGGCCGCTTCTGGAAGTAAGAGTTCATTATAAAGAGTCCCTCTTTCTCCATGAAGTCGGCCAGCTGCTGGCCCATTGGGTTCCGTTGCTCTATTCCAAATTTCCCCACTTTCAGCTCACCGTTCTCTCTTGTGCCTAGTTTTGCATTGAAGTCTCCCATTAACAACATATATTGGGTTTTGGAGGAATGCATGGCTCTAGAGATATCCTCATACATTTCCTCCACCTTATCATCGGGGTGTGCCGAGGTTGGTGCGTAAACCTGTATGACCTTCAACGAATACCATTTGGTGATTCTCACAGAATACCAGAGTAAAATAGTAGCTTAACACAGCTGTTTCATATGGTGAGTGTAGAGAACCGGAGACCTTTTTACTGGAAACGAGGCATTCCATCTCAGTCCTCACGGGTGACAATGCATCTGCATTTTGATGCATATTAGAAGATATATGTAGATGTCTATGGGCCACAGCAACCACTTACCATCAGGTGGACCGTGTGCTCGTTTATCATCCTTATTCTATAAAAAAAATCTTATCTTAGATCAAATGAATTGACTCGACTGGGGAAGGACAACATCAGCACAGAATATCAGCGCGAAACAGCAGCATAAACGTGGTATGTTATTCAAGGTGAATGTAGAGAGATGGTGACCCATTTTACTGGCAAAGAAGCATTCTAACTTAATCCTCAGGGACCATAAGGCATCTGCATTTTGATTTCTAATTAAAAATAGATGTGTGTCAATGAGCTATTGCATTCACTTCTAACCAAGCACCCTAAGAATCTGTAAACAATTAGGATAATTATAAACCTTCAATCTCAGAACTTATAATTACCTAAACGAACCATTTCTACAGGTTTCATAGGCCTCCTCCCATATATGCCTCATAGTGGGAGTTTATACTATAGTTGTCATGCTTGGCAAGTGGGTTGGCAACCACAGTTTTTTTTTGTCGTTACTAAGAAGAAGCTGATGTCCATCTTCTGATTTGTTTCCCTCTGTCACCTCTCACGACACCCACGAGATGATATGCAGTAATGGATATTCATAAATCGCCACTACACGGTAAACGACGGTATACGAACAAATTAGTAAAAAAGTATTCATGATTCTTCTGGTAATAAGTGGGCAACACATTAGTGGTCTAGTGGTTGCTGATTACGACGTCTTGGGTTCGAATTCCGGATCGGGGCAAAATCTGTTATTGGATTTGACTGTCAAGAAATTCTCTGTCTGTTGGGTACCTGTGTGAAATGTTCTGTCAAGAAACTTCCACCCCGGGCCTCTAAAAGCACGTGAGTCCGTAAGCCCTGCGCCTGATATCTCTACAGTCAATGTGAATTTGCCGTCCCATCGGACTATGAGCGTGAGGGAATAGAGAATGCACTTGTGCTTGCTCATACACTATAATCCTGTCCTGCACAGATAGCTAGTCTCCGTTGACTCTGACAGTCGTGACCGAAATACGGTGTAGAGTGTATAGAGATCCGGAGACTCTTTTGAATGAAAACGAGGCATTCTCTCTTAGTCATCAGGGGTGACAACCTATCAACATTTTGGTTCTCATTCACGGATATATGGAGGTGTCTATGGGCTACAATATCCACTTACCATCAGGTGGACTGTGTGTTATTACCCTTATTCCATAAAAAATAAAAGATCAAGGATTTCAAGACAAAACTTGTATTATATTTACCCTTATAGCCAAAGCGACGTTCTGTATTTTCGGCAAATCAGCAAACGTCCGGATACACTTGACGATTGTCTTATAATATTCATTGACTAAAGGCTCGATGGTGTCCGCGTCCACGTACATCAGCGGATTATCAAACCACACTTCGCGAGACTTAAGGAATTCTGAAAAGTCATTACTATCGTAAAGCTTTTATTTTGCAGCATTCAAAGATATTTGAAAAACACTGATACGCTAATAGAGTCTCCAAATTAAATACTAAAATATATTTTTATAAACTTCACCCCAATACAAGGTTTTCTCCTGTACTGCGGAAGCGTTCAGCATAGATACATTTTATACGGATCTTTATCAATAAATCTTTATTTGCAAGAATCACGGTATAAAGTTGGGTTTAGACCAAACGAGCGAGTGTTCATTCTATCCACACTCCATCAAATTATTTTAGCGTAAACAGAGACAAAGCATTCTTTCATTATTCTATGTCAGTTCGCAAAGATTCTATGAAATATTCTAAGAACGCTCGCACGCTTGATGTAAACGGAGTAAAAGCGAGGAGGGGTATCCACTTACAAAATATATCGATATTTATATTCGATGTAAAACATCGGATGCCAACATCAATGTTCATCGATATATCGCTAGAAAATATCGATATTTTTTCTTTATCGAATACTTTCCACAAAAGTATAATATTACCTTTTTCCAGTGAAACGCACAAAGTTTGTATTACTTGATTTTGTATGTGTGAATGTAGAATCAGAGACCAGAGAAGCAAGTAAAAGTCTTAAATAAACTTTTCTTAGATAAACAATCAAAACAATGATTTAATTGCGTTACCACCAAACAGCAGAAGACGACGCAAGAAGAGTGACAGTGAGTGAATGAAAGTAAATATAATGAACCTATAGAATTCACAGACTACATACATTGAGAGTGAATGGTCGATCGATCTGTCAGTATAGATTAGGTAATTAAGCTGGTCACTCACAGATCACTATCTTAATGAACTTTACTTAAAATTGAAGTCATCAAGTAGTGTTAAAATTATTTAGTTTTTTAATAGATTCAACAAAAAAGCAAATATTCAATGTTTCTCGGAATAAATATATTGATATATAGAATACAATAAATATTTCAACTTAAAATCAAAATTAATTTCAACAGTGGTAGAGCCACGCGGCAGCTTTTGCTGTCGCACGGATGGGCCGGCTCGAACCGGGGTGGTACCACGACCTCACAGAAAACCAGCGTGAAATAGAGGTTTACCTCTGCGTTTCGCTTGGTGAGTGCAGGTGGCCGGAGGCCCTTTTTACTGGAAATGAGGCATTTCATCTTAGTCCTCACGGGTGACAACGCATCTACATTTTGATTTGTAATAGAGGATAGATGTAGATGTCTATGGGCCGCAGCAACCACTTACCATCAGGTGGACTGTGTGCTCGTTTGTCACCCTTATCCAATAAAAAAAAAATTGTGAAAACGTCTAATCAATCTGATATATCTTATGAAAAACATCGAATAAATTCGATATATCGATATTAAGTGAATATCGGACGTACTCACCCCTCGGAGCGGTTTTATCACAGCGTTCTTGTGTTCTAGCAAATCGGAGGTAATAAACGTAGTTTTATAAGGTCTATCTCAAAAAAAAAATGTTTGAATTGTGTGAATGTTTGAAAAAAAAAATGTGTGTTGAATGTCATGATCGAGACCTATCGTGATTTAAGAGAACTGTAGGACCCTAAATGATATAGGCAAGAAATTTCAAGTACAGTAAAATGTAGTATTGAGGAATCTATAAAGAAGATTAACTCTCTTCTTGCGTCATACCGCCATATTTTTGCCTACCAAAGACACTTGGCGAATGAGCAACGAACTCGTCTTTGTCTATACATCTCTAGAGCATATGCAAGAATTCTAGTTCTTGGTTTTTCTCATCTTGTTCGTTAGGATTATTTTCGTGTGAACGCTAAGAACGAAATTTTATTTATACTGAAAGATTATGAAAGAACGCTCTTGTTCTAGCTCTAGCTCTTTGCTCCTTGGTCTAAACCCACCTTAAGATGTTACAATTTATGCAGTCCAGTTGTGTTTGACTTTGACTTTTCAGCAAGAAAATCATAATTCTAAACTCTTCATGTATTATATTAATTACTATCAAAAAAATTTTTAAATTGCGTGGCTCTACCACTGTTGACCTTGACCTTGACGATAATAATGCACTACCTAATAACGCTTTGCGTTATGAAGCGTGCAATAATAGAATCATAAATACGAAAAATTTTCATTTTTAGCCAATACCAACCAGACGCTGTGACCCACAAGTTTCTGTACGGCTCAAACTCTTTGACTAGACGGTTGAGGTCCGCGAAAGGAACAACAGGCTGTCCAAATAACTTTTGTCGCTGATTGAGAACCCGACCCCATTCTTGTGCCTCCTTCATACCTTTCCATGCCTTCTTTATATCGTTTGCGATCTCGTGAACCTTAAATGAAAAATAGATTAGCTTCCATAGATCTGCTCCTCTTTTATAGATTTCCTCCAAGGGGGCCATAGTTGCCACTCTTAGTAGGTCTGGCAACCTCCTTTCAATGTGAAACATCTATAGGGGAGGGTCGAACCGATTGTTGACAAGGTGACACGTCGCCACGGCATGCGTCGCCACACTATATAAACATCTATAGCAGCGGGTCAGACCATATTGATGGCGTAAGAGCATATTGTTGGCGTTAAACCAATGTACTGATTTCGATAGAGCATTATTTACATCACCATAATTAATTAACTGCCGTTTGAGTTTGAAAATTAAAGAGGTATCGTCAGCAAATAATACTATATCGTGATTGTCCCCTACAAGATAAGGTAAGTCATTAATATAGATTAAAAACAGGAATGGGCCAAGAATCGAGCCCTGAGGAACGCCCATTGATACTACCGATCCAGAGGAACCTTTACCATTGATCACGACTTTTTGAGTTGTGTTACTTAAATATGAAGTAATAAGTCTAAACGTCAAAATTTTAACACCGTAATGTTGTAGTTTGCTGATTAATGTCTCATGATGAACACAATCGAAAGCCTTGGAAAGATCACAGAAAATAACTAAGGCATCTTGTGAATTCTCCCAGGCATTAAAAATATATTTCAAAAGCTCAACACCGGCGTCAGATGTCGAGCGACCCCTTGTAAAACCAAATTGGTTTTTATGAAGTAATTTATTTGTATTGAAAAAAATTAACAATTGATCCAAAGTTGTTTTTTCTAAAACTTTACTGAGAGTTGGTAGTACAGAAATAGGTCTAAAATTAGCGGGGTCCAATGTACTACCAAATTTAAATAAAGGTATTACTTTACTATACTTAATTAAATCAGGAAACACACCAGAATCGATACAAGAATTGAAAATAATAGCAAGATGAGGTGCAATTAAGTCTATTATGGACGCAATAACTGTCACGGAAACCCCCCACAAATCTGCGGTTTTCTTTACATCAATGGTTTTGAAGTATTTTACAATATCTTGCGGTAATACTTTCCCAAATCTAAATTCATTTAAACAAGTATTAACATTCTGTTTGAGTAATGACTCTGCGACAGTTGGAGAAGTATTCAATTACTCTGTTGTCAAGATAGGAACGATAGGAAATGATAGGAAGAAAGATAGGAATATCAGTGAAATATTTCTCAAACACCGCTGCGACTTCTTGATTTGATTTAGTCAATTCATTGTTAATTTTTAATTGATAGTTGGAGTTACGAGGTTTTTCTTTACCGGTTTCGCTGTTAATTATACTCCACGTCATTTTAATTTTATTCTTAGCCGTCTTAATTTTGTTGCTAATATGTAACGATTTGGCTGTGGAGCAAACGCTTTTAAACATTTTAGAATAATTTATGACATATTCTTTAAAAATTTTGAATCTTTATTTTAGAATAAGTAATAAATGTCTAAATAAATGTTTTAAAACATTTATTACACGTGGAGAAGTTGCATGGAACAGCTAGCAGGAGATATTTTTTTTACATTTTCTTGTAACTAATCTTTCTAAGAGTTATTCCAAAGTTAACAAAACCTTAGTCATATCGTTCTGCAGCGTGAGCGCCATACATTGCGATGTGAACATGTCGATCTTATCGTACAGTGTCTGCTCGTCCTGCTGGTGCAGCTTCCAGAACTTCTCCTGCTCCTCCTCTAAAAACTCCGTTGTAGAGTCCACCTGTACATTATAAAATTTTATCTCGTGACGGAAAGGCCATGTCTCTTGTCACTATATACGACATATTTTATGAAAAATAATTTATAGATTTTGACTCGAAAAGCTTTCTTTTGTTTCTTTCATTTTATATGGTTTTATATTTTAATGAAAAAACGAAGCTTTATTATTACTAAATTATTATAAATATATTTAACCTAAAACTGTGGTTATGTGAGAGCGTGATCCTACCCTGATCGGGCCGACTCATTCGTATTGCAGCCATAATATAGTTACAGCGTGGCTCTAACTCTTACAAATAAATTATATATATATATATATATATATATATATATATATATATATATATATATATATATATATATATATATATAAAAATACACTTGTCCAATTCGCAATTCGAACCTGCAATAAACATTTATCAATTACGTCGCGCGATAATAAGGACAATACAACTAGGCTTGCCAACCGTCCCGGATTTTCCGGGACGTCCCGCTTCTGGGTTAATTTTGGACCGTCCCGTCGTAACCCTTTGCGGGACGCCTTTTGTCCCGGAAATCAGTGATTATATGATATTAGTATCTATCTCGTACCAACTACACCTTAGCCGTAGCTTGGATACCACTTTCAAATGCATCAGCTGAGAGAGTGTTTTCTCTCTGTGGAAATGCATGGACAGACTGCAGAAATAAGCTGTTTGTTGACCACGTCAAGGCTGAACTACGAATTAACGTTATTTTGATGAAAAATGCAGTGAATTTTGTAACCAATATGTGTTTTTTTTTAAACCAATTTGTATGTGGTGTGTTGTGTCCCGCGTGATATACCCAAGTCCCGGAAGTCGAGCTGAGTAATCCCGGAAATGCCATTTTTGGAGTTAGCAAGCCTAAATACAACTAACCTGTTTAGTTATAGTTAGAGGCCATCCGATAGCCTCCCACAGTGCCTTGAAGTCGTCATTCTCCAATGGTGTAAAAAATACATCCAGTACTTCATGATCCTGAAAGGTATTTAAGTTAGATAAATTTAGTGACACGGCTAACACAGAATCGTTTCACGGGCTAAGCGACGATAACTCATCTACATAGAATATAAAGTAACACACAAAATCGACGCAGCTGAGTACGCTGTAAATTATGTATTAACATTGCTGAAGACAAAAAATTGCAAAAAAAAATGTAAATCTGTAAATGCTTCTATTTATCATAATATATCCGAAACATGTTTATATATAAACTAGATAATACCCGTGACTTCGCCCGCATTGCTTGATATGTTAACTAAGTTTTCGTATATGCGAAGGAAAAAACATCAAGAAGGTCGCAAAAATATACTTTGCTTACAAAATCATTGTTTCTTAAAACTTTAATAACTTTATATTAAATGAAGATATCGCAATATTTTAGATAAGGGCCAAATGTCTAAGAAATAAAACTTAGAAAACCTAATTGAAATCTATCCAGTAGTTTTTCCGTGAAACAGAAACAGAAACAGAAACTTTTTTATTCAATATAGATTATAAATAATACTTATTGAAAGTCAATCTTTTGTTTGATTACCACTGGTTCGGAAAAAAGCCTCTGTCCTGGGAAGAACCAGCAAAAAACCCAGCGGGACTTTTTTTTTATAAATAACAGCTTACAATCATGATGTTACACCAATTAACAACACAACAAATTAGAAATAGCTTGGTAGCGATCACCTCATTTCCAGGGGTTATTATCATCCATAAATTCCTTAATATTATAATAACCCTTTTTATACAAACTTAGTTTAATAAAGTTTTTGAACTTTGAGCAGGTCAAATTTTGTATATTTTCTGGAATTTTGTTGTAAAAGCGTATACATCGCCCCAAGAATGAATTACTGACTCGATGGAGTCGAGTAACTGGTACTACTATAGTATGTGCCATATCGATTGAGAAAAACGGACAATGACCTCAGATATGAGCCGAGTGTCAAAAGGCGTAACTTACAAAATCTCAATTTAGATGTGATAACAATATTTAAATATTGATATTATTCCCACTTCTAGGTCAGCACATATGTTTTGTTTTTTTGTTTCTTAAATAATATTGTCTGTGGTTCCTATAAACATAGTAAAATCTTACGGTACATCGCGAAAAATGTGTTATATTTTATATTTCAATTTATGGTAAGTAACGCAGCAATTCATTTAATAACAGTTTCATATTAAAAAAATATTTGAAGCAATATAATCACCATATTGAGCTTTTGCAAATTCATCCCTTTAAAATAAACAAAACGCGCGTTACGTCAGTTCGTTCTAAAAGAAACGTGACAATGGCAGCCAGAGATGCGTCACCTTTTTTGGGCCGGTCCGCCATTTTGTTTTCATTCGTGTTCGGATAGCGCTTGCGTGTGTACGTCTCGGGTAATTCATAGCATTCATTGCATTGTTTTAGTTGAGTTTTTACTGTTAAATTTGTTATATCGTTAAGTTTTTGTTTTTTGAATCTGTTATATTAGTTTTACTGTGACGGTCGTTACTAAATCGACATGAGTTCAGGAGAATTTGGTGAAGGACCCGGTCCTTCAACATCAAGTGGAAAGAGACGTCGCCGACCCATAATAAACGTAGCAGGTACGTACAAATAGGTACAAATGCGACGACGTAGCCTTTCTATTTCTTAAAGCGCTCTTTTTATGTGACCATGTGGTATTTATTTTCTAAAACAATATGTATTTATGTGATGTAGTACTATGGTAGTATATTTTTGTCATTTATTTACAGGCCCATCTTCTGGAGCACCTTTAACGTCACCAGTAAAAAAGAGAAAACCTACCACTTTGTCGGTCGGGGAACAAGAGATTATCATTAATGTATACAAATATGTCAAAAACACCTGGCCCGAAGACGTGTATCCTTCAAACGTTAATATGGTAGAAAAGGTTTCGGAGATCTCAGGAGTCAGCAAGAGCACTATATATCGCGTATTAAGCGTGTATAGAGATTCCCATAAAATACCAGAAAAGGAAATAATTAATAAAAGAAAAAAGTCTGTAATTGACAAGTTGGACGATTTTGATAAATCGGCTATAAGAGCGAAAGTGCATCAGTTCTTTCTTGCAGGAGAATTACCGACTTTAGACAAAATTTTGCTCAGTATAAATCAAGATGACCAGTTGCCAAACTTGAGCAAAACTTCCCTGCGACGTGTGTTGCGCCATTTAAAATTCAAATATATAAAGAGAAACAGAAAAAGTGGTCTAATAGATCGCCCAGAGATAGTTCTGTGGCGTACCAGATATTTGAGAGAAATACAAATATTAAGAAACGAGGGACGTAACATTTTTTACCTTGACGAAACATGGATTAACGCAGGTCATACTATGGGAAAGGTATGGGAAGACACCACAATTGAATCTTCTCGTCAATCACGGTTAGAAGGCTACTCTACTGGCGCGAAAGCCCCTTCGGGTAAAGGAAAGCGATTAATAGTTGTACACGTTGGCAATGAAAATGGCTTTTTGGAGGGATGTGATTGGGTATTTGAATCATCATCTACTGGTGACTACCATGAGAGTATGGACGCTCTCCATTTCGAGGACTGGTTTAGAAAAGTAATAGAAAAACTGCAAAGCGGCGATGTCATAGTTATGGATAACGCTAGTTACCACTCCAGACGTTTAGAAAAAACCCCAACAATGTCTTGGCGGAAACAAAATATGCAGGAATGGCTAGAATCTAAACAGATCGCATACGTGCCCTCGGACACAAAGACCCACTTAATGGAAAAAATAAAGGCAGTTAAAGATAACTATCGAAGTTACGTCACCGACGAGATGGCAAAAGAAAAAAGCATCACAGTGGTAAGGTTACCTCCTTATCACTGTGAGCTTAACCCCATTGAACTTGTGTGGGCAGATGTGAAAGGGTACGTTGCACGAAAAAATACAACTTTCAAGTTAAAAGATGTTAAAAATTTACTTAAAGATGGTTTAACTCAAATCACGCCAGATAAATGGAAAAACTGTGTTCAGCATGTCCTTAAGGTTGAACAAAAAATGCGTGGCATGGATGATAGAATTGACCAAACTGCAGATCGCTTTATAATTAATGTTACAGATAGTTCATCAAGTGAAGATACGAGTGATGATTGCACCGAATAAAAATAAAGTTCTTATATAATATTAAAAATAAAGTTTTATCTTTTGCATAAGTACGTACTTATTCGGTGTCGTTATCACTCGAATCTTTATATGTGTTATAAATTAATGTTTTTTGTTGTTAAATGAATAAAGTACTTTATAACAATAGATGATTTTTCTTCTACAGCGATCTTTCACATAACTTTTTAATAATAGTTAATAAATATATATTATATCAATCATTATAAAAAAATCATTATAAATAAAGAAAGTACTACATATAAAATGTGCCTATATATTGAAGGTTTGTAACCCCTGGTTAAACGACCGAAAGGTCATTGTCCGTTTTTCTCAATCGATTTGGCACATACTATAGCTTGTGTCTGTTCCTAGTATTTACAGAATGAATATCACTATTTTTGTAAAACTACTTTTGTAGTGAGTGTGATACGTGATGCGCGCGCAACTGCAAACCTTATCATTTTATTTATATAGATTGGTATAAAGGTACAAGCTGCAGAATTTGTTACAATAAAATAAAAAATATATCAATATAGATATTCTTATCAGTCTTTTTTTACTTTTACCAATGGTTTGGAAAATATCCCCTGTCCTGAGAAGAAACAGCAAAACACCCTACGGAACTATTTTTTAAAGTAACATTTTACAATAACATAGCCAGGTTGCATATAGTTTTCTTTGTAAAATCTATTAATATTTTGTGATAAATAAATTTTTATTAATTAATTTATCAAGAAATAGCCCAAAAATAGTAACAACAACAACTAACCATTTTATTTATTAAGCATAATAACGGACTCGGGCCTACGTATGTCATACGTGCAGCTATATTAATTGTATAGTTGTAGCACGAATGGGTCGACTCGACCGAGGAAGGGACCACGCTCTCACAGAATACCAGCGTACAATAACAGTTTAACACTGCTGTGTTTTATATGGTGAGTGCGGAGAACCGGAGACCCTTTTTACTGGAAAAGAGGCATCCATCTTAGTCCTCACGGGTGACAAAACATCTGCATTTTGATTCTTTATTGAGCATATATGTAGATGTCTATGGGTCACAGCAACCATTTACCATCAGGTGGACTGTGCGCTAGTTTGTCACCCTATCCTATAAAAAAAATCAAGTCATACTTAAAATTTAGTAACGAAAATATGTTTAAAAAACATCATCATCGCTACAACCCTTCATACGTCCACTGCTGTACATAAGCCTCTCTCAAGTTGTGCCACTAAATGTCTCAAACGAACTAAATCACAATGTGTTCAAATGCATATCACTATTTTATCATCATCATCGTCATCGTGGTTCTACTACTATAAAGAGCCTACTCTCGGACATAAAGTGTCTAGAACGAAAGAAACAAATACTTCATTTTGGCATAAACCATTGACGTCCAACATAAGAAACAATATACAAATATATAAAAACCTGCATAAATGTAGAAAAATTATTTTGTACGTCATCATCCGTCTTGCCTAAAAATGTCAGCATTCAGCATGGTTACGCTAAACTACAACACTGATCTTCAGTGATGACTAAAGACTTGGAGATTACAATTCCAAGATCAATAAAGTAAAGGGTAAAATATATAAAGATTTCTTCACTCTGAAGAGTGTAACCACCAAACTAGGAGTAGTCAAGCATGCAAAATATTACGTACTTAAAGTACTATACATATCGATTACTACGTATGATTAAAAATTAAAAATAAAAACACAAAAAGAAACATGAAAATACTTAAAAACGAATCAGTAACTCAAATTAATGCAATAAATCATAACAATTTTCTTTAAAATTCTCTGTTGTAAGTTGCGAAGATTTGCCGTTATCGGCAATATCGGGTACGACAGATTTTGAGATGACTTCATCCATCAATCGTCATCCGCTATCAATCAAATTAAAGACTTTTATTCATCCCTTAATCGACTTTTACGGTACCTGTAAAACGATATGAGTACAGTCTCTGTTACATAATGTTACTTTTAAAAATTTTGCTAATCCACTTTTGGCAAAAAAGATGTTGCTGTCAATTTCCTGTTTGATTTCCTTCTGTCCCTTCTTACAAATCTCGGTACTAAATGTGGTAGGGGATATTTTTACACCGTCATTACAATCCTTTAAACTACGGTGATTGTTACAAATTCATAAACCAAAAATGTATTTTTAATGTTCTAATTTACAACTGGAATTTTAAAACAACCGTGAAAATTTTCTTCATATTGTCTTCCTGCGTCTTCAGCGCGAATGGAATTGACTCCATCCACTCGCGTATCTCGAATACGTGCTCGATAGTGTTGGGTTTCTCGCCCAGCTTCCTCATCACGCTCTTGTAGGCCACGATCACGTCGTCCACCTGCAGACGGATCTCCTCCGCCCACATCGTCAGAAGTGCCTTCATTATGTCGGTGCGTTTTGCCACTAAGATTTGCTATAACACGAAAATACACAAGTGATACGTTATCGTTTTGGCTAATTTTTTGTTATTGTTTTAGATTGCCTCGTCCCAGTAGTGTAATAAATACATGTACACCTAGGTTAAGTGAGGGGTAATATGGCACTACAAGAGTATAGCATAATCTCGAAAGAGTTTACCTCAAAACTAACCCTTCCCCCCTCTTTTTTGTAGTTATAGAATGGGGGTAGAAAGCGAGCACATAGCCCACCCGATGATAACAAGTTGCTGTGGCCCATCGACATTTACATCTATCCTCGATTAAGAATCGTAATGCCGATGCGTTGTCACCCCTGAGGACTAATATGGAATGCCTCGTTTCCAGCCAAAAGGGTATCCGGTTCTCTACACTCACCATACGAAACAAAGCAGCATTAAGCTGCTATTTTACGCTGATATTCTGTGAGAGCATGGTTCTTCCCTGGTCGCGCCGACCCATTCGTGCTACAACTATACTATTAATACAGCTGTATCATGGCTTTACCACGTAAAAAATATAAGCAGCAAACACGGTATCGAAAAAAAGGTGTTCAGTTATGAAACGCTTGACATTGTTTAGTGTTTAGTTTATACGATCTGTGAGTATGTCTTTGAATTCGATTTGAAGAACTTAAATAAGAATTTACAGGTCGAAAGACCAAATAGTATGAACGTTTTCTACTTCAAGGCGAACATCAATGAACAGGACACTATAAATGTTATCCTAAATCTTTTATATCTAGAATAAGTTAATCTTTTGACACGACGTAATATTAAAGAAGATAGCAAATTGAATCTTTATAATATTTTTAGAAAATATGGTAATAAGGTTTTGGAACTCCTTATCCCATTCAATTAAAAGTGCTCAATACTTAAAGTTCCAGAAACATGTTAAAGAACACTATTTGTATCTATAACCCCTCTCTCCTCATTTTATTTATGGTCATTGACCTACTTAAAGAAAGTTGTCTTTTTAGTTATTTTTTATTAATTTTCTTCTTCTGCGATGTCCGGAAGAGACAGCTATGTAGCAATGAAACCGCCTTTTGGTTTTCCCTCAATATTTGTGTATGGTTTATTTGTTATTTTTATATTTTCTTGTTGTACAATAAAGAGTATTATATTGTATTGTATAGTCATAATCGAATTTACCTTTAATGTATCGACGTTGATGGAGAATGGCCCGATACTGATATACTGTGGTAGACGCAAAATTAGATCTTGCTTGGCATCATAATGAACTTGGACCTCTTCTCTTGTTTCGGACGCTGAATGCTTCTCTTGGCGAAAGTTTCTGTTAATGTAATATTAGTATTCAGTATTTCTACGTAATACTGTTTTTTTTTTGTTAATAGCTTTTGTTATATTTGTTATCATCTAATCTGATTAGATTTTTCTTTCTTTTAGGCAACAGTAACCTAATGGCCAACATTCGAATACCCTGCTGAACCGCTCCCAACACAAGCATTTTCAACTTACTTGGATTCGTTAAAAGTGGCCCTAGCATTTTTTTAATTTTTTTTTTATAGGATTAGGGTGACAAACGAGCACACAGTCCACCTGATGGTAAGTGGTTGCTGCGGCCCATAGACATCTACATCTATCCTCTATTACAAATCAAAATGTTACGTTGTCACCCGTGAGGACTAAGATGGAATGCCTCATTTCCAGCAAAAACGGCCTCCGGCCACCTGCACTCACCAAGCGAAACGCAGAGGTAAACTTCTACTTCACGCTGGTTTTCTGTGAGGCCGTGGTACCACCTTAGTTCGAGCCCGCCCATCCGTGCGACAGCAAAAGCTGTCGCGTGGCTCTACCACTGTTAATAAAGTTAATTAGTTACCTTGCGTAAAGTAAATAATCGGCAAAGACATTTAAGTAGTGGTAGTAATAGACCGGACATCAACAACAAAATGGTCATCTGTTACTTTTGTCAAAAAATAATCCATCATCCGATCTCATCCAGCGGGTTTTGTGAGAGGCAACTTAGGGAGATACTGGGAAAATTTTGTAGCCTTTTTCTTATAGGAGAGGGGGCAAACGAGCATGCGGCTCACCTGATGGTAAGTGACTACCGCCGCCCATGAACAACTGCAACACCAGGGGAACCAGGCGAATTCCAGATTCGTTGCCGGCTTTTTAAAAAGGAGTAGCAGCCTCCTTTAGATCATCATCATCATCATCATCACAAGTCTTAACAAGTCCACTGTTGAACATGGGCCTCAAACATACGTCAAAAATATAACAGTAACAATTGATAACAGTAGGTATTATTCACAAAGTTGTCGCTCAGGTAAACTTAAGAGATGAAAACTAAACTAAACTTAAGAAATGAAAACTTAAATCAGTATATTTTTAAAAATTGCTGATGTAAATAGAAAAAAAATATTTACTCGACATACTCCTCGATGCTCAACATGAAAATATCTCGGTAACCTTCGTATTGGCGCATGTACGCCACTAGTGGTATAATCGCCTTCCTGTATGCCTTCAATAGTCTTTCTCTGTATTCCACTACATTCAGTTCCATGAGACCTGTTATCACCATAATTCTATTACGAAACTTTTAAAAGTAAAAATCAACCTAAGTACAAATTATTTAACAACTGCGTAAAGATAATTAACCAACTTTACAAGTCGCGGCACGTAAGTCTAGCGCTGAACGAAACGTGGAGGTGACGCGCACTAATTAAATTGCACGAATGCGACTGGAGAGCCAATCAGCGCGACCTATGCGCAATAAGCCTCATCGCGACTTATGCGCAATTACAGTCACCGCTAGACTTTGGTGCCGCTACGTATAATTGCGTAAAGGTAATTGGCAAGAGTCACCACGGTGTTCCAAAGAGAATTAAAAGACATCTTATTGGCTCGAACATTTATTTTTATTTCTTAAGACGTTTTCCTTCATCATTGAGAACGTGAACACAAGTGGTGTAAGTTCTTTTATACAGTTTCATATGCATTGGTGCCGCATTGCATACGGCACGTAAACGTGCTACACACGCAGCTGTCCATCCTTTATGAGCAACATGCATCAATTGCTTTATCATACTTTTCGAATAACAGTTTTGGCAATACCGGCGAGAATCGAATAATAATTACTCACATATTATGAAATAAACAAACTTTTTATACAATATAGATTATATATAATACTTATTGAAAGTCACTCTTTTGTTAAATACCACTGGTTGGGAAAAAAACCTCTGTCCTGGGAAGAATCAGCAAGAAAACCAGTGGGACTTTTTATTTAAATAACAGCTTACAGTCATCTATTCTATGTTACACAATTAACCACATAAAACAAATTAGAAATAGCTTGGTAGCGATCACCACATTCCCAGAGGTCATTTTCATCCATAAATTCCTTAATATTATAATAACCCTTTTTATACAAACTTTGTTTAATGAGGTTTTTGAACTTTGAGCAGGTCAAATTTTGTATATTTTCTGGGATTTTGTTGTAAAAGCATATACATCGCCCCAAGAATTAATTACTGACTCGGTGGAGTCGATTAACTGGTACTACTAGCTTATGTCTGTTCCTAGTATTTACAGAATGAATATCACTTATTTTTGTATAACTTCTTTTATTTCTGTGTACGTACATTACATTTTCATAAATGAATTAAGAGGCCAAAATTAATATTTTTTTTATAGGATAAGGGTGACAAACGAGCACACAGTCCACCTGATGGTAAGTGGTTGCTGCGGCCCATTCACATCTACATCTATCCTCGTTTGCGAATCAAAATGCAGATGCGTTGTCACCCGTGAGGACTAAGATGGAATGCCTCATTTCCAGTAAAAAGGGCCTCCGGCCACCTGCACTCACCAAGCGAAACGCAGAGGTAAATCTCTACTTCACGCTGGTATTCTGTGAGGTCGTGGTACCACCCCGGTTCGAGCCGGCCCATCCGTGCGACAGCAAAAGCTGCCGCCTGGCTCCTCTGCGTTTCGCTTGGTGAGTGCAGGTGGCCGGAGGCCCCTTTTACGGTGTATCAGGCGAGTGGCCTGATACACCTTTTTCGTCAGACGTTCTTCATTCATTCTCTCGACATGGTCAAAGTATCTCAGCATACCTTTCTCAATTTTTGTCACTACATCTTCTTCCAGATCACAACGTTTCCTTATCTCACTATTTCTTATTCTGTCACCACCACTAGGAACACCTTTGAAGTATAACCAATTTCATAAAAGAAACATCAAAATTGGTTCACAATCGGCGAAGATATCGAGTAACATACATAAAAAAACATATACTCGAATTGAGAACCTCTCCTTTTTGAAGTCGGTTAAAAAGAGTATTTTATTAAAACAGATGCATAACGATTACCTATAGATGTAAGAAACAACTCCTTATCAAAAACCAGCCCCGTCATTATCATTGGATGCACTTGAGGGATGAAATGACAACGATATAACATCTCACGGAATAAACGCTGAATAACTATCTGCAAAAAGATATAAATATAAGTAATTTAGTTACATCAAATCAAAGAGTAGCTTAGGAGCGCTATGGGGAGCTAAGCGTTCCCGAACCCGAGCCTACATAATCAGCAGCTGCGTTGACGATCACTAGACCCACGAGGCAGTCAATAATTATAATAATAATGAGATGGGAGGGACAGGGAGCACACAGTCCACCTGATGGTAAGTGGTAGCTGCGGACCATAGATATTTACATCTATCCTCGATTACGAATCAAAATGCAGATGCGTTGTCACCGATGAGGACTAAGATGGAATGCCTCATTTCCAGGGTCTCCGGTTCTCTACACTCACCATACGAAACACAGCGGCATTAAGCTGCTATTTTACGTTGGTTATCCGTGAGAGTGTGGTCCTTCCCCGTTCGAGCCGACCCATTCGTGCTACAACTATACTACTAATATAGCTGCAGCATGGCTCTACCACGTACAACATTAATTTAATAAAAATCCGGCAAGCCTCACCTCAAACTGCTCCGGCGGTGTAGTATAGTAGGGTCCGTCGGCGTTCATCATTAGATGGAAATAGAACAACGTAGGAGACTGGGAGCGGAAGGGCGAGTTGATGAGATCATTCGAGTCCCACTCGTAGTCGTCCTCGCACCAGTAAGTACAGAGACACGGCGTCTCGCATAGGTTCACAAACATTGACATCGATTGTTCTATACAATAGCGTAGTGCATACTGCAAATTTGGAAATCACATGATTCAGAAAACTGATATCATTGTCATCATTAGTGATAGTAAAACGATTAATAAGTTTAATAATAAAGATAATTGACGGCTCCGTGGCGCAGTGGCTTAACAATGAGTTGATGCGCCGGGGGCCGCGGGTTCGAATCCCGCACGGAACATGTATTTGTATGGCCTACAAATAATTGTTCCGGGTTTGGATGTTTGTCCTCGTGCAATCTATGTTTCTAAACTGCCTCCACAATAAAGGAGAAAATTCAAGTGTGGGGGTAACGTTTATTAAAAAAAAAAACAAAAAAAATAAGTTTATTAATAAAAATAAGGTTGAGTTCCAGTGAAGAATTAAAGATTAAACTGATCTCTAATATATTACTTGTAGCCCATAGACATCTATATTTATCCTCAATTAAGAATCAAAACGCAGGTACGTTGTCAACCCTGGGGACTGAGATGGAATGCATCGTTTCCAGTAACGGTCTCCGGTTCTCTACACTTACCATACGAAACACAGCAGCATTTAGCTGCTATTTTACGCTGGTTCTACCCCAGTCGAGCCAATCCATTCGTGCTACCACCACACTATAGCTGCAGCGTGGCTCTTCTACCACATAAAGTATGTATGTCCATTTTTTTCGTTACTAATTTAATTAGATTGATTGAATTAGACGCAAATGAATGACAAAAAATCACCTGCATTCGAAAACGAACGAGCTGCATGAATCGACACAATTTGCTGACCTCGTAGAACTGCCACTTCTTTTCGTATATATTGAACCAACTGTGGATGACATGAAGATGATGACAAATTAGGTGTAAAGTTCCAAGGTTTTTTTTTATAGAATAAGAATGACAATTGAGCACACTGTCCACCTAATCGTAAGTGGTTGCTGTGGCCCATAGACATCTACATCTATCTTTGTTTACGAATTAAAATGCAGATGCGTTGACAGCCATGAGGACTAAGATATAATTCCCCTTTTCCAGTAAAAAGGGTATCCGGTTCTCTACACTCACCATGAAACATAGCAGCATTAAGCTGCTATTTTACGCTGGTATTCTGTGAGAGCGTGGTCCCTCCCCGGTCGAGTCGACCCATTCGTGCTATAACTATACTACTAATATAGCTGCAGCATGGCTCTACCACGTATTGTATCGTAGGTGTCAAATAAGGAGACGTGTATCTTAGACTAGGAGTTTAATAAGTATTCTTTAATTTATTCTACTGAGTACATAAGTTGAACTTCGCTATTTCCATAATATTTTTCTTAATTTTCGCAGATATACGCTGATCTTCTTTAAAAATAATAATATTATGGCTTCTTTTCGCGTCTCAGTTTTTGAGTTTGTCTCATCCGGTTTTGTGTCAATTCAGTAAATAGTTATTGAAATATTTTTGTTAACAATATATTTTTTATTAAAACCATTTTTGCAGGCCGTGGCGGTGCGTTTGCACTGTCGCAGCGCTTCGCCTGGCAGGGTCGCCACGTAATGTTAGAAAGCGTTAATGAGAAGGATACGACGTGTTGCTTCTTCTGTCTTTAATTATACTACTCTTTATTATAAACCTAGCTTTAATATATACTTATTGTTGTGGTGGCTATACTACACAGGTAACATTATAGAGCCATTAAATAAACGTGTCAAATGCTTTAAGTAATTCGTTTTTTATTACTTTAGGGTAGAAAAAATATTAAAATAAAATCAGCCCACTAATCAAATGAACGATCCATCATAACAGGGTAATGTAACGCATGAACTATGTAGCTGTATGAAGTATTCATTTTGATATATTTAATTTCTCCCAGAGTTGACTGGCACGGAATTCCATTAGGATTTAAGTACGCCCTTGGTAACCCTTAGTTAAGGTGATAACTGTTACCGTTACCATTATTGCCAAACAAAAATCCAATACTAAACATATGTAGGCCTCATATATATGCCATAGTGGTCATGTTTGGCAGACGGGTTTTACGACGGGTTTGACGGGTTGTGTTTTTTTTGTTATTAGGAAGACGCTGCTGCCAACCTACTGGTTTCTTTCCCTCTGTTGCCTCCTATGACACCCACGGCACGATATTGGGGAGTAGATATTCTTACACGCAGCACAGTTAAATAAATAAAATAAATATTGACTGACACATGAAAGAGCCATGCTGCAGCTATATAATGGTTATAGTACGAATGGGTCGGCTCGACCGGGTAAGAACCATCCCACAGAACACTAACGTAAAATAGCAGCTAAATGTTTGCGTGTTTCTTATGGTAGAAACCGGAGAGCAGAACCCTTTTTACTGGAAACGTGGTATTCCATCTTAGGATTCAGGGGTGACAGCGCGTCTGTATTTTTAATTGTAATCGAGGATAGACGAAGATGTCTATGGGCGACAACATCTACTCCTCAGGTGGACTGCATGCTGATGTGTCACCCGTATTCTATAAAAAAGACCTTTTGTCAATCTACCTCATTCAACTTACCCCTTTCCAACGTCCCTAAATGACATCCTAATAGCATGAGCTGTATTGTTTAACCAAGTTATGGTTAGATACTTCAGCATCTGTAATGAAAATTTTGCATTTTAAGGTATCTGCTCACTACATCGGCTCATTCTATGAATGTGCTATGAACGTATCAGACATGAAAAAAAAATACTATAGTCACAACTACGCCCGCACATAACACGTATCTTACAACAGCTCTTCAGTCCACTGCTGAACAGTGGTAGAGCCAGGCGGCAGCTTTCGATGTCGCATGGATGGGCCAGCTCGAACCGGGGTGGTACCACGACCTCACAGAATACCAGCGTGAAGTAGAGGTTTACCTCTGCATTTCGCTTGGTGAGTGCAGGTGGCCGGAGGCCCTTTTTACTAGAAATGAGGCATTCCATCCTAGTCCTCACGGGTGAAAACGCATCTACATTTTGATCTGTAACAGAGGATAGATGTAGATGTCTATGGGCCGCAGCAACCACTTACCATCAGGTGGACTGTGTGCTCGTTTTTCACCCTTATTCTATAAAAAAAAAGAACATAGCATTACCTCATAGATTGCTTTAAAGTACGGTCCGGAGCCACCTGCATCCATCGAACACCTGCGTGTTTGATCAGGTCGCCACTCCATCTAGCCCACCACTGTGCATGCTAGTACAAGGTTGCCACTCGAACGCTTTCTTCCCCATCGGCTATCGGTTCTTTGAGCTATATGTCCGACCCATTGCCACCTCGACTTACTCGTCCGCTGGGCTGGATTTTCTCTTATTCTTCTGCGGTGACCTCATCACGAACTTTGTTCTGCAGAGCAATTCCGAGCATAGACCTTTTCATCGCACCGACAAGCGGCCGACGACGACGACCTTGAGCATGCTCGTAAGGTCAGTAGTGAAGGACCATGTTTCTAGTGCGTAAATCATCACCGTTTATAGCTTATCATCCCCTTTTAAAATGTGTACGACTAGAATACCTACCTGTTCAGTTGGTTGTAGCACATTTTGCTTAGAAGGATAAATCAGGACGAGCTTAGTGTTAATGCTGTTAAAAATTATTTATATTAAATTACCTAAACGATTAGAAAATTATCTGCAAGTCTCACCGTGTATTGGCGGTGTAACAATATCCACTACCCCATATCATTCCATGGGTGTCGTAAGACATCTATATTAATCTTCGATTAAGAATCAAAATGCAGATGCGTTGTCACCCCTGAGGACTACGATGGAATGCCTCGTTTCTAGTAAAAGGGGTTTCTTATAATTTTTTTTTCACCATTATATACTTAGCCTATATTACTTATTCTGAACTGGCGGGTTATTGCAAAAACAACCTTGTATAGTCTGTAATGGATGGAATGGATCTGTAAGGTGTACGAGCAATGATTCCTATTATTTTGGGCATCGGAGCACTGAGCTCATTAAGAACGAACAGTCATGGCATGCTACGGTGACGGAACTGTCTTGTAGAAAATGAAAGATTTGAACGTTAAAGGGACCTTTTGTGTACAAAAAGAGATTTTAAACTACCATTTGTGTGCAATGCTGCTGAGCCGCATCAAATTCAGCGAGTCCCACATTTCTGCCGTAGTTCGTCGTAAAGAACAACATTGATTCCACCTGTAAAATAAAGCTATTTAAGAAAATATTTATCAAAAATATTAACCTCAAGACTTAACTATAACCATAAGTACAGAAAGTATAGTTTTTTTTTTCGATGTAACAGATGTGTGTGTATTATTTAGTGTATTAACGAGTGTAAAAATTAAAAAATTTGAACAACCGACTTTAATACAACTTTTTATAAGGATAACTCAAATACTACTGGAGCAAATACAAAGAGGAGATGGCCTAAGCAACTGTGCACTGTGAATGTGTGTCCTGACGTTATCACAGTGGGCATGGCTTCAATTAGTATACTGTAAGCGTTCGTCCTGTGCGCTTAAGTGTCGAAAATCGCAAATCGGTGTATTTTCGTAGTATTAAGAAGAAAAGGATGAAGTGTTGTGTTTTATTGTGTAAAAACCACACAAAAAGACGCTCGGATGCTATGAATGACATCACATTTATTTTTGTAAGTAATTTTATACCCAACTTATTAAAATAGTTATATAACATTTCAGTAGCCCATACATTTTCTGCCGTTACTGCTGTTTGCGGGGCCCCGGTTCTTTAGTCATCTTTAAGGTTAATTTTCCCCTTTTGAATTCAGCAAACTGTCTAAAAATTGTTGCGCGTGATGGAGCTGAGTCCTTTAAGGCTGATTGTAACCGTTGTAAACTTAACTGTTCGGTTAAACCAAATTTAAAATCCTAATATATCATAGCGCGCAAATGTTCACGGTTAAGATCCATCGTTTTACATGAAAAGCGTTGCAAGAAAATTAGTAGAACTTTGTTTTTTTTAATATTGAGCAATTGGCTTATGGCATTAAGTTATATGTACTACGTACTAGAGAAGCCATTCCGAACATTGACTATGTTCAACTGAACTGTAGTGCAATCCGTACAAACTAAATATTGCGTAAATTGAAAATTTGTGAATTCTATAAAAATAATAATTATTACATTTTATTTAGAAATATAACATGTTTGTTCAGATGAAATTAAGATATTTTATATTAAATTCTTATATTTATTTTATATTAATATCTTATTTTATATCAAACTAGCTGACCAGGCAGACGTTTTTCTGCTCTTTCCGACGACCATGATGTGTCCTAAAAAATCCTTAAATTCACAATAAAAAAAATTGAAGGTCACTTATCGGGATAAAAACTATCCTATCTCTCAAGTTGGACCAAATCGCACACATTGTAAAACATTTCATTGAAATCAGTTCAGTAGTTTAGGAGTCCATCGCGGACAAACAACGTGACACGTACTTTTTATATATAAAGATTAATGTCTTCGCGCATGCGAAAACATAGAGTATGACACAGTTTTTGTTTAAAATGGCTTCTCTAGTACGTACTACGTAGTACATATAACTTAATGGCTTATGGAATTCTATTTTTAAATAAATTTGTTTATTAGAAACATATAACACGGGTGCGTTCCATTTTTAAATTTTGAGTTTGCGGTCTCCAACAAGACTGCTAAACGTATCAACTATGTTAAATATCCCCTATGTAAAGCAATCTATGTGGAAGCCTATGTTTGGTAGTGGACTTTGATAGTGCGGGTCCGTTAAAAAAAATCTGTCGCATTCCGTTTCAAATCGAAATCAGAGTATTTTTTATTCAGGATATACATGTCTAATTAAAAATAACAAAGTAAACAACATTAAGGCGAAAAATCGCATTTTTTTAATCTGAACAATCTGTCAAGTCTGGAATTAAGTTTTTTTTTATAGGATGGAGCCTGAAGAGGACCTGATGGATACTGTGCCCATAGACATCTACATTTATCTTCAATTAAGAATCAAAATGCAGATGCGTTGTCACCCGTGAGGGCTAAGATGGAATGCCTCCTTTCCAGTAAAAAGGGTCTCCGGTTCTCTACACTCACCATACGAAACACAGCAGTATTAAACTGCTATTTTACGCTAGTATTCTGTGAGAAGTTGATGCAAGCTATTGGCATTAAATCTTGGAGGTGGTCATCGGTGAGACTAGATCGAAATTTGTTTTAAATGTATTTGTAATGTAATAAAAAATGTATAAATACGCACCTTGAGACACTCTTCAACGACCATATGTATGCATGAAACGGACTCGGTGAAGACGTACAAAGAGTACCACTGGTTATATTTTAGACGACCGAGGAAGTCCTCCATGACACATTGCAGTCGTCCTGAGGAAGTAGCAACAAGTTTCGTTACTTAAAAATAAAATACCAAGATTTGACCATTTCACTGTAGATTTCAACCATTTCTATATCTATATCTATAAATCTAAACAAATAAATAAGTTAATAGTTAATTGAAGTTCATAATGTGAAAATAACATCTTTTTACTAAATACATATGAATATAAAACTTTTACTTTTACGGAACTTTTTACAAAAAAACAATTTAAATTATTTTTGTTTTATCTATCTGTCTGTCTATCTGTCTGTCTGTTTGTTTGTTCTGGCTAATCTCCTAAATGGCTGAACCGATTTTGACAGGACTTTCACTGACAGATTTATAATATTATAATGAGTAACTTAGGCTACTTTTAATTTAGAAAAACAATTAGGGTTTCGCACAAAAAATCAAACCGCAATACGCCGATGAAGTCACGGGAAACAGTTAGTATCTGAATAATACATTAAGGAATTTCCAAATGACGATATAGCAATTATGTCAACAAAATATAAGAGTACAATAACTTCCATTAGCCGTTAACAATGAACTTTTTGACTTCACCATGAAGATAACTAAAAAAATGAAAAAATCTAAATCTATTTTTAAACTATTATAAGCTAGTCCTTGACTACTATGCCACCTGATGATAAGTGTTGATGTAGCTGAAGATAGAAAAACGCAGTGACTTAACAAAAGCCACATTGTAATCGGATGAAAAGCCAGACGCTGGCAAATGTTCCGGTCTGAAGAATAGTACCAGTATAATTACAGGTCTTAGTCCAAAGATGTGACAAGGTGTAGCGAGTAGGCAAGTATACTTGCACATCTAAAGGCTCCACATAGTACGATCCGTGACGTCATTGTGGCGTGACCTATGACGACTACTCACCGCCGCGATGCACCGCTATGCACTGCCCACCGGTGCGCTTGACCCCGCTTTCACAAGATCGACGCATACGCATATTTTGTTCGTACGACGCGCGACGAGGACAAGCGACTACGCACCGTTCACATGATTCATTTTTTACTAATGTTTGAGAAGTCCTTATTGACTAAAGATCTTCAGTAGCGTTTACCGCTAAAAAGGACCCCTTTGTCGTATCTCCTCAGTTTCAAGGCAATCCCTTTGCTGCCTCAGCTAGCATCAGAATCCTCGGCGTCGACATATCGAATAGTGTGCAGTTCCGTGGTCACTTGGAAGGGAAGGCCAAATTGACCTCTAAAAAGCTTGGCGTGCTCAGCATAGCGAGACAGTATTTCATGCCGGCACATCGCTTGTAACTTTACAAAGCTCAAGTTCGGTCTCACATGGAATACTGTTCTCATCTCTGGGCCGGGACTACCCAATGCCAGCTCCTTCCACTTGACCATATTCAGCGTAGAGCGTTTCGAATCGTTGACGACCGAGTTCTAATTGGCTCGATACACAGCCACTATTGCCACTGTGTGGCACTGTGGCCACTGTGTGGCACTCTCTCAATTTTCTATCGAATTTACCACGGTGAGTGCTCTGAGGAATTGTTCCAATTAATTCCAGCCGCCAAATTTCACGAAAACACATAGCGTCAAAATTCACGATACCACGAGTCCACGACTGTGCATTTTACTAGGAGTTTTCTTCCTCGTACAACTTCTCTGTGGAATTGTTTACAACCGGCGAATTTTCCGGACCGATACGACTTAGGAACCTTCAAGAAAAGAGCTTACACCTTTCTAAAAGGCCGGCAACGCATCTGCAATTCCCCTGGTGTTGCGGTTGTTCATGGGCGGCGATAGTAACTTACCATCAGGTGAGCTGCATGCTCATTTGCCCTCTTCTATAAAAAAAAAATTCGCTCAGTTCGGATCTCCAGAGAGGAGTGACAGGGCTCATTCGAATAGTGCTAGTAGATCGTACGATGTCGAGCGTTTAGACGTGCGAGTTTACTTGCCTACTCGCTATAAAGGCATCTGTAGCCTTCTTTATTTGATATTGATCGCAGGTATCCATGGACTGCAATAGCCACTTATACTCAGGTAAGGTCGTCACTTAATTTTTTCATTGGACAAGAAAGGAGTGAAATATATAAAGGTATTTCACTCCTTTTTTGACGACAACAAAAGTGGAGACTAGCCGAGCGTCTGGTTGTCCGATGGTGGAAAAGAAAGGAAGAAATTAAATTGTGCAATTCCTGCGCATGCTTTCCGAAATGTATTCAGTAGAACACCAAAATGATGGCTCCTCTGCGCCTGTGCTTGTGACTGGTAAGATTAGCTTACCAGATTCAGATCACCAATAAGCCTCTTAGCACGCCTTTCCATTGAGGCCAAAACTGCTAGGTGGGATTTTTTTAGCATTAGCCATACTGATGTATGGCTAATGCTAAAAACGTGCACGACCAAAATAAAGTTGTATATAGTGTAAGTAGCTGTACTAGTGTAAATTACCACTGTACCTTTGCAAGGACACCCTGGACTCAATGAACAGGCTAAAGTTCATTTTGAAGAAAATATCTACAAAGAACAACTGAAGGTGATCGGTTTATTTCAATTTTGGAAATAAGGGGCCAAGTTGAGCTGGAATTTTTTGCGGTAAAGCAACACGCTCTTATTTTGGAGGCGTTAAATCTCACAAGATCAATCGCCCCATGGACCCACGAACTTCGAGTACGCGACCCCAACTTTACCATTAGACTACTGTCGCTTTAACATTTAATGTTAATCTAAGCATTGGCGACAAACCAAATGGACTCCATTTCTTGTGCAGGCGTCCATAGATTGCAGTATCCATTTACTATCAGATAGACTTGCGTTAGTTACTTAAATAAGTACTATTAAAAAAAAGAATGAATATAATTATATAATCATCTCGTTACATCGCCCGCATTTTAAGCTAGACATATATGCGGCAGCAGAAACTTGTGATGCTTCTCTCATCACTAGTCTATGAAACTTGGGTTCAATGTTTAGGACCACTTTACCGTCACAAATTCTCCTTTTCTGAATAAATCCTTTTGCAGATGCATTGTCGCCCCTGAGGACTACAATGGAATACCTTGTTTCCACTCAAAAGAGCCTCCTCTACACTCACTATACAAAGAAAAGCTCCATTAATCTGGTATTTTACGCTGATATTATGTGATAGCGTGGTCCTTCCCCAGTCAAGCCGACGCATTTGTGATATATTTTGTGACCTTTCCAATACTTACGAAAATTTAATGTATGGTCACAAAAACAAAGGTAGTTTTAGTAAAAAAAGTGATATACATTCTGTAAACACTAGGAACAAACACAAGCTAGTAATACAAGTTTCTCGACTCCACAGAGTCAGTAATTCATTCTTGGGGCAATGTACAAATACGCTATTACAACAAGGTCCCGGAAAGTGTACACGCTCTCTCTATTACGAAGTTTAAATGTTTTGTTAAGCTGAAACTGTATGAAAAGGGTTATTATAGTATAAATGAATACATGATTGATAATAACCCCTGGGAATGAGGGGGTCGCTTCCAAGCAGTTTCTAAAATAATTTTTTAATAATGATTTCTTATATTTACGCGAACACTACACATTTAAATAAAACTAATTTTACGGATTTTATCGCGTATATTAACTTATTTTTATCTTCCCGACGTTTCGGGTGCTTTCCAGCACCCGTGATCACGGGGGACTGAGGTGTTTGACGTCCTGTTGTCATAGTTAGCCCGGCTACCTTCAGATTTTTAATATTAATTTTTGGTTCGATTTACGCAGAATGAGCTTACAGTATCTTGAGGTCTAGCAGTGGTATACTTGGGTTTGGATTTGATTTTATTAATTATGGGATCCCAAGCAGATGGCAGCACCCATCCATCTTCTCTATTGAAATTAGGATGTTTTTTTATTTCAATAGCCTCGCGAATCATCCTTGGGAGGAATCGGTGTTCTTTTGCGAGGATTTGTGGTCTATCAAATCTAATGTAATGGCGGGGCCGATCTTGAACATGTTCACAAACTGCAGACTTCCCGATACGTCGGTGCTTCACGTCAGCTATATGTTCTTTAACGCGGGTTTTTATAGATCTTTTTGTTTGTCCTATTTCCTATGTTGATGTTTTAGTCATCCGTAATCCTGATAACACTATTGGGCATACTGTGTACAGAAAAAATGCCCATACCGACCGATATTTAAATGGTGATTCGCACCATCATCCTTCACAGTTAGCTACCGTGGGAAAATCTTTGTTTCAGAGAGCACGAGGGATCTGTGACAGAAAACATCTGGCCGCCGAGCTTCAGCACGTCGAGCAAGTACTGCAAGACAACAATCTTCGGGTCCCGCGTCTACGTCACAGTGACCGAGTGAAGCCAGCCACAGTCGAGCGTGTGCCTGCTGTACTACCCTATGTCAGAGGAGTCACAGACAAATTTGGCTACATCTTGAAGCGAGCTTCCATTAAAACATACTTCAAGCCGCTGAAGAAGATTGGTCAATTTTTACCATCCGTCAAGTGTCATATCCCTCTACAAGATGCAGGAGTGTACAAGCTGGATTGTGAATGTGGTCTCTCGTACATAGGACAAACAAAAATATCTATAAAAACCCGCGTTAAAGAACATATAGCTGACGTGAAGCACCGACGTATCGGTAAGTCTGCAGTTTGTGAACATGTTCAAGATCGGCCCCGCCATTACATTAGATTTGATAGACCACAAATCCTCGCAAAAGAACACCGATTCCTCCCAAGGATGATTCGCGAGGCTATTGAAATTAAAAAACATCCTAATTTCAATAGAGAAGATGGATGGGTGCTGCCATCTGCTTGGGATCCCATAATTAATAAAATCAAATCCAAACCCAAGTATACCACTGCTAGACCTCAAGATACTGTAAGCTCATTCTGCGTAAATCGAACCAAAAATTAATATTAACAAACTGAAGGTAGCCGGGCTAACTATGACAGCAGGACGTCAAACACCTCAGTCCCCCATGACCACGGGTGCTGGAAAGCACCCGAAACGTCGGGAAGATAAAAATAAGTTAATATACGCGATAAAATCCGTAAAATTAGTTTTAATTAAATTTTTAATAGTTCATAATCATTTATATAGTAAAAAATATTTAAAAAAAAGTCCCGCTGGGATTCTTGCTGGTTCTTCCCAGGACAGAGGGTTTTTTCGAACCAGTGGTAAAGTAAAAAATTACTTTCAATAAGAATTACACATATAATGTATATTGAATAAAAAAATATTTTATTCTATTCTATTCTATAACCATAATATTGCTGCAGCATGGCTCCACCACTTTTTAACCCATTCACTGTCCCATGCACTACATATAGTTCATTGCTATTGTCTTACTATTGTATCTGAAAATCCAACAACAAAAAAAACTAGTTACCATCAAGCGAACTGTTAGTTCGTTTCTCGCTTCGGTTTTATAAATAGACCGTCAGAAGTAGAATCAGCAGGTTGCACTTGCACCTCGTGTAATCTGTAAGATGACACTAAATTATATTACCGTATTCGGGCACCGGGGGCTCGTACTGCTTGGACGGCGGTCGAATAAAGTTATACATTTCAGGGTATTTCCTTATCATAAAAATCATCTTCAATTTTCCTTCCATTTTTCTGTATAATAGCTCCGCCTGAACGCAAAGAAAGATCCATTTAATCACTGTCCAAGACCTGCATTGAACTTAACAACCAAAGCAAAGCTCACCTTCTTCTTTTTTTCATTAGCCTGTAACAGTCCACAGTTGGGCATGGGCCTCTTCCAGAGAGAGAGAGAGAGAGAGAGAGAGAGAGAGGGAGAGAGAGAGAATTTGCCTTTATCGTCACGCTCGGCAGATGTATTTCCGAACTCAGTACCAAACGTGAGCAACTTTGATGCTGCTGCCCATTGCCGGTCTGGTTATTATACGCCAGGCGTTAGCGAGATGGATACCGCTGTCTGTCTAACAGGAGTTAGATCGCACAAGGAGTTGGGAAAGAACGGGCCCCTGAGAAACAGAAGAAGAACAAAAGAAGAGAACAATATTAAGAGGTGACTGTGTCACAGACACAGGATTATTGTGTCCGAGTGAATGCGCAAGCACAAGTGAACTCTCCATTCCCTTACTCTCATAGTCCGATGGTACAGCTGTCCGACATGATCGGAGAGAGATCAGGCGCAGGGCCGGCTTTATGTGCATTTCCGTCGTTTACGACTACCAGATCAACGAAGCAGCCACCTCTTACGACACCCACGGAGCGAAATGGGGTGATTTATTTTCTTCCGCCATCACTGTATGGCTGTTCAAATCACTGTTGTATTCTAAAATCATTAAACTGTTAGTAAATTTTTATCATCATAACCCTCGCACCTCGTTCTTAAGTTTATTCAAATGATCCTGATCCACTTCTTTCGCCTGCCTGTGTATTCGTACCATCTCCAATATCTTGGGCAAATAATGCAGTGGAATACGCGGTAGCCCGTGAAGGATCATACAATCCAAATATAAGTAGAACCTGTCACGAAATTAAATGATATAATATGATATGCGCTTTGTAGAAGCACTGCTTATTAAAATTGATACAGGAATATCGTAATATGAAAAGTAGAGCACACCCACACCGGATGACATATTTAAGTTTGGCGATTTTTATGGCTGCAGCTCCAATAGACTGTCGTTGTGAAAGAACCACGGGGACAGAATATCAGCATTAAATAGAAACGTAATTCTATATTATGTACGATAAGATACTAGAAACGAAAACCGGTAACCCTTTTTGCTGTTAACAAGGTATTCCTTTGTGGTGACAACGTATCTACAGATTGATCTACATGGCACTTTCATCCAGGATTGACATAGGAGTCTGAAGGCCACAGTATCTACTCATCAGGTGGACTGTGTGTTCGTTTATTACCATTACTTCTATCAAATTCCGTATATTTTGTTTTATTCTTTTGTTGTTGGTCGACCCATGCTGCAGCTATATTCATGGTTGTAGCACAAATGGATAGGCTCAACCAGGCAAACACCACACTCTCAAAGAAGATCGGCTTCAAATAGCGGCTTAACCCTGCTGTATTTCGTATGGTGTGCGTAAAGAACCGAAGACCCTTTTTACTGGATACGATGCATTCGGCGTTTTAATTCTTATTCGAAGATAGATGTAGATGTTTACGCGCCAGAGTATCCACTTAACATTAGGTGAACAGTGTGCTCGTTTCGGACCTTTGTTCTATTAAAAAAAATGTGTAGTATTCGCTTAAATATAACAAATCATTAGGTCAACCTTAAATTGTTTTCGACCTCGTTGCGTAGATCGACAGCGAACTTGACTCGCTGAGCAAAGTTCTCCGGGTCGTCAGCTTTGAACATCAACCGCACACGTGGGATGCTAGTGTTTAAAAGATTATGATCACCTTAATATTTGTGTTTATACGTGGTAGAGCCACGCTGCAACTATATTATGGTTGCAGCATGAATGGGTCGACTCGACCCAGAGAATACTAGCGTAAAATAGCAGCTTAACGCTGCTGTGTTTCGTAGGGTGAGTGTAAGAACCGGAGACCCTTTTTACTGGAAAGGAGACATTAAATCCTCAGGGGTGATAATGTATCTGTATTTTGATTCTCAATCGAGGATAGATGTAAATTTAAATATGCTACAGCATCCACTTATCATCGATTGGACTGTGTGCCCATTTTTCACCCTTATTCTTTAAAAAAAACATAAATATACTAATACGTTTAATGGATGACTATACTGATAAGTTTGATGGTTTGTGGCATTCCTTTGGGGAAGCCTATGATCAGCAACGAACTTGTGAAGGGCTGTAATGATAATTATGGGGAACGGATTACAGTCGCGTGTTTTTCATCATTCATCATCATCATTACAGCCCTTCACAAGTCCACTGGTGAACATAGGCCTCCTCCAAAAAAAGCTACAAAGCACGATCTTGAGCCACCTGCATCCATCGACTTCCTGCATATCTTACCAGGTCGTCACTCCATCTAGTGGTGGGACGCCCTACATTTCGTCTACTGGTACGAGGCTGCCACTCAAGAACCATGTGGCGGCGCTGTCGTCGCACCACAAGCGAAATACATCGAAGCCTAAATCGCGCCAACAAAGTTCCGAAGTTAAAGCAGCATAATATATAGAATAGCTCCAAACTACCAACTGGAGCGTTGGTCGCTCCCCGGGTAGAACACCTTGCCCGGCGGGAGATCTCCCCTTTTCCTTCCACCCGCCACAACCATTTTTCCCCACCGGTTGTCGGTTTTTCGAGCTATATGGCTGGCCCATTTCCACTTCAGCTTACAAATCTTTTGACCTATGTCGTTCACTCTAGTCCTACTGCGGATATTCTTATTTCTAGGTTTATCACGCAAGGAAACCCCGAGCATAGCAGTCTCCATAGCTCGCTGAACAACCATGAGCGTCCTCATATAGCCAGCAGTGAAGGACCACGTCTCAAATCCATAAGTCCTCACTTGCAACACGTATTGGTTGTATAATCTCAGTTTTCAGGTTTTGAGATATACCTTGTGTACCTCCCGCAGTGGAGGGTATTCATGAGGATTTGCTCATGATAAAAAGACCAGCGATTGATTAAAACGGTGGTGAACAAATAGGCAAATCTAAGCTGAGCTCATTAGTATTTAGAGAGACTAGTAAACATGAAGAATAAATTTCATTCTTTAAAGTCGTTAAACTGTCTCCGAAAATAAAAATGTAACTCACATTTAAATGATGATACTTTATGTCCATAGTCACGGGAGGACTGTGGGTTGGTTGTGACAGTGCTCGGAACGTCCTTCGAGATAAAATCCGTAAAAAAAAAACTGCTTTCGTTTAAATGTGTAGTATTCGTGTAATTATAAGAAATCATAATGCAACTTCACTTGAAGCGCCGCTTTGAGCCATCCAACGCCATCACTTCCCATTTTTCAGTCTTCTTGTCATAACTGAAGATGCCCACGTTGATCCACTAAAAAATTACAAACAGAACAAAACATATTTCATGAGGATAACGTAACATAAATTTTAAATTGCAATTAATTAAATTCTATACTTGTTAGCGCCAATAAAATTACGTTTATACTTACGTGTTTACGTGGTAGAGTCATTCTGTAGCTATATTATTTGTATAGTTGTAGCACGAATGGGTCGGCTCGACCGGGGAAGGACCACGCTCTCACAGAATACCAGCGTAAAATAGCAGCTTAAAACTGCTGTGTTTCGTTTATGGTGAGTATAGAGTGAAAGCGAGGCCATTCCATCTTCCTCACGGGTGACAATGCATCTGCATTATGATTCCTAGTCGAGGATAGATGTAGATGTCTATGAGCCACTTACCATCAGGTGGACTGTGTGCTCGTTTATTCTTATCCTATAAAAATATATCTGATAAAATGTACTCATATAACGAATTTCGTAATTATGAATACAATAATTACGAAATTCGTTATATGAGTTAGTCATTTGACTTTTCGGGGTAATATGATGCCTGATTCGCCAAGCGATGAAAAAACTGTGGCCAACCTTGCTCACCACTGGTTAATCTATCAAAGGAACAACCTGTGAACCCTGTGAACCCTGTTAACAACCCACACTAATGTAATAAATTGAAAAATATAGTATTTACCTCGTACAAATTGTTCAACATATGTATAACGTCGCCTGATCCTCGGTTGGAGCCATCTTCTTTAGGGATAAATGCTAAACCAGGACATGGATACTGTTCTCCTTCAATGTTCCCCAACGACAACCACTCCTCAGGGGTCCTAGCAATTTATTTCAAATAATATATTACATATACATACTTATTAAATTATTGAAATTTTACAATTTTAAAATGATATGACATTAGTATTTTTATTCAGTTACTAGTTGTTCTCCGCGACTACGCGCGCATAGAATTAATTGCGATTGAATTTCATGGGTTTTTTTCGCAGAACTCTAATGCTTTACCCAAAATAAATGTAGCCTAAGTTACTCCTTCTAACATCAGTTATCTGCCAGTGAAAGTCCCATCCAAATCAGTTCATAGGTTTTTGCGTGATTCGCGTTCAGAGAGAAGTCGTGTTAGTGTTGGAGTTTTGTTATACTCGTAGTAACAGATAGGTAGATAGAAGATAGATAGAAGGTTTATACAAACAACGTTAAAAACAATTAGCTAAGATCCGCGTAATAAAATAAAATGAGCAGCACCTCCCGCCCTCACCACAAATCATAGTACCACTACTCCCAACACTGATACACTTGGAAAAACACACCACCGCCGATAATACGACACGTATTTCGCCTCTACACGAGGCATCCTTAGGTAAAGTAGAGAGAGGGCGGGAGGTGTTCTTCAAACTAGGTAAGATACATAATTTTATTGTATAACGCGGATGTTGGCTAAATAATTTCTAATATCTTTAATCAAGATGGTAAACATTTAAATAAAAATAGTTTTACGGATTTTACCGCGTGTACTAACTTATTTTATATTCCCGACGTTTCGAGTACTTTACAGCACCCATGGTCACGGGGGGCACTGAGGTGTTTGACGTCCCGATGTCATAATTTAACCACGGCTACGTCCAGATTAAAAATTATTAATTTTTGTTCCGATCTACGCAGTGTGAACTTACAGTATGTTGAAGTCAAGCAGTTGTATGCTTGGGTTGGGATTTAATTTTATTAATTATAGAATCCCAAGCAGATGGTAGTACCCAGCCATCTGCACTATTGAAATTAGGATGTTTTTTTTTTCAATAACCTCGCGAATCATCCTTGGAAGGAATCGGTGTTCGTTAGCGAGGATTTGTGGTCTATTAAAACTCACTTCAGTCTTCAAAACAGACTTCCTGGAGCGTCGATTCTTCACATCAGCTATGTGTTGTTGTAAAACTAGTTTTATTTAAATGTGTAGTGTCCGCGTAAATATAAGAAATCAAGATGGTAAACAGTTGTCGCTTCTATCACTCTGTCGATTTAGATTGATAGTGATATGTCTGGTGTTGATTTTGGCTGGAAGCTGTAAGCTGCGATAATACCTTAAGAAGTTTAGTATATAACGAAAAAAGATTTACTTGCATTGTCAATGTTAGCGGGACATATCACTCGGTATAATCTGGAGCAAGACTACCACTATTGGTGCATATCATTTTGATCCGATACTAACTCACCTACAATCAAAATCCGTGTTATCGAAGATCTCCAAGTCTAGCTTTGGATAGGGACTGTACAGTCCGTATCGCACTTGATCGGTGATCGGATACTCCGATGGCGGTACAAGCCAAAACGGCTGTATTTCCAGTTCTCTTAACATTTTCTGAAAAACATTTATTTCGCATAATCAGAAATAATTATTGTGGTAATAGTAATGTACATATTAATTTTTGATCCTGAAAACACAATAAATTGATAGCAGTATTAAAATTATTATTATTATAAAGGAACATTGACAGTGGTAGAGCCACGCGGCAGCTCTTGCTGTCACACGGATGGGCCGGCTCGAACCGGGGTGGTACCACGACCTCACAGAAAACCAGCGTGAAGTAGAGGTTTACCTCTGCGTTTCGCTTGGTGAGTGCAGGTGGCCGGAGGCCCTTTTTACTGGAAATGAGGCATTCCATCTTAGTCCTCACGGGTGACAACGCATCTACATTTTGACTTGTAATTGAGGATAGATGTAGATGTCTATGGGCCGCAGCAACCACTTACCATCAGGTGGACTGTGTGCTCGTTTGTCACCCTTATCCTATAAAAAAAAAATGTTATGTATTTAATGGTGTTTTTCCTTATCAGCGGCTTTTCTCGAGTCTCGGCCCAATTCCGTTACTTTCTTCGGAATTTTTTATTTATTTATTTATTTCGACCAGCAAGGATCATAGGGTAATATTACATTCATTCAAGTTAATACTAAAATTATTACTCATTACTAAAATTATATCAAATGCATAAGTATTAATAATAATATTGAAAATATAATAATTATTTAATATTAACAAAATAATATAAATCAATGTAAACGTAATTCATAACAGACCCGACTTAATAAAATATTAACAAAATCATAAATATAACTTATATTAATGATATAATAATAATAATTAATCATTTATTGCAGACCATAATTTGTTAAAAGTAGATAAATTAATTCATATATCTGGGTTGCATGACATGAATTTTAAATTATTAAAAAACTGGTATCACTACCATCACTAAATCTAACACCATAATATCCAATATTACCCAAACCTTTAAACCAAGAAATACACAACACCGTCGAATATACGACACTTGTTTCACCCCTAAATGGCATCATGAGTAGTAATTCTCTGCGATAGCTAACAGTTAAATATAATTGAAAAGATGTATATATCCTAATCCGCGTCTTTGCATTTACGTGGTAGCGCCTTGCTGCAGCTGTATTGTGGTTGCAGCACGAATGGGTCAACTCGTCCGGGGTGAAACCACGCTCTTACAGAATACCAGCTTGAAATAGCGGCTTAATGCTGCTATGTTTCGTATGGTGAGTGTAGAGAATCGGAGACCCTTTTTATTGGAAAAGAGGCATTCCATCTCATTCCTCAGGGATGATAACGCATCTGCATTTTGATTCTTTATTGAGGATAAATGTAGATGTCTATGGGCTGCAGCATCCACTTGCCATCGGTTGTACTATGTGCTCGTTTTTCACCCTTATTCTATAAAAACAATATGTAAAAGTCTTGTTTGTTTGAAGTGTTATTGCGTTGTATAAAGTTTGTATTCAGTTTGTATTAAAACAAATGCCTTAGGTGATTCACACTTGTATCATTTATTGTATATTATTCTAGAAACTCACCTTTATATTGGCCGCAAGAAATTTCCTTCTCAAACGTTCAATTTTCACCAACCTTGGAAGCTCCTTCGGGAGTACCACGCTTAGAAACTGTAGCTTTGGTACAAATGTTTCGAAAGGAAATTGCTGGAAAAAAAGTATAGTATTATAAATATATTCGCTACTCTCATATAACTCGTAATTTATGGCTAGGAATGAGTAGAAAGTGGCAAGCTCCGTAGTCTAATTGACTTGATATATTTAAACCTATTGAGTATCTTTAGATTCATCTTAGTTGTAGAAGTGACATAAAAGAAACACCTTAGAGAAGAAAATTAGCGATTTCGGACGACGCGCTTCTATTTTGTACCTCTGTGTGTGTGGAAGTACACATCCATTTCTCCTCCTAACCAGCATTTTACTCACCCCTTACGTAACAATACAATAATAAACGTACAACGCTATCGTCCTCTCTGTAAGTGGTCCAACGTCCCGGCGGCATCAACACCTTCGGCTTCTGCGGTTTCGGCAGGGACACCAACATTGGAGCTAGCTTGTCTGTCTTTGCCTACAGGTAAAGTAAAAGTTATATTAATATAAGTAAATAGGTAATTTCAGTCGTATGTCGTAAAGTGACCTTATCGCTACATAATTTAAAATTATTTTTTTTTACAACCGACTTAAATATAAATTATTAACTCAAAAACTATTGGTCACACCTTGATCAAATTTATATGGGATCACATGAGAAGCACCAGCTTTCAAATAAAAAAATAATCATCGAAATCGGTTCTCCCAGAAAAAAGTTTAACATACATAAAAAAAACATACAGTCGAATTGAGTACCTCTTCATTTTTGAAGTCGGTATAAAATGAAATTTACGAAAAACATTCTAAGTTCTAGAAGAGACGCCCCCATGTAGTAGCGGGTCAAAATACCCACTACCCCATATCTTTCCGTGGGTGTCGTAAAAGGCGACAGGGGGAAACTGAGGCAGGAGATGGGCAGCATCTTTCTAATAATAGCAAAAAGCAATTAAAAATAAATGCGGCTGTCAACCCGCTCGCCAAGCGTGGGAACTATGGCAATATACACGGCCCCCAATCCCCGGCGGCCTCGCTATTCCTAGCTACGGTGGCGACCATGCTAACGACGGGGCAGGGTGTGCTAAGAATCTCTGGTGAAGGTTCGGTTGCCACCTACGACGACTCGACCTGTCGTCGGTCGTCTCGAACTTATAACGCAAGCTTCCTGAGGACTGACGAGAAGATCCTGGAGCTGGAAGAAGAGATAGACAAGTTGCGCTGAAATATTATAGGACTATCCGAAGTCCGAAGAGAGGGGGTGGACACGGTAATCCTCGAATTCGGCAACTTGTTCTATCACCGGTAGAGCGAACATCTGTCCCAAGGAGGTGTCGGATTTATTCTTCACAAAAGTCTCGTGAACAACGTTGTAAAGATTAGGATTTTGTCGACCAGGATTGCGTATCTTATACTCAGAATCACCAAACGGTATTCGTTGAAGGTCACACATGTTTACACGCCAACCTCGGCACATCCCGATGAGCAGGTGGAGGAAATATATGGAGATATCTCTGGAGTCATTTTTGAACTTTCAAAGTTTGTAAAACAAAATTATATTTAAGACAAGCGAAAGAGATTTACACACGAAATATCAGAAATGGCAATAAACTTGCTGCTGAAATTATACCCAAGAGTGCTCGATTTAAAAAAAACTGCTACTGGATTCTTATATTTAATAAAAAACCCCAAAATATAAAAGTCTTATCCCTTAATAAGTTTAAAGGCGCCTTTTACAGGTGGCTAAAAGGACATTGTTTTTATAATGTGAATGACTACCTAAATTTGATATGATGTGACACAACAGTAATTATATATTTTTAATTGAATTTTAATCTTAATTATATTTAAATTTGTATGTATTGGTATTGCTAATTTGTAAACAATGACATGACGATAAATATTTTAATGAATTTTATATTGTAATTTAATAAATTTAATTATAAAAAATGTATTTGCATGCTATTATAGATGGCTGAAAGTGTTCAAATAAAAGATGGCCAAAACTCACTATACTGAGATGAGGCTACATTCTTCAACAGATTTGACAGCATACAGGCAACTGAACAGACAGATCTCCAAATGCATGCGGCGAGACTTACGCAACTTCAATACAGCTCGTATTGAAGAAGCGATCGAGCGGAACCAAGGCTCCAAAGTCTTTGCCAGAGATCTGTCTGCCAGAAAGAGCCAACTGTCAAAGCTGAAGACTGAATGTGGCAGCATCGTTTCCAGGGCACCTGAGATTTTGAGTGAGATTGAGAGATTCTATGGGCAGCTGTACACGTCATCGTTGGAGCCACACACAAGTGTGAGTAACGATCCAAGATCGAGTCTTATTCGACACTATTCCGAAGATATCCCGGACGTCAGTCTGAGCGAGATTAGAATGGCTCTCCAGCACCTTAAAAACGGCAAGGCCCCAGGCGAGGATGGAATTACAGCGGAGCTTCTGAAAGCGGGTGGAAAACCGGTACTTGAAGTCCTTCAGAAGCTTTTTAATTCCGTCCTCCATGGTGGCATTACACCGGAGGCGTGGAGCAGAAGTGCGGTGGTCTTGTTCTTCAAGAAAGGTGACAACGCTCTCTTGAAGAACTACAGACCGATTTCCCTTCTGAGCCGCGTCTACGTGCTGTTTTCGAGAGTCATTACGAATCGTCTCGCGCGCAGACTTGACGACTTCCAGCCTCCCGAACAAGCCGGTTTCCGAAAGGGCTTTAGCACCATAGACCACATACATACCCTACGGCAAATTGTACAGAAGTCCGAAGAGTACAATTTGCCACTATGTCTGGCGTATGTGGACTATGAGAAAGCTTTTGATTCCGTCGAAATTTGGGCGGTGCTGCAGTCCCTTCAGCGGTGCCAAGTTAACTGTCGGTATATCGAAGTGCTGAAGTGTTTGTACAGTAGAGCTACGATGGTTATCCGAGTACAGAACCAGAGTACGAAACCTATCCAATTGCAGAGAGGTGTAAGACAGGGTGACGTTATATCCCCGAAACTCTTAACCGCTGCATTGGAAGACGTTTTCAAGCTTCTGGACTGGAAAGGATACGGAATTAACATCAATGGCGAGTACATCACTCACCTTCGATTTGCCGACGTTATATTCCTCATGGCAAAATCGCTGGAGGAACTAAGCACTATGCTCAATGACCTCAATAGTGTCTACCAACGGATAGGTCTTAAGATGAACATGGACAAAACAAAGATTATGTTTAATGTCCATGTCACACCTATGCCGGTAGTTGTTGGGAGCACTAAGCTCGAAGTTGTTGACGAGTATGTTTACCTGGGACAAATAGTCCGACTAGGTAAGTCCAACTTCGACCGAGAGGTCAATCGACGGATTTAACTCGGCTGGGCAGCGTTCGGGAAGCTACGACACATCTTCTCGTCAGAAATACCTCAAAACCTCAAAACAAAATTGTACAACCAGTACGTGTTGCCAGTGATGACTTACGGAACTGAGACGTGGTCCTTCACTGCTGGCCGTATGAGGAAGCTCAAGGTCGCTCAGCGAGCTATGGAGAGGGCTATGCTCGGAGTTTCTCTGCGTGATAAACTTAGGAATGAGGATATCCGCAGTAGAACCAGAGTAACCGACATAGCCCAACGGATTAGTAAGCTGAAGTGGCAGTGGGCCGGCTATATAGCTCGAAGAACTGACAACCGATGGGGAAGAAAGGTTCTCGAGTGGCAGCCTCGTACCGGTAGGCGAAGTGTAGGGCGTCCCCCCACAAGATGGAGTGACGACCTGGTAAGACATGCAGGAAGTCGATGGATGCAGGTGGCTCGGGACCGTGCTTTGTGTTATTCCTTGGGGGAGGCCTATGTTCAGCAGTGGACTTGTGAAGGGCTGTAATGATGACTGAACGGCTAAGTGTTAACAGCCTCCAAAATAAATAAAAAATCCATTTAATGTGAGAACATTATTTTTATTTAAGCTATTTTCTGGTAGCTTAGCTTCGCCATACCACAACACATAGAGCTTATTAACAAGGCCAACTGCTAATGAATAAAGATTTATGATTTATGGTATATGAGGCGATTAAGGAAAATGACGGAATAATCTCATGACTTACGATAAATGGCGGTATAATCAATTCTTTTTTTAATAGAATAAGGGTGACATACGAACACACAGTCCGCCTGATGGTAAGAAATGCTGTAGCCCATAGACATCCTGGATTAAGAATTAAAATGCAGATGCGTTGTAACCCCTGAGGACTAAGATACAATCGCTCTTTTCCGGTAAAAAAGGATCTCCGGTTCTCTACACTTACCATACGAAACACAGCAGAATTAAGCTGCTATTTTAGGCTGGTATACTCTGAGAGCGTGGTACTACCTCGGTCGAGCCAACCCATTCGTGTTACGACTATACTAGTATATAGCTGCAGCGTGGCTCTACCAGGTTAAATACTTCTTCTGTAACACCCAACTTTTACTACCATATATTAAGATAGGAACTAACACAGCATTGTGAATTTCCATAACCTTCCACAATAGAATGAAGAGATCCCAGTGGTTAAACACTTACTTGTAATATTAACTTCATTCTTTTCTTTGCGCACATTTCTCTGGAAGGATTTTCTTTAGTCATGTTCGCTACAAGTTCTGAATAGTACCCTCTCTTCGGTATAGCGTCTCTTGTGGTATTATCGTATACCACATCGTGGTATTTAATCTTTTTCTTTTTGCTATGCATCACTACAAATTATAACTTAAATATTCCTTCTTTAACGTAAATATTAAATATCAGAGCTTAATTTAGCTTAATATTATATTCATTAAATGACATTTATTATCGCATAAGGTTAATTGTCAATGGAATATTGACACATTTACTTTTTTAAACGGGTTTTGGAAAGTACTAAAAGACTTTTCCATGAAGGTCAATTTGACGTAAATTACGCAAAAAAAATGAGGGCATCCACGACTTTTTCTGCCACCAGGGCGGCGCCACTTTCGAGTGAGGTAAAATATTTGACAGATTTCATAGCGGGGACGATAATTACTTAGGAAAATGTAATCTTTAAGGTTTCTTTCTGTATTATTAGTTATATTTTATATTAATTACATTAGAAATGAATAAACCAAACTATAAATATAACTAAAAGACGACTTTTAAAAAAAAAAGAGTTATAATGTGCAAAAAATTAAAAATCAAACCACTGACACATTGTGTTGTGTATTAATATAATATTCTAGATAATGATAAACTATTATTTAAAACTAATTTCTCAATTAAATGACACTGTGTAACAAAAAACTTTACCTCAGTCGCTAGTAGCGACATCTGGTGAGTGGAAGATTATTAGCCCTCATTCAACCCGCAAATATCTATTCCAGGAGAAATTGAAGTTTACGAGTACTGTGCAATGTCGTGTAAGAATATATACTACCCCATATTGTATCGTGGGTGTAGTCAGAGATGACAAAGGGAAACAGAAACAGGAGATGACCCAATGATAACTCAATAAAAAATCTTCGGTTGCCTACCCGCCTGCCAAATGTGTCAACTATGGCGAAATCCACCTGTGAGGCAATCTATGGGGGAGGCCTATGTTGACTCTTATAGGATGTAAAGGATGGATGACGTTTGAACGTTTCAACAGTTTTATTTATACTTAAACGTAGTACTTTTATTTGTTTTTTATTTATACTTTTTCTTCTTTGCGCTGCTGCCCCTTGCCGCTCTGAGTATTCTAAAGTATCTTCTTTTTTACATTAAGAAATACTTATGCTAACTTGCCTCGTGGGGTTTTGTCAAATTATTTTATTATATCATATTTCATTATGTGTGTGTGCTTCCCTTTTTCTTCTTAGGTGGGTGAGATGCACAAAAGAACAGAAGAGAACAAAAGGCGCCCTTCCAAAATCCGATACGCGGTGGTCATCGGGCCGGGAAAATAAGTCTTTTTTGTCTTTTTTATAAAAAAAACGTTAACACACACTAGGGTTTTCTCCTGTGTCGTGGAGGCAGTTTACAAACATAAATTGCACGAGGACAAACATCCAGACCCGGCACAATTATTTGTAGGCCATACAAATACTTGTTCCGTGCGGGATTCGATCCCGCGGCCCCCAGCGTAACAACTCGTTGCTAAGCCATTGCGCCACGGAGCCGTCAAACGGAAAAATAAGTACTTGGAAGTACTGGCCTTTTTAACCCCAGCGACAGATCTGGTCTATGGCTCCACTGCCGACCAAGTTTTGGCCGCGCAAGGTAGGGATAACGGCGCCTCACGATACCGACTGTCCTCTTTCCTCTGACTACACCATTTTTGCGGCGAGAAGTTGGAAAATATTCCCCTACCGCCACAGTTCACCAACAAGCCTCCGGAATGAGCTTGAAGGTACCATCTCGGCCCGGCCCTTCATCTTGAGGCCAACCAATTGGATTCCTCTTTGTTTGCCATTGGTGGCCAAGCAAAGGTCTTTTTAATGGAATATGCGTGACAAACTAGCACACAGTCCACCTGATGGCAACTGGCAAGTGGATGCTGTTACCCATAGACATCTAGATTTCTCTTCAATTAAGAATGAAAATGCTGATGAGATGTCACCCTTAAGGTCTAAGATGGAACGCCGCGTTTAATACAATAATTAATAATTTTGTACAACGCACTTCAATATAAATTATTAAGAATAACTCAAAAACTATTAGTCAGACCTTGATCAAATTTCTATGGACCACATGAAAAGCACCAGCTTTCAAATAAAAAAGAATCATCGAAATTGGTACACGGCAGCACGTGGTAGAGCCATGCTGCAACTATATTAGTAGTATAGTTGTAGCATGAATAGATCGGCTCAACCGGGAAAGGACCACGCTCTCACAGAATACCAGCCGAAAATAGCAGCTTAACACTGCTGTGTTTCGTATGGTGAGTGTAGAGAACCGGATACCCTTTTTACTGGAAAAGAGGCATTCCATCTTAGTCCTCACGGGTGACAACGCATCTGCATTTTGATTCGTAATCGAGGATGGATGTAGATGTCTATGGGTTACAGCAACCACTTACCATCAGGTGGATAGTGTGCTCGCTTGTCACCCTATTCTATAAAAAAACACTCAGAAAAACGTTATGAGGTAACACACATAAAAAAAACATAGTCAAATTGAGTACCGTCTCCTTTTTGAAGTCTGTCGTCAAAAAGCAGTTCTTGGATTTCTGAGTTCCGGTTTGAAGAGTATAGAGAGGCAGTACAATAACAGGCTGTGAGGCGTTCCATCTTATTCCTCAAAGGTGACAACGCATATGTAACCTTCATAGCTTTAAATTGACGGCAGGTGTCCATGGTTTTATACGTGGTAGAGCCATGTTGTAGCTATATTAGTAGTATAGTTGTAGCACGAATGGGTCGGCTCAGCCGGGGAAGGACCACGCTCTTATAGAATACCCGCGTAAATTAGCATAACACTGCTGTGTTTCGTATGGTGAGTGAAGAGAACCGGAGACCATTTTTACTGGAAAAGAGGCATTTCCACTTAGTCCTCGCGGGTGACGACGACAGATGTAGATATCTATGGGCCGCAGCAACTACTTACCATCAGGTGGACTGTGTGCTCGTTTGTCAGCCTATCCTATAAAAAAATGGAGTGAAGAAGCCACGTAATATCAGGTGTACTGAAAGTTCGTTTGTCGATTCAGTTCAGTTCAGATTACTAATAAAATTACCAAATAACTTTTGCGTTCTGGAGTTATTTTTTATTTGATTTCCGTCCAGAAACTTCCCGAAGGTATACGAATAGCTACGGTTGGCCCCAGTTACGTCACCAGGTAATCAATAATCTTATAAAAGGTACTAAATCTCTAACTCAGGCAGTACTGGTGTTTCTAATGGGAGGCTGCTAAATAAGGGACTATTACCCATCAGGACATAGGCTATATATAGTGCTGTTGCCGAGATCTAGCAATCACCCATGAGAAGGCGGGGCGGATATTATTAAGGATATATTTTAATTTTTTGCGAAGAACCCCAATTCTTTTTCTAAGATAGATGTAGCCTAAGTTACTTCTTATAACATCAGCTATCTGCAGTGAAAGTCCGGTCGAAATTAGTCCAGCTGTTTCGGAGATTAGCCAGAACAAACAGACAGACAGACAGAGACAGACAGAAAGACAGACAGACAAAAATTTTAAAAATCGTGTTTTTGTTATAAGTACCGTATATATTTTCATATGCATATTAGTCAAAAGCTGTTATTTCGATATTACAAACAGACACTTTAATTTTATTTATTTGTATAGATATTGAAATGAAACATCGTGTTGCAAAATTAAATATTTTATTGTCGTACAACATTAAGACATTCGTCCCAATGGTCGAATTTTACTTCAAAACACAGGAATATTACTTGTCTTCCAACTCACTTAAAATGTTCTCCAACTGAAACGAAAATTTATTTGATTGATGGCATGGCAGCTGACACTATAAAAACCTCACAAAATATCAGCGTAATAATAATGCTGTATATCCTATTTTGAATAAGCTTATACGTGGTAGAGCCACGCTGCAGCTATATTATGATTGTAGCACGAATGGGTCGGCTCGACAGGGGTAGGACCACGCCCTCACAGAATACCGTCGTAAAATAGAAACCCAACGCTGCTGTTCTACTGCGGATATCTTCATTACTAAGTTTATCACATAGAGAAATCCCGAGCATCCAACTGCATTTTCTTTTAAATCGAGGATAGGTGTAGGTAGGGTTGTCACCCACCGGGGAAGGAATACCAGCGTAAAATAGCAGCTTAACGCCGTGTTTCATATGGTGAGTGTAGAGAACCGGAGACCCTTTTTACTGGAAAAGAGTCCATCTTAGTCCTCACGGGTGACAACGCATCAAAATACAGATTATTTCGATTCTTTATTGAGGAGAAGATGTCAATGGGTCACAGCAACCACTTACCATCAGGTGGGCTTGTTCGTCACCCTATCCCATACAAAAAAAAAATTTTTCAAAAGCTAATTTTGGTCAAGGCGTCCCCACTCAATGGAGACCAGTCATCTGCTCAGGACAGGCTTTAGAGACTGTAATCCAACATGACAGGAGTTAGATCAGACGCAGGACCAACTTTACGCGTTCCCAAGGCATAGGGATGAAACACCTACAACTTTCTAAGTCTAGACTGTTACTGAGAAATTTTTGAAAGAATTACTTTTTATGTCCGACCAGGTTCGAACCCGGGACCTCTCGATCAGCAGCCGCTTTAATAACCACTAGACCAACGACGTAGTAAAAAAAAAGTCAGTGTGTTAAATAATCAAATTGTGAAAGCAAGACCCTAAACACTTCAGCCACTTACTTCTTGATACAAGGGCCCGGTTCCACCAGTTCCTCCTCTTTCATGTACACGCACTTGGTGTCCACAAAGCCAAGCAACTCGGCCAGCAGATCGATGTCCTTGTACGAGGGTTTCGCCCGCAATATCTGCATAACAAGGTAACAATTCCATTACAGCCTATAAAAGTCTACTGCTGTACATACATACATCTGTACGAACCGAATTCGAATTGCATCGTCGTTCATATTCCGTACAGCAATGCGGTGCAATAATTTGCCAGTGTCTTTCCATCCGATTACAATGTGGGTGTCTTCAAGGCAAGAATGAATAATGTATTTTTAAACGAAGTCAATGTGCTTTCCCATCGAATATAATAGAATAGAATCTTTTTTATTTTGTATAGATTATATAGATTTTGTAATTCTTATTGAAAGTAATTTTCTACCGACTTCAAAAAGAAGCCGATACTCAATTCGACTGTACTTGTTACCTCATATTTTTTTACTGGGTGAAACGATTTCCAATTTTTTTTGACCAGTAGTTTTTGAGTTATCCTTAATAATACTTATTTAATTGACTTCGACTACATTGATGATTTTATCATTCTAGTTATATTGCAGTCTGTTGTACAAAATTTTTAATTTTTCCATTTGTTTATATATTAGGATGATTTACAAGGCGACACTGCAATAAAACAAGTAAAATATATTCTAAGTCTACAGATTTGATCTCTCTTGGGAGTCTTAAGTGTTTTTGTAAATGAATCCATGCTCATGATGCCCTGTCGGACGTGTATTTTGTTTCCAATACTAAGAACAAAACAGTAGTTTTTACTTTTAGTTTTTATGTTTTAATATATATATATATACTCGCATATGTGTGTGTTCTAATATTTTAACCACAGAACATAATTCTATTTGATGTCTGTATCGGTAATTTCAGTTTTTTTTTTTATCATTGAGTACCATGTGTTATGTGTATATTTCTTTCTTTATTCAATCAATTATGATATGAATCATCTGTGTAGTATTAAATTTTTTACTTTTTTTATTTTAAATATTTGCTCTATTTTCTATTCTGTTAATTCCGGTAGGCAATAGATGTAATTGAAAGTAAATCTTTGTAGTTTATAATTTTTATTTGTTTGTAGTTATTGTTTTTTTTTTCTTTTTGTAAAAGATAACATGTCTTTTGGTAAAGTGATCGTAATCAAAGCTCCTCTTCTTTCATTTCAGCATCCGATGTACTAAGTAATGACGACAGTTTTGAGAGCATTACTCCATTAAAAGATACTCTTGACTGCCATTTTGCTCAAGCTCTAAGAAACTTCAATATAGTTCACATAAATGCACAAAGTATTCCGGCTCATTATCCTGATATGTTAGCTAGCTTTATAAGTGATAATGTTCATGGAATTCTTGTTTCGGAGTCATGGTAAAGCCATGTCTTCCATCCATACCCTATTCCATTCCAGGATTCCAGTTAATACGCAACGACCGAACTGCACGGGGTGGTGGTGGTGTTGCCATTTACCTTCGTGCGCATATACCTTTTTCCATTGTTCGTTTATCATCTCAATTTCCAGCTGAGAATGAAGCGGAATACTTATTTATTGAAGTGCTTCTTTACAACAAATTACCTCTCGGAGTTTTTTATAGTCCTTCTTCTACAGTTGACTATTTTACCACATTGGATAACCTTCTTGAAGAGCTAACTCCATTATATAAACATACAGTGCTAATGGGCGATTTTAATACTTGCCTTCTTAAGAATGATGCCCGATCTCTTCGTCTTAAGTCCCTTATAGAAGCAGCCAATTTAAATATCCTAACTCTTTCTGAAACTCATTATTTTCCTAACTGTGTTCCATCCCTCCTTGATTTGGTTATCGTTTCTTCTCTCGCCCATGTTGATAAATTTGGGCAGTGTGCCGCCAACGCCTTTTCCTATCATGACCTCCTGTTTCTATCTTATAAAATAAGACCACTGAAAGCCAAATCAAGGATATTTCTGCAGCGTAATTTTGAGGAAATGGATTTGGAAAAGCTACAAAAAGATGCTGCTAATATGGACTGGAGTGTTATAACTAAGGCTTGCTCAGTGGACGAACAGGTAGCATTGTTTAATTCATTTCTTGTTCAGCTCTATGATACACATGCTCCTGTCCGCCCAGTGCGAATACGTCATCCTCCAGACCCATGGTTGACTGAAGATCTTAAAAGATTGATAGTTAGGAAGAATAACGCAAAGTCGAGTTACAGGTCAGATCCAAAGAATGATAGGATTCGGGAAAAGTACAGACTCCTGCGGAATCAATGCAACAAGTTGTGTAGAGATTTATGACGCCGCCATATCCATAAATCAGTACAAAATGAAGATCCATGTCATGTTTGGAACTTTTTAAGGTCCATAGGAGTTGAGAAAACACGTTCATGCCCTATAACAAATAACGTCGATTTAAATTTGCTTAATCAGCATTTTTCTTCTATTTCTTGCTTGGATAATATGGCAAAATCAACAACACTTACTCAACTTTCATCGTTTCCCACTCCTGACATTTCCCCATTTGTATTTAGGCAATTTGCAGATTGTGATGTTAGGAAACACATTCTCTCTATCCATTCTGACGCTGTCGGAAGTGATGACGTCAGTCGTAAAATGATCATTCCCTTGTTAGATTTTTGAACACCTATTATAACCTACATCTTAAACTTTTCCATATCCTCATCTTCTTTCCTAACCTAAAGTCTTAGAACGACTAGTGGAACAACAAATTAATTCTTTTTGTTTAAGAAATAACATCCTCAACCCTTTCCAATCTGGCTTTAGATCTGGTCATAGTACGACTACGGCATTATTGAAAATCACGGACGACATTCGCCACGGTATGGAAAATCATCAAGTCACATTATTGGTGTTGCTGAATTTCAGCAATGCCTTTAATACTGTTGATCATGACATCCTGTTAGGGATTCTGCGTTCTCTTAACATATCTCCAACTGCAATTTCCTGGTTTCATAGTTATTTGAATGGGCGCCGGCAACGTATTCGTGTCCAAGATAGACTTTCTTCGTGGCTTGATACAGTAGCTGACGTTCCACAAGGTGGCGTCTTATCTCCTCTTTTATTCGCAATCTTTATTAATACGGTTAAATCCCAAATATCTTCTCTCTACCACTTGTATGCAGATGATCTCCAAATATACTTACAAACAACCATTGAAGATCTTCCCAAAGCAGTGGAATGTATCAATAAGGATCTGACATGTATTCTCGACTGGAGTCGTTCTTATGGGTTAACAGTGAACCCTTTAAAATCCCAAGCCATAATCATTGGGAGTTCAAGAATGATTTGCAAAACAAAAAAATTGTCAACTACAACCCGTTGTATATAATGGAGTTCTCATCCCTTATAATGACGTTGTCAAAAATTTAGGTATCCTTTTGGATTCAAGTCTTTCTTGGGCTCCCCAAATTAATGCAGTGAGCCGTAAAATGTTTGCAGCTTATGCTTCACTCCGGAGGCTTAATTACTTTTTACCCATTGCCACCAAAATTACGCTTGCACAATCTTTACTACTCCCTATCCTCGACTATGCTGACATTTGTTACCTTGATATCACCGAGAAGCAACTTAACAAGCTTGAGCGCCTCCGAAATCTCTGTATTCGGTTCATATTTGGACTTCGCAAATATGACCATGTCTCAGAATACCGCACTAAGCTCAAGTGGCTCCCAATCCGTCTTCGTCGGACTACTCATATACTTTCTGCTCTCTACTGCGTCTTATTTAATATAGCTAGTCCTTCCTATCTAAAAGAACGTTTTAGATTTCTCAGCTCCTGTCATAATTTTTCCTTACGATCCAAAGAAAATCTTTCCCTCCAATGTCCTGTGCACTCCTCGACTTATTATGACAAATCATTCTCTGTTCTTGGAGTAAGACTTTGGAACTCTATACCCCAGTCAATTAGAAGTGCTCAATCCTTAAATGTGTTCCAGAAACAGATTAAAGAATACTATTTGTCTCTCTAACCCCTCTCACTTCCTCCGCTTAATTATGGTCATTGATCTGCCTGAAGAATGTTGTCTTTTTAATGCATAAGTTGGTATCTTTATTTTATTTTTATTTGTCTTTATTATATTTTTATTATTTTTATTTTTTATTTTAGTGCACCCTACCCATTGTTCTTTTTCTTATTTTGTATTTATATATATAGCAATAAGACCGCCCTTTGTATTTACCTCAATAGTTGTTATTTTTTATTTTTTTTTTGTTATCTTTTCTTGGTGTACAATAAAGAGTATTGTATTGTATTGTAAAAAAAAGGTATATGACTTACGTTTAAAAAGTCACATGACAAAGACAGTATGACGGTTTTGAGCCTGTTGTTTGCGTCACTATATTAACTATGCAAAGGTGCCAACGTAAAAATGTTTCAAGACTAGTGTTTGTAACAGATAGACTTATCGAAAATTATTATAATCGATACGATTAAAAACACATCACCTCAGTGGCAACGGCGCTCCGGTCTTCAATGGGAGGCATGTTCCAGAAGACGAACCCCACCACTGTCTCGTCGCGCAGATACATTAACATTCCGCGTTTGTATCTGTTCTTGTATTCGTCGGTCCTTAAAAATAAGTAAAGACCAAAAGTAATTAATTATTAGAGTTAATAAAGATTACTCTGCCCATATCCCCTCAATAAAATAAAATGATCTGTCTTACCTAGTTTGAAGAGCATCTCCAGCCCTCTCTCAATAGCGTGCACTATTCCCGTCATCATTAATCCCAGTACCACTACTATCAACTCCACAAAACTAGGAAAGACACACCACAGTACATATTACGACATGTGTTTCGCCTCTACACGAGGCATCCTCAGGTGAAATAGACTCTGCAGTGCCTGACCGTAGTGTTGTGGTATTGGGAGTAGTGGTGCTGGGATTATTAATGACGGTGATAATGCACGCAATTGAGGGAAGGTGGGAGGTGCTCTTCAAACTAGGTGTAAGTACCGGCACGAAAGAAAAAAAAAAGAAAGCGGTGATCTTTGCGCATAAGTCGCGCTGATTGGATCGTGCGTATCGTTCGCACGCGCTAATTGGCTCTCCAGTCGCATTCGTGCAATTCAATTCGTGCGCGTTACTTCCACGTTTCGTTCAGCGCTAGACTTACATGCCGCGACATTTTCACTAACTTTAATACAATGCATTTCCGCAAGTAACGCCTGATTCTTTTAATTAATTAATTATTATATTACATTATTAGCACTGCTCTACACTATATAGTAGGCAGAAAGTCAATTGCTAATCGTGTAGTCTCAAGTTGCTATTACGTGCAAGCCCAAAATCAGTTATCTTTCTGTCAAGACATTCTCAGTAGCAGCCAGGAGTCAGGAAGTTGGCAGTGATTCATCCACGTACACACTAGTGCACTATAATCCTAACCTGCGTAGATACCTAGTGTAAGTTGAGATTGACCGCCGTCACCGAAGTTCGTTATGGAGGACATTATTACATGGTTAAGATGAATTCTCTTGTTTTACGAGTTAGAGCCAGGCTATAGCATAATATAGCTGCAGCAGTTTTGTTTTGACAGCTCGTAAACTTATTATCATAGATATTAATATCATGATATTAATCGAAAGAAATAGAACTTTATACTTTTTGTAACATGGTCGTTCACCGCTTGCACTTTCAACGGCCTGAGTTTTCTTCGCCATCTCCTCGGTGGTGCACTGCTTGAATATACCAATCGTAGGCATGCACGCTCCTACTTCGCCTACCACCTGAGAATTAAGTTGTTACCATGATACCAATGCCGTGTTGTGGCGACGTAAGGAAAGAATTAAATGCAATGGAATGGAATCGAATGGAATTAAATTGAATTCAACATAGATTATTTCAAAATACTTCATTACACCTTATATAAGTCCACTGCTGAACATAGGCCATAGCTGCCACGCTTGCCACACTATCCCGGAAAACACATACGCACATAGACGCACCTGTCACATTAAGGCTGGATTTAGTGCTCGACCGACCGTGAGCGCTGACATCGGTTGAGCGTAGCTATATCAATGAAAACTTATTGACGGCTACAGTGCAGCGCTGATGAAGTACTACGCGCGTACGAGGACCGTCGGTCGAGCTCGTCGGTCCGACGTACGTCGGTTGACTAACGCGCTATGGCGGTACATGCGTGCGTTCACTGCGACGCTGACAAAGCGGCCGACCGTACGCGCGTACGCATTATCGCGAACAAAAATGAACATTGACAAATGAAAATCGTTCGCGCAATTTCGAATACAATGAAAAAAACTCTTCTTCAATTAAACGGTCTACAATTATTGGTTACACATGATATCTTTTAAATAGTACGCACATATTATAGAGTTAACAAATGGATTAATTTTTCTTTGTGATTGTACACGTCTAACAAAGCTTGCCGTCAGTTAAGCACTAAACGCTTGGCTTCGACCGACGATCAGGACGTACCGTCAGTGCGTACGGTACGTGCTGACCGTCGGTCGAGCACTAAATCCAGCCTTAGGCCTGAATTACTCCTACGCTGACGTCGGTCGCGTACGTCGGCCGCCCGTACTAATGTACATTGTGTTCTATATAGCCCCACACTACGACGCTGACGACAGCGTTTGCTACGTACGCGTACGCGACCGACCGTACGTAACCGACGTCAGCGTAGGAGGAATTCAGGCCTTAATGTTGACGTTACGTGTTTGGCCCGCGCACTACATTAACCACAGAGTTATTACCCAGTAGAAACGAAGTCTAGTACAAAACACGAGCGTTAAAATGAAGCAAGGTCATTATGTTAGTGGGCGCGAGCCGCATGTGCCTACGCTCGTCACACGCACACATACACGCCATTCAGTGATACCAGTTTCTGGCGTTTGCAATCAAATTGTGCAAATCACTATTTTATTGATTAATTTTAAATAATCGATATAATAAAGGTTACTTATTACATACGAAGACGTATTTTATGAGAATATAATATGGAATAAAATAAACACGATAATGATGGTACTAATATAACTTTATTATACATATTTTAATGGTACTAAAATGCAGATGTAAATAAATTTAAGAATATTATTAAATACAGTTAATTGGCTCAAATACAATAAGCACATCGTATAATCTTTAATTTTAACAGACTTCAAAAAAGGAGGAGGTTATCAATTCGGTGTATTTTTAAATGTTTCTTACCTCAGAATTTTACAATTTCTAAACCGATTTATCGGTTATCGATCGCGATTAGCTGATCACTCCGTATTATTTTTAAGTAGGCACCCATTGTCAATATATAAACATTTGAGTTTTATACAGAGCGTTGCGATTAAACGTTTTAAACACAAATACAAAATAAATATTTTTAAAAGAAAATTGTGATTTTTTCCCCACAACTAGCAACATTTGTATCATCATAGCTTAGGTAAGTGTTTTTTTTAGTTTGACGTACTTATAATGATTTAAATATATGAACTTATATGTAAAATGTAATATAATCACTTCTTTTATGTTTATCATCACTGTTGATTCAATATTTTACAACACAAACGGTCATATGTACAATTTTTCGCGAGCTCTTCTCCGCGTCACTGAGTGAACTTACGCGATTTCGCGTTAGTTTTACTTGCTTCACTTTCGGTGCGCGTACTAGTATTTTATACGTAATAATTCTATGACATTAACCTTTTGTTCAATAATCGGAGAATATGGCTGCTAGAAATCTACATAACTTCATGTGACGTTGCGCTGTTCCATATATGTTTTACGCCACGACAAAGTGTAAACACGATTATCGTCGCAACTGTGATAAACATTAAGATATAGATGTCGGATGTTCACACATCCATCTGCAGTTCGTCGCACGAAGCATAGCCAGAAGTGCAATGTAGACAAGTGTTACCGATGAGAATTAAGATGGATACATGATTACTACCTATGAAAATTCCACTCTGTTGAACTTAGGCTTCTTAGGGGAATATGTGCTACAGTTGCCATAGTTGCCACGCTTGGTAGGCAACGGTAAAAGAAATTGAAACAAGCTAAACTGTTAACGATACACGTAGCCACTGTATCAATACATGATATACACACCTCCATCTGCAGTTCATCCTCGAAGCGCAACCAGAAGTGTGGCTCTACGTTGCAAGCCTGCCAGTAGCCGGTCATATTGGAGCCCGCCACGTGGCCCAGCTCCTGCGCGTTCAGGTAGTGTTCCAGGCGCAGCCGAGTGTCCTTCCACTGCGAGTAGAAGCTGGCCGCGTCTCCAGCCTTCGTATAACAGGAATGCGTAAGGAGTTCTATATCATGACAACACCACGCTGCAGCTATATTTGTCCAGATTTATATATGCGCTAAATGAGTTAAAAAGGTCCACAAATAGAAATACAGTCAAAATGGTCTACAATGCTTATGCGCACGCCTGGTTGCGCTACGGTATACCCTTATGGGGAATCTGCACAGACATCAAAAAACTCTTTATCGCTCAAAACAAAATGTATAAGAATTCTAGTAAATATTGACTCTAGGGAAAGATGTAGACCATATTTTATACAATATATTAACAGTTACATCTTTATACATATTAGAATCATGTAAATTAGCAAAAAGATATATAGATACTATATTTCAAAAAGCTGGTGATAATAATATAAATAGACCTAACATACAACTTAGGAAGAGCAATAAATTCATATTGCCTAAAACCACTTTATCTTTATATAGTTCTGGACCATATTTCATGGCAGTTAAATTATATAATACATTACCCAAAAATATAAGAGAGATGAAGGAATACAAGAAATTTTTGAGAGCACTACATAGCTTTCTGATTAAGAAATATTACTATAAATTAGATGAATACTATGTAAAATTGAAGTATAAAGAAATAAATAGAGTATTATAACTTATAGTAAATACTATAATAATACCTGTAATGTATAAAAAATATATAAATATTAGTATTAGAGTTAAGGTATTAGAAATTAAGGCTAGCCGTATTTGATGTTGTTATACCCTTGCTGGGTGAATGTGTTGTAATGTGTCCCACAAAAGCACAAGTAAATGCAATAAATAAATAAATATTAAGGGTGCAGCACTAATTGGTCGGCTTGACCGAAAAGGTCCACGCTCAGTACAGAATACCAGCATAAAACAGCCGTGGCACAGCAGTGAGTAAAAGAAAATCCTTTTTATTTTTAGTAAGACACACCATTTTAGTTCACGGCGTTAAGAACGAATATTCATTTTGATTCTGAATAAAGGATTGATGTAGATGTCTATGGGCTACAGCAACTTCAGCAGCATCACTTCATTAAAAGAAAAATCTAGAAGCTATATCACGTCGTCTTATCATAAGTATCGTATGAAACCTCTCCAAGAAAGGCGCAAAAGGACTTTGTTAGTTGGCAGTATAACCATGTCCTCAATATCCCCAAACTGAAGATTGAAGACACCGTATTTTTTATAGGATAAGGGTGACAAACGAGCACACAGTCCACCTGATGGTAAGTGGTTGCTGTGGCCCATAGACATCTACATCTATCCTCGATTACGAATCAAAATGCAGATCGTTGTCACCCGTGAGGACTAAGATGGAATGCCTCGTTTCCAGTAAAAAGGGTCTCCGGTTCTCTACACTCATCATACGAAACACAGCAGTGTTGAGCTGATATTTCACGTTGGTATTCTGTGAGAACGTGGTCCTGCCCCGTTCCAGCGCGGCAACTTCCACGTTTTGTCACAGGTAACTTATTGTTTTCTTGCGGGCGCGTCACAGACCAAGTCATAAGTTAACCCGGAAGTGGATGAAATGCCTTTTGCCATACGTTCACAAAGCAATTCCACAAACAATATTTTCTCTTCTTCTGGTACCTCTCCGACTAGCGAAGGTTGGCGATCAGCTTGGCGAACTGCGCTCTATTCTTCGCGAGGCAAACATTTCCGAGGCACCCACGATTCCCGTCCACTCCTGGTTGTTACATAACCATGACTTTTTACTGGGACCGATGCCTCTTTTTTCGGCAACATATCCCATCATAATGAGTTTTAGGAGCTCGTACCTCTCGTGCCTGAGCACGTGCCCCAAATAATTCACGTAATGGGAACGCGTAAGGAATTTAGTAACGTGGTAGAGCTACGCTGTGGCGTGTTTTTTTTTGTATTATGACTGTAGTATTAATGGTCCGCTCGAACAGAGAAGGACCGCGCTCACATAAAATAGCTTCGCGCCATTATTCTGAAAAATTTAGATACGTTGTCACCTCTCAGGATTAAAATGGAATACCTAATAACAAACTCAAAGTTCACTGCTGAACATAGGTCTTCTCGATAGATTGCTTAATAGGGGGATATTTTCCATAGATGCCTTACTTGGCAGGCGGGTTGGCCATCGCAGTTTTTAATTTTTCATTTGTTATCAGGATCTCCGTCGCCTCTATACGGCTACCATTGAAAAGGGTCTCCGGTCCTTGTCAATCACCATATTATATGTAGCAGTATAATGATAGTATTAGACTCACCACATAAAGATGAGTCCTCGCCTCCAGCTCGGTGTTGACCAGGAATCCGCCATTTACGTCATCCAGCTCCAATTCCGAGGGCTCCGCCAACTCCACGCGAGGTTCAGCACCCACTGCCACGAAAGCCTTGAGGGAAACGTTACACTCGTGAGAACAGAAATTCTAGTGAACTTTAACAATGATGGTATCTGCTATATTATACAAAATTGGAAGCTATTGTTGATCGCCACCATTAATGCCTGGTATATGGCAACACTAGTTACCTCTAGCGCCCTCTAGTATCGAGTAGCAGAACTATGAGTGTCAAAATCCTTCTAGAATTTTCTGTGGAAGAACTTTCTAGAACTATCGAGACCTAGTCAGTCGTGACCGGTATGTACTCAAACATTCTAGATGTTTGTATAGTAAAAGGTTCTGGAAATTATTTGAGGCCCTATATATATAGGGCCCCTATATGCAATAATCAATTATCCATAAGCAAAGTGAAACTAAAAATTAATATTTTAATATTTTTTTCTTAACTAGTTTATATCATATTGCGTACATAATCGGTGACAAGAGAGGATCCATCAGAAAGTGTCAGCTCCAGCCTACCGTCTGGAGATTGGAAAGCGTCGTAGACTTGAGCTGGAACAAAATGAGAATAATGTCATTTGTCGTTTCTTTTATTATAGATTAAAGGTAGTGTGTGTAAAACTTAAAATATACATAAGCATAGCTCATTGAATATGTATCTTCAAGGCATAAACTTTAATCTAAAATCGAAATCCTTTCTGGAGTCCCTTAAGGATCCCATTTGGGTCTCTTTTTTTATAAATATAATCACAGGATATCAACTAATAAAAAATTTAAGACTGTTTTCCATAATTTAACTATTGAAACTATTATAAATCACAAAATTAAAATATTTCTTGATACTTTTGAAACGATTGTAAATTATAAGACGCGAAATGATTTAGGTACTCGTATATTTCTTTCTTTGCTCTGATTCTGATTCTTCTGATTCCTTAACCAAGCTAAAAGGTTTGTGTTTGTTTGCGGTAATATTAAAATTAAGACACACAGACAATCTCCTAAACTCAAACTTCATAATGACCAAATTTGTGTAACATAATATTCTAAGTCTATATTCAAATTATAACATTGTGGAGCTTGAGTTTGAACGAGCTCATGCTGGGATTAGTCTAAATACTGGCCTTACTCTTAGGTTTAACAGTGACACCCTCGTTCTTAATCTTCTCTGCGGCCCACTCGCCGAGGTACTCGGGCAACACGCCGGCCATGATTCCCTTGTCCTTGTATATGTGCACTATCTCCAGCGACTGCTTTTCAGGATCCACATCCTTCTCCATTTTATCTGTTAAAAAGCTAAGTCTATATACGTCACGCTGTTTATTGAATAAAATTAATTTACGTATTTTTTCGTATTCATTAAGCAGCTGTTCCCCGCGACTTCGTCCGCGTGTTATTTGGGGTTTTAATATTTTTGCGCGGTACCCTAATTATTTTTCTACATCAGCTATCTGCCAGTGAAAATCCCGTCAAATACGGTCCAGCCGTTTCGGAGATCAGCCGGAACAAACAGACAGACAGACAAAAACTTTAAAAATTGTATTTTTGATATTAGTACCGTATATACTTTCATCTACATTTAGTAAAAAGCGGTAGTTTGGCCATTACAAACAGACACTTCAATTTTATTTATTTGTATAGATTTGACCGATAAAAGGGACTAAAGATTGCCTTAGTCGAGGATAAGTTTGGGTGTCTATGGGTTACATCATGAACTTCCATCAGGTGAACTGTACGCTCGTTTACTGAATTACGCACATACTGCCGAAAAAATATATTTTTTTATAAACTTATAGTATAAAAAAATCTTATTCTTTTCAGTTTGTGCGTAGTTTTCGGTCTGTTATATTCGTGATGGTTACTTCGGTGACCGCAAGATTTTTTACATATCCTAGTATTGTCTTATTAGCTTTTACAAAGTATCTCACGCGGCACTGCATTAAGATAATTTTAAGTTTCTGTTTTTTTTTTTATTTGATAACAATCATACAATATTTAAATTGATATTTCTCGGTATAAACATAAGCTATACAACTTTACGGTATATCGGCGCCATCGACATACATACTATAATCAATCTTCTACCAAGTAATTTATGTCATACATCATAAACATTTAACGAAGAACAATAGACAAAATAAAAAAACGAGAGATCTTATCCTCGTATTCTTTTTCATCAACTTGTTAAAATCCACTGCCGAAAATGAGCCCCTCTCATTGGAAGGATTGGCTAGTACCGTTACGCTTGGCGGCGGATCGACATCCAAGTAACAGACAATAATTATATACACTGACTATGTATTGATTAACAAAAGAAGTACCTAATTTATAATATACAGGGTTATTTTTCAGTTATTGCAGTTTTTGAAACTACGAGTAAATAAGGCTTCTACTTTTATTTGAAACTATTCTTCTTTTAAAATAAAAGTATCCTAAGTTATTCCTTATAACATCAGCTATCTGCCAGTGAACGTTCCGTAAAAATCGGTCCAGCCGTTTCGGAGATTAACCAGAACAAACAGACAGACAGACAAAGTTTTAAAAAATATGTTTTTGTTATAAGTACCTAAGTATATACTTAAGTATATACATATTTCATATGCATTTAGTAAAAAGCTTTCATCGGTATTTTACGTCTGGAATAGATGAAATGTTTCCCACCCTCGAGAGGTATTATACTGCCTGATCGGCGGGTATTGGACTAAACTTTTGTTAAAACAGTTTAATAAAAAAGTTAAAAAAATGGCAACGGTTGAAATATGTTATGCTATGTTAAAAGTTATAACAATATCTTGATGAGTTCGCGACCATCACGGTTAAGGTAAATACGTGAACGAAATAATTGTCAAAGTGCAGCGATATCTGTGCGTAAAATGATAATGCCAGCAGAAATGCCATATAGCGTAAAACAGCAGCTTAACACTGCTGTGTTTCGTATGGTGAGTGAAGAGAACCAGAGACCCTTTTTATTGGAAAAGAGGCATTCCATCTTAGTCCTCACGGGTGACAACACATCTGCATTTTGATTCGCAAACGAAGATAGATGTAGATGTCTATGGGCCACAGCATCCACTTACCATCAGGTGGACTGTGTGCTCGTTTGTCACCCTATCCTATAAAAAAACGTACAGTACACTGCCACCAAACGACAACAACGCTACTACGATTAAATAAAATTAAACATTAACCTGATACATTTTATTCGTGGTCGATTGACTTAAGAATCATCAAAATATGCCCACGCCTTTGGTCTCTAGAGCAATACGTGGTAGAGCCATGCTGCAGCTATATACGGCTTCGTGGTGCAGTGGCTTAGCAATGAGTTGCTGCGCTGGGGGCCGCGGGTTTGAATCCCGCACGGAACAAGTATTTGTATAGCCTACAAATAATTGTTCCGAGTCTGGATGTTTGTCCTTGTGCAATTTGTGTTTGTAAACTGCCTCCACGATACAGGAGAAAATCCTAGTGTGGGGTTAACGTTTTTTTTTTTTAATAAAAGCAGAACAAGCTATATTAGTAGTATAGTAGCACGCACGAATGGGTCGGCTCGACCGGGATAGGACCACGCCCTGACAGAATACCAGCGTAAAATAGCAGATTAATGCTGTTGTGTTTCGTATGGTGAGTGTAGAGAACCGGAGACCATTTTTTACTGGATAAGAGGCATTCCATCTTAGTCCTCACGGGTGATAACGAATCTGCATTTTGATTCTAAATTGCGGATAAATATAGTGGTCTATGGGCCACTGCATCCACTTACTACCAGGTCGAGTATGTGCTCGTTTGTTACCCTTATTCTAGAATAAAACAATACTGTGATAATAGTAATCTAATAACTAATCTATACTCACTCATTCTACCCAAATGCCAAGCCAATTCACATCCAAGAGAACCGCCACCTATGATCACAACGTGTTTTGCCGCCTTAACGCTTCGGTACGCTGTCTCCAAATCCCTGATGGTGCGTAGTGTGCAAACACGGTCACGTACCGGTTTCGGGGCCGATTTGAACATGGACAGTTGCTTCGGTTTTGAACCTGGTAATTTAGATATGATTATTGTCAAAAGCGGAGACGACTTTTTTTTATAGGATAAGGGTGACAAACGAGCACACAGTCCACCTGATGGTAAGTGGTTGCTGCGGCCCATAGACATCTACATCTATCCTCTATTACAATTCAAAATGTAGATGCGTTGTCACCCGTGAGGACTAAGATGGAATGCCTCATTTCCAGTAAAAAGGGCCTCCGGCCACCTGCACTCACCAAGCGAAACGCAGAGGTGAACCTCTACTTCACGCTGGTATTATGTGTGGTCGTGGTACCACCCCGGTTCGAGCCGGCCCATCCGTGCGACAGCAAAAGCTGCCGCGTGGCTCTACCACTGTTAAAACTCTTACTGCACTTTCTCTTATATCTAATGTGGCATTGTGGATTGACTACAACTTGGTATTTTTCTGACATGCTTAAGTGATTACGTAGTTGAGTCACGCTGGAGATATATTATGATTGCGGCAGGAATGGGTTAGCTAGACAGGGGAAGGGCCACACTCTCGCGTAAATCAATAAATTCATTTACGTGAGAGTGTGGCCCTTCGTAAAATACTAGCTTAATGCTGCTATGTTTCATATGGTGATTGTAGAGGACCGGAGACCGTCCTCACCTGACAGTATGAGTTATGTCACCGTCCAACGTCCAACACATATACAGTTTGAACAGACCACCGACGGTGGTACCGATTACTTATTATTATCAGTATCATTATGAGTACAGCCCTTCACAAGCCCATTACTGAGCTTAAGACTCCTATTAGGAATTCCACAAAGCAAGCATGGTCCTAAGCCACATGCATGCATCAAGTTCCTTCATCTCTTACCGGGTAATTAAATCAATCCAGTAGGTTACAGGTTACAAGGCTGCTCCACTCAAGAACGTTGAAAAAATATTATCATAAAATAACTACTAGTGTAAATTAATGCATCAATATCCTTATTTAGAAATTTATCGCCCAGAGAAACTTAGAGCATAGACCTCTCCATAGCTCGCTGAGCGACCTTGAGCTTTTTCACAATTTTACCATCAATATTACCATCACCATCATCACGTATTTCTGTGAACCTTTGTTATTTAAAAACTTTTTATTCTGAAAAGTGTTTAGGTTATTACTTATTACTAAATAATTTCTGATAATGCCTTTTATTTTAGTCTTAGACGCGGTGATACAAACGGCGGTATATTCATTTGGAAAAACCATTGCATTGGGATCAGCATTGCAAGGTTATTTACTTGGCGCATGCTACCAATTTTCATGTACAGTGAGATAAATAGGGACAAATTCAACATCTGCGTCTTTTAAGTTTAATTCATAAAAAAGGTACATACATATATAGGACGGCATTAGTGTTTGTCGATTATATACACAGTAAGGTAAGATAGAAACGAGATTTAACGTACTGATTGTAGCCTGTTTATTCGTTGCGTACGATTAAATATCAAATTTTGCGCATTTGCCAAAAATCATAATTTTCTCGATATCTAAATATTCTAAGTCAGTAGGTTCTCTAACCTCTCATAGTTACCTTTAACCTTCTCAAATCCCCCCCCCCCCCCCTTCTCGTACTCCACGAGGTGACCTGTCCTTCCCCCCCCCCCCTCAAGTTTTTGCATCGACCTTCCAAACAACCTGTATAAGCTACTCGAAAACAACGAACCCAAATTTCACACTAGTAATAAGATACAATCACCAGTGCTAGGCTTTGAGCTTACCTATTTAACTCTTTATATAGGGTGGGTAATTTTAAATCTCAGGAAATACATCTATTGACTCATTCCTGTAACAGGTATGAAAGACTGATAAAGAAAAAACGACGGGTTGCACGCCGGGAGTGCCGGCAGAAGTGAAAACTTGAATATTAACGTTGTGCATTTTTGATATTTTGGAATGGCGGAGATTATTTATTATTATCTTATTTTTTATTATTATCTTATTTCATTTATTTTCATTCGAAATTATTTGTTTGGTAAACCTACACCGTACATGTGGTTATTGTGATGTTATGAAAATATAGGTTAATGCTATATAAAGTATAAACATATTACAAATATTACATCTATAATGTGTAAGTACATATGTATCTATATTAATAATTTCGTCAAGCAGTACAGTAGACTCGATTGAAACCTAATCTTAATAATAATAATAATAAAATAATAACTTTTATTTATATTGACATAAAAATATTACAGTAAATGTTTCATTGAATCCATAGGCTCCCAAACTAGTATAAAACTGTGTTTCAGGAGCCAAATAAAAATAATAAAATAATAAACAAAACAAATAATAAAATTATATTAATTAATAAATGAAAATTAATTAAACCTAAATTACTTCCTCTCCTACGCCGCGCCGGCTGTCTACTCTCCGTTCGTCTTACGAATTTTCGATCAGGACACGTGACCTGACGCGAGTTTAACATTTTTTACCCATTACAAAAAAAGTGCACAACGCCGCTAAAGAAGTTTTCACTTCAATAAAAGGTCATATTTGCCTTCTTGTCTTTATCAGTCTTTCGCTACGTTTAAAGATTTAAAGAGAATTCTACTGAATTCTCAAAACTAACAGTCAATTTTTTTATTTGAAAAGCAAAATATCCTACAGACTGCTTGCCCACCTGGTGCTAGAAGACATCGCTCGTAGTAAATAGGCTGTTCTCCACACAGGGTCTTCACCCAGGCGACGTGGTAGTCAGCGTCAACACGCTGTACACACCAGCCGGTCGCAATGGAGACCGCTGGTCCGGTCTCCGCGCGATAGAATTTCACCGGATCCATGAATTTGTGGCATTCCGACAGATACATGCTAAAAAGATGAAAGATCTTCGACAATTCCTTTTTCATTGAATAAGGGTGACCAGTGAGCACACAGTCCACGTGATGGTAAGTGGATACTGCAGCCCATAGACATCTATATCTATTTTCGATTAAGAATATTGATGATGAACAACGATGTAGGTTACTCTCCTGATTCCATTTTTTTTATAGGATAAGGGTGACAAACGAGCACACAGTCCACCTGATGGTAAGTGGTTGCTGCGGCCCATAGACATCTACATCTATCCTCTATTACAATTCAAAATGTAGATGCGTTGTCACCCATGAGGACTAAGATGGAATGTCTCATTTCCAGTAAAAAGGGCCTCCGGCCACCTGCACTCACCAAGCGAAACGCAGAGGTAAGCCTCTACTTCACGCTGGTATTCTGTGAAGTCGTGGTACCACCCCGGTTCGAGCTGACCCATCCGTGCGACAGCAAAAGCTACCGCTTGGCTCTACCACTGTTAAAAACATCCATAAAAAATAGACAGCATAGATTTCTTATAAATACTTATAATGGTCTTAACCTAATATTCCCGTTAATCACTAAGATGAGTGTTCACGACAGCAGCAAATCACTTAAGTTCACGATTCGTACACTTAACTATTACTTACTGGTTACTCTAGTTTAAAATTTGTTTTATTGAATATTTAGACTTATAATACTCTTTTTTTAAGAAAATTTAAGTCATAAACTTTGGCTATTTGCAATGGAGTAGTGGCAATAGAGAATTTATCGCCTTGTCGAGTGCCTTAAGTACCGGTCCCCAGGTCGTCATTTTTGCCTACCAAATTAAGGATCGACTTAGAAATTATCAACATTTAAGGATTATCATAACAAAATAGTACGGTAGCAAACGGAAGCAGTGAAGGAATCAACGTGTAAATATTTAAGGAGTCTTTTATTGCGCTGGCTAATACACAATCAAAGCTTGGCGAATACGGTAAATTTTCTAAACTTTAAAATCGGCCTCTTTATCCAGCAGAGGAATTTGTCTAGAGCTGACTATGAGAATACTGTAATTAGAGGCATTTATATTTTGGAATAAAATATTAAAAACTTTCACTAAAATGTAAGAGAGGATTTCAAATACATCAAAGAAATAAAATAATTTCACACTCTGAAGTCTGTGTTAAGACATAGTGTAATCTCCTCCAGACCGAATTTCGGTCACGGCGGTCAGTCTCATCGGAGACTAGCCATCGGCGTAGGACAGGATTATAGTGTCCAAGTGTATGCGCATGCACAGGTGCACTCTCTATTCCCTCACTCTCCTTAGTCCCATGGGACGGTAAACCGACACGACCGAAGAGAGATCAGGCGCAGTACCAACGGCTTTACGTGCTTTCCGAGGCATGAGGGTAAGACACCTCCAACTTCCTGACTCCGGGCAGCTACTGAGAATTTTTTGATGGAAAAGCTCAATAACGGATTTTTTTGGCCCGATCCGGGATTCCAACTCGGGACAGTCAGCAGTCGCACTACTACAATCACTCGACCAACGAGCGAGAAGACATAGCGTATAGAAGAATTAAATGTACGACTTCAGAATGTGAAGTTATTTTATTGTTTTTTGTTCTTTGAAGTCGGCTTTTTTCTTTTTATAATGAGTTAAATTGTTTTACCGTTTTGAGGAACGATATCTTACTCAAATGGATCAATTTCGTCTAAATAGTTACGTTAAAAACTTCATCCCTATTTTACCAACATTAGAAGTAAATATTTTCTCCAAAAATAATCATCCAATCCGGTCCACAATTGACAAAACAATAGCATTCCATACATATAAAAACATGCAGTCTAATCGTTTCAAAGTCTGCTAGTAAAATAGAATAAATCAGAGTATTGTAAAATAGTACGTCTTTTGCTTCCAGTTCTGCATGTAGTTAAGTTTTTCGATATCAGGCGGGTCCGGATTCCACCACATGTGCTTCGACATCGGAGGCCGATCGTAGGGCAGACAGTCTTCTTTGGATATAAAGAACACCTTAAAAAATATATAAATATAAATATAACACCTTAAATAAGAACTATGTTAACCACTCCTTGGTGAGCTACTCACGCCACAGAATATATAAGATACGTTCTCACGGCATAAGTGTTAAGAATTCGAACCCAGGACTTTTTAGTTTCACTGTCAGTATCGTTAATCATAAGCTACTCCATTGTTTCCGGCACATTGTAAATTTATATTCATTTATTAGGGTCCTCGAGGCTATTAAATTAATATTTTCAAGCTAAATGAATTATTTGTAGGCAACGCGCGGCAAAAGGGAATCATTTCGTCCCACGGGTGATGTAAAGTGTGACTAAGAGCGAAATGACAAGGTGCTTTGGGACGGAGACTCGGCGTTGGATAATACAGTGATTTATCGTGGTGCATCAAACGGCGAACTGTTCTTAGCTTAATAAAAAGAATTACGCCTTACAATTACGAGATAATAGGGCTGCTGTTATACCTAGGTGTCTGTATAGTCAGGTACCACCCTTTTCCCTATTTCTGCCATCAAATAGCAGTGCTTGCACTGCTGAGCTCCGGTCCGGATAGTATAAATATCCAGTATAATTACAGTTGCAGGTGTCCATGGGCTACATTAGCCACTTAGTGTACTGTAAGTTCGTTTCACTTCAATTTTATAAATAAAAAAACTAAAACGCATAATTTACAATATGGACCCTAAAATAGTTAGACTGTTCGCGGGTTGGCGCTACCGGACGGCAGTGATAGAACCACAGTCGGTCTGTCGCATCCGAAGCTGGAAGCTTCAGGAAGCGGATACTAGGGACAAATATCATGCGAGGGTAGCCGAAAAGCTTGACACCATCGATGGCAGAAATGAATGTGTGGAAAGAACATGGCAGAACCTTAGGGATGGAATGGTAAGTGCAGCGAAAGAAGTGTGTGGAACAATAAAAAGAGGCAGTAGTAAAAGAAGAGATGCATGGTGGAATGATGAAGTAAAAGAAGCTGTAAAGAAGAAGAAGAAAGCATGATTAGACTACTTGGCCTCTAGTAATGATAAGGATATGAGAGAGAAGATGAAAGAAAGATATAAGCTGCAGAAACTTCACACGAAAGCATTGATTGAGGAAATGCGTGAAAGGTTTAGAATGGAAGCGGACGAAAGGTTGTCGCACAACTTTATGGAGAACTCCAAACTCTTCTGGAAAGAGGTTGGAAGGACCCGAAGTAGTGCGACGGCCTTAAGAATGAACAAAGTGCTTTCGGGAACTAATGACATCCTCACAGAAAAATCGGACGTCATGCAGCGATGGAGCGAATTTTGTAGAGAAATGTATGCGTGTGATGATCTTAGTGAGGGATCCGGGGATGACGCCGTGACGGGTGCGCCAGACCCGGACCTCGATGACACTGAGGTCATCAGTATGAAAGAGATTGAACGTGCGATTCGAAGTTTGAAATGTGGTAAGGCTGCGGGACTAGACAGAGTTACTGCTGAAATGGTCAAGTATGGTGGGCCTCGCGTCTGGGACAGCTTTCATCTGCTGTGCAATTTGTGCTGGCGGACAGGGGATGTCCCGGATGATTGGCGATCCGCAGTCATTGTGCCTTTATATAAAGGTAAAGGTTCACATTTTGACTGCGGGTGCTATCGGGCGATCTGCTTGACCAGTTTAACAAATAAAGTTTACTCGAAGGTTTTGACACGTAGGATGCAAGAGAAATCGGAAAGATTTCTATGGGAGCCACAGTGCGGATTTAGACCTGGAAGAGGATGCACGAATCAAATGTTTTCTCTACGCATGATCACGGAAAAGCTTCTGGCTGCTAGCCAGAAGATTTTCTGTGCTTTTGTGGATCTTGAGAAAGCATTTGATAAGGTTGTAAGGAAGAAAATGTGGGAACTGTTGCCGGGGTACGGTGTGGATGGTCGGTTGCTAAGGGCTGTGCAGTCACTTTACTGTGACTGTACAGCCTGTGTGCGGGTGGGGCATGACCTGTCACCCATGTTTAGCGTCCAAACGGGCGTAAAACAGGGTTGTGTCATGTCTTCCTGGCTGTTCATACTGTATCTCGACAGCTGTTTACAGAAGCTGAAAGATAGCTGTTTGGGTGTGAAATTGGGTGACATAAAAGTAAATTGTCTGCTGTATGCTGATGATGCAGTGCTTATTGCACCATCAGAGGCAGAACTGCAGGTATAGTCACGTAGGCATTAGTCACGTGTATGAAAGAGGAATGTGAAATTAAAGGTCTCCGTTTGAATGCTAATAAAACTAAGGTTCTGGTATTTGAAAGGGACGAAGAGAGAACGAAGTGTGAAATATGGGTAAATCAGGAATGTCTAGAACAGGTAAATGAAATTGTATACTTGGGGAGTGCTTTTAGCCGGGATGGAAGATGTGATTTAGATGTGGACAGGCGTGTCGCTGCCGGGAACAAAGTCAATGGTGCCCTGACTGCGTTAGTCAAAAGGTAAGGCGTAGTGAAGAGTGCACGCCTTGCAATACATAACGCAGTGTTGGTACCGACTTTGTTATATGGCAGCGAAACCTGGGTATGCCAGAAGAAGCATAAAAGCAAGTTGAATGCAGTGGAGATGCGATCTCTTCGTAAAATGTGCGGCGTTACCATGGCCGACCGAAAGCGAAACGAAGAGATTCGCAATATGGCAGGTTTGAAAGATGACCTTATCACAAAAATTGATAGGGGCGTGCTTCGATGGTTTGGGCACGTTGAGCGAATGAGTGAAGACCGACCGAAAATATATAGCACGAAAGTTAATATTAAAAGGTGTCCAGGTAGACCGAGACTAAATTTCGAAGACCATGTGAGCAAACTTCTCGAAGAGGGGAGGGTCAAGAGTACTCGGATACCTAGACGTGCATGTATGAAGAAGATAATGAATCTGAAAGAAGCGAAAGAGGTATGTCAGGATCGTGACACTTGGCGATCTGTTCTCTCTGGCTAGTAGTAAGTTAAAATAGTAGTAGTAAGTTAAAATAGTGCCTTGTGGTAACCCAATAATATTTTAGTATGATTCAAAAAGGATTCATATTATAAAGTAGAAATTACCTTTGCTTTTTTGTCATGTTCTATGATGGACCTATAAGCCGCCCAGGCAGCTGCTCCAGCCCCAATAATGAGGTACTGTACACAAGGCGGCAGATCTTTGTGGTGAAAAGGACGCTTTATCACGCGACGGGGACGCCCTGGGAAGGAGAGTGCTTATATTACTACCGTTATTGTTACAGACTATTAAAATCCCCTGCTGAACATAGACCTCCACCATAGATTGCATCATATGGAGGAAATTTACCATAACTGCCACGGTTGGTCGGCAACCGCAGTTATTTTTTTAGTCATTATAATGCTGCCGCCCATCTCCTGTATTGGTTTCTCTCTGTTGCCTCTTCCGACACTCACGGGATGATATGGGGTAGTTTATATCGTTACAACGCCACTACACGTTTGCCTATATTGACTAAAAATTAAATTTAAATTGAATATAGAATATAGAACGTAAAATAGCAACTTAACACTGCGGTGTTTCGTATGGTGATTGTAGAGAACCGGATAACCTTTTTACTAGAAAAGAGGCCTTCCATCTTAGTCCTCACGGTTCAAGACGCATCTGAATTTTGATTCGCAGTTGAGTACAGATATAGATGTCATGGCTCACAGCAAGCACTTACCATCAGGTGGATTGTGTGCTCGTTTGTCACCCTATGCTATTAAAAAATTAAAGTGGAATATGATGTGATCAAGAATCTCTTAAAGAAAGTACTAGTAAGTTTTTTTTTTTTGCTTTCGCATTGTTCTAGTGGTCGTAAACGCGATTGGCGGTCATGACGTCCCGGTCTTCGGGTTCGAATCCCAGGTTGGGCAAAAATGAGTTATTAGGATTTTCTGTCAAAAAATGCTTGGTAGCAGCCCCGAGTCAGGAATTTAGCGTTGTTACAACCTCGTGCCTCGCAAAGCACGTAAAGCTGTTGATCCTGCACTTGATCTCTCTTCAGTCGTATCGGTGTGACTTCCCATCGTACTACAAGAGTGAGGGCATAAAGAGTGCACCTGTACTTACGTATACACTCGGGCACTATAAACACAAACTAGCCGCCGTGACCGAAATTCGATCTTTATGGCATTATTATTATAATATATTATATAAAACGTTTACTACTTTTCAAATTAGTGAAGGAGATACAAGTGTATTAACATTTGTTAAAACAGATTCATGAAACAATCATTCAACAGTTAACAAATTGTTCTGCATGTGTTGCCCTTTGGGAAAGAGGTTTGTGTACAATCCACTTCAAGTTATGTAACTTTTTTTTTACTTAAAAAAATACTAGTAATGCAATTAAACATTACTAATATTCCCTTTGACCTCTTCTGGTAAGCTTAAAATGCTTGTATTAGAAGTGGTTCACGACAGTAGTCGAATGGCGGATTCGAACCTACAACCTTTCGAGTTCGCGGTCCGCGACCTATTATACCATTATATATATATATATATATATATATATATATATATATATATATATATATATATATATATACCATTTGGCTACTGACGCTTCCCAGTCTAATATTACTCAAAAAAATTGCGAAACATTTGTGATTTTAATGTGAAAATTCGTTCATAGGCTGCAGTAGCTACTTACACTAGTTACAATTAAATTTTAATAAAAACGACAACTTACAAACTGGAACATTTTCTCCTAGTTTGATGCGAGCTTCATTCCACAGATATAACTTGTAAATCTATAAAATATTAAAATAAAAGGGAATATAAGCCTGCACGTATTTTTTTTAAATAAAAGACCTAAAATGCATTTGTGGGGGTAAGAGATAAAAATCTAAAATCCCATGTCACCATATAAATATGGTTAGAATGAACCATAGATAACGCCATAGATGATTCGTATAGACGGTTTAAACCCCTAAACAGTAGAACCTGGCGGGTAGCAGCGTCTGATAATGTCAGTGTCAAGCAAGGTGATTATAGCAAATTCTCCTTACTGCCATTTTAAAACAAACCATAATATTCGATTTTTTTTTCATAAGATAGGGTGACAAACGAGCACACAGTCCACCTGATGGTAAGTGGTTGCTGTGACCCATAGACATCTACATCTACCCTCAATAAAGAACCAAAATGCAGATGCTTTGTCACTCGTGAGAACTAAGATGGAATTCCTCTTTCCCATTAAAAAGGGTCTCCGGTTCTCTACACTTACCATACGAAACACAGCGGTGTTCAGCTGTTATTTTACGCTGGTATTCTGTGAGAGCGTGGCCCTTCCCCAGACGAGCCGACCCATTCATGCTACAACTATACTACTAATATAGCTGCAGCATGGCTGTACCACGTATATATTCAGCTAGTGAGATAGAGATAATTAGTTCGGGCCATTCCTTGTTCATTTCTGCCTGAGTGTGCTTGAAGTTCGCAACGCGCATGAGCCTAAACAAACGACCGTTGAACTTCAAAGTGAAAAACTTGAAAGTGCAGTTGATCCCGCTAGAGTGAGTTCTTATTTATTTTAACAACAGCAAACATTGTAACTGTTCTGCTTAATTTCTACATCTTCTCCTGACGCTGCTTAGTGCTTAGGAAATTTTAACTTCCGATAAGGGGTGCTGGAACTTGACTAGAGTGCATATAGTGCTATTGGAAGTTTATCTAATGCTGGCCTCCGTCTGGGATTCCAGGATCAACCTACCACCTAATACTAACTTGGTCGCCGTGCCGTGAGCTAACGGAGTGTTGGCCTACCATCCTACCAACGGCCATCATCACTGTCGGGCTTGTGTATCATCGGCTCATTCTGCTAGCTAGCTGTCTACAACCCTGAGAGAACAGCACTTGGACTTCGTCTCCCTACGTCAGGCCAGTGACCCCTTCCTAGAAACTTACTTTGTACATATGCGGAAGTAAGATAAATAAAGAATAATTTACTACAAATCTTGACATTTTTAAGAACCCACCTACTTTCTGAACCAACCAACGGTATAACGAATAATACAGATTTTATACGTGTTAGAACCATGCTAGTTGTAGCACGGAGAAGGACCACGCTCTCACAGAAAACCAGCGTAAACTAGCAGCTTAATGCTGCTGTGTTTCGTATGGTGAGTGTTGAGAACCGGAGATCCTTTTTTCTGGACAGAAGGCTTTCCATCTTAGTCCTCAGTGGTGACAGCGCATTCTGCATTGTGATTCTTAATTGAGGAATGTAGATGTAGACAAAACGGCATCCACTTACCTTCAGGTGGACTGTGTGGTCGTTGTCACCCTAATTTTATAAAAATAATGATTATAATACGATGATTATAATGATGATGGTAATTCTTCTTTCTTTCTTTCTTTCTTTTTTTAAAAAACGTTACCCCCACACTAGGATTTTCTCCTGTATCGTGGAGGCAGTTTACAAACACAAATTGCACAAGGACAAACATCCAGACCCGGAACAATTATTTGTAGACCATACAAATACTTGTTCCGTGCGGGATTCGAACCCGCGCCCCCCAGCGCAGCAACTTATTGCTAAACCACTGTGCCACGGAGCCGTCCATTTCATCAAAAAACATTTAAAAGGATATCATCTAACTAAACTTACCAATCCCATAAGGCCGAAGAATGAAGCCAAACCCCACACATAAATCCAAGGGAAGGGTGGCGGAGGAGGTGGAGGACAAGGCGGTGGATCTGCAGCAGGTTTCACTGAGCACGGACCCTTGGTGCGAGCGCATTCTAACATGGGCTATAAGGATTCGATAATAAATATATAATTAGAACCAAGTACAAAGACTAAAATATGTAATGTTTTTACATGGTAAGCACATAGCTATTGCATAGCTTTAGCATGATTGGCTTGCCCAAGAGAATACCACGCACCTTTAGTGTACCAGCCTAAAATAGCAATACATTCCGTTGTCTCCCGAAATGCGAGAACCGAAGATACATTTTACTTATAACGAGGCATTCCACTTTTGTCCTAAGAGTGACAAGAAAGACTAGCTACAACAATTTACTATCAAGCGGACTCAATTCTGCTTTTTCCATTCTTGTAATAATATTAAAGTCTAAAGACATACGTAGGTCACTCCAATAAGTTTTGAGATGCTCGAAATTTAAAAATGGAACGCACTCGTGTTATGTTTCTAAAAAGCAAATTTATTTAAAAATAGAACTCCATAAGCCAATTGCTCAATATTAAAAAAAACAAAGCTCTATTAATTATCCTGCAACGCTTCCCGCGCTTTTCATTAAAAACGATGGATCTTAACCGTGAACATGATATACGCTATGATATATTATGATTTTAAATTTACCCAACAATTAAGTTTACAATGGTTACAGTCAGCATTAAGGGACACAGCTCTATAACAAGCAATAATTTTTAGGTGGTATGCTGAATTCAAAAGGGGTAAAATTAATCTTAAACATGACCAAAGAACCGGGGCCCGCAAACAGCAGTAACGGCAGAAAATGTATGGACTACTGAAATGTTGGTGCGAGAACATCCAGGAATCTTATATACGGACATCGAAAAGAGGGAAATAGGGGAGCCATCCTACATCAGCATCTTGGAGTGAGGAAGCTTTGTTGTCGATGGATCCCTCGTTTGCTCTCCGAAAACGAAAAACAGATTCGGTGTAGATTGGAGCCATGAAATGCGTCTACGTTTGGAAAACGGGGCATTTAGGCATGTTTCAGAAATCGTTACTGGTAACGAGACATGGATCTATAAATATGATCCTGAAAATAAAAGGCAATCACCAGTATGGGTCTACTCAGAAGGACAGTTACCGACAAAACTGCAAAGACCTCGTAACGTCGGCAAAAAAAAATGGTAGCTAGTTTCTTTTTCTCGGCGCGGAAATTTGTCGACGTCAATGCTGGAAAATTGTATGTCAGTCAACTCTGAATGGTATACTACAGTTGCATTACCCAAAGCTTTTCAAGCTGTGCAGCAGAGAAGACCAAAGACCGGGCTTCGGGGAATCATGCTGCGTCACGATAAAGCCTCTTCACATACCTCCCTTAGAACAAAAGCATTTATTGAGAAATCTGGTGTTGAAACTCTAAGTCACCCACCCTACAGCCTGAAGACTTAGCTCCTTGTGATTTCTTTTTGTTTCCAAGAGTCAAAGAAAAAATAAAAGGCAAGTTTTTTTCAAGCGCCGAAGAAAACGTGGGTGCCTACGAAGAAGCGATTTCCAACCTGTCAGAGCAAGACTGGCAAAAGTGTTTTCAGAGTTGGTTTAGGCGAATGGAACTTTGTATAGAGCATGATGTAAAATACATATTAATAGTATCTAGCATTCTTTTTGTATATCTCAAAACTTATTGAGTGACCTATGTAACCTAATTACTGCGGATGTGGTAAAGCAGACAGTACCCTAGGGTGGATAATCAGAAACGCCACCCCAGACGGAGTGGATGGTCGGAATTCACTTTTATTTGTTCTTCCAACTTTTTCCCCAAGTACAGTTCAACTCATACACTCTAATTATTAAAAAACATTTAATAACCACAAACTTAAATAAAAATTAGACAGTATTTCATGCCGGCACACCGCTTGCAACTTTACAAAGCGCAAGTTCGGCCCCACATGGAATGCTGTTCTCATCTCTGGGCCGGGGCACCCCAGTGCCAGCTCCTTCCACTTGACCGCATCCAGCGCAGAGCGGTTCGAATCGTCGACAACCGAGTTCTTTCTGATCGGCTCGATACACTGGCACTGCGTAGAGATATTGCATCTCTTTGCGTATTTTATCGCATCTATCACGGGGAGTGCTCTGAGGAATTGTTCGGACTAATTCCAGCCGCTCAATTTCACCATCGCACATCGCGTTAAAACTCGCGTTACCATCCATACCATCTGGATGATTGGCGGTCCACCACTGTGCGATTTAGAAGAAGTTTTCTCCCTCGCACGACTTCCTTGTGGAATCAATTACCACCAGCGAATTTTCCGGACCGATACGACTTAGGAACCTTCAAGAAAAGAGCTTACACCTTTCTAAAAGGCCGGCAACGCATCTGCAATTCCCCTGGTGTTGCGGTTGTTCATGGGCGGCGGTAGTCACTTACCATCAGGTGAGCCGCATGCTCGTATGCCCCCTATTCCATAAAAAAAAATCGTAGTACATTTTGCCGTTACTATTGCCGTTCCAATGCAGCGGTGAAGAGTTTCGGGGATATGACGTCACCCTGTCTTACACCTCTCTGCAGTTGGATAGGTTTCGTACTCTGGTTCTGTACTCGGATAGCCATCGTAGCTCTACTGTACAAACACTTCAGCACTTCGATATACCGACAGTCAACTTGGCACCGCTGAAGAGACTGCAGCACTGCCCAAATTTCGACGGAATCAAAGGCTTTCTCATAGTCCACATACGCCAGACATAGTGGCAAATTGTACTCCTCGGACTTCTGTACAATTTGCTGAAGGGTATGTATGTGGTCTATGGTGCTAAAGCCCTTTCGGAAACCGGCTTGTTCGGGAGGCTGGAAGTCGTCAAGTCTGCGCGCGAGACGATTCATAATGACTCTCGAAAACAGCACGTAGACGCGGCTCAGAAGGGAAATCGGTCTGTAGTTCTTCAAGAGAGCGTTGTCACCTTTCTTGAAGAACAAGACCACCGCACTTCTGCTCCACGCCTCCGGTGTAATGCCACCATGGAGGACGGAATTAAAGAGCTTCTGAAGGACTTCAAGTACCGGTCTTCCACCCGCTTTCAGAAGCTCCGCTGTAATTCCATCCTCGCCTGGGGCCTTACCGTTTTTAAGGTGCTGGAGAGCCATTCTAATCTCGCTCAGACTGACGTCCGGGATATCTTCGGAATAGTGTCGGATGAGACTCGCTCTTGGATCGTTACTCACACTTGCGTGTGGCTCCAACGATGACGTGTACAGCTGCCCATAGAACCTCTCAATCTCACTCAAAATCTCAGGTGTCCCGGAAACGATGCTGCCACACTCTGTCTTCAGCTTTGACAGTTGGCTCTTTCTGGCAGACAGATCTCTGGCAAAGACTTTGGAGCCTTGGTTCCGCTCGATCGCTTCTTCAATACGAGCTGTATTGAAGTTGCGTAAGTCCCGCCGCATGCATTTGGAGATCTGTCTGTTCAGTTTTGTACGTTGCCAGGTCGAGTCGTCTAAGGTGGCAACCGAACCTCCACCGGAGATTCTTAGAACCCCCTGCCCCGCCGTTACCATGGTCGCCACCGTAGCCAGGAATAGCGGGGCCACCGGGGACTGGGGGCCGTTTCTTTGTTACTCTCATCATAAGGGGGGTATTTGCCATAGTTGCCACGCTTGACGAGCGGGTTGGCAACCGCAGTTTTTTTATTGAAATTGTGGTTATTATCAGGAAGATGCTGCTGCCCATCTCCTGCCTGTTTCCCTTTGTCGCCTTTTACGACACCCACGGGAGGATATGGGGTAGTGGATAATCTTGACCGCCACTACACCGCTGCATTGGAAGACGTTTTCAAGCTTCTGGACTGGAAAGGATACGGTATCAACATCAATGGCGAGTACATCACTCACCTTCGATTTGCCGACGATATAGTCCTTATGGCAGAATCGCTGGAGGACCTAAGCACTATGCTCAATGACCTCAATAGTGTTTCCCAACGGATAGGTCTTAAGATGAACATGGACAAAACAAAGATCATGTTTAATGTCCATGTCACACCTATGCCGGTAGTTGTTGGGAACACTAAGCTCGAAATTGTTGACGAGTATGTTTACCTGGGACAAATAGTCCGATTAGGTAAGCCCAACTTCGACCGAGAGGTCAATCGACGGATTCAACTCGGTTGGGCAGCGTTCGGGAAATTACGGCACATCTTCTCGTCAGGTTTACCTCAAAACTTGAAAACGAGACTGTACACCCAGTGCGTGTTGCCAGTGATGACATATGGAACTGAGACGTGGTCCTTCACTGCTGGCCGGATGAGGAAGCTCAAGGTCGCTCAGCGAGCTATGGAGAGGGCTATGCTCGGAGTTTCTCTGCGTGATAAACTCAAAAATGAGGATATCCGCAGTAGAACCAGAGTGACCGACATAGCCCAACGGATTAGTAAGCTGAAGTGGCAATGGGCCGGCCATATAGCTCGAAGAACCGACAACCGATGGGGAAGAAAGGTTCTCGAGTGGCAGCCTCGTACCGGCAGGCGAAGTGTAGGGCGTCCCCCCACTAGATGGAGTGACGACCTGGTAAGACATGCAGGAAGTCGATGGATGCAGGTGGTTCAGGACCGTGCTTTGTGGCATTCTTTGGGGGAGGCCTATGTTCAGCAGTGGACTTGTGAAGGGCTGTAATGATGATGATGATGATTGCCGTTAGAGCCTATTAGTCTATGCATTACGTATTGCATTCAAATCAAATTAAAATTCCTCGTTTTAAATAATATTATTATGTAATTTATAAATGCTGCAATATGTCCAGGAAATTATCAACACTTATTTCATTATTGAGTAGACGTTATTTGATATCCTGAATAAATTAGTCAATTTTAATGTATATTTGCAAACGTTTTCAATTTTTTTTTTGCTACAATAGTTGTGTTAGCATAAACTGAACGTTTTTAGCAAGCATTCCAAAATCGTTTTTGGATGTTTGTCTTTAACTTCATTTTTAATTATTTTATGCCAAAATTCCAATGTATCTGTAATCCTGTGAGGTACACATTTTATTTCAGCGTTGACTTTTCAAACAAGAAGTATGTATATACATATGAAATTGCCGTTTTTTATGAAATAAGTTAACGTATTTTTTCTATATTTTTTATTTCTATTGATCAAACAAATCACCCATGCAATCGATGCATCTTTGCCAACGCAGTAATGATACCCTTGTTGAAGAAATCAGCTGGACGGGAGGCAACAAATTTTTCAGTTATTTCGTACTGCCTCTCGAGTATTAAATTTTTTCCCCGCTAAAAAGTTATCCAAATTCTGTAAAAAGTAGAAGTCTGTAGGCGCAAGATCTGGTGAGTACGGCGGATGACAGAAAGCTTCCAACTCCAGCTCGTCGCGCGTTGTCGTGCAGGAGCAGCGGGAATGAGCGATTGACCAAAGCTGGTTGGAACGTGTGAGCATCTCCATCACTGTGTTGTTCTTTATAGTACATACCTGCAGTAATGCTCATCCCGTTCGGTAAGAAGGTACGATGAATCACGCCGGCACTGGACCACCAAACAATGACTAGGGGTGAGTTTTCGCTTAGTGCATTGTTTTGGTGCTGAACTTGGATCCAACCAACTTGCTGAGCGCTTGTGATTGTCAAACAAAATCAATTTTTCATCCCAGTTAACAATGCAGCTCAAAATTTCTTCACTTGTGTGCCTGTTCATTGAGTTCGTGAGGCACCTATTTGACAAACATTTTTACCTTGTCAATTTGACGCAAATGAACCGATATTATTTTGATGCCAACGTCGAAAGTTGCTGCTAATTCATATTCGTAGATAAAATATCATCAGCTTCCACAATCGTCTTTAATTCGTCATTGTCGACTTACGTTTTCGGACGACCACGGGGTTCATTTTTCAGGTCGAAATGTCCAGAACGGAAGTGGGCAAACCAATAGCAGGTGATTCGTTCGTTGGTAGTATTCGCTCCGTAAACGTTTTTGGTGTTCCGTGCCGCTTGTGCCGCGTTGCTGCCACAAATAACCCAAGACAAAGCATTTTGATTCTTAATTGATGATATATTTAGATTTCTTTGGGCCATATCATCCGCTAGGATAGGTGGATATGTGCTCGTGTGTCACCCAGGTCTTTTGAAAAAGTGAGGTCGAACATAAGTTGCTCTCGTACTAAAAAACTATGGCCCTGTCACTAGAATCTTAACTATCAGTTTCTCTCCACATCTTAACTATCCCTTAGCCTATAAATTTAATCGATAGTGCATCTGTTAGTGATCGTGTAACTTGACCATTTGAGGTCATATTCACAGAAAATATTTATTTTATCGAGACGATAGTTCATAGGTTAAGATCCGATAAGTGGTTCTGTAGTCACATTATTAAGAAATTCTATATTTATGGAACATAATGACCCATACTCACAGTCGGTACGATACGCACGCCACCTACTGTAAGTTAATTTTACTATGCCTATAATATTTGCGGAAGTGCAAGCAATAAGTTGACAAAGTTTTGCTACAATCTGATGAAGGGTATGACAGCGCATAAAATACGAACAAACAAAAATTAAGTTTTATTTATTAGGCTAGATGTTCCCCGCGACTTCGCCCGCGCGTAATTTATTACGATTGGATTTCATGGGTTTTGATTTTTTGTGCAGAACCCTCATTCTTTTTTTTAAATAAAAGTAGCCTAAGTTACTTCTTATAACATCAGCTATCTGCCACTGAAAGTCCGGTCAAAATCGGTCCAGCCGTTTCGGAGATTAGCCAGAACAAACATACAGACAGACAGACAGAAAGACAGACAAAAATTTTAAAAGTCGTGTTTTTGTTATAAGTACTGTATATACTTTCATATGCATATAGTAAAAAGCTGTTATTTCGACATTACAAACAGACACTTTAATTTTATTTATTTGTATATAGATAAGGGTGACTATGACAAACGAGCACAATCAGTCCTGTTGGTAAGTGAATGCTGTGGCCGTTAGACATTTACATTTATACTCCAAGGGCTGAGACGGAATGCCTCGTTTCCAGTAAAAACGGTCCCCGGTTCTCTAAACTCACTATAAGAAACACTACTGCTATTTTAAGCTGGTATTCTATGTGGCTCTATGGTTGACCTTTTTTTTTACAGTGTCAATCTAGTTTTCACTGCTTTTACTGTGTCTTTACAATTTGTGTGTAAGTATGCATCAGAATAAATAAATTATTATAAATAAATAGGCAAATTTAAGTACGTGGTAGAGCTATGCTACAGCTATATTAATAGTATATAGTTGTAGCACGAATGGATAGGCTCGACCGGGGAAGGTACACGCTCTCACAGAATAGCAGCGTAAAATGGCAGCTTAATGCTGCTGTGTTTTGTTTGGTGAGTGTGGAGAACTGGAGACCCTTTTTACTGGAAAAGAGACATTCCATCTTAGTCCTCACGGCTGACAACGCATCTGCATTTTATTCGAAAACGAGAATAGATGTAGATGTCTATGGGCCGCAGCAACCACTTACCATCAGGTGGACTGTGTGCTCGCTTGTTACCCTTATTCTATAAAAAAAATGTAAGACATTAACTAGTACCAACAGAATATGAATCATTATTAAACAGAAACCCAAATGTGTGTCATCATTACAGTCCTTCACAAGTCCACTGCTGAACATAGGCCTCCCCCAAGGAATGCCACAAAGCACGGTCCCGAGCCACCTACATCCATCGACTTCCTGCATGTCTTACCAGGTCGTCACTCCATCTTGTGTGGGGACGCCCTACACTTCGCCTACCGGTACGATGTGTATGGTACGGTGTGTGTGGGACCGCCAAATTAGATTTATGTTTAGAATTTTACAGCGGAAAAAGAAACAGTAAATTACTAGCGATCATTTATTTATCATCGTTTCGTTTCCCAGACAATATTGTACAAAATCAAATGGTATCATTTATTTTATTATCGAATTTATATAGACGAAATCAGAACCCTTGAGTACTACCCCATTTCGTTGTCAGTTTTATCTGTCGCTACTACTTCGTCCAAGTGTTGAGATTCGTCTTTTTCAGCTTGTGCTAGAAGAGTCAATCTATCAAGAGGATTCCATGGTTCGTGGAATGCATATTTATACTTATTCTTTCCGTGGTAACCAAGTCGTGGTAAAATTTCCTGGCCCACCTCAACATCTAATCTCTGCGTCTTATCCAAAGATTTTTCTTTCCAATTGTCTGGATGGACAATATGAGAGTTATGAAATAAATTCTGGACCGTGCTGGAAGGCATGTTAAATCCAAGGCTGTTTTCCGTTTTATACACCTCCGTCTCCTGCATATCTTCGCTGGGAACTTCCTGTCAAAGAAATAACGTTTAGTTCATCGACGAACTCTGCTTTAGTGCGTTGGACGAAATTCACAAAAATTCGAACTTAGAATTTACCATTTCGTGCTATTCTCTCATTTTTGGGATTGTGTTTTAATGTAATCCGACACCGATCATTGACACATCGCTTTCTGACTTTTCTTTCTTCCGCCTTCCAAACATATTTTTTAGCATCCCCAAAAATCCTCTGGGTTTCTCTTCTTTTCCACTGCCTTGTTCCACGTTCTGATCTTCTAGATTTGGTTGTTCGTACGTGCGTTGACTGGGGTGGTAACCTTGTTGATAACCTCCATGGTGGCCAGGAGTCACGAACACGAATCCAGTCCACTGATGAAGAAAGCACAAGCTGGATTTCATTAGATATTTAATTCGACGCAAGGACTCTGATTTCGTCTAACGCACTATGATGAAGTGTTTGAAAATCTCAAAATGAATAGGTGAGTACTTAAACGAAATAAACGAATGAACCGTAATTAGCTCTAGAAATTAAAAAAAAAATCTTGTAAGAGATATCATCCCGTAAGCGATGACAGAAAGAAATTCTACAGGAGATGGGTATCAGCATTTTTCTGATAACTCAAAAAAAACTGCGGCAAATATTCTACCCAATGGCCATGAATCAATGAGGAGGCCTATATTCAGCAGTGGACACTTAATAGACTGTAGATGATCATGATTTACGCCAGAATGGACTACATATTTTGTCTAACATCAAAGATTTTTGGAAAATAGTTTAGGCAACGGAAAAACAAATCTTATCAAATGCAATTCAAACGCGTCAAAAAAATCAACCCAATACCTTTGCATTACTAGGCGGAAGTGGCGGCACAACAACTTCTGGTGATCTAATTTTGTATGGATCATAATTTGTCGGTTGCGGCTGTTGTGGGCCATCGCAGCGCCATATTTGCATCGTGGAATCACCCTTGGGCCAATGTTCCACTGATCTCCCTTCGGTTTGAGAAGTATCTTTGCAGCAAGTGTCTTTATTCTTAGAGTAGTTTTTGTAGTGTCCTAAAACACACTGGGATTAAATACAGACATCTACCGTATCGTATATACTTGATAGGGCCACGCTGCAGCTATATTATGGTTGTAGCACGAATGGGTCGGCTCTCACAGAATACCAGCGTAAAATAGCATTTTAATGCCGTTGTATTAAAATGCGTAAAACGTATAGTGAGTATAGAGAACCGGATACAATTTTTACTAGAAAAAAGGCATTACCATCATTTAGCATCCACTTACAATCACTTGGACTGTTTTCTCGTTAATGACCCGTATTCTATACAAAAAAAATTATAATAGCACATTTTAGTAACAGTAAAAAACATTTCACAAAATTTACCTATTACAAGACTAGTATAATTGATTGCGAAAGCTGGATAAAAAGCAGAATTTTACTAGTACGGAGAAATAAGAAAAAAAAAATTCTAACACTAAATCGATCCGGGTGATCGCATTTTATTTTAATATATATAAATATTAATATTCAACGCGATTACTTGAACGTGTAAGTAAAAATTAAATGCTATTTATTAAAGTTGGTTGAATGACGCTCTTCAAACTATCTACCGCCTTCAAAAAGGAGACGGTACTCAATTCGACTGTATGTTTTTTTTATGTCTGTTAACTCATAACTTTTTACTGGTTGAACCGATTTCGATAATTATTTTTTTTAATTTGAAAGCTGGTGCTTCACATGTGGTCCCATATAAATTTAATAAAGGTCTGACCAATAGTTTTTCAAATTATTCTTAATAATTTATATTGAAGTCTGTTGTACGAAATTTTTAATTATTTCATTATAAAAATAATAATAATCTTTATTAAAACTTATATAGGTTACAAAAAAATTGTTTCACTGATTCCTAAACTAGGATTAAACCTGTATCTTAGGATATCAGTACCTTCCCATATAATTTTACAATATTACATTTGACACATATTGACTTTTATAACATTAAACGGATGTAGGCAAAGTAATTTTTACCAACGTTAATATGATGGATTTCCGCAAAGTAACGCCTAACTCTATTCATCATCATCATCATCATTACAGCCTTTCATAAGTCCACTGCTGAACATAGGCCTCCCACAAGGAATGCCACAAAGCACGGTCCTAACTCTATTAATTAAATGCAATTTAATCATAAAATTAAAGCTGCCTATACTTACTGCACTGGGCAGCCATATTGGTTAACGCAAAGCCTTGGTAATGGTATCTCTACTGCCTTTATTATTGTATAGATTTGCATAGACAATGATTTCTTTCCAAGACTATCAGAGCTGTCCCCATTGAGATATATGTACTGTACGTAGTACATATAACTCAATGGCTGTCCCCACATGTAGGCAGCGAGTGCATCGTATGCAAGTGAGATGCACATTGCTATAGAGAAATTCATTTGCTTTCGGTGTAAAGAGTTTACCATTTAGCACAAGACAAAGGCATAAAAAGTTGCAGCCTAAGCAACCACACTGCGGGCCACAGGCCTCCTGTAATTTCGGAGATGATTTTTGGTGCAATAAGTTTCAAATTGCAATCAACAACGTCACTCATTTCGAACACTTCTGTACTACCACTGCTCCTAATATTAAGGCATGAACAGCATTTACATATAATGTGTTTATCAATACAAAAACAAAGTGTATTTACCAGCTCCAGTCATGACAAGTCCAAGATTTTGATTGCTAACAGCCAAGATATTGTTAAAGTTTCTTAAAGTACTGTAGTATCGTAAGGTTCCCATTTTAAAGAATATTTTTTTTTATTTTGTATACTAATAATTTGTGTATGTATTGATATTAAAATTGATCACATTATTTTAGAAAAATTAAAATTTTGATTGTGGTTAAAATGAACGCTTTTTGACGTATAATTAGAAAATGGAATTGATTGATTATGAAGGTAATTTTTTCTTCTATGCCAATAGGCCGTTGAATACAGCCTCTTTGTAATAATGTAATAGGATATTTTGCAATATACATAATAACTCTGTGTATATCTATATTGCAATATACGGTTGAATTTGCATAGAAGTTTCAAAATAAATAATATAGGCGAACGGTGAAGAAAAATTAATTAAAAAATATCTCCAACAACAACACAGATTTTTTTATATTTGTTAATTGTTTAATATGTATCACTGTTAAGCGAACTGTATATTGTTCTTATGTGATAAATAGATGTGTTTAACCTGAAACATTCTGTACTTTTTATATTACAAATTCAGAATGCGTGGTTATTTTGACTGATTGTCATTCATAAATAAATATCTAACGCCTACTATTTTACTACGCACGCACATATTCCGTCGGCAAAAACGTTGTGAATTAATTCGAACACAAAAGAGCTCGCATATGCGTAGTTGTTGACCATAAATAACATTCAATTTAGGATGATTTAAAAAAAGTAGAAGCCTTATTTACTCGGATTTTCAAAAACTGCAATAACAGTATATCATTATTTATATATTTGAACTTGTATAAAATTTGGCTACATTGAAAAATAACCCTGTATGTATGAAGATGCGTTGTCAGCCGTGAGGACTAAGATGGATTGCCTCCTTTCCAATAAAAATTGTCTCCAGTTCTCTACACTCACCAAACGAAACACAGCAGAATTAAGCTGATACACAGAACACAATTATTTTACGCTGGTATTTATATATCTGTATTATAATAATCTTGAAAAGGCCTACTAATACAGTAAATGCAAATTAAACATGTCTCTAATACGCAAAAGTTTAATTTTATATTATAATATATTATTTTATATATTTGCCTTTTTTTATAGAATTTGGGTGACAAACGAGCACACAGTCCACCTGATGGTAAGTGATTGCTTTGGCCCGTAGACATCTACATCTATCTTCGTTTGCGAATTAAAATGTAGATACTTTGTCAGCCGTGTAGACTAAGATAGAATGCCTCTTTTTGCACATTCCTACATGTCGATCCGACTATTCCCGGCTGGCGTCCGGTCGTGTGTGTGTTATCATCATCATCATTACAGCCCTTCACAAATACACTGCTGAACTTAGGCCTCCCCCCAAGGTATGCGACAAAGCACGATCCTGAGCCACCTGCATCCTAGGCATGGCGATCTGAAATCGATTAATCGAAGAATCGATTTTTGGAGCCAACAAGATCGATTTTTAAATCGATATGTAGTACTGAATCGATTCGGTGAATCGATATTTAACCCTTGAAAATCGACATTCGATTTTTTTTGGTATAAACCATAAAAATATTTACAATTAATTGAATGTATCCGTATTATAAGAGTGCTGCCGGTGAAAGCATAAGATATTAAGCATTGGGAACTATAAGCTACATTATCTATTAACTTTGTAAACGATTTTTCTTAACCATTTTCTTAACTCTGTAAAATTTCTAAATGTAGAAAATAAATGTCTTATTTTATACTTTTTCTGTTAGTTTGACATGGTAATGAAAATATTTTTTATTATCGAATTACCTGATTTTACTGATAAGAGATCGTTAAATTATAATATGTACCTTGTTTTTAATAAAATATTACATTATAAACGAAAACTTGAAAAAAAGATCGATTTTTCGGAAATCGATCTTATAGACCTCGATTTTTTTGTGAATCGATTCATTAGGTCACGATTCGAATCGATTTAAAAATCGATCTTTTTCGAAAAGAATCGCCATCCCTACTGCATCCATCAACTTACTGCATGTCTTACCAGGTCGTCACTCCATCTAGTGGGGGGTCGCCCTACACTTCGCCTACCGGTACGAGGCTGGCACTCGAGAACCTTTTTTCTCCATCGGTTGTCAGTTTTTCGAGCTATATGGCCGGCCCATTGCCACTTCAGCTTACTAATCCGTTGGGTTATTTCGGTTACTCTTATTCTACTGCGAATATCCTCATTTCTAAGTTTATCACGCAGAGAAACTCCGAGCATAGCCCTCTCCATAGCTCGCTTAGCGACTTTAAGCGTCCTCATATGGTCAGCAGTGAAGGACCATGTCTCTGCTCCATAAGTCATCACTGGTAACACGCACTGGTTGTACAATCTCGTTTTCAGGTTTTGAAGTATACCTGACGAGAGTAAGTTCCCGAACGCTGCCCAGCCGAGTTGAATCCGTCGATTGACTGTCGGTATATCAAAGTGCTGAAGTGTTCGTACAGTCAAGAGTGTTTGAGCAGTGGTCGAAGTTGGACTTACCTAGTCGGATTCTTTGTCCCAGGTAAACATACTCGTCAACAACTTCGAGCTTAGTGCCCCCAACAATTACCGACATACATAGGTGTGACATGAACATTAAACATGATCTGTGTTTTGTCCATGTTCATCCTATCCGTTGGGAGACACTATTGAGGTCATTGAGCATAGTGCTTAAGTTCTGCAGCGATTCTGCCATAAGAACTATATCGTCGGCAAATCGACGGCCAATTATCGGCCAATCTCAATTACCTCCATACTCTGCAAGATTATGGAGCGTATATTGAACGCCCGCTTAATGGCATACCTAGAACAGAATAACCTCCTTAGTGACCGGCAATATGGGTTTCACCGAAATCGGTCAGTTGGGGACTTTCTAGCGTATACCACACACGTATAAGGCGAGGCACTCGAGAACAGAAAGGAATCACTTGCTGGCACACTAGCCTTTTGGGTAAGCTTCCAGCGTACGGCTTATCCCCTGGTCTGATTGAATGGGTAAAGGACTTTCTGAGTGAACGGTCTCTCCGGGTCATCGTCATGCTCATCCGATCCTATGGCGACTAACACCGGTGTTCCTCAGGGGTCCGTTCTCTCCGCAACTCTCTTCCTGCTGCTTACTAATGATCTGCTTATGCCCAGTATCTATGGGTATGCAGATGATAGCACAGTTGTAGAAAGATACCATCCAAGTCCTCGGGCCAGTCGGAATCAAATCCAGTCCGAAAGAGAAGCTAAATAATGGTAGAGCGTCTGAATCTCACAGTACAGGCAGTATCTAAATGGGGCGATGCCAATCTTGTGAAATTCAATGCCTCCAAAACACAAGCGTGTCTCTTCACTGCAAAAAGGAGCCAGCTCACCTTGGCTCCTTCCTTCCGAAATGTATCACTGGAATATACCGACCGCCTTCAGTTGTTAGGGTTTGAGATATCCTCAAATCTGAACTTCGGGCGGTTCATTGAGTCCAAGGCCAAAGCAGCTGCAAGGAAGGTGGGAGTCCTTGCAAAGGTGTGGCGATACTTCATGCCGGGACAGCTGCTTACTTTATATAAAGCACAAATCCGGTCGGTCATCGCGTATTGCTGCCATATATGTGCTGGTGGTGCAAAATGCCAAAAAGAAATGAAATTATTCTATCATTCAAACATTAATCATGATTGATCGAACTGATTGACACTTGCCTACGCGTGTAATGGCTGTTTAAACGCTTAAAGACCTACAACCTATATTCATCCGTGGATCCACGGTGAAGAATCAAGAAATACTACAGATTGCACATTTTACTGATATACCTGAGACTGAAGATCATAGGGCTTAGTAGTGAACTATAGTCATAGCAGCGATCAGAACAGATCTTACTGGGCGCAGTAGGTAATACTGGTTTTATTATACCTGCGAAAGTGCTCGCACAAAAAATATATTCATACGATTACAAATTCTGTCTGTTTAGAATATTAGGATATATATTGTTCCGCGCCACTATTTAATGTCTTGTACATGGCAACACTAGTTACCACTAGCGTCCTCTAGTATCGAGCAGCAGAACTAGGACAGTCAAGATCCTTCTAGAAATTTCGGGATCGATATGTAGTTATTAATGAGGGCATCCACGACTTTTTCTGCCACCAGGGCGGCACCACTTTCGAGTGAGGTAAAATATTTGACAGATTTCATAGCGGGGACGATAATTTCTTAGGAAAATGTAATCTTTAAGGTTTCTTTCTGTATTATTAGTTATATTTTATATTAATTACATTAGAAATGAATAAACTAAACTATAAATATAACTAAAAGACGACTTTAAAAAAAAAGAGTTATAATGTGCAAAAAATTAAAAATCAAATCACTGACGCATTGTGTTGTGTATTAATATAATACTCTAGACAATGATAAACTATTATTTAAAACTAATTTCTCAATTAAATGACACTGTGTAACAAAAAACTTTACCTCAGTCGCTAGTAGCGACATCTGGTGAGTGGAAGATTATTAGCCCTCATTGTCTCGAACCCCAAGCTCGTAAAAATATTATATACATTCTTACCATTTGTTTCCATTTATAAAAAGATTCATGAAAGGCTGTGGGGCAGCCTCCGAGATGTTCTCCAACGCCTTCAATACAAGTTACAGATTTCCATGGGCTGCACTGGCCACTTACCATTAGATAGGTGAATTACAGCATGGTGATAAAACAAATGCTCCCAAATTGGAGTATGCCCAACTGCTGCCAGATAGCCATGACATGACATGCCAGACAGCAGTCTAGACCGCATTTTGGTCTAAACTGTTGTCTCTACTGAGACTAACAATCTGCATAGTAAGCACAGGTGCACTCTATTCCTCCAATGTCACAATCTGATGGGACGATAATCCGACACGACCGGAGAGAAATCAGATGCAGGCACGGGGATAAAACGCCGCCAACTTCCTGACTCCGCTGTTACTCAGAATTTCTTGGCAGAAAACCCCATTAACTGATCATTGTAAGTGATTTTGGTCCGACCTAGAATTCGAACCCACCACGTTTTACGAACACTAGACCATTGAGATAATCATGTGATATAGTATTGAAGAAACATTAATCAGAAAAGTTCAACACTACTAAAGAAGTGATGCTCTTAAATTAATTATTTCATATTTAAGTAAAAAAGATTGTCGTATGTATATATACATATGACATGAGTATATGTATATAGTAGTGCTCTCTATATATGAGTATGTATAGAGATATGATGTGCCGTGTAGTGGCGGTTAAGAATATCCACTACCCCATATCTTCCCGTGGGTGTCGTAAAAGGCGACAAAGGGAGACAGGCCGGAGATGGGCAGCATCATCTTCCTGGTATCGGCAAAAATACAATAAAAAACTGCGGTTGCCAACCCGCTCACCAAGCGTGGCAACTATGGCAATATACCCCCCATGATGAAAGTCACGAAGATACGGCCCCCAGTCCCCGGCGGCCCCGCTATTCCTGGCTACGGTGGCGACCATGGTAACGGCGGGCAGGGGGTGCTAAGAATCTCCGGTGGAGGTTCGGTTGCCACCTACGACGACTCGACCTGGCAACATACAACGCACGCACCCTGAGGACTGACGAGAAGATTGTGGAGCTGGAAAAAGAGATAGATAAGTAACGCTGGCATATTATAAGATTATCCGAAGTCTGAAGAGAGGGGGAGGACACGGTAATCCTCGAATCCGGCAACTTGCTCTATTACCGGGAGGGCGACCATCTGTCCCAAGGAGATGTCGGATTTATCATCCACAAGTCTCTCGTTAACAACGTTGTAAAGATTGAGAGTGTGTCGACGAGGGTTGCGTACCTTACACTCAGAATCACCAAACGATATTCGCTGAAGGTCATACAGGTTTACGCACCAACCTCAGCACATCCCGACGGGGAGGTATAGGAAATGTATGAGGATATCTCTAGAGCCATGCATTCCTCCAAAACCCAATATAAGGTGTTAATGGGAGACTTCAATGCAAAACTAGGCACAAGAGAGAACGGTGAGCTGAAAGTGGGGAAATTTGGAATAGGGCAACGGAACCCAAGGGGCCAGCAGCTGGCCGACTTCATGGAGAAAGAGGGACTCTTTATGATGAACTCTTTCTTCCAGAAGCGGCCCACAGGAAGTTGACCTGGTCGCGCCCCGACGGTTCGACAAAAAATGAGATTGACTTCATTATGACGACCAGACGACAACTGTTCAGTGATGTCTCAGTGATCGCGAGGGTGAAAACCGGCAGCGATCACCGAATGGTCATAGGCACACTGAACCTAAACGTTAAGTTGGAAAGGTCTCGTCTAATGAAGTCAACGCTCCGTCCCCCTCGTGCTCTAATCCAAAGTCCCGAAACCTTTCAGCTCGAGTTACAAAACCGTTTTCAGTGCCTAGAATACTGCAATGAAGTGGACGATTTGAATGACAAGCTCGTGGAAACTGTCCATGCGATCGGAGCTAAGTTCTGCAAGACCCGCCGCAGAAGAACACAAAAACTCTCCGATCACACTCTTAATCTCATGGCTGTTAGACGGGTGATGAAGCTACATTCTTCAACAGATTTGACAGCATACAGGCAACTGAACAGACAGATCTCCAAATGCATTCGGCGGGACATACGCATCTTCAAAACAGCTCGTATTGAAGAAGCGATCGAGCGGAACCAAGGCTCCAAAGTTTTTGCCAGAGTTCTGTCTGCCAGAAAGAGCCAACTGTCGAAGCTGAAGAACGAATGTGGCAGCATCGTTTCCGGGGCACCTAAGATTTTGAGTGAGATTGAGAGGTTCTATGGGTAGCTGTACACGTCATCGTTGGAGCTACACGCAAGTGTGAGTAACGATCCAAGAGCGAGTCTTATCCGACATTATTCCGATGATATCCCGGACGTCAGTCTGAGCGAGATTAGAATGGCTCTCCAGCACCTTAAAAACGGCAAGACCCCAGGCGAGGATGGAATTACAGCGGAGCTTCTGAAAGCGGGTGGAAAACCGGCACTTGAAGTCCTTCAGAAGCTCTTTAATTCCGTCCTCCATGGTGGCATTACACCGGAGGCGTAGAGCAGAAGTGTGGTGGCCTTGTTCTTCAAGAAAGGTGACAACGCTCTCTTGAAGAACTACAGACCTATTTCCCTTCTGAGCCGCGTCTACGTGCTGTTTTCGAGAGTTATTACGAATCGTCTCGCGCGCACACTTGACGACTTCCAGCCTCCCGAACAAGCCGGTTTCCGAAAAGCCTTTAGCACCATAGATCACATACATACCCTTCGGCAAATTGTACAGAAGTCCGAGGAGTACAATTTTCCACTATGTCTGGGGTATGTGGACTATGAGAAAGCCTTTGATTCCGTCGAAATATGGGCGGTGCTGCAGTCCCTTCAGCGGTGCCAAGTTGACTGTCGGTATATCGAAGTGTTGAAGTGCTTGTACAGTACGGCTACGATGGCTATCCGAGTACAGAACCAGAGTACGAAACCTATCCAATTGCAGAGAGGTGTAAGACAGGGTGATGTTATATCCCCGAAACTCTTCGCCGCTGCATTGGAAGACGTTTTCAAGCTTCTGGACTGGAAAGGATACGGCATCAACGTCAATGGCGAGTACATCACTCACCTTCGATTTGCCGACGATATAGTCCTTATGGCAGAATCGCTGGAGGACCTAAGCACTATGCTCAATGACCTCAATAGTGTTTCCCAACGGATAGGTTTTAAGATGAACATGGACAAAACAAAGATCATGTTTAATGTCAATGTCACACCTATGCTGGTAGTTGTTGGGAACACTATGCTCGAAGTTGTTGACGAGTATGTTTACCTGGGACAAATAGTCCGACTAGGTAAGTCCAACTTCGACCGAGAGGTCAATCGACGGATTCAACTCGGTTGGGCAGCGTTCGAGAAATTACGACACCTTCTCGTTAGGTATACCTCAAAACTTGAAAACGAGACTGTACACCCAGTGCGTGTTGCCAGTGATGACATTCGGAACTGAGACGTGGTCCTTCACTGCTGGCCGGATGAGAAAGCTCAAGGTCGCTCAGCGAACTATGGAGAGGACTATGCTCGGAGTTTCTCTGCGTGATAAACTCAGAAATTAGGATACCCGCAGTAGAACGAGAGTGACCGACATAGCCCAACGGATTAGTAAGCTGAAGTGGCAATGGGCCGGCCATATAGCTCGAAGAACCGACAACCGATGGGGAAGAAAGGTTTTCGAGTGGCAGCCTCGTACCGGCAGGCCAAGTGTTGGGCGTCCCCCCACTAGATGGAGTGACGACCTGGTAAGATATGCAGAAAGTCGATGGATGCAGGTGGCTCAGGACCGTGCTTTGTGGCATTCTTTGGGGGAGGCCTATGTTCAGCAGTGGACTTGTGAAGGGCTGTAATGACGATTATAGAGATATGTTTCTATGTAGTAGTATGAGCTCTTCCGGCTCGTTGGTACAATGGTCGTGCCTCAAGGCTCAGTTCTCGGCCCCTTTCTGTTTCTTGTATACATTAATGATTTACCTTACATAGTAGGGGATAACCATGATATAGTATTATTTGCTGATGACACGTCTTTAATTTTTATATTAAAACGACAATTATTAAAACATGACGAAGTAAATAATGCTATATCTAAATTAGTAAATTGGTTCAACGTTAATAATTTGCATTTAAATGGCACTAAAACGAAATGTATGAAATTCATGACTCTAAATGTCAAACATTTAAATACTAATGTAATTTTAAATGGTGAGAAACTGAGGCTTGTAGATACCACCATTTTTCTTATCATCCATATGTCAAAACTAGCAAGCAGACTTAGTTCTGCAGCATATGCTGTAAAATAGATTAGAAGTCTTACCAGTGTTGAAACAGCTAGACTAGTTTACTTTAGCTATTTCCATAGCATAATGTCGTATGGTATTTTACTATGGGGACACGCAGCTGACACTGAAATTATATTTGTTTTACAGAAGAGGGCCATAAGAGCAATCTATGATTTAAAACCTAGAGACGCTGCGACAAAAATTTAAGGAAATGAATATATTATCTTTGGCTTCTCAATACATTTATAAAAATGTAATATACGTACACAAAATAAAAATAGTTTTACAAAAGTAAGTGATATTCGTTCTGTAAATACGAGGAACAAACTCAAGTTAGTAGTAACAGTTACTCGACGCCACCGAGTCTGTAATTCATTCTTGGGGCGATGTACTTTTACAACAAAGTCCCTGAAAATATAAAAAATTGACCTGCTCAAAGTTCTAACTTCAATTTGTATAAAAAGGGTTATTATAAAATTAAGGAATTTATGGATGACAATACCTCCTGGGAATGATGTGATCGCTACCAAGCTATTTCTAATTTGTTGTGTTGTTAATTGTGTAACATACATGATTGTAAGCTATTTTTTAAGTCCCGCTGGATATCTTGCTGGAACTTGACGGGACAGAGGTTATTTTTCCGAACTAGAGGTACTTAAACAAAAGAGTGACTTGCAATAAGTATTATTTATAATCTATATTGAATAAAAAGTCTGTTTCTGTTTCAAATATAGGCTATATCTATCTACTGATGATAGAACGAAATTAAAAAATGTTAAATAATTAAAAACCCAATTTTATTTATATACAAAATATCTATTACAATTATTCTATTCACTTATTAGGTAAATGTTCATAGTTTGATTACCAACAATTTTATCTTCTTTATTTACATAATAGGTATAGTATGGTGCGGAAAGAAAACCGGCGTAAGATTTGATGGAAGAAGAATCACTCTCATCATTTTATGATTCGACTGTCAGATTTTGCTAAAACGTTTTAATACTTGCCGTCGTAACATTCTATTTAGTCTCGAAAAGGATATACTTAAATAGAAAAGTTTTTTTATTAAGGTGAAAGCTCCAGGGTGGCCCGCGAAATTAAAATTTTCTTACGTTTTTTGCAATTTGTAGGTCAGTGTCAGGTTGTATGTTTAAAAAAATATATTCATATAATTCCTTTGAATGAGTTTTTCTGGAAATAGCCATACAATAGGATTATACGAACTTAGGGGGTTGTATTGATGATTATAATGATTATAATTCTGTAAACACATACTCGTTACGGTCGCGAATCATATTTAGTTAAACATTCAACCTGACCCTGACCTGCAAAGTCCAAAAAACGTAAGAAAATTTGAATTTTGCGGGCCACCCTGGAGCATTCACCTTAACAATACAGTTTTATTTAGTAATTATTAATAAAAAATAGTTAAATTTTTGAGTGATAAAAACTAATACGTAAAACTAAAACGTGATTGTTTGTGACGTCATTATATATACGTTGAGGCTATGAGCCAATCACAGTCATGGTTTTTGTATTTTCTATATTCGGATCACCATGCGTCATAACAAAACATATATTAACCTCTATTATGCAATGCCAATGACGTCACTGGCGTTTGAATTTACATTTTCAAAAAACCATTTCAATTATAAAATTACATGAGAAATCAATTGTTTTTTGTAAATTTTTCTTAATAATTTTCAAATACACAAAAAAAACTAAAAAAAAACAAGCAACTTCTCTATCACGAATTTCTTTCTAATTTTCTTCTAACATAAATTTAGTTTGATTGTCACGAGATGAACGTCGTTTAAAAAGGTTTTTGTTAAGTATAAGGGTGACAAACGAGCACACAGTCCACCTGATGGTAAGTGGACGCTGTGGCCCATACATTTACATTTATCTTCTATTAAGATTCAAAATGCAGATGCGTTGTCACCCGTGAGGACTGAGATGGAATGCCTCGTTTCCAATAGAGAGGGTAACCGATTCTCTACACTTATCATATTAAAAATAGCATCATGAGACAGCTATTTTACGCTGGTATTCTGTGAGAGGGTGGTTCCACCCCGGGCGAACCATTCGTGCTAGAACCACAATATAGATGCAGCGTGGCTCTACCACGCAGTTTTGAAAAATGTGTAATTCTATCTTAGAGTAATACATACATTCATACATACGTATGATCTATCGAATTTTACCGTTATTTTGATCGACTGATATGGCTGGGTGACCGTAAATCCATGTCTAAGCACGTATTTTGCGTGTTATTAAACCCACACGAGCTCTTCGAATACCTTTCTCATATGCTAATCTAACATTACACTTAAGTGCACAGTTTTACGCATTAATACTACATAGGAACTGAGTCAGATGACGTCACAGCGGCGTACTTGTACAGTATACAAAAAAGTTTCAAGGACGAAAAGCGAGCGCGTCAAGTCGTGAGGTAATTTAATGAGACTAACGGACGTATCTTCGTCGCTCGCTGTACAAACAAGGCGCAAACGCGCTAAATAGTTTACATTTCCGTTAAAACTGTTTGTAAAACAAACTAAAACTTAATGCTTCACTACTGTAAAATAAACTAAAACTTAATGCTTCACTACATTTAATCACTCATATTTGCAGTATTTAAGTTGATTGAGACAAGTTGCACGCGCTGACGCTCGATACGAAGTGAAGCGACCACGATGTCCCGCCGCGACCGGGCGGCGCCGGCGCTCTCGGCATTACTCGGGCGTTTCCGGTAGCGACTCGTAACATGTTTTCTTTTCGAACATACCAAAATTATAATACTGCCTAAATAATTATAATACATTTAGTTAATAATTTATTATATTTCGGTAGTTACATACATCTTTTATATTTTAAATATCTATCTTAAACACAATTACATTTTGGAACTCAAAGTCTTATTATATTTGTCTATAAGCTCACATAATTACCTTACTAGAACATTTCTATCAATAACCCTAATGAATACATTGACTATTAACACTATGGGCATAATATAATTTTATAATAATATCTACAATACATACAATTGGCAACAAAAAGAGAAAATGGCGCAGTAATAATATATTATATCATATACGAGGGGTGATCCAAAAGTAAAGATAATGAAAATAAAACACAGTAATTAAAGTTAAAATAATAATTTATTTTTCTACATGGTCTCCTAACAAATCAATACATTTAGTCCATCTTTTTTCTAAACCCAGGATTCCCTTTGAAAAAAATTTTTTATCTTGACCCTCCCAAAACGCTTCAACAGCGGCCATTACTTCGCTATCGTCTTCGAATTTCTTGCCTCGGAGGCGTTCCTTGAGCCGAGGAAAGAGGTAGATATCACTGGGAGCTAGATCTGGCGAATAGGGAGAGTGTTCGAGCAGTTCGAATCCCGTTTCTTGAATGGCAGCCATCGCAACTGCGGCTTTGTGAGCCGCTGCGTTGTCTTGGTGAAACAGCATTCCAGCTCGCAGTTTGCCGCGTCTTTTTTCCTTAATGGCCTCCCAGAATCTTCTTATTTGGTCTGCGTAGTAAGAGCCCGTAATAGTGGCTCCATTTTCCAAATATTCCACCATAATTATGCCTTGAGCGTCCCAAAAAACAGAAGCCATAACCTTTCCCGCCGAACTTGAAACTTTGAATTTCTTTGGCGTCGGTGAGGAGGCTCGTTTCCAAGTCATCGATTGTTGTTTCGTTTCAGAATCAAAATGGTAGATCCAGGTCTCGTCCATAGTCACAAAACGGAACAAAAAAATTTCTTGATCTGCTTGGAACTTTTCGAGATTGACCCTCGAAATGTCAACTCGATTTTTCTTTTGCTCGTCAGTTAACATTCTGGGTACCCAACGCGCAGAGACCTTTTCATATGCAACTCGTTCGCAAGGATTCTTTGAACGCTGCCATATGAGATCCCTGTGACCTCAGCTACATGCCTGATGGTCACTCTTCGATCTGCCAACACAACATCTTCCGACTTTTTTCACGTTGTCTTCAGTGAGGGACGCGTCCCTCACTGAAGACAACGTGGTAGGAGGGGCGTCCTTCGCGATGTTCATCTTCAGTGGATGTTCTGCCCAGTTTAAACTCCTTGGCCCAGCGTGCAACTGTAGAATATGGAGAAGCAGAGTCCCCCAATGTTTCCACTAAGTCACTGTGTATGTCTTTTGAAGACATTTTTTTCAAACAGAGGTACTTGATGACAGCTCTAATTTCGTTTTTCTCCATGTTGATGTTATCTCTTTGACAGTTCGTATTCAAATGAATGTATCTCCCGGAAATCGAGACCTATTTATAAGGATTTGTTTAGGCTGACGTAGTGAGTATATAAGCAAGCAAAAAAAAATTTTTTTTGGATTTTTATGCGGACCTGAAGTAACCGATTATCATTACTTTTGGATCACCCCTCGTACTATAAAAGTAGAATGTGTATGGAGTCGACGCATTATAAACTCATATCGATTTGTATAATTAAAAATATAACAATGATCAAACGTGTGTCAAAGCAAATACAATAATCTGAAACTCAAGGGACCAGAGAAAAATTTCAAATTACCAAGAGTTCAAAATAACAGAAGTTCAGAGAACTAAGAGGGAGGGAGGAAAAAATCAAGTAAACAAGAGTTTGATCAAAATTCGTGATTTATTATTTTAAACATTTGTACAATTATTCACTAATGTACATTTTGGAAAGAAGTCTCATTTATCTAAACAATCAACAGATTTTTTCTTTATAGGATAAGGGTGACAAACGAGCACACAGTCCATCTCATGGTAAGTGGTTGCTGTCGCCCACAGACATCTACATTTATCCTCGTTTGCGAATCAAAATGCAGGTGCGTTGTCACTCGTGAGGACTAAGATGGAATGCCTCTTTTCCAGTAAAAAGGGTCTCCGGTTCTCTACACTCACCATACGAAACACTGTGTTAAACTGCTATTTTACGCTGGTATTCTGTGAGTGTGGTCCTTCCCCGGTCGATCCGACTCATTCGTGCTACAACTATACCAGTAATATAGCTGCACCATGGCTCTACCACGTATGAAAGTATTCTATCTTATACTATATATGTATCTATCTATGTATACTTCTATGTATAGGTATCTATCCGTACATGTATGTAAACAAACGACAGGCCTGTGCATCATAAACGCTTCAAATTATCGAGAGTAGGGAAGTCCAGACTTCAAATCATTGCATGTTGGCGGGCAGCATACTATTCCTTCAACTTCAAATTACCGAGGTGACCAATTAACATTGACTTTATTCAATTTATCGAGTATTTTTCAAGGGACCGGAAAAAAATTTCAAATATCTAATTGTCTGTACCTCATTTTGTATAGAAGCTACAAACATTAAATTTATATTTACATACGTTATTTAGGTAATTAGGGCTCGTGTGTATTGGCATAGTATAAAGAGAGGGGAAGTACGTTATCGTCATACAAACGCACTGCGCGCGGCTTGTATGTGTGCGCCATAGTATCTATGAGGCGCCGCACGCACACTTAAACACAATCTCGAAATGTTTCTCAATGCGCCAGTCGAGGCTAACACCGCACGAGGTTCGCGCGTCACGTAAGCGAGTCACTTATTATAGCATATAATTTTTACTTGACGATGAGATACCTACTTACTTATTTTTGTTGTATTAGTTGTCTATCAGACAGAGGAAGAATAGTAACCAAGTACCTACATACGGTTATAAAATCGTAATTAAATAAGTAATTGACTAATTGTGAATCAGATAAATAGAGCAAAGTTCGAATAATAACAACAGAACAAAAAATTTATTACAGTCTAAGAGGCAGGCGTTAGTAATTTTATGTTATTGTACGATGTTTTTTTTTTACAATATTTTAGTCGCTTTATTCAATTTTTTTATTATTATATATATTTATTATACTGCTCTGAATCTTAATATATTTCTGTATTTGTTATGAAAACCATTGTTGAACTTTATCGACTAATGATCACTGAATTAGTTATACAGAGATGTATTATCTTTGGCATGGGCCGGGCTTTAAACTAATGATTTGGTGACAGTGACAACCCTGAGACAGTAGGCAATTATATCGCGGATTGGGCCGCAGATAACCTACTTGGCCTCTCTTTATACTATGGTATAGGTTTCTAGAAACTAATGATAAAAATGAATACATAAATTTGTATATAACGAAAATTTAGTAGGGAGATAGAGTTGGTATAAAAGCTTGAGAGTTATGATAGGAACACCGCGATATGTAGTGTAATGTTGACGATTGTAACTTACGTTGCTTTCGTAAAATTAACCTTATTTATCTATCAACTTATATAAGTAAAGAAAACCGTGGCCATCGTGATGGTACTTTTACGTATCGTAATATGATTATGTTCATGTAATCCGTCTTAGAGAATAAATGGCATAAATACATAAACGCTCACGCCTGTCACTAAAAAGAGTAGGCAGAAGCTATGTACTTACATTTAGCACGATCCAGACACACCTCTCTCGCTTCCTTTACATCCATTTAAGGAAATTTCATTTCATAGATTGATCATAATATGTAGAATAAATAAAGGAAGTATATAGTTTCTTCCTCGCACAACTTCCTTGTGGGATTGAATGTCACCCGCGATTTTTCCGGACCGATACGACTTAGGGACCTTCGAGAAAAGAGCCTACTCTTTTTTAAAAGGCCGGCAACGCATCTGCAATTCCCCTGGTGTTGCAGTTATTCATGGACAGCGATAGTCACTTACAATCAGGTGAGGCGCATACTTCTTTGCACCCTTCTATATAACAAAGGTATACGTAGGTACTAAGTTTTAAAAGGTGTTACAAATCAGTGGACACCAAATAACTTACAACTAGAAGACATATTATATAAACATTATTTACACATTACAGCTTTTAATATTCTGTACAATATTGTACAATGGTGTAAACAAATGATTAGTTTTGAAATTTCATTATCAAAACAAACCATTTCATTCTATCAGTTTAAAGTGCTTTCAACTAACCGTCTTAAACAAAACTGCTCTTAAATTATATTTTTTAATCAAAACTGCTATTAACCAGAAATATTTCAAGCTTGACCAAATTCTTTAGTCAAAACTACTTTTTACTGTCTTCGTTGGTCTAAAGTAGTCATAAAAAGAAGTTTTAACTGTAACATATATATTAAAAAAAAACTAAAGAAATATAATATGAATTTAGCACAATTTTTTTTTTAGAAAATTGCAGTTATAAATAAGTTAAACAAATTCGGAATAAGACTAGATATTTGTACAATACAATAGAATTTGTTGAATATGTACAATATAGATGTATAATACGAAAAATACTGTAATATAAAGCCTTGTACGGACTAAGCGTTCCAATGTATAAGTAGCGGCACGAAAGTCTAGCGGTGACCGTTATTGCGCATAAGTCGCGCTGATTGGCTCGTGCGTATCGTTCGCACGCGCTGTTTGGCTCTTCAGTAGCATTCGTGCAATTCACGCGCGCGTTCCTTCCACGTTTCGTTCAGCGCTAGACTTACGTGCTGCGACTTGAGCGCGTAGTCAGTTACGTGTACACAGGAACGCTAGTCCGTAGCGTGTCGACTCGCGGCAAGTCGTCGTCAGTCTGCTTTTGGTTGCGCGTCAAAGCGAATGTGAACAGTCAATTTGGACTTAATCCCGCAATGCATAAAGGTGCCCCTGTACGCGTATCCACTATCCACCTGTATGTGCATTCAACATACCTAGATTACGCGTACATTGGAAAGCTTAGTCCGTACAAAGCATAACAATTCCTAGTGTACAATCTTGTCGTTTCCATACAAACAATATACATGCAACAGGTTAAACTTTATGGCTACAGTAACCTAAGTCGGAAAGTCATGGATTCGAATCTGAAATTGGACTACTGTAGTAAACCACTCCTAAAAAAATCGTTTAAAGCTTGCTTGGGGTGGTTTAGAGAGTATTAGTAATGTTATAGTATTTTTTTCACAATAGCGTGTTGGTCTTACATGTAGTGTAGCTGCACATGCACTTTGTTTTATTGTACGTAAGCATGATAGTCAAATTATAACCGAGTACCATCAGAACAGAAATAAAATAAAGAAAAATTGTTCACAGTGACATAAGAAAATAATTTAATTTGTCCTTTTCTAAGTTAGTAACTAGACTAAGCAGCAGGGTAACACTCACTCGCCTTCGTGAGATAAAATATCCATAACAGTGTTACTAGTATTCTTTAAAGAAAATCTAGGGTGGAACACAATTTCCTAAATGCAATGTACATACCACATAAATGCAAGGGGCATATATAAACAATTATATATGCCCCTTGCATTTATTAATTATATTTTATAAATTTGGCTGAGGTTTAAAAATTAAATAATTAGCAGATAATAAAATAACAATAGTTATTATACAAGATTTTACTTAATTAATTAATTTTTTAATTATTTAATTTTAAATTAAAATTTAAATATTAAATGGATACTGTATACAGTTAAATACATAAAGTTGACTATGAAAACCCACATTTATTTATTCAATATATGACGGTGGCCAAAAAAACCCATAGTAACAGCCTAAGAAGAACATACATCGACAGTCATCGCGTTTGATGTTGTCGGTAAAGCCGACATAAACAATAAACTGCTAGGGTTGTCAGGACGAGAAGTAATAAAAAAATAAAAAACTGATTTAATTTTATTTCACGTTTAAACAAATTAGTGTATGTAGAAACTTATGAAATTAATTCCATTTCTTATCTTTAAATGAGGACGACCCACAGTTTTTATACCGCACATGTGTGAACCACTTTAATTTATTTGCATGACAGGACAACCCTAGCGGATAGTTCCTCAGCCCGTCTCGGGCCGCACCGCACGATTGCAACATTTAGACGCCTTCGACGACCGACTGTTAATAGTTAGACTGTGCTAAGGCGGTACAGCCTATTTTAATTACCAATTTTAAAATACTCAGACTGGCAACGGGGAGCAAGACATCTGTTCATAAAATCAGTACCGAAATCCGAAATCACAAAGTGATATTCCAATTTAATTGTCACAAGTTTTGATTACTCTTTAAATTAGTTGTACTAAGAGTGTTGACAACTTTTTCTTACCTTTATCTGTTAGGAATTTTGGTAAAATGCTTTTTACAATAAATAGTAAAATCCCTTTACATTGATTATCTGAGTACTGCATCAGTCTCAACTCTTCACCATATTAAACAATATAAGTTACCGAATTTATTTACGATCCTAAAAACAACAGTCCATTCATCGTTTACCATTTCTCACTGCACTAAGCCCACAATGAACACTATGAAGTCAATATTCTGCTATATATTTAATGGAAGCACTGTGTCAGGCCTCACTCCAGTCCAAACAGCCAGTTGATTCCTTGTGCCAGGAACAAGATGAGGGGCTGCCACGCCACGAGCCACCTGATCCAGTCTAGCAGCTGCCCATAGAGGATGTGTGGACGGTCCCAACTGTTGCTTGTCAAGGTATATATTAAATAAAAACACTAAAACTACATTAAATCCGAACTTGTAAAAATGTATTACAGATTAACAAAATAATAATTTTCCTATTTTAGTAGGGATATGGGAGTTTATGTGTTACAACTGGACACTGGCCCAATGCATGTTGGCAAACGTCACAATTTTAAACAGCCCATCAAAATACACTGTACTATAATACTGTAATATACTGTACTATTATACGTGGTAGAGCCATGCTGCAAATATATTACTGGTATAGGTGTAGCACGAATGGGTCGGCTCGACCGGGGCAGGACGCTCTCACAGAATACCAGCGTAAAATATCAGCTTAACACTGCTGTGTTTCGTATGATGAGTGTAGAAAACCGGAGACACTTTTTACTGGCAAAGAGGGATTCTATCTTAGTCCTCACGGGTGACAACGCATCTGCATCTTGAGTCTTTATTGAGGATAAATGTAGATGTCTATGGGTCACAGTAACCACTTACCATCAGGTGGACTGTGTGCTCGTTTGTCACCCTATCCTATATAAAAAAAATACTGCCGAAGTCTCCCCTTTTTTTATAGGATAAGGGTGAAAAACGAGCACACATTCCACCTGATGGTAAGTGGTTACTGTGACCCATATACATCTACATCTATCCTTTGTTACAGATCAAAATGCAGATGCGTTTTCACCCGTGAGGACTAGGATGGAATGCCTCATTTCCAGCAAAAAAGGCCTCCCGGCCACCTGCACTCACCAAGCGAAACGCAGAGATAAACCTCTACTTCACGCTGGTATTCTGTGAGGTCGTGGTACCGTACGTGGGCCCATCCATGCGATAGCAAAAGCTGCCGCCTGGCTCTACCACTGTTAAATTACCACATAAGAGTGTCATGTGTCTCAGATGGCAACCATAGTTTTTTTTTTTAATTTTGAGTCTATTCGGAACATGCACATCTCCTGTTTCATTTCCTCTGTCACCTCTTACGACAGCCACGAAATAATAATTAAATATAACGATTTCTTTTACGCCGTCACTGCACGGCATACGGACGTCACGTGATTTTAAAATATTTATTTTTTATTTTTATTTCTTACACAAGCTGGTTTCCCCACTGTCGATTACATGCTTGATAAGCAATAAGCAATTAGATCATGTTCGATGAAGCGGTGGTTTGATGATATCATAAAAAAGATAAAGGTTTATTCTAAAATAGTCCAGTCAAATAAGGGCTGAAATGAAAATTTTGGCACTCAACTTTGCATTTTTGATACAATGTAGTTTCAATGATACAAAAACAATATGTAAAGATTTTCGTGTCTGCAATCTCCGGCAAGGGTTAAAAAAAATTGTCAAAAGTATTTTTTCGCACTCGTGTGTTACTCGAAAACGGTAAAAATTAGACAAAAATGTTCTAATAAAAATGTGTAAAGCTTAAAATTGTACATAAAAAAGGTTAAATGATTTTTTTTTCCTCCGGTCAAAATTTAGTGAGTTGAGTGAGTTAGAGAGTCAAAATTTTTATTTCAGACCTTATTTGACTAGACGAGTACAGATGAAAAGGATACGGGTTGGTGAACATGCGCTTGAGATCCACCTTCTCCTTGCAGTACGGACAGGTCTGCTTCTTGCCCACGATGCACCAGCCGCGGATACAGAACTCGTGGAACACATGCCCGCACGTCAGCTTGTACGTGTTTTCTGCATTCATAAAAATTATAATAACAGATATGCCCAATTTTAAGATGCCGTTAAGTCTCATGCTTTTTTTTTTTTTATAGGAGAGGGGGGCAAACGAGCATGCGGCTCACCTGATGGTAAGTGACTACCGCCGCCCATGAACAACTGCAACACCAGGGAGGGAATTGCAGATGCGTTGCCGGCTTTTTAAAAAGGAGTAAGCTCTTTTCTTGAAGGTCCCTAAGTCGTATCGGTCCGGAAAAATCGCTGATGGTAATCGATTCCACAAGGAAGTCGTGCGAGGAAGAAAACATCTTCTAAATCGCACAGTGGTGGACCGCCAATCATCCAGATGGTGTGGATGGTATCGGGAGTTCTGCCGCGATGTGCGTTCGTGAAATTTGGCGGCTGGGATTAATCCGAACAATTCCTCAGAGCACTCCCCATGGTAGATGCGAAAGAAAATGCAAAGAGATGCAACATCTCTTCGCAGCGCCAATGAGTCGAGCCGATCGGAAAGAACTCGGTCGTCGACGATTCGAGCCGCTCTGCGCTGGATGCGGTCAAGTGGAAGGAGCTGGCACTGGGGAGCCCCTGCCCAGAGATGGGAACAGTATTCCATGTGAGGCCGAACCTGCGCCTTGTAAAGTTGCAGGCGGTGTGCCGGCTCTGCTGAGCACGCCAAGCTTTTTAGAGGCCAATTTGGCCTTCTCTTCCAAATGACCACGAAACTGCACGTCACTCGATATGTCGACGCCGAGGATTCCGATACTGGCTGAGGCAACCAGGGGAGTGCCTTGAAACTGAGGAGATACGACAAAGGGGTTCTTTTTAGCGGTAAACGCGCAAACTTGTGTCTTCTGAGGATTAAACTGGACTAGATTTAGTCGCCCCCAGTTCGAGACTTTGTCCAGCAAAGACTCGACTTCTGGATGTCCAGGGAGAGAAGTGCTTTGCGAACCGAGCGCTGTGAGAACAGCACGTCCGGCATAGAGCACTCACACCGCGGGATGGTCGGCGGTGTTTTCCCCCCGTCATCAAGAGTCGAGTTGGACGCAAAAAGGGAGCCTAAAAGGTCGGCTTTGTCTTTTGCGTCATGGGCCAGTGAGTCGTCCTCCCTGTGCAGAGATGGTAGTGATGGCTTACAGAAATTCCCTTGGACAGCCTTGGCGAGAGACCAGAATGCACGGGTTCCCGAAGGAAGGCGAACTAGTTTCTCGCCAATTCTGCCTATGTGCTCTGACTTTGCCTTGGCAATAACTCTTTTGAAGGACCTGGAGGCGAAGTTATACTTCTTTTTAAGTGTGCTGGTGTTTACATCCCGAGTCGCCGAAGCCGCAGCCCAGGCTTGATAACACTCCTGCTTACTGCGTAATGCAGTTTTACAGGAGCGACCAAACCAAGGCTGAGATCTGCCTCCGATGGGTACCACAGATGATGGAATAAATAGTTCCATTCCCTGTAGCACCACATCAGTGACAGAGTCAGCAACAGCGCTGGGATCATCCGGCGAGAAGCAAACCCGCCCCCATGGGTAGGATGCAAAGAAAGACCGCATTCCGTCCCAATCCGCCGACCTGTAATGCCAAACACGGCGGCAACCTGCAGAACGCAACCGCGAAGGGAGCGTGAGTGGCACCATACTCCGGATCAAACAGTGGTCCGAAGAGCCGAGAGGGGCATCGACGGAAACCTGATATCCGTCCGGATGAGAGGTCAGCAGAAGGTCCAACAGGGAAGGTGTATGATCCTCCACATCTGGAATCCGCGTAGGCGAAGTAACCAGTTGTGTCAGACCATATGCCAAGGCAAAGTCATAAACAGATCTCCCCGCATGATCGGTTAAACGTGAACCGAGCCATTCGGCATGGTGGGCGTTAAAATCGCCAAGGATCACGATCTCTGCGGATGGGACCTGTTGTAGCAAGGAATCTGTAGCCATTTGGACGTGGTCGATGAGTCGGTCTGTTTCGGCATTACCGCTATGGGACCTATAGAGGCACCCGTAGACGCGCGGGTGGTCGTCGCTGTCTACGCGTAGCCAAAGGATGGACAGGTCCGAACCTTCAAGACTGCCGAGGCGTCGAGAACAGATGTCCTCTCTGACATACACGCAAACTCCAGCCCGAGGCACAAAGGAGTGCTCCAATTTGTACCCAGGGTAGGAGAGATACGAAATATCAGCCGGAGAGGAAACCTGCGTCTCGGTCAGGAAGAGCAAGGCCGGCTTCGCCGTCTCGAGATGGTAGTGGACGGCGTTTAGGTTAGAGTGAAGTCCCCTGATGTTGCAGAAATTCACGGATAGCGTGGCAGGGGTCGCCTTGGTATTGTTGCTCTGTTTACCCCGACCGTTTGACTTAAAGTGATGCTGTCTCTATCACTTTAAGTCAAAGTGACTGTGATACCACGAGACTTAATGACATCTTAAATTGAGTAGAATTCGAGTATGTGGCCATTAGGGTTTTAGAAGATAAAAAGATAGCAGAAGGAAACTTAAAGGCCTGGAACACAACAAATTACGAATCCGTGGCGCAGTATCTTAGCAATCAGTAGCAGCGTTGGGAGCCGCCGGTTCGAATCCCGCACGGAGCAAGTATTTGTATGGCCTACAAATAATTGTTCCGGGACTGGATGTTTGTCCTTGTGCAATTTTATCCTAGAGCGGCGATAACTTTTTTTATTTATTTAAACTTCAATTTTATATTTATTTATACCTTTTTAATTATTGAAGAAATTATTAAGATAGAATGCCTCGTTACCAGTAAGGAAAGTTTCCTGTTCTCGTTTCTTACGATACAAAACACTTCAGTATTTTTGCTATCCCATGCTGGTGTTATCTGCGAGCGTGGTTTTTCCCGGGTCGAGTAGTTGACTCTACCACATATAATACAGTGAAAAATTGAAAACAATATGTCTCAAACGGCACTTAATATCAATTACGTATTTGGACTTAAGTTGACTAACGAACGAACAAACAGTGTTTTACTGGTTCAGTTCAAAAATATGGTTCAATCACTCTATTCATATGGCTGCAGCGTGGGTCTAGTTTTAGCTCACTACCAACACAAATACCGCTAGCAGATCACAGAGTACTCCCTCTTCATTAATGTCACTACTAACATCAATACCGCTAGCAACTCACCGAGCACTCCCTCTTCATTGACGTCACTACTAATACGAATACCGATAGCAACTCACAGAGCACTTCCTTTTCATTGACGTCACTACTAACACCAATACCGCTAGCAACTCACAGAGCACTCCCTTTTCATTGACGTCACTACTAACACCAATACCACTAGCATCTCACCGAGCACTCCCTCTTCATTGACGTCACTACTAACACCAATACCGCTAGCAACTCACAGAGCACTCCCTCTTCATTGACGTCACTACTAATACGAATACCGCTAGCAACTCACAGAGCACTTCCTTTTCATTGACGTCACTACTAACACCAATACCACTAGCATCTCACCGAGCACTCCCTATTCATTGACGTCACTACTAACATCAATACCGCTAGCAACTCACCGAGCACTCCCTCTTCATTGACGTCACTACTAATACGAATACCGATAGCAACTCACAGAGCACTTCCTTTTCATTGACGTCACTACTAACACCAATACCGCTAGCAACTCACAGAGCACTCCCTTTTCATTGACGTCACTACTAACACCAATACCACTAGCATCTCACCGAGCACTCCCTCTTCGTTGACGTCACTACTAACACCAATACCGCTAGCAACTCACAGAGCACTCCCTCTTCATTGACGTCACTACTAATACGAATACCGCTAGCAACTCACAGAGCACTTCCTTTTCATTGACGTCACTACTAACACCAATACCGCTAGCAACTCACAGAGCACTCCCTTTTCATTGACGTCACTACTAACACCAATATCACTAGCATCTTACCGAGCACTCCCTCTTCATTGACGTCACTACTAACACCAATACCGCTAGCAACTCACAGAGCACTCCCTTTTCATTGACGTCACTACTAACACCAATACCGCTAGCAACTCACAGAGCACTCCCTTTTCATTGACGTCACTACTAACACCAATACCGCTAGCAACTCACAGAGCACTCCCTTTTCATTGACGTCACTTCTAACACCAATACCGCTAGCAACTCACAGAGCACTCCCTTTTCATTGACGTCACTACTAACACCAATATCACTAGCATTTTACCGAGCACTCCCTCTTCATTGACGTCACTACTAAGACCAATACCGCTAGCAACTCACCGAGCACTCCCTCTTCATTGACGTCTACCAGCAGCTTGTTGCCGCACACAGCACACACGTTGTTCTCCAGCTGTCGTGTCGGCATTCCCTCTTTTGTGTAATACTGAAAGTACCAAGACAATTATCGATTTCTCTTCCCAATCAATACGCAAACAGTCTACAGCTGGGCTATGGGAACATTCTCGAATAGAACATTGCAGCACCTTCACTAGGTGGAAGGATTCCTATTCTTTATAGCAGTCCGTTTGGGTTAATACCACCCCCTTACCTATTTTTTATGGAATTAGGGTGACAAGCGAGCACACTGTCCACCTGATGGTAAGTGGAAGCTGGGACCCATGGACATCCACATTTATCCTGGCTTTAGAATCAAAATGCAGATACGTTGTCACCTCTGCGGACTAAGATGGGCATTATCAGAAGTACTGATTGTTTGTTTGTCATCACAATCCATGAGATGAAATAAGCTGACAAATTATCTTGTGACATGAGAAAAATAGGTTATTATTATTATTATTATTTTAATAATGAAAGAAATATTTTACTGAAATACTTCAATGGGTTTTGCAAAATCGTTAGTGTGCACAATAAATTTTAATTAATCATACAGTTTCACCATAGATATTGTCTATGCCCTTCTGTAAATGAGTATTTGACATAGCAAAAATTCATAAAAACGTAATTGCATTCAAATTACCTGAATAGTTCAATTAAGATCGAAGAAAACACACTGGGAGCCCCATCTTTAGAGTTAAAGCAAAAACATTATGTGAACTATTATATATTATTAAAATTTTGAACATGGCCTGTATGCAAAATTAACAGGACCCCTGCGCTAGCACTAATTTTTTTTATAGAATAGGGTGACAAACGAGCACACAGTCCACCAGAAGGTAAATGGATGCTTCCGGCTCAAATATCTATCCTCAATTAAGAATCAAAATTCAGATGTACTGTCAACCCCGAGGACTAAGATGGAATGCCTCGTATCCAGTAAAAAGTATCTACGGCTCTACACTCACCATACAAAACAAAGCAGCATTAAGTTGCTATTTTACACTGGTATTCTGTGAGAGCGTGGTCCTTCCCCGGTTCATTTATGCTACAACCACAAAGTAGCTGCAACATGGCTCTATCACTAATAAAATCTACCACATGGGACCTTATAGCTTAAACAACTCGACCAACTCACCCCAATAGAGGCGGCCATCTTGTCGGTGCAATACTCTGCAACATCTCGGCCCAGCACGCCAAAGTACAACCCGTAGAACAAAAACATAAGCGCGACGTCCATCCACTGTTGTGGCTTGTGGCCAAACATCACATTCAGGCCGAGGAACGTGAGCATCATCGCTACGTATCCGAACACGCCCAGGAAACAACTCACTTTATATATGAGGTAAAACCATTTGTACACCAATCTGAGGACCGGAACAAGGTTGGTGATGGTAAAAAGATTAAAAGAACATTATTATTCAATAACACTAAATGTAGCAAAAGAAATCAAGAAAAAAATTTTTTTTTTATAGAATAAGGGTGACAAACAACCACACAGTCCACCTGATGGTAAGTGGTTACTGTGGCCCATAGACATCTACATCTATCCTCGTTTGCGAATCAAAATGTAGATGCGGTTGTCACCCGTGAGGACTAAGATGGAATGCCTCATTTCCAGTAAAAAGGGCCTCCGGCCACCTGCACTCACCGAGCGAAACGCAGAGGTATACCTCTACTTTACGCTGGTATTCTGTGAGGTCGTGGTACGACCCCGGTTCGAGCCGGCCCATCCGTGCGACAATTCTGCCGCGTGGCTCTACCACTGTTAAACTCGCGTGGCTCTACCACTGCTGTTTCGGTGATTTGAGTTGAGTTGAGTTGAGTGGATTTTTCGTGAATCGATAAATCAGCTTACGATTTGAATCGATTTAAAAATCGACCTTTTTCGGAAAGAATCGACATCCCTACTAACGACAATGACATTACAAAATGGCGTCAGTTTTATGGTAGGATTAGATATAAACAATGCAAAAATAATTGATTTTCAATAACTTTTTTCTCAAAAATTACGCGTTTCCGCATGTTGTAACTTTGTGTGTGTGCTTATAATAGTGTAACTTTTCTTTAAAAATACGTATCAACCCCCAACTCGACGGGAGTCAATGGAAAGCTCAGCCAGAAGAACCACCAAGAAACCAAGCACGATCTTTTTATTTTAATTTGAAACAGAAACTTTTTTATTCAATATAGATTATAAATAATACTTATTGAAAGTCACTCTTTTGTATAATTACCACATTATAATTTTAATAGTGTACATGTTACAGTCAATTCTCATAACCGGTCCAAAGAACTTTTGACTGTAAAAAATCAGACGAGAGAAGAATCATATGAAAGTATTGTGGCGGGTCGGGGTCACCACTTTAGCCGTAGAAGGAAAAGGGGAGATCTCCCGCCGGGCAAAGTGTTCCGCCCAGGGAGCGGTCAACGCTCCGAGTGGTAGTTCGGAACTATTCTATATATATTGCTTTTACTTCGGAACTTTGATAGCGCGATTTAGGCTTAGATGTATTTTCGCTTGTGGCGTGACGACAGCGCAGCCACAGTATATGTGATACTTATAACAAAAAGACAATTTTAATTGTCTGTCTGTATCTGTCCGTCTGTTTCTTTTGACTAATCTCCGAAATGGCTAAACAGATTTTGAAGGGACTTTCTCTGGCAGATAGCTGATATTATAAGGAGTAACTTAGGCTACTTTTATTTAAGAAAATCTAGTAGGGTTTCACGCAAAAAAGTTGTTGAACAGCTAGTTCTTACTACTAAAGGAGATATATATATATACAGAAATGTCTGAAATGTAAAGATAAAACTTACCTTGGTGTAGTTACCGACATAGGTTTGGTAGTAGACTTCCTTATAACTACGGCTGTTAGTAGTGTGAAGATTGTCCATATAATTATGAATCGCCACCATTGGTTCTTTAGACTCATCAGCACCGGTATCGACCACATCGCAATCATTGTGAAGAACTGAAAGTGGGTTATTATATTTGGATTACTATCGGGATTATTATGAATGAAGGAACTGTACATCACACACAACACAATATACAAAGAAATTAATACAACAAAAAAAATTTAAAAAAACAATACAGTAATCCGACAAACGCTTTGCAAGGCGGTGTCAGATTATCGAATTTGTCGGACTATAGAATACTGCCACAGCCCCCTGGTAGGCCAGAACTTTTTGAAAAAGAGTACCTTCTAATGCGACAAATTACATATCACATATAAAATAATAAAAAGTAAAAAAGTCACACTCACACCACACCTAAAGCACAATGAATACCTGAACAGTAAATGAACAGCCATCTGCGCATGACAGTATTAGAGTGCACAAATGTGTTTTAAAATAATGATATTTAACAAACGAAATTTTCCTTTGCTACATCAACGAAATAAATATGTTTTGTATCGTTTAATTTTATTTTAACTGTATGTCCTATAATTTTGATAGTATCACATCTTACCGCATAAGATCTGTAATGTCTTTTCTTCCATTCCACGACGATGACCTGCGCCACAATCAGCGTCACTATGAGGATCATCACCATGGTAGTGTGCATCGACTCGTGGCCCCGATGCATCTCGTGCATCTTCTGATGATCGTATCTGTGGAAATTTGGAAATCTTGCTGATCATATATTTAAATTCATCATTTAGTGTTGGTGTAAGGGTAACCACTACCACATATCGTCCAGCGGGTGTCGTAAGAGGCGGCACCCAGAAACAAACCAAGAGATTGGCAGCAGTATCTTCGTAGTAACAACTAGAAAATTAAAAGCTACCCGTTTTCCACATTGTCTGCCAAGAGTGGTAACTATGGCATATACTATGGCAATCTATGGGAACAGAACCTATGTCCAGCAGTGTACTTGTTTGACATTAGCTTGATAAGTAGCTGTAATAATGATTGAATGACAATAACTCACCTTAATTTTTCATCTGCTGTCATCTCTTCATATGTCTGCAAAAGTTGATTTAAAAATAAATAAATATCAGAAAGAACTACTGCATGGCAAGGGTCTTAAATAATTACTAGTGATGCAACCAATATTCGTATTCGCCGAATAGTAGAAAATTACCGAATATTCGTATTCGGCGAATAGTAATCACGAATATTTAAAAATAAATATTTTTGTACACAACTCTATAAATAAAAAGGGATACCGTAGTTTGCTCAGTGAACTAGCTCCAAGGTTTGTTTGCTTTTATTTAAATGCTACACTTTTCCCGCGATTTCGCCCGCGCAGAAGTTGGTTTTAGTCACCTTTCCCCTCCTACGGGATTTTTTTATCGTGATAAAAAGTAGCCTAGCCTATATTTTAATCTGCATTAAGGTGCATAAGTTATATTCATTCCGAATTTCAATCCAATCCATTCAGCGGTTGTACACACACACATACACACACACTCACAAACTTTCGCATTTATAATATTAGTGGGATACTCTTTCAACTTTCAAACAACCTTTTTGAATTCTTGACTGTTATTTTTTACAGACACAATATTACACAGTCAGGTAATAAGTATTGTCACACAGTAAAAACTTTTCTTTTAGAATGCTGGCCACAAAAAAATTTATTGAATTCGAATTTCGAATTGTTCATGAAAATAAAACTGTATACTTTTTAGAATTTTACTCATTTTTAAATATGGAGTGGACGCTAAAATAAGACCGTGTTGCAGTTATTGCGTTGCATCGTTGCGGTTACGCGCCAATTCAAATTTTTGACATACTGAAAAATTTGAATATAACCAAAAGATTCGTTTATCGTACCATCAAACGATACAATGAAAACTCTAGTGTAGATGACAGGTCAAGAAGTGGTCGCCCTCGGTCTGTTAGGACTTCAGCAGTGATAAAAGCTGTGAAGGCGCGAATTCAAAGAAATCCCAAACGTAAGCAGAAACTGTTGGCCCTTCAGATGGGGTTAAGCAGAACCACGGTGAAAAGGGTGTTAAATGAAGACTTAGGGCTTCGGGCATATCGAAGAAAAACAGGACATCGTTTGAATGCTCGTCTAATGGACCTGAGACTGAAGAGATGTCGCGCTTTGTTGAAGCGGTACGCGGGAACAAAATATCGGGAAATTCTTTTTTCGGATGATAAAATTTTTACCGTAGAAGAGAGCTACAACAAACAAAATGATAAGGTGTACGCACACAGTAGTGAAGAAGCGAGCAACCGTATTCCGCGTGTCCAACGAGGTCATTTTCCATCCTCGCTCATGGTATGGTTGGGAGTTTTTTATTGGGGCTTAACAGAGGTACATTTTTGTGAGAAAGGTGTAAACACGAATGCAGTTGGGTATCAAAATACAGTCCTGACGAACCTTGTGGAACCTGTTTCTCATACCATGTTCAAACAGGCACTGGGTATTCCAACAAGATTCGGCGCCAGCTCTTAGAGCGAAGAGCACACAAGACTGGTTGGCGGCGCGTGAAATCGACTTCATCCGGCACGAAGACTGGCCCTCCTCCAGTCCAGATTTGAATCTGTTAGATTACAAGATATGGCAACACTTGAAGGAAAAGGCGTGCTCAAAGCCTCATCCCAATTTGGAGTCACTCAAGACATCCTTGATTAAGGCAGCCGCCGATATTGACATAGACCTCGTTCGTGCTGCGATAGACGACTGGCCGCGCAGATTGAAGGCCTGTATTCAAAATCACGGAGGTAATTTTGAATAAACTGTAGTGTCATAAGAATCTATGTTTTGTTAAATTCATTTTGGTAAATAAATGGTTACATAATGAATAAAATTGTTTCAATTATTTTATATTAAACATGTGACAGAATTTATGACCTGACTAGGTATATCCAGAACCCACCTTACAGAAAAAAATCTACAAATTTTATGCTTTTTAAATAAAATTTTTCCAATTGTAAATTTTTATTATTAGCACAATAGAAAATCGTCAAATAGTTTTTTATTACCATGGCGAGATATTCGTATTCGTCGAATAATAGGTTTGATATTCGTATTCGTAAAAGTAGTATTCGTTGCATCACTAATAATTACCAAACACTTAATTCATTTTATATGTGGTAAAGCCCATGCTGCAGCTATGTTATGCTTGTACACTGCCACACTCTCACAAAATACCAGCATAAAATAGCAGCTTAATGATGCAACACAGTAGGTTTTGTATGGTGAGTGTAGAGAACCAGAGACCCTTTTTACTTGAAACTAGGCATTTCAGTCCTCAGGAATGACAATGCATCTGCATTTTGATTCTTAATTGAGGATAAATGAAGATGTCTATGGGCTACAGCATCCACTTACCATCAGGTGGACTGTGTGCTTACGACCCCTATTCCATAAAAAAACATCCAAAAATTTTCAGAAATGCTGCTAAATGTTTGAGTATGGTTTGCCGATCCTTTATTACAGTTTTGCACAAAGCGTATACTTTTTTAGTAATGATATCTAATAAATAAACTAGACGTAGTTATGCAAAAAGGATCCACCCCGCGGTAAGTTAATTTGAGTTTATGATATTTGAAGTATCCATACTTCAAATATCATAAATTCAAATTATCGGTATGGTCTCTGTCTGTTTGTAATTTTTCTTCTTATTTGTGTTACTTTTGCTAAAGTTGTTGCATCACATAATAGTATAGACCACAAACATTATTTTTCAAGTCAACATTTTTGACACAAACTCGGATTGGATCCTGTTTGCATAACCATGTCTAACTAATTATGAATTAAATGTTAATCAAATAAACATTCAAAATATTATATGGGCGGTTTCACAAAAATGTGACAGTGATGAAAAATAACAGTGTTTTATTTTTTATTGGAATCCAGTATAATTTTTGCAAAGGATCGATTCATTATATATTTCACTAAATGATATGAAGATTTTTGAGTTCATAATTTGCTTTTTAGTAATCTTTTATTAGTATTTATCCGGCCAGATAATGAATATCGCTCCATTCCGTTACCAAATAAGCATGGTGGTTTTACCAAATCAAACACAGTTTGAACTTGTTAGCAGTTTTTAATGTGTCTTAAGAACTGTATTTGTATAAAATAGTACAAAATTTTAATAAATAAAAGTAACAGACTTTAATTATGTCAGTCTTTATTTCCATTACGTTACTATTTGACCAGCACTCACTATTTTTATCGAAAAAAATACGACGCCTTTCGAAAAAATACAATTATTATTTTAAAATAAACAAATAATAATAGTCTTCTTAAAAATAAGAAAATAAAATGTTTCTCCACGTAAATAAAGTAATACACGTAAAATTAAGTAATCAACAAAAATAGGACAGTCACCGAATGGAATAGTAAACTTTCGAAGTGGAACTGTAAAGAATAGTTTACATATAGGAAGAAGAAATGCACCCATTTTTTTTTTACGTTTACACTTCCTACAATTCGACTCAAAAACATCGGGAAATCTTTAATTACACATAGTTTATGATAATGATTTCTATGTGCGTGATTATAGTTAAATGTTTCGAAATTTAATTTATAAATGAAGCGTGCTTTTTATATTTATTTTAATACCCTCAAAGTGTTCAAGAACATCAAAAAGTTTACAAAATAGAATCAGTGCCACAACACGTGAGTGTTTGATTACGTTATAGCTCGCCGGAATCGAGTCGGCAAAAAACCGATAAGGATCACGTGGTTAAGAAACAAGATAATAGCAAAAATTAATATCTAATATCGATTTTAATGTATAAACATAGTTTTTGGGGTTCCGTACCCAAAGGGTAACCTACCTAACCTAAGGGGACCCTATTACTAAGCCTCCGCTGTCCGTCCGTCCGTCTGTCTGTCAGCGGGCTGTATCTCATGATTCGTAATACGTAGACAATTGAAATTTTCATAGAATGTGTATTTCTGTTGCAGCTATAACAACAAATAATGAAAATAATTTAAAAATTACAAGGGACTCCCCTACTAGAAACCTGATTTACGATGGTACGGAACCCTTCATGCGTGAGTCCGACTTGCACTTGGCTGGTTATTTTTATTTGTGAACGTTATACTTCAATGGCACGAAAATCTATTCCAAAAGTTGTATTGTCAAAAATATAAGCCTCCCTTAACAAGCCAACAATTAATTTATTTTAAAAAAGTTTCTCCCACACTAGGATTTTCGCCTGTATCGTGGAGGCAGTTTACAAACACAAATTGCATAAGGACAAACATCCAGACCCGGAACAATTATTTGTAGGCCATACATACTTGTTCCGTGCGGGATTCGAACTCGCGCCCCCCAGCGCAGCAACTCATTGCTAAGCCACTGTACCACAGAGCCGTCAAATGTCAGATATGAAATTATTGAAAGCGGTTTGAGTAGATTATAAACAAATAATAGGTACTTATATAAATTAAATATATTAATTACTGCAGGTATGTAAACCAAGCTTTGTGTTTCCATTCCGTTACATTTTTTGTTCCGCTTCTACGAAACCGTCAATAAAGTTTCGGAGTGGAGGTAACGGTACGAGGGTGGATTGAAAAGTACTCGGCCTAACCAAGAAAATAAACACATACTAAATCAGTTATATTTTTATTTTTCTACATAATCACCATCAAGTTCAATACACTTTTGCCACCTCCCCTTCCAAGCATTTAGACCGTTGAAAAAAAATGATTCTTCCTTAGAGTCAAAATATGCGTCTACAGCTGCTTTGACCTCGTCGTTTGTCGAAAATCTTTGACCTCCCAAGTGCTTTTTTAGGTTAGGGAACAGAAAGAAGTCTGATGGTGCCAGATCAGGTGAATACGGCGGATGCGGTAACAGTTCAAAGCCACAGTTGTGAATTTCAGCCATTGACTGTACTGACGTGTGAACACGGGCGTTATCTTGATGAAACAGGACTTTTCTTCTGAGCATTCCTCGACGTTTTTCTTTTATTTCCTCTCGTAAACGACGTAGTAAGGTGCAGTAGTAATCAGAGTTTATAGTCTGACCCCTTTCAAGATAATCAATCATAATCACACCTTTCGAGTCCCAGAATACTGAAGCCATCACCTTATTTGCCGACAAAATCGACTTAGCCTTTTTAGGGGGTGGTGAACCAGGTCTTTTCCACTGTTTTGATTGTTGTTTTGTTTCCGGTGTACAGTAATGAACCCATGTTTCGTCTATAGTAACAAAACGATTCAAAAAATCATCTGCATCGGCTTCAAATAACTCCAAACAGTCGCGTGAAATAGTCAATCGCGTCCTTTTTTGTTCAACTGAAAGCAGTCGCGGAACCCACCTCGCAGACACCTTGTGGAAACCCAACTCGTTGACAATGATGTTTTGAGTTTGTTCATAAGAGATGCCTATAATCTCGGCTATCTCTCTAATTTTTAATCTGCGGTCTCCCATTATTAAATCAAGTACTTTTTTAATATTTTCGTCAGTAGTTGACGTCGAAGGCCTTCCAGAGCGGGGTTCATCTTTCACACTCTCTCTACCACGCTTAAATTCTGCTATCCATTTTTTGACGGATGAATATGACAGAGCACAATCGCCTAATCTTCTGACCATGTCATCATGGATGGCTTTTGATGATAGCCCCTTCTTATGGAGGTACTTAATGACGGCACGCTGCTCGATTTGCTCCATTCGCGGAAATTATGTCCGTTTACTTTGTTAATAAATTTATAAAATCACAACTAATTATCGCACACGTTTCGAACTTCACACAATGAACTAGTCTGAACTGAACTAAATAATGTGGGTAGATTTGATTTTTAGAATTGAATGGATCTGTGTTAGGCCGAGTACTTTTCAATCCACCCTCGTATCAACACTTGCATAACATATGAAAGATTCATCACAATTCTACTAACTGTTCTGATTTCTAAATTTGATAATTGGTTTTAGTAATTTAAATATTCTATATTCTTTTAAAATAATAGTACAATTAAAACAAGTTTAACGTACCATTAATTTTGGTTTCGAATCGTGGAACTTTTAAAATGCAATCGCCTGATACTCACTACTCCAACATTCATAGCGCTCGAATGACGTAAAACCAAACAACGGTTGCTATTTCGTTGTAAATATGTGTTGCTACCGATAAAATAAAAACCAAATTGGTAGTTTATTTTAGTTTTTCTACGTAATAAATCTTGGTTTCGGAATGGAGTTTTCGACCATGGTCAGATTATCGACCTAAACTTTAACGATATATTATTTAAATTCGCAGACCTTATGATTAATACTGCTATAGTTTTTGATTAAATGATAATCTTATGTTTAAAATGCTATGTGCTAGTTGTATTCCTTATGAGTAAAAAAACCAAGAAAAACGGTATTTATTTCCAAAGCCTGGGTATGGGACATCATAAAAAGCTGTATTGTAATGGCTTTAAAATTATTTTAACTACTTCATTTATCTTCTCACCCCAACTTTTTATGTGTACGAGTGTTAAAAACTACTAAGCTACCTTAATAGCTATATATAATGTATAATAAAGTTATCCTGGGCAGGTACCAACTATCTTAAGTCATGGGACATAGCGAAAACTCAACATGAAAAAAATAGTGAATCCGCCCATATATGAATTGTCCCCAGAAATGGTTCTTATTGACCAAGCACTTCATTTCATTATCATGCTCTTCATGGAGCCATGACCAATTTTTGGATGAATGATGAAGTCAGAGCTCCATTACAAAATGTAACCATATAATTTATAATGAAAGCTGTCTTCATTCTTAAATGAAACTAATTTTTACAGATTTTATCGCGTTTAATTTAACTTTTTAATCCCCGACGTTTCGGGTGCTTCACAGCACCCATGGTCACAGGGGGACTGAGGTGTTTGACGTCCCGATGTCATAGCTAATATTCAAAAACTGTAGGTACCATGGGTGCTGTAAAGCACCCGAAACGCCGAGAATTAAAGTTAAATTAAACGTGATAAAATCCGTAAAAATTAGTTTTATTTAATGTGTAGTCTTCGTGTAAATATAAGAAATCATTATGTCTTCATTCTTTATCGACCTGTAAAACATTACCACTGGACATGGGCATCTTCATTTGGAGAGGATTAACCTTAATTGTCACATTTCGCATGCAAATTGAGGATCACAACGTCAAATGTACCGCACATTTGACGTCACTGCCTGTCGCTTGTCTGGTTAATTTACATCAAACATAAACAGAACAACTTAAACACCATGTCTCAAAAGCAACAGGGATTTATTGACATTTGTCATAGTGCCCTCATACAAAACCCACAGAAAGAAATGGGATGCATTCTTTCGTTTTATATTCTTCGCTTGCTTTAAAAAAACAAAGTGTTTACATAAAAATGTAGACATACCCACCCTTAATTGTATCTAAATGCACTTGATGAGAGCTATGTTGCATACAACAATTGCCAATATGCCTGCCAAATGTAGTGATTGCAATGTGATTTTGAGAGTAGGCCAGATCCACACTGTTTAAATGCCAATCTTAAATATCATCAAGCATGAGTACTTCACAATTAATGACGTTACATAATTAAAAATTAATACCAATTATTATTAAAGTAACAAACGCAGTCTAAGAATATTCACTATCCTATATCATTCTGTAGGTTCGTAAAAGGAGACTGAAGGAAACTAAAACATAAGATAGGCAGCAGCAGCTTCCTGATAACAACTAAAAATATTAAGAAACTGCAGTTGCCAACCTGTCTGCCAAGCTTGGCAACTATGGCAAAAAGCATGAGTACTTCAAGATTTAATTTCATTTATTAAAGTGGCAAACACCATGTAGTGGTAATGTAAGAATATCCACTTCCCCATATTGTCCCGTTTTGTTGTAAAAGGAGACAGAGGGGACTAAAACAGAAAATGGGCAGCAGCATATTCCCGACTCAAAATATTAAAAAACTGTACTAAGCGTTGCAATTATGGCGAAATCCTTCCTATGAGGCAATCTATAGGATAAGCCTAAATTCCACACTGAATTTTAATAAACTGTAATTTTTTTCTTTTTCTTTTTAAAAACGTTACCCCCACACTAGGATTTTCTCCTGTATCGTGGAGGCAGGTTTACAAACATAAATTGCACAAGGACAAACATCCAGACCCGGAACAATTATTTGTAGACCATACAAATACTTGTTCCATGCGGGATTCGAACCCGCAGACCCCAGTGCTGGAACTCATTGCTAAGCCACTGCGCCACGTAATGAGTGGAAAGTGACAAAAAGCTTACAGTCCACCAGACGGTAAGTTGCTGAGGCAGCCAATGGACACCTACAACCAACTTCAAAGAAAGAAGGTCCATTAGGACTAAGATGGAATGTCTCACAGTCTATAATTAGCAAACATTTGCACCGCTGTTTGGCAACAAAATCAGGTTTGAGGGTGGCACCTACACAGACACTTTCAGTGTCTGTCAGACAGAAAAGGTATGAATGGCCTACAAATTTACCAGCTAGTAAATTTGTAGGCCATTCTATTTCTTTAATTAAATAAATAACTTCAAATAGGAGAACTTCCCTTTTTAATTTTCTACCGAATTCAAATAATTTAAAATTAAAAATTTTGTACAGCCGACTTCAATATAAGTTATTTAAGAATAACTCAAAAACTATGTGTCTGACCTTGATCAAATTCATATGGAACCACACGAGAACTATCAGCTTTGATATAAAAAAAGAATCATCGAAATCGGTTCACCCAGTACAAAGTTATGAGGTAACACACATTAAAAAAAAACATACAGTCGAATTGAGTACTGTCTCCTTTTTGGAAGTCTGCAGAAAAGAGACAGTACTCGGTTCGATTGTATGTTTTTAGTTGGGTATCATCGCCAGCAACGCAAAGTCAGGAATTTGCATTTAGAAAAACCCAAAATTAGGTGCTTTTTAGGTGCTAATTAAATGCCAAGTTTAAAAAATAGGTGCTCTAAAATTTTCACCGCACGCACTGTTGTAATTTGTGTTGCCAGCAAAACATATCCCTAGCAACGCAATGAAGTCATCAGATATATGATAAATATTAATAGTAAGGAATTAAGGGGCTACTCCATGCGAACGACCTTGAGCATTTTGTGTGGCGCGTCGACTCGATACAATATAGGATCGCGTAAATGTGTAAGACGCCACCTACTGTACGGACGTAGTATTTTTCCAACATCAATAAACTATTTTATGGAAATATACACAGCGTACAACGATAAATGTATTTTAATTTTTTTATTCGGTATATTAGTTGCATTATATTAGAATTATGTATTCTCATATATTATCTAATTATGAAATTTTATAATTAATTATATATTAAAAATGAAGCATAGAAAATTGTGAGTTTAAAAGATACCTACTCACTATAGGTAAATAGATAGATAGCTCGCCTTTTGTACAAATATTTGGTGCAATAAAGAATAAATAAATAAATAGGATGTTTCGCAGAGTGAGAGTAATATAGAACGAGAGTCGTGGAGGCAGTTTACAAACATAAATTGCACAAGGACAAACATCCAGACCCGAAACAATTATTTGTAGGCCTTACAAATATTTTATCCGTGCGGGATTCGAACCCGCGGCCCCCAGCGTAACAACTGATTGCTAATGCACTGCGCCACGGAGCCGTCGCCGGTTATAGGTAAAGTGACCATACGTCCCGTTTTGAACGGGACTGTCCCTTTTCTCGGTCACCCGTCCCATTGTCCCCAAATAAAGCTCCGGGACACAAAATTGTCCCGTAACTCGTTGGATGGAAGTATTCAAAGCCAACAATCTTCAACATAATTTTTTTAATCGAATATATTTTATGTCTACCTGGTACAAATGCTCCAGTAGAAAGAGTATTTGTCTATTTGGAATAAATTGTGGACGTCTGAAAAACACACTTACGGTTCCAGTTCTAAAGGCGATGTTGTTAACAATAAAAAAAACTTGCCCAGAATTTTATTCTTATTTAAAATCATCACCAACTTTATTAAAGCAAATTTAATCCACTGACAAATGTAATTAATAATTAAAAAAAATATGTTGCATTTAATAATTACCGTCTATACCGAATATAATTTTGTAGTGAACACTAATTCTATAAAGTTATAGTTTTTAGAGTATAAATAAACCCATGTCCTGTTTTGAGTTAAAAAATAAATGGTCAGTTTAGTCTTTTTAGTTAAATTTAGTTTTAAATTTTTTTAGCTTATAGTAAAAAGTAAGTAGGTAGGTAATATTAGTACCTACTTAGATACTTTTTACCGAATTATAAGTATAGAACACCTTATGTACTCAATTATTTTTTGAAAAAGAAGAAAAAACAAGCAATAAATATAGCTAAAAAACTATAACTTAGTAATACTAATTATAACTTAGAACATAAATGAAAAACTTATAACTGACTTTTAGGCCGGACCCAGGATTCGAACCCAGGACCTCATGATCAGCAGTCGCAATACTACAACCACTAGACCAACGTGGCAGTACCATACATAATAAAATATTGCGGTTGTGTGTTAGAATTATTTTTAACTGTATACTATACTGATAATATTGAATTAGCCTTTTATAGTGTAAATTATAATATTTGTCGAAATGTTAATTATGGATTAGAACTTAACATGGTGCTTAATTTTTTATTTGCATTTAATTCAAAGAAAATACACGCAAAAAGCTTCATCGCGCAGTAAAAACACAACAAATATATGTATAACTAATACGAAAAATTATACCCAAAACAAACAAATAATACTACCTATAAATATCCTAATAAGTAATAATATTATCAACTGACATGACGTGAGCGTGTGCGCTGGCAAACGACACGGGCTTCACGTCGAAGAGCTCAGGGCTCACTGACTTGAGCAAGCCCGTGGGCAGTGAATACGCTCAGATTTTAAAATAATTTCTTAATAAAATCAAATTTTGGCCTTTTGAAAAAAATTTTACAATAGAAATGTTCATTAATAAATTGCCTATCCATTGGTGTAAATCGCAAAATAAAATAATACTTACTTTACGAGGAGATGCATGTTATCAATAATTATTTCACATTTATATGGTTTCGTTGTAAGGAGATTATATAAATATTTATACCTTTTAAAAAAAATTGGATACAGCTCTTATGGAATCAAGATTATGTAGAAATATAATGTGTTTTTTATTTGTTGATATATCTTTTAAATAAAAAGTAGATAGCTCCTAAAAACCGCACAAATAACGGCTAGCGCGACGTTTTGCTCAACCCGCGCCTTAAGTGCTAATTAGGTGCTGCAGGTATAGGCAATGACAAGGCGCCCCTAATAAAAATAAAGTCATTATTCAGAACAAAGCAGATGCAAAATTCAGGTTTTCTGAAAATCAGAATAGAATCAAAATTAGTCTTAGAAAAAGCCCGAATTAGGGGCTTTTTAGGTGATAATAAGGTACCAAGTTTAAATATTTGTTGCTCTAAAACTTTTACCGCAAGGAACTGTTGAAACTTGTATTGCTGGCAAAATGTATCACTAGCAACACAGTGATTATAATAGATATACAATAAATATTAATAGCAAGGAATTAAGTGCTAATAAAGTGCTAAAAGATTAGCATTTTAACAATTTGTTGCGGTGAAAATTTTAGAGCACCTAATTTTTAAACTTGGCACCTCATTAGCACCTAAAAAGCCCTAAATTTTGGGTTTTTCTAAATGCAAATTCCTGACTTTGCGTTGCTGGTGAGACAGCTTGTTTTTTAGGGTTCCGTACCTCAAAAGGAAAAAACGGAACCCTTATAGGATCACTTTGTTGTCCATCTGTCTGTCTGTCTGTCTGTCAAGATCCTTTTTCTCAGGAACGCGTGGAGTTATCAAAGTGAAATTCATATCAAATACTCCAGTCTACTGTCCCTTAGAGCTGTGAAAAAGTCAAACTTCTAAGCCAACGCAATCAAAAGATACAGTCGTTTATGCTGTAAATTTTCGATATTCGCAAGGGAATCAAAACCTACAGGGTACTTCTCGTGAACTCAGAATCTTGAAATTTGGTACAGAGCAACGTTTTATAGCACATATAAAGGAAAAATTGCGAAAAGCACACATTTTTATTTACATCATATAATATAAATATTTTTAATAATTTCAAACTTATATACCTACAGATTTGTTCGGAGCCCTCAGTGCGAGAGTTCGACTTGCACTTTGCCGGTTTTTTTAATGTGTGTTAAGTCATAACTTTTTACTGGGTGAACCGATTTAAATGATTCTTCTTTTATTTGAAAGCTGGTGCTTCACATGTGGTCCCATATGATTAAGGTCTGACCAATAGGTTTTGAGTTATTCTTAATAATTTATATTGAAGTTGGTTGTAAAATTTTTAAATTTTAAACTATTACTTTTAAATATCCTCAAATCACTTTCCAAATCAATAAAGCTAATATAAGGTAAAATAAACTTACTAAACAATGTAAGGTAATTAGTTCAAGAACATTTTAATACTAAGTATTTAAATATCATTGACTCCTGTAATTTCTCTTCAAATCTTGATTGTTCTTCTTTCCAAAAATGTTTTAAAATTATCACCTTTTGTTAGGTACCATAAAAGTTTGTAAAAATAAATAGTTATTTACACATGTTATGTGTTAATATATGGGTGAATTAAACAATAATACTATTATAAAATAATGTAAATATAAAGATCATTATTACTTCTTAATTAATTTTATAACGATTCAAAATATTTATTACCTTATTGGAGTCAACTGGTCGATGGAGATCCATGGTTATATCTGCTATTACTATCGTATATAAAAGTTTATTTTGTTCAATTTCTAAATTGTTGATATTGACATAATTTAATTTTATTATTAATAATCCTTTAACCCCTCAATTTTCAACGTACGGTGAAAAGCAAAATCAACTAGCCATCGCCGCTGCCGCCGTTGCCATTTTTTGTCAATGTGACAGAAGAAAGATTGTTGTTGTTGTTTTTATTATTCGCTCGAGAGAGCAGGCAAAGGAACTATGCCATACAGCCTTGTCTTCATGTATAATTATCCTTCATAGTTCATTACTTCACAATATGTTGATGCGTCACATTGTGCAACCCTTGGGAGATTTTGACGGCAATTTGAGCTGGCAGGGAGCTGACAGTTGGCGATGGTATCTAAAGGCGCCTATGCAAACGAACATCTTATCTTGAGAATCGATTACCATCAGAGCACTTGTTTCACAGTTTCCACTAATAGTTCACATGCGCAGACACTTAATACACAAAATCGCACCACTTTTACATATCAAAGTCCACTTCAAATCATTATTTAAACAATAATACAGGAGCAGCAAGCCGCCACCGGTCAAGTTCCCGCCAAAACTGTCGACAGACTAAAGACTGGTGACTGCTGTGCCGACAGATAATGACAGTGTTGCCCTGGCCTATGAATATAAGTATTAACATTTCGATTGTTTCACTCACAGACTACTAAGAGGATTGGTTTCACTTTAATGGTGGTCAATCACTGCTGGCCATATGCAGGTTTGGATTAACTATTAGGCAGATTAGGCAACTGCCTAGGGCCCGTGCATCGGCTATTGGCCATGCGCACGTACAAAAGTAATTGAATTTAATTAGAAAATTTGAATCCTCAATGACAATATGTATTATTGCGTTTTTCCGATTCATGCTGTCAGTTGACGAAATACTGGCCTACCTACTGGGAAGAACTGGCCGCTATAATTTTAAATTTTTTAAATCAATATAACATTGAAATAAGAAATGCCGAGAAGCCAGGCTTACGATAAAGGATGACTCATGCTAGACCGTGTCGGGTCCAAGCCGAGTGTGGGCCATAGCACAGTCACCGAGCTGCTCCCGTAAATGTAATTACAAAGACGGGCCTCGACTGAGCAATTACCGTTGCGCCGTGATGCAGTATACTCGTCCGAGCAAAAATAGTGTTGTAACTAAACTACAATCATGTTGAAGTTTGACAATCTGGAATTAGCGGCTATTGTGATCGCTCTGGACGCTGAAGAATCGTATAAATCTTCAACTACAAGTAAATGGAGTGTGCATCCACTGTGGAGAGAGAGACAAAAGAAAAGAGAATTTGTGAATCTTTATAGAGATCTACGTAGTTATGAAGAAGACAAAAATTGGGACTACTTTAAAATTACTAAAAAAATTTTTGACATCTTACACATGAAAATTAAAGATGATTTGACGAAATGCAATACAAAGTTTCAGATTCCTATTTCATCCAAACATCGATTAGCTCTTACTTTAGGTATGTCTTTTTAAAAACTTTTTTTTTTATTTCGGATAGTAAGTACAGTTGACGGCAAATCACCGGTAACACTTGAACTAGCAATATTCCCTCTGTAATGACATCATATAGTCTGTCCAAAGATGAAAGTGTTATGTTTGGCTGTCGTTCTGTTGGTAGTGACTCTAGCTTATGTGCCAGAGGTCGTGGGTTCGAGTCCCAATCAAGATTGAGTTTGCGATGTGTCTGCGTGTAAAATTATCTATTTAAGTCTATATAGTATCTGTATATGTATGTTTATCAGCTAGCTGGCAACCATATGGTGTATGATTCATCTGCTCAGCCTTTTCCCAACAATGTTGGGGTCGGCTTCCAGTCTAACCGGATGCAGCTGAGTACCAGTATTTTACATGGAGCGACTGCCTATCTGACCTCCACAACCCAGTTACTGGGTGATGCGATACCCAGGTGAGGTGAGGTGGTGAGGTGCGTGATTGTCCCAGGTTCTTATTTATTTATTCTTTATTGTACAAAATAATACAAAGTGGTAAAGAGAAGATATGGCAAAGTACAAAAGGCGGCCTTAATGTACATGGCATTTTTTTATTATTATTGGACGCGCCAGTAACTTGAGTTCTTCGATAAAGCTTTGTGGACTGTATTTGGTACATACAACAAAACGGAGCAAGGAAAGCTGATGAGAGTGGAATGCACGCACTAACCTTGTGAGGGACTGCCTCGCCTTTCTCCCGGGACGTCTCAGCTAGCAGCAAGTCACACGTGGTCGGCGCACGCACTCCTGGATCTAAGATTCTTTAAGTTCTGGGATCACGCACTTCTTTACTCTCGACTTGTTGTAATCGCGGAAAGCGTGTCACATTTGTGAAATTACAAGGACACAATCCGGTGATAATTAATATTAAAGCGGGGTCGGAGGACGTAATGGCCTCTTGCGGTAAGCAGTATTGTTCGAATGCAACTGGATTGCCGTCACGTGGCGTTGTGTCGCCTCCAACGGCCGTGCGTGCGTAGAGAAAGGTTAGGGAAGGGAGGGGTCAAGGTCATGTACCAAGTATTCTATTAGATTTAAAAATTAAATTGTTAACTGGAGTTCCCAATTATTATTAAAATAAAGAGAGATGGTTTTGTCTCCGGTATCAGTATAGTTGATCGGAGGTCAGGGTCTCGGGCAGAGAAATATTAATATTATTATAAAGAAAAATTAATTAATTTAATTTATACATATATTTGTTGATTAATTACAATCGTAACAATTTTAATTAGATATAAAATGAAATAAATAAACTCCAGCAGAATTTTCTGGAGTTATTGATCGCAGATATTCGTCTAATGGAGCAGGAGCCTGGACTGTTGGAGATATCGATGGCAGTTCTGTACCAGTCGAGTCTTGTGATTGATGAGATGAACCCAAAACGGCCGATGCCGATGTTGGAAATTCTCTGTATTGTAACAGAATTATTTGATAAGAGAACAGTATGGTTTGCAAGATGATGTTGTGACCAAGATTAAGAAAGGAATGCTTCGGTGGTTTAGTCATGTAGAAACAATGAATGAGGAAAGAGTGAGAGAACAAATTTATGTTGCAGAGGTGAAGGGAAGAATCGGCAAGGGCGATTCTTCCCTTCCGAATGCGACTGCGACCCTAGGCGAAAGTTTATCGACCGAATTGGCGATATATTGAAAATGGGCCAAATTAAGAGTACCTTTAACGACGAGCATGTATTCATAGGTATATGGATGTGGAGGAAGTGAGAGAGATATGTCAGGATCGTGCCAAATGGAAGTCGATAGTCTCTGCCTACCCCTCTGGGTGACGGGTATGAGTGTTTATGTGTTATGTGTAACAGAATTGGTGTTGAGGCCGATGACTGGTGTTAATTCCTTAAACATCTGTTCTAATTCCAGTTCCTGTACAACTGCAAACACTCTTCCCTTTGCCACATTTTGGTAATATGAAGGGAATGATTTCACTGTACTCGAAAGGCCATTAAAGAAATCATCTATTATATTCATTTTGCTTTATGTTATTTTCAATAATGTACTTCATTAAGGTTTCAGATGAGGACTGTTTGTGTGGTACTGTACGACTTTTACTGACTTTACCACTGCTACGGTTTCTACTTTGACCATCTGTTGTGTTGTAGATTCATCGTTACTTTGTACATCTGTGACCCTCTCTCCTGTAACCCTAGCTCGTTCGGTGTTTGTGTCTCCTTCGTTTCTTATTTCTGCGTGCATTGATTATTGTCTGTCCCCATCTCTAGTGACTCTTGCTCTTGTTGTTTCTCCGATTCATTTGTGTCGATATCGTCGTCTTTGATATTGAATATCGTTTTACGATTTTGAATGTAGAGTAGCAAAATTGTAGGATTTCCTTATACTTATATTTCTTTATAGCGGTAGAACTTTGCCCACTTATAGTTTTTTTTTTGTTTAGTGTTCTTTTGAATTGATCTCTAATATTTGAACATCTTTTTTTGCAATTCTCATCTGTAACAAATAAAAAAATACAATAGTAATAATGCAACATTATTGTGTTTCAGATTTTTAACTACCGGAGATACATTTAAAACGATTTCAATGAATTATCGGGTTGGTCACTCAACTGTAGTTCAAATTATAAAGGAAAAATGTCGAGCTATAGTCAACAGACTAATGAATGAAGTGATGCCACAGCCAAATGAAGAGACATGGAAAAGTATTGCTCATGAATTCCAAAGCCTATGGAAAACACTTTACTATTGAGGCACCAGGTGACAGTAGATCTGTCTACTTCAATTACAAGAAAATATATTCTATTGTATTATTGGCATTGGTGGATTCTGATGATACAAATTTATTTATTTATTTATTCACAAATTGCGTTACATGTGTATTAGTAACTAAACAAAACATGCAAGTTCTAACAATCACATGCACCTCGAAAGGTATAGCAATGAACAGGAGAGGGGTAGACACTTAAAAATTCTTTTCCTCAATGCATTCATTAATTGATTAATATTTTTTTTAATAATTTTATCTTTTAAAGGTCTTATGAATTTATTAATATATATTTCGGCTTTTATGTACTCCGGCAATTTATTACAAATTTTTATTGACATCGGGTAAGGACCTGTACTGTGTAATTTTAATTTAGTTTTTGTTTGCAAAAGGTTATTCTTATAGCTAGGTATGTTGTGTCGGGGCGCGTCTATGATTTTGGTGTAAAAACTTGGGTGTCTTTTTGCAAACTTACATATTTCTAATATATAGGCACGGTAATGTCGAGACTTTGAAAGTGAGGTTTGCAGCTTTCTCTTTGTTTAATATTTGCAAGTACGCGTATACATTTTTTTTGTAAAATAAAAAGTTCGTATGATTCTACACTGTTGCCCCACAGTATGACGGCGTATTTTAGCCACGCTGGAGCGTAGGCGTGATAGGCTGTCACTGCCGTTTTAAAGCATTTATAAATTGTGATAATTTTAACTTATTTTTTTGAATATGTGATTTAAAATTAACATTCGAATCTATAATTATACCCAGCTAAGAAAAATTTTGAACACATTCTAATTTTGTTTGATTATATGTATAATTTATGTCTAGTTCATGTTTTTGTCGTGGTCTGAATTTTCGTAGATGTTGGGTCCTAGTGCCGCAATAGCAACGGTGGTAATACGGTTGGCAATAGTTCTTTGGGACAACTGCTGAATAACAATTCACCAAAAATACCCATCGGAAGATATTTGCCCAATACCACAATAACTGTACCGTACGTCACGGTTGACGATGAAGTCTTCCCTATAAAAACTTTCTTAATGCGACCATGTCCAAGTGATCAGGCCGCTTCAAATAGTGCTAATACATATTTTAATCTGAGATCGACACTGGCCAGATGACTAGTCGAAAATGCCTGTGGCATTTTAACACAATAATTCAGAATTTATTATAGAAGAATCAAATCATATCCAGAAAATTTTAAGTATTTTTTAATAATAAAGAATAAAATAATGAAGACTTATAATAGAAGTTCATATATTTCCCAACGAGCATATCATATAATGCTGGATACTTCCTCACAGCCTCAATCAAACGTTTGTTGTTCATTTTCCGACGATGAACAAAACGTCAGTGCACTTGTGTAGCATTACAACGACTGCTCGGGCGTACCTCAGCGGCACTGTATTCATGCAACGAGCCGATGGCCGAGTCGAGCCGGGACTGAGTAGTTTCCGGGCGTTGTCCATTGCTTGGCCGCACAGACTAATATGATACTACGTATCTTGGCCGTCACTCGGTTGCCGCTCGATATAGCGTGTGTGTGTGTGTGTGTGTGTGTGTGTGTGTGTCCATACATAATATATGTCATATTATTTGCGCTGTGTCTTATGCGTTAAATATATCTGGTGGTCAAATATGTATAAACAATGTTCTACAGGCCCATATTAAGAAAAATAACTAATTTCGCACATTACGTTCCATGTGCAACGCACTCACTGCATTTGGTTCGAGTACGTGCTGCGGAGAGCTGCGTTGGAGCAATCTCATTCTTGGGATTTGTACAGGCACTATACAACTTTTTTCCGCATCAATTCATCGCTGGGCAATTATTCAGAAACATCCCGAAAAAGGTTTAGTGCTGAAAAAAGTGTTCGACACAAGGTGGTGTGCAAGACTTACCATTGCGACTTAGGCTTTGTCAGAAGGTTACAAGAGTTACCAGAAAGCTTTGCAGTCTATTGCTGTCGATGGGACTTAGACCACGGTGGGACTCAGACTACGATGTAGCCGCATATGCAAACCCATTGAGTTGAGGTTCACATCGCCATCGAAGCATTTGTTTCATCGTTTTCTATTAATAATTTTGTGTATTAAATGCGCGGAAATTTAATACTCAACACCGCGTCACTTTACCCATCAGAATTAACTCCAAACCATTTTCTCAGCAATCCACCGGTTGTAAAGTTCCCGACCAAAACTATGTAAGAGTCAAAGTGAAAATCCTTAGCGTAAATCCGAGCTGGCATAAGCATTACAGTTGTCAAATAAATTGTTGCAAGATAACTCTGCACGTGGCCAAAATTGGAACTAATCGTGTGCCGCCATCTTACTGTTTATGGCAGGTGTCAAAACAGAATGTTAGGTGTCATGTTTTTATTCGTTTTTGCAGTAAATAATCGTTATCATCATGCCGAAAATGAGTAAGAGTGCTGGCAGGGATATTATCTTTAAAGTCAAACGTGCTTTTGAATAAGGACTAGACAATAACGGGACTACAGTACCGTTTGCCAAAGTAAGAGCCCGCGTGGCATATTTGAAAGGTGATTTTTAGGGCTGCCATAAGAATAAAACTCCACAATTTTCTCGAATTATTTGTTTTTAGTTTCTTCGTGTCATTGATATCATAATAATAATAAATAAATAATAAATATTTTTATTTCAGTAACTTAGTCTATTACAAATATTAGTTGTGGGAACTCCCCTTTAGGCAAAACATCGCCTGTGTTAGGGAGAACCGCTCTTTTTACAATCAGTTACATAGAAAACTAAATTACAACGAATATACACTAAAACAAGCAAGTTTTAATATATTATTATTATAAGTTTACATATATTAGATTTATTTATTTATTTAATTTCCTTCTGCTCGTGTGTGTGTGTGTGTGTGTGTGTGTGTGTGTGTGTGTGTGTGTGTGTGTGTGTGTGTGTGTGTATGTGTGTGTGTGTGTGTGTGTGAGTGAGTGTGTGTGTGTGTGTGTGTGTGTGTGTGTGTGTGTGTATGTTAGTTAGTTTTTAAGCATCAGTTCTGTCTCACTGTAACTTCTTGCTTTTAGCCAATTCAAAACCGTTTTCTTACAATCTTTTTTATTAAGAGGGAATATGTTAAGATACTTATTTATTTTATTGTAGATTGAGGCAGACTGCATATAGTACTGCCGTCTTGCAAAGTCTGATTTTACTGTGGGAACTAAGGCAACTTTATAGTTTCTTCTCCTGGTTAGCAACTTAGCATCAAAGGGAAGAGATTTGTGCATTCTAAGAACAATGTCCAATATGTATAGTTTCCTAACTGATAGAAGATTAGCTTCCCGGTAAAGATTTTCAGTGGGGTATCTATAAGGTTTTAGAAGCATTACTTTCATCAGCAACCTTTGTGCTCGTTCCAGACATAGTAGAGAAGTTTTAGCAGCCGAGCCCCACACTGATATGCAGTATACCAGTATGGATTGGGCGAGTGCAACATATGTTTGAATAAGTAATTCTTTACTCGCAATGTGACGTAAAGTTTTAAAAGTCCAGATCAGCTTTCTCACTCTTTTCATGGTCAATTCTACATGCAGCTGCCAAGAAAGACGCTGGTCGACGAGAATCCCTAAGTATTTAGCATAAGCGACCTTATTTATTCCAGTGCACGAGCAGTCAGTATCAGACGGGTCACCACACTTGTGAATTTTTATGTTATAATTTGATGGGGGTTGAGTTGAAATGTTTTTACTGAAACAGATATATTGAGTCTTAGCTGCATTTAAGGTAAGGAGGCTTGTGTCCAACCAGGATGCTATCTTTGCCAGTGCGTTTTCTGCCGATATTTTCACTTCACACCAGGATTTGCCAGAGAACACGATAGCTGTATCATCTGCGTAAGAAAATACAGTACCATTGGATAGTTTTAGAAGACAGAGATTATTTATATACACCAGGAAAAGAGTTGGTCCCAGCACACTCCCCTGTGGGACACCGAATGTTAAAGTGGCTTCCTGGCTAGTGTGGTTGCCTATTCGAACACGCTGCTTTCGGTTAGTAAGGTAATCTTTGAGTAATTTGAGAGGAGTACCTCTCACCCCTACTTCCTCTAGTCTATTTAACAGGATGGGCACCGACACTGTGTCGAATGCCTTCTTTAGATCGAGCATTACTCCCAAACATTTGTTTCCAGAATCCACTTCTTTTACTACTAGAGTTGTAAGAGCCTGTACAGCATTTTCAGTCGATAAGCCTCGTTGAAAACCAAATTGATTTTTTGCTATGATGCTATATTTTGTCAAGAATTTTGTGAGTCTAATATTAATTAATTTTTCTAGAAGCTTAGACACTGATGAGAGAACAGAGATTGGTCGGTAGTTACAGGGGTCACTTTTGCTGCCATCCTTATATATAGGTGTTATTAAAGCTTGCTTGAGTGCAGTTGGAAAAATTCCCTGTTCGAAACACAAGTTGGCCATATGGGAAATAATTGGCGCAATTTCATTAAGAGCGAGTCTTAGAAAAGAAGTTGGGATATTATCCCATCCCGGGGAGCTACTTAGTTTCATAGTCTTAACAACTTCACATATTTCAGCACTATCAGTATCATATAGGACAAATGATGAAACTTGTTTTATGTTTGTGTTATGTTTCACTGTCGGAGAATTTAATATTTTAATTTTTTCTGCTAGGTCTTTTCCAATATTTGTAAAATAGGTGTTAGTGATATCTACCGATGCCTGTGGAGACGAAGTTGCATGCAGGAGTTCAAGGTTATGGGTTTTGGGGGATTTACGTTGCGTTATTCCGTTTATAGTATCCCATAACTTTTTAGGATTTTTTTGAGCTTTGGTCAGCTGGCCTCGATCATAGTTCCTTCTCAACTTTTTTAAAATACAACTGCAGTAGTTACGGTACCTTTTATATATTATTTTTAAAGTGTCATTATATGGGTCAAGTTTTAGCCTTCTTTGCATGTCATTTCTGTTTCTGATGCAGCGTAGCATACCTGGAGTAACCCAAGGTTTTAAGATCCTTTTGTTCGCTGAGATGAAAGTAATAGTCGTATTTAATTTTAAGCTCTGTTGCAGTCTTTTTATTAAAAGTTCAGTTATTACATTAGGGTCAGTATATTGTAATAGATCAGGTAATTTCGTTGTTTTTAAAAATTCTAGGGCTTTGTCGTAGTTGATTTTAGTTATAGTTTTGTTATTTATTTTTGGTTTATCAGGGCAAGATATTTTTAGAAAGATCATACTGTGATCAGTGATAGTGGCATCGAGTACAGCAGTAGTCACATTTTGATGTGCGTAATCGAGTTTTAGAATAAAATGATCGAGGCAATTAGGTCCTCTCGTTGGAATGGAGTGACCTGGAAGGAAGCCCTGTGAAGCTAACATTTCCAGGTAATTGTGTCTATTACTGCGTTCATAATATAATATATCATAATAATCATGTATATATAAAATGTATACCATATTTGTATAACATATATGGTAAACATTTTATATATACAACATACATGTATAACATATATGCATAAAAACAATGCATAGTGAGCATTGATTTTATTTTGTTTTAGGTGTTCCTGAACGCATGATAATCTAGAAGGTAATGTAGTAGAAGCTTCATCTTCTAAAATTGTGACCCCCGGGATGAACTAGGAACCAGAAGAAAATTATGATTTAGACGACTTTTACACCATAAATAAACTTTGGTTGGAATTGAAAGCGGATATTGATTTTTAATATTGTAGAAAATTGTTGAGGAGTATTTTAAAGACTACTCTACACTCCATACATGCGCGCACTTTACTTGTCATTCGTTGTCACTGACTTAGAAGTATATGAACTGTCAAACAATGAGTTAAGTATGCAGTATGGAGTGTAGAGTAGAAGGAGAACCATCTTATAAGGTGCGTAAGTTGAAAAAGTGTCCCACTATATACTGAAAATAAAGGTTCCAAAACCTACCACAATAGCGCTGGCGTCTGAAAAACTACGATATGAATATAGCTGTTGTAGACGGAGTGAAGTCAGCTGAATTCAAATATTTAAAAAATTTCATGACTAGAGTAGTTGGTAAAATGCCAGTATACAAAACCTCAACTATTTACGTAGTACAAAACCAAGCGGATTGTTCGGTCCTTGTTTATTTCTCCATCTTATTTTAATTAATTTTGGCGGTTTTTTTTTAATTTATCCTATGCTACTGCAGCGCGATTCTTATTGGACGCGTTTTTAGGGACACTTTTCATATACAGAGATGGTCCTCCTTCTACTCTACACTCCATAGTATGCAGGCAGCTAACTTGCAACTTGTTTTAAACGATGTTCTGAGTGTGCTAAGTGCTTACTCTAGTTTTGAAGTTAATAATGATTAAAATAATAATGATTATTTTAGTAAAAATTAAAAAATTGTTTTAAAAATCAATACTTATTTATTATTAATTGGTATATAGGAACGTTCTGCACATAATTGATCACAAATGGTAAGTTATACAAGCATGTTCGGTCCTGCTAGATATCATATTGAATTTTTTATTCAGATTTTAAATGAAAAATATTATTATTTTTCGCAGGTACATTAATTTAATTAATTTAAAATTTGAAAATCAATGAACAAATGTTTAATGTGTAATATTACATTCAAAGTAAATAAAAAAAAGGTATAAAATAATAATACAAAATTACCAAAATTAAAACAAATTGAAAAAGTATTATATTATATTTTTACTGGTTTTTAAAGTGAATAAGTTTGGTATATATGTGAAGAATACACTTTTTGGGATCACTCGTTTTTTGCGAGGTAGCTAATTCTAGTGCTTGCATATTTTTCCATCGCCAAGTTTGCCAGTTCAATGTTATGTGGAACGTAATCATTATCGAAATAATGTTCCTGTATGCTTAAAAATATATAATATGCCTAGTCTATGAAATGTTTTTACCATTTTTTAATGTCATGATCAACCGGAAAGGTTATCTATAACCCTTTCAGCCCAGGCCAACACCATTGTGACATTAAGTCAAAGTAAAATTTTGGCGGTATTTTAGGCGTTATGTGAACGGGCCCACGGCCGCACGATCGTGACGGATATGTTCTGTCTATAGGTATGAGTGAGACAGCTAGCAAGCGTCGCGAAGTTCAAATTTAAACTCATTCATTTCGCCGTTGGTGTTGTTTGGGGTGTTGCTGCGCGTGAGTAATCAAAATTACCATACAATTATGTATTTCTCACGTTATTATTGTTGTTTATTGTTATTATTGAACTGTTTTACGTACCAGTCAATGAATTTGTTTATGTTTTTAGGAAATTCTTAAGAAAAAGTGGCACTGAATTCTAACGTCACAATTGTATCACTCCGGGCACAACTACATAGCATATTGCCATGGCGGCATCGCTATTTAGCCTCGATGACAACGCAATTGGGGAGTTACTGGAACAGTCTGACTTGGAAGATGTTGATGAAGATGATGATGACTTATATGCGCAAAATGATGACGATAATAACTCCTCCGAGGATGATGTCCCACTCTCATCTTTGAGGGCGACTACCAATCAAAGTGATGGCAAATGGACAGAAAAAAAGATTTCGAGGGAAGACTACTAGTCAAGCTCAAGAAAGTTCAAGTAATTAACCGCCCAAATCACCTGCGGAGTACTTCGAAAATTATTTTGATTGATGCCGAATTGTTTGAAAAGTTTGCGATCTGTACTGCGCAATATTACATGGCCGAAAAAGGGCAGCAAATGAGGCCACAATGTGCACCTAATGAAATAAAAAAATTCTTTGGAGTTCACGGGATGATGAGTTGCATTAAATGCCCTTGAATGAAAATATATTGGCATCAAAAATTTCGATACAACCCAATAGCTAATGCTATGGCACGTGAGCGCTTTTTTATGTTACGGGTCAATTTACATGTAGATGAGAGTTGACGAAAATGAACGGTCTGCTAATAAATTGTGGAAAGTGCAAGCAGTCATAGATGCAGTTAGAAAACGCTGCCATGCATTGCCACGCGAGAGTCCAACTTATTATGTCGATGAACAGATGATACCATTCACAGGTCGGTGCGCACAGAGACAGTATGTAGCAAACAAGCCTAGGCCAGTTGGATTGAAAAATTTCCCAGTTACGACTGCACAAGGATTGACCCTGGACTTTGAGATATATCAAGGCCCAACCAACGACTTACCAGATAGGTCATTTGGCTTAGGTCCTGCGGTTGTTTTGCGATTGACAAGAACATTACCTGGTGGAAGTTTATATTTTGATCGTTATTTTACAACGATTGGTTTACTGGAAGAACTAATTAATCGCAATTTCGATGGAACGGGTACGATAATGGCAAACCGATTTAAAAAAACCTGGTATACATTCAAGAAGGATCAAGCGATGAAACGAAGACATTGCGAAGAAGTTTGTAGTTCAAATGGAAAACTTTGCACGGTCAAGTGGAAAGATAATAAATATGTTTTGTTGGCTTCAACGATTCACGGAGCTGAACCGAGTACTACTGTAAGTCGATGGGACAAACAAACACGTACTTACAAGAATATTCCTTGTCTTTCCATCGTCGCCAATTACAACAACAACATGGGAGGCATAGACTTGTGCGACCAGATGATTGAAAACTATAGGACGTGGTTCAAAACCAAGAAGTGGACTGTAAAGTTCATAATTCATCTCTTTGATCTCACTATCGTAAACTCCTTGTTTGAGTATCGAGAAGACGCACGAAAAGCCAATATGCGTAAAAATGACACTGAGATTATTTTTTGTCCTTATTTATTTATTTAAGCGCTAATAATTCGTGTCTCATCTGAAAAGAACAGTTTTGGTCTAAGACGTTAAACTTGTAAATAACATTTTAAAATGAACAAATATCGTTAACTAAACCTATTCCAGGACCTGTCCTTCATAACGTAAAATAAACCTGTAGCAAAATAATAAACTTACTTCCAATAATTTCAAAGTTGGTACAGCAGTTTCATTTAGTTTCCTTTTATTATTTGATTGGATTACGAAAACCGATTGGTCAAAATGCTCGGAACAAATAGTGCTTGTCCGTTTAGGTACCCAGGTTATAAGATTGCTACATGATTTTATCCAAACTTGGCGCCTGTAAGGATCTTTTGGAAAACTGTAAAATCAAAGATCTATTTTAAACATTGTACAAAAAACAATTTTAAACAACGCCTTGGTATTATATATCAAGGTATTACTTATAGTCAAATAAAAACATCGACACTAAAGATTACAGTGAACATCACTATTATTGTCTTGATGATACCATTTTATATACTCGAAATTACCCTTCTTTTCGTTTCATAACGTAAAAAAGTGAAATGAAAATATCTATTTAAAATGTTTTATATACAATAAAACAATTTAAATTGATGTTTTCATTTCGTTAAAAACAATTTAAGATTATTAATGTTGTTTGAAATAATATAGTTTTGCAAATAGATCACAATAATATTGATGAATTTAAGACTATTCAATAACACGATTTTGTCTTGTGTAATTAGAACAAAGAGAAACGACATTTGTCTACAATTAAGCACAATTTAATTATGTCCTAGTGGTGCAAAAGTCCTTACTATAGTATTAATACTTTAAGTTGGCAACACTACCTGCTCAGCTATATTAATCAGAATTTTCGTGATTGAATGCTTATATTAATTATTGAAATCAAAATAGATACTTAAAGGTGAAAGGTAACGCCGTCTTTTTGTAAATTTGAGGTTTGTGATCTATTTTTACAAGAAAACACACTGCAACTCGGCATTTTTCTGGAGGTCAACTCACGCTTACGACTACTTGGTAACTGACGCCGTACGCGGCGCAACTAGTTTTATATAACGGGAATGATCCGCCCTCTCGTACTTTTGACAGCGGGGAATGCTCCCCAATGTCGTCTCCTGTTAGTTTAATACTCTAAGATGGATGACCTAATGACGTCACATGAAAGTATTACCAAAATAAGCACTTTACGAACTGCAGTTGTCTCTCTTTTCTATTGCAGCTACTGCTTTGTTAAAAAGAGACAAAACTGTTTTTGACAAGTGTGTATCGATATTATAGATATTTGTATAACTATTATTAATATACCCTCCCCATAAGTATATATCTCTATTATGGAGTGTAGAGAGAAGGAGGACCATCTCTATATATGAAGTGTCCCTAAAAACGTGTCCAATAAGGGTGACGCTGCAGTAGCATAGGATAAATTAAAAAAAAAACGCCAAAAGTAATTAGAATAAGATGAAGAAATAAACTGGAGCCGACCAATCTGCTTGGTTTTGTACTACGTAAATAGTTGAGATTTTGTGTACTGGCATTTTACTAACTACTCTAATCATGATTTTTTTAAATATTTGAATTCAGCTGAATTCAGTCCGTTCACAACAGCTATCTTCATATCGTTGTTTTTCAGACGCCAGCGCTATTGTGGTAGGTTTTGGAACCTCTATTTTCAGTAAATAGTAGGACACTTTTTCAACTTTCGCCCCTTATAAGATGGTTAGTTGCGTCTTGCCAGCAACGCAAAGTCAGGAATTTGCATTTTGAAAAATCCAAAATTAGGGGCTTTTTAGGTGCTAATTAGGTGTCAAGTTTAAAAATTAGGTGCTCTAAAATTTTCACCGCAACGAACGATTGAAATTTGCGTTGCTGCCAAAACTTATCGCTAGCAACGCAATGACGTTATTAGATTTACGATAAATATTAATAGCAAGGAATTAAGTACTAATTAGGTGCTGCAAGTATAGGCAATGACAAGGCGCCCCTAATAAAAATAAAGTCGTTATTCAGAACAAAGCAGATGCAAAATTCAGGTTTTCTGAAAATCAGAATATAATCAAAAATGCTTTTAGAAAAAGCCCAATTTAGGGGCTTTTTAGGTGCTAATTAAGTACTAAGTTCAAAAATTAGTTGCTTTTAAATTTTCACCGCAACGCAGTGACGATCATAGATATACAATAAATATTAATAGCAAGGAATTAAGTGTTGAAATATTGTTGGGGTTGGATGTAGATGACGGTAATATTCTGGGAATTATTGGGTCCAGGACCACCATTACCTTACTATAAGGTATGAATGGTATTTTTTGTGCTTTATCAGTTATATATTATAGATAAGATAGGTCGAATATGTACTAAAACCAAATCAGAACGCCCCGACTCCACGTAGTCGTGTCTGCCCTACCTCTCTGCCTTCTCTACCTTCTGCAGTGTAAAAAAGGTCTCACTAGTGTCGAGACAGCTAGATTAGTTTATTTCAGTTATTTCCATAGCATAATGTCTTATGGGATTTTGCTATGGGGAAATGCGGCTGATTCAGAAACTATTTTTGTTTTACAGAAGAGGGCCATTAGAGCTATTTACAACCTAAAACTGAGAGAGTCTCTTAGAGATAAATTTAAAGAAATAAATATATTAACTTTGGCCTCTCAGTATATTTACGAAAATTTAATGTATGTTCACAAAAACAAAGGTAGTTTTAGTAAAAAAAGTGATGTGCATTCTGTAAACACTAGGAACAAACACAAGCTAGTGATACCAGTTTCTCGACTCCACAGAGTCAGTAATTCATTCTTGGGGCAATGTATACGCTATTACAACAAGGTCCCGGAAAGTGTGCAGGCTCTCTCTATTAGCAAGTTTAAATGTTTTGTTAAGTTGAAACTGTATAAAAAGGGTTATTATAGTATAAATGAATACATGGTTGATAATAACCCCTGGGAATGAGGTGATCGCTTCCAAGCTGTTTCTAAAATAAATTTTGTACTTATATAGTTGTATAACCATTATTGTAAAATTTGCTTTAAAAAAAAGTCCCGCTGGGTTTCTTGCTGGTTCTTCCCAGGATGGAGGTTTTTTTTTCGAACCAGTGGTAAAGTAAAAAATGACTTTCAATAAGAATTACACATGTGATCTATATTAAATAAAAAATTATTCTATTCTATTCTATCCTCTAGAATGTTTGTGTAACGCCGTAGGCGCGGAGTAAGAGCAGCCCCGCCCGCTGTGGCAAAACGCAGGCATTCGTGCGAACCGTAGAGGCTGAGGCTGATCGCCGAAGGCGACCAATAATCCTAAGCTGCGGAGAGAGGCATGGGTGCTTATGATTTGCTACGCAAGAGCGAAGAGGCTGCACTCCCCGCAGTGCCGAAGCCGTTGCAGAAGTAACTATGTCAATATTCCTGCAACGCAAACTTCAACAGTTCGTTGCGGTGAAAATTTAAGAGCAACAAATTTTTAAATTTGGTACCTAATTAGCACTGAAAAAGAGCCTACTTTGGGCTTTTTTTTAAAAGCAATTTTGATTCTATTTTGATGAAAACCTGAATTTTGCATCTGCTATGTTCTGAATAACGACTTTATTTTTATTGGGGCCCCCTGTTATTGCCTATACTTGCAGCACTTAATTAGCATTTAATTCCTTGCTATTAATATTTATCATATACCTAATAACTTCATTGCGTTGCTAGCGAAACGTTTTGCTAGCAACGCAAATTTCAATAGTTCGTTGCAGTGAAAATTTTCGAGCACCTAATTTTAAACTTGGCACCTAATTAGCACCTAAAAGCCCCTAATTTTGGATTTTTCCACTAATTTTGCGTTGCTGGCGAGACACAACTAAGATAGTTCTCCTTCAGTGATATAAGAAAAATAGAGGATAAGCAGTAAATTGCATATATATTTTTTGGTTATACAAATATCATGCAAACATGATCCTTGCTAACAAAAATATATCTGTCTCATTCTCACACGTTATTTATTTATTTAGAAAACCAACAGCGTATATAGTAAATATTAACATTAATGTAACAAACTAAAAGTATGGCCAATAACAAGTTTCAAAAAATACATATAGAAAAATAGACGAGAGAATATATGATTATATATATTAGTATGTGATTTTAACTTCAACTGCTCTATTTCTTAATAGTTTTCTTAATGTAATCTTTAAACGTAAGTTTAGATTTCGCAAAGAGGTCAATGTGGCCAAATTGTTCATTATATGTACGAGCAAGCCGCGAAAGAACAGTGTTTCGACAGTAGTTTGAATGATGCCAGGGAGTCTGTAACAATGTAGTATTGCGGGTGCGGAATTTTGGAGTACGAAAGGTGATTCTTGAGACAAGATATGGACAGTCAACATTACTGTTTATTATATCATATAACAAGGCCATGTCAAGCAAAACACGCCTGTTTTCCAAAGACAAGAGATCGTGCTCAGTGCGACTGTCTGTGTAAGTATCGATTTTATTCCGACAGCGAAAGTTAAGGTGATTAACAAATATTTTTTGAATACGCTCAAGGCGGCATTTGTAGACATTGTACTGTGGAGACCATATCGAACTAGCATATTCCAAAACGCTTCTGACATACGCAAAATAAACCATTTTAATTACATTCATATTCGAGAATGGTTTACAGATGCGAAGAACAAAACCAAGATTTTTATAGGCTTTACTGATAACGTAATCAATGTGTTCGGATAGTATCATTTTATGATCAAAATATATGCCTAAATCCCTAACACTTACTTTTCGGCTGATTTCTAATCCGTCAAAGTGATATTTATTTAGAATTGACTTAGATGATATAGTAACAGTGGTAGAGCCACGCGGCAGCTTTTGCTGTCGCACGGATGGGCCGGCTCGAACCGGGGTGGTACCACGACCTCACAGAATACCAGCGTGAAGTAGAGGTTTACCTCTGCGTTTCGCTTGGTGAGTGCAGGTGGCCGGAGGCCCTTTTTACTGGAAATGAGGCATTCCATCTTAGTCCTCACGGGTGACAACGCATCTGCATTTTGATTCGCAAACGAGGATAGATGTAGATGTCTATGGGCCGCAGCAACCACTTACCATCAGGTGGACTGTGTGTTCGTTTGTCACCCTTATCCTATAAAAAAAAAGATTTCCGTGTAAAACTAATACATTCGCACTTTCTTGCATTAACAGTTATATTATTTATTTTGTAGTATTCAAATAAACGGTCCAGGTCCTTTTGTATCAATAGGCAGTCATGTATGGTGTTAATTTTACAAAAAAAATCTTATCATCTGCATACATGAGATAATTTGTGTGTACAATGCACGAACCAATGTCATATAGGTAGGCATTGTAAAAAAGTGGACATAAGTGAGAGCCCTGAGGAACACCTGTAGGTATGTTTATGTAGCTCCAAAAGAAACCACCTATCACGACTGCTTGTGAGTGGTTTGTGAGATATGATTCAGTCCACCGGAGCAAGTCACCGTGAATCCCTAATACTTGTAATTTGTTGAGCAGGATCATGTGATCCACACGATCGATAGCTTTTTCAAAATCAGTGTAGATCACATCAACCTGCCCACCTTGATCCATATTTTCAAGGACAAAAGAAGAAAAACTTGCCAGATTCGTAGTAGTGGATCGCCTTTGTAAAAAAACATGTTGCTGTTCAGGGAAGGCACGTGAGAGCGTGGAGTAAATTACGTTATATACTACTCGTTCAAGGATTTTAGCTGCGGTGTTCAAAATGCCTCTATAATTATTTATTTCTGTACGTGATCCCTTCTTGTGTACAGGGACTATGTGTGCACACTTCCATTGATGCGGAAATATCCCTTCACGCAGAGAGCGATTAAATATAATAGTCAAGGGGAGAGCAAGTGATTTAGCGCACGTGACCAAAAAAAAGAAGGTAACCCATCACTACCGGCACCTTTGTTCGTGTCTAAAGTTTGCAACATTTTTTCAATTATTGCAGCGTTTGTCTGTACATTAGAAACAGTGTCAGTACACAACGATTCCGTATGTGGATATATGTAGTTATTACTAGGTACACCAAATACACTCTTGAAGAATGAGTTGAAAGCATTGCATATGTCTATACCTTCGATGTACTCTGTATCTTTCAAAGACATTTTCTTAGGGTATCCTGACCCACTCCGAATGGTTTTGACGAAAGTCCAGAATGTTTTAGGATTTTGATGCTATTTTCACAACTTGACGTAAATTTATTAAAGCATTCTCTCTGAACACGGCGTTCTCTTGCTCGGAATAACGAAAACTCATCGTAATCTAATCTATTCCTGAATTTTTTTCAACGTGTGTGAGCTATGGTTTTCTCCATAATTATTTTTATTAAAGCAGGTGTGTACCATTTAGAATATGATCGCTTCCCTGTGTTATAACTAAAAGGCACATGTAAACGAACACAACTATCCAGTATGTTATAAAAGGTATCTGTAGCTTCGTCTACAAGTTATGATTTTCAAATGTAAAAAAAGATAAGTACATATCTTAGACTTCAATTTTCTGTTGACAGTTTTCATAATTTCACTAAGCTCCACCTTAAAGCATGACGCCATTTTAGGATGACGTTCTATTGTGGTAGTTCGTCTGTCATCTAAGCCTTGTTCGGAGTTATTTTGCAGTGTTACAGTGAATTTTGACTATTTTGGAGCTTTTTTGTTCATTAGTAAAGGGTAATTGAGCAAAAACAACATGACAAAGTGTTACATCAATGGATGTAATTCAAATTCTCGTAAAAATGAAGAAGGATTGTCATTTTTCAGGTTAGTTGTAATTTTTTTCCATAATTGTATATTTTTTCGTGTGAATTGCGTTTCGTGTTCATGTTATGGGTTACGGGTATAGGTTAAGCTTTTTCATTCGCTACTCATACGTCATGTTTCGCAGTTGTTTTACCATTTTGGTAGCCTTCCTTTGAACATTTCCCAGTAGTATTTTATCTTTATGAAAATACGGGTCCCATATCACATATTCAAAATCCAGCAAAGGTCTTAAGTATGTTTGGTAGATCTTGATAAATGTTTTAAGAGTAAGATACAAAGCTTTTTCGATATACATCATAAGAGTTTACCTTTTTTAAGGATATGAGTTTCCCATTTAGGGTCAGTTTTTATTGTAATGCCAAGCATTAGTCCAATCGCAGATGGAATTTAGATCCTCTTGTATAATTTGGTACTGTGCGTAATAGGGTTTCCAAAAAATTATGTCGTCAGCAAATAATGAGAATGGCAGCTGTAGCGTGCTTTTCAAATCTGATAAAAGATAAATATCAATGGTCCAAGAACAGATCCCTGCGGAACGCCGCTGAGTACTTCTCTGGGTTTAGACATGATATTTCTATCTCGTACGCAGAATGTTCTGTCTGACAGAAAATCACTGATCCAGGCCAACAATTTCCCGCGTATAGTTTGTATATAAGTCGCCGCAATGGTACACGGTCAAAAGCTATTTCGTAGTAAAGTTATATCACATCTGTGGGAAATCCATTGTCATGATTTGTGACCCATTCATTAACACATTGTAAAATATTAGTAATGATTGATTAAATGTGTGTATAATGACCGATAATGTGTGTGTATTTTGCCTCGTTGGTTTAGTGGTTGTAGTAGTGCGACTGCCGATCATGAGGTCCCGGGTTTGCATCCCGGGTCGGACCAAAAAATCAGTTATTGAGTTTTTCCATCAAGAAATTCTCAGTAGCTGCCCGGAGTCGGGAAGTTGGCGGTGTTTCACCCCCGTGCCTCGGAAAGCACGTAAAGCCGTTGGTCCTGCGCGCCTGATCTCTCTCCGTTCGTGTTGATTTACCGTCCCATCGGACTATGAGAATGAGGGAATAGAGAGTGCACCTGTGCTTGCGCATACACTTGGGCACTATAATCCTGACCTGCGCCGATGGCTAGTCTTCGTTGAGATTGGCCGCCGTGGCCGAAATTCGGTCTGGAGGACATTATGGATTCTAAATCGTGTTTCCCGCTATTATCTAGAATTTCCAATGACTATTATCATGTCAATTTAAACAAGTAAACATTTTGATTGTTTACATTTTTACATAGTGTTGTCCTTACGTGCTGTCATGTTTTGAAATTATCGATATAAATTTTAACTATGATATTAATGTAGTCCTATGATCACTTAGAGTATTCAACTAACAGGAGACGCCATGCGCATAAAGTTCCAAACAAAAAAGTCTGTCACTTCTAGCGGGAGGCGAGGTAACGCACACTAAGCAAATCGTAAACATCGGGCCACGTCGTTACGCACGCAAACAGCATAATATGAGCACACGATTAAACAAAACGCACACAACCTTGAAAATCTCTCATAAATGTCTCATCGTTACAGTGCATAAGGCATAAACAACTAGTGCGAGGGCCTTGTCGAAATGGATATGTCGATGAAATTTTATGCAAGTTAAGTACATTAGCAAATTAAATAAAATAAAAATAGATAAATGTTTAATGTGTAATATTACATTCAAAGTAAATTTAAAAAAATACATAAGGTACAAAATAATAATACAAAATTACCAAAATTAAAACAAATTGAAAAAGTATTATATTATATTTTAACTGGTTTTTAAAGTGAATAAGTTTGGTATATATCTGACGAATACACTTTTTGGGATCACTCTTTTTTGCGAGGTAGCTAATTCTAGTGCTTGCATATTTTGCATCACCAAGTTTGCCAGTTCAATGTTATGTGCAACGTAATCATTATCGAAATAATGTTCCTGTATGCATAAAATATATAATATGCCTTGTCTATGAAATATTTTAACCATTTTTTAATGTCATGATCAACCGGAAAGGTTATCTGTATAGGGGTTTTAAACGGTCTAATTTTACAGATTTTACTCAACCTATAGAGTTAAACCGTTTTAAGGCTTAGGGTTGAACTACATCTGGCAGCACGGAATCGCACTTTCCTGTGCTTCTATCCTTTTTGGTCACTCAGAAACGTTATTTACTAGAGCAAGAAAGAGAGCGGGAGTGTATAGTTTCACTACCAAAAAGCCGATTGTAAACCGGTTTCAAAAGTTTATCTATCATTCTTGACAATCCATACTAATATAATATTATAAATGTGAAAGTGTGATTTTTTGTTTATTTGTTTTTGTCCTTTCTTTACGCAGCAACGGAATGGAGCAATTAAAAAAAAATAAACATTTGCTATCTCTTGGCCGAAGTTTACGCTTAACCAAACATACTTTTTTTCGTCATTTTACTTAGGATTGAAAATAATTAATGTCGTCGTAAAAAGCGGTAATATTTTGTGTTCTACAGTACAAAAGTGTAGTACTCTGTATATATTTAATAATAATAGATTATAAATATGACACTGATATTATTTGTTTGTCCTTATTTATTTATTTAAGCGCTAATAATTCGTGTCTCATCTGAAAACAACAATTTGGTTGACACCATCTAAGACGATATACTTATAAATAACATTTTATAATGAATAAATATCATTCGCTAAACCTTCCATTTCGATTTGTTACATGTTTTAAATTTTATCCTTCATAATTTAAAATAAACCTGTAGCAAAATAATAAACTTACTTCCAATAATATCATATACAGCAGTTTCATTTAGTTTCCTTTTATTATTTGATTGGATTACGAAAACCGATTGGTCAAAATGCTCGGAACAAATAGTGCTTGTTCGTTTAGGTACCCAGGTTATATGATTGTCACATGCTTTTATCCAAACTTGGCGCCTGTAAGGTTCTTTTGGAAAACTGTAAAACAAAAGATCTTTTTTAAACATTGTACAAATAAGAATTTTAAATAACACCATATATACATATATATATATATATATATATATACATATATATATCAAGGTATTAATTATAGTCAAATAAAAACATCAACACTAAAGATTACAGTGAACATCACTATTATTGCCTTGATGATACCATTTTATATACTCGAAATTACCCTTCTTTTCGTTTCATAACTTAACATAATGAAATGAAAATATCTATTTAAAATGTTTTATATACAATAAAACAATTTAAATTGATGTTTTCATTTCGTTAAAAACAATTAAAGATTATTTATGTTGTTTGAAATAATATAGTTTTGCAAATAGATCACAATAATATTAATGAATTTAAGACTATTCAATAACACGATTTTGTCTTGTGTAATAAGAACAAAGAGAAAAGACATTTGTCTACAATTAAGCAAAATTTAATTATGTCCTAGTGGTGAAAAAGTCCTTACTATAGTATTAATACTTTAAGTTGGCAACACACCCTGCTCAGCTATATTAATCAGAATTTTCGTGATTGAATGCTTATGTTAATTATTGAAATCAAAATAAATACTTAAAGATGAAAGGTAACGTCGACTTTTTGTAAATTTGAGGTCTGTGATCTTTTTTTACAAGAAAACACACTGCAACTCGGCATTTTTCTGGAGGTCAACTCACGCTTACGACTACATGTTAACTGATGCCGTACGCGGCGCAACTAGTTTTATATAACGGGAATGATCCGCGCTCTCGTACTTTTGACAGCGGGGAGCGCTCTCCAATGTCGTCTCCTGTTAGTTTAATACTCTAAGTATGATCAAATAACGTTTTAGATACGTAAACTGTATATTTAATGAAACGATCGATTGAGAGCCTTTCATTTAAGAAAAGAACTTGAAAATAGTGTAAATCGTAAATTTTCTATAATAGTTTTTTTCATCAAAAGATTTGATGATGTTAAAATTATTTTTGATTGGTACTTAAGGATGCATAATATTTATTTTAGGTTGCCAAAAAATGAAGGCCTTCAAAAATTGTGGATTGATAATATAGGCCAGGAAAACATAAAACCTGCAGTAGTAAGAAGAATATGCTCCTTGCATTTTGAAAAATAATGTATAAATTGAACGCTGGATGTAGTTCGGCTTAAGGGTGATTTGGTTCATGTGTCTAAAATAAATTTTCTTACTAAATAATATTATTTCGTTACGAATAAATGATTTTAATCAGTATACATTATTGTTACTTTATTTATTTTTAATCCTTACTCTCTCGTTTACCTCCAGTATCCACCACTAATTACGCCACTGGTTGAAGTCATTACAACTTGCAGGTTGTAAACACTATAAAATTGATATTTTGTGGTGTTACACAAATGGGATATAATGCGAAATGAGTATGGCAGTGGAAGTCTGAATTGGCGCAGCCACCCCTATTGATCGAAATGTTGCATAGAAATTGGTTGTCATATGGTTTGAACATGGGATGCTGAAGATTGAGGAATACGTTAGGAAAGTTAAATGATTAATGGATTGTGTGAGCGGTAGTAGTACGGTTAGAAAGGGGCTGCTCAACTCGATTAGATTACTGAGATACATAAATAAATAATCTTTATTATCGAAAAAAAGAGAGATGACGGCTAGTAACTATGTATGAAAGAACACATGCTCCACAAACTTTATATAAATCAAGATAAAGGTCAGTCTACTGCACGTTCATGGTGACTTGAACAGGTAACCGACCATTACCACGAAAGAATGGTGTTGTCGAATCTTTATGGCGGCTTGGAATTTCAGTTCACTTGCGCTCGCAACTAACTTCCCAGCCGCTATAAAGTCTATATATATGATATAATTCACGCAACCTGGACGCATACTGTTGGGGCTGGTTCGATGTGGTGCAGGATAAAACCACTGGGAAAAACTTAGGGGAGACTTCTGCCTAGTAGTGGGACAGCATGCGCTGGACAAAAAAATCATACGAAGCTTAATACATTGCCTATAGTGGTGGTTTCGTTAATATCTGCAGAGGAGAAAAAAAATGAATGCGTCGACCCAGGGACGCACGGATGGAGTGTTTATGTGCAGATTACCGTCGTTACGAAAAAACGTTAGCTCGTTACACGAACTCAGTATAATATTCTGGTGCACGTCATATACGTGTTCTGAAAAGAAAGGAGTTAAAGTTCAATCAAGTGCTCTTTCCTTGGTCTCTTCGCTCACTTTTGACTGTTGCTTCACCATATCTTAAAGCAATTACAGTTTCAAAACTTTCCTATTCTGAGTTGAACGTAAGATTTATTTATTTATCATCTCAATACAACTATTATTACAGGATTAACCCAATGCAATAGTGCAGTAATCTAATATTTGTTTATTTAATATATATCTATGAGATGGACAATACGTCATAATTTATATAGCATCAATACTGAAAATATCGACAAAAACAACGCTTTTTCTTGTGGGTGGAGTCGTCGCCATATTTGAAAAACACTTGACTTCAGATCACGTGACCACATGCCATATCCCTATTTTTCTTATATCTATGTTCTCCTTGTACTCTACACCAGGGGTTCCCAATTTTTTTTTTGCCAAGGAACCCTAATTGATTATACTTTTCCTAGCGGAACCCTACGTTGATAAATGGAAATTTGCCTACCTTAAAAAAGGTATAAATGAAAAACAATTAAGTTTTTATGAAATTATTTTTATACATTTACTGTGAATATGTAGGTAGGTACATAAAGTAATAAAACGTACAAAAAATTTCTTTCGTCACATTAAATTCATAAAAACACGTTTGTGAATTTAATGTGACGAATGAAATTTTTTTACATATTTTCTTAAAATAGCATTAAAATTAGGCTTAATGTCCGACAGTTGAACGCGAAGATCTGGAGCTACATCCAGTCTATTTCTGTACTTGCTTTTGGTGTAAGCATATGCGGAAAAACCAGTCTCGCATCGGTAAGTCGTCACAAACGGTAACAGTAATGTGATGGCTCTATTAACAATTTCTGGGTATTCATCTTTGAGTCCAATCCAAAAGGCGTTTAAATCAAAAGTTCCTTCTTCATACTTTTGTTTTAGCGTTGATGAAAATTTGATGTCAATCAAATTCTCATATTCTGACACCGACAGCATCGAAGGTTTGGTGTGATTTACAAACGGATTCTGCACCCAGTCCATGTCCTGCAACTGCTCCGGAAAATACTCATGCAAAGATTTTGTAAGGCTTGTCAAATGCTCATGTACATTCTTTTCCACGTCTGAAGATACCCGCAGCTCATTTTCTTTTAGAAAGTCATTAAATATTATGAAATATTCGTAATTATGTTTTTCAACACATTCAATCCAGAACGCAAGCTTGTTTTTCAGTGAAGACATTTTATCATTTACTGTAAATTTTGTTGTAGCTCGTCCCTGTAATGCCTTGCAGATTACGTTGAGCTTATCGAATATATCAGCTAAATAAGCCAATTTCATCAACCATTGCTCATCATGCAGCAGTTCAACAAGCTTATTAACGTGTGCAGAAACTGGTTGTTTGGTAAAGAATATCTTAAGCTCGTCGTGCAATTCAAACAGCCTTAATAGAACTCTTCCTCTTGAAAGCCATCTTACTTCCGTGTGAAGAAGAAGTGATTGATGCTGACTTCCTATATCCTCACACACTTTTTTAAAAAGCCTAGACTAGAGTGGACGTGATTTAACGTAGTTTACAATTTGTACTGCTTGGTCGAGAACTGTCTTGAGCTCGTATGGCATTTTTTTGCGACAAGGGCATGGCGATGTAAAACGCAGTGACTGCTACTACATTTAGGTGCAACCTCCTTGATTCTTGTTATAGTGCCTTTTATTTTGCCAACCATAGCTGCCGCTCCATCACTACACACGTCAATACATTTGTTCCAATCAATATGGTGCTTAGTCATGTAACTATCGATAACTTTAAAAATTTCTTCTCCGGTTGTGTTGGTTTCTAAAGGAGTACAAAGAAACAAATCCTCTTCAATAGATCCTCCAAAGGGATATCTCACAAAAACAAGCAGTATTGATAACCCGACGACATCTGTACTTTCGTCCAGTTGCATTGCAAACATCTCGCTGGTCTTCAATCTACTAATAAATTCATCTTGAATATGGTCAGAAATCTTATGAATTCGATCAGAAATGACGTTATTTGAACACTGCACTGCTGACACTTTCTTTGCTGCTTCTTCTCCAAGTACACAAGTGACAATTTCTGTCATACATGGTTTTATTAAATCCTCTGCAATCGTGTGTGGTTTACCAGCACGAGCGATTTTGTAACTTAGCAGAAATGATGCCTCTGTTGCATTTTCATTATCGGTCTTTACAAATTTTTGTATAGCAGCTGCACCAGTTCTACGCACTTCTTTGTGTCTTTCAAAAAAGCTGACGCTTTTATCTTTCAGTTCTGGGTGGTTCGTGTCAAGATGTCGTTTAAGCTTTGCAGGTACCAGTGAGCTATTACTTATTATTTTGTTGCAAATCACACATTGTCCATCCGAGTTCTCAGTCATTCCCACAGGAACAAATCCAAAGGACAAGTAGGATTCGTCGTATCTTCTCTTTTTTGAAGAAGTTTTCTCCTGGGTTGCAACTCTTTTGGTGATTGTATGTTGTATATTCTGTCCGGCACTAGGGTCTTGTGTATTTAGCAAACCCTGAAAAGAATTGACAAAGAATGATAACAACCATAGCCATACGTACAATTGACAATAAAAAAATTAGTCTTGTATCACAGTAAATTACCCAAATAATTGTAAAAAAAACTTATGCATAACTTTCTTACCGACGAACCAGGAACATTTTCTGAAATATTTTCAGTAAACACTGCTGGTGGCTCTGAATCTAATGAAGAATCCGAAATACTTTTGCCACTTGTGAGGCGCCCCGTTTTGAGCCAAATTTCCATTTTGAACTACCTACAATAAAAATAACACGTGAATATATCTCTCGTATTTTATTTCGAAAATGTGTCTACAAATAAACAAAAACATTGTGACTTACCAGTAAAAAAAATCCAGATCAATAGGTACCCAACAACAGGTATTTTTCACTGCAGTTATTCACTAATTCAATAATTGAAATACGTGTGCTCTTATCGCGATCTAGACCGGTATAATCCGCCCCGCCGCGCCGTCGCTGCAACACGGGCGCGCGGGGCGTGGAGGGCTGTGCGCGCTGTCACTATTTAGTAATCTGTGGCGCTGTACTACTTCGCCCGCACGCCCTGCCCCTATCTCGTGCGTAAACAAGTCGGTGCGCGCGAGCGAACAACGTTGGTCACGAAACGTGTGATAATATTTTTTACGGAACCCTTGCGGCCTTTCCACGGAACCCCAGGTTTCCGCGGACCACCTTTCGGGAACCGCTGCTCTACACCACACAACACCACAGAACACTAATACTTAGAGGCGGCTCTACATTCCATAATCTCTATGTTCGTTGTCATCTGTCTAGTCTGACAGGAGTTTTGGCGGGAACTCGACTGGCGGCGGCTTGCTGCTCCTGTATTATTGTTTAAATAATGGTTTGAAGTGGACTTTGATATGTAAAAGTAGTGCGATTTTGTGTATTAAGTGTCTGCGCATGTGAACTATTAATGGAAACTGTTAAACAAGTGCTCTGATGGTGATGGAATCTCAAGATAAGCTGTTTGTTTGCATAAGCGCCTTTAGATACCATCGCCAACTGTCAGCTGCCTGCTGGCTCAAGTTACCGTCAAAATCTCCCAAGGCTGCACAATGTGACGCATCAACATATTGTGAAGCAGTGAAATATGAAGGAAAATTATACATGAAGACAAGGCTGTATGGCATAGTTCCTTTGCCTGCTCTCTCGAGCGAATAATAAAAACAACAACAATCTAGTCTGACAGCTGACACCTGACAGTCTGATAGTTTTGGTTTGGTGCATTGTCTTGAGTACCTAATTATAAACAAATATCGAAAATAAACATTAAAAAATAAGAATTTTTAAGTAGCAGTGGTCTGGATCATGCATTAATTAATCTAAATTAGATTTACCGCTACAAAAAATTTTCGTAATGCCGAACAAAGGTGAGGATAATGATTTTGCTGCACTAATGCCTAGTGTCTAGTTTCAAGATTTATTTAGAAATGAAAAAGACCCGGTAAATGTTTTGAAGACTAGATAAAACTATGTTCCATAATTATGGAAAACCTTCATTCATTTCTTCATTTTCACAAATCCCAAAATTGACTTGGCGGGCTGAAGTCAACAAGACGAAGTTTTTTTGTTTTATTACGTTTTGTTTTTAGGTAAATAAACATATTAACCTAGGAACTTGCATACTAATTTTTCTACATTTAAGGCTGAATTTACATTGCCGCGGAACGGAATGAAAGCGAATTTTAGTAACCAAATTGTACATAGTAAAATTAACTTTATGTTAACATGCAAACTAGACATGAGCCAAAAAAGAAGTGGCGCCTCTTTCGCTGACTTCTCGCGCGTTCTCGAGAATTCCCGTAGTTACTGTGGGCGCAGTCAGCAGAATCCGCGAGAAATGGCGCAAAGGGTGACGTTTTCATTTCTTCCTGAAATCATAAACCCTTTTCTGATATTCTTCCTTTTCTCAACATTTTCATCTTCTGCCTCTCAAATAAGCGTTAGAAAGATAAGAAAATAATACCCAATCAACCATTCTTGTCAAATAAAAGATCTAGACTAAATAACTGAATGGTGTTCATAGCATCAAGTCAACAGTCGTGCCTCGTTGCAAGCCGGATTTATTTGAAAGTAAAAAAATTTCAACTACGGCTACCAAACATATTTATTTTATGTTTAATCATTTTATTTATAAGTATTTATTTTGCAAATTAAGATTATTACTGAGAATATTCCTTCATTTTGTTAAATTAGAGTAGTAAATAAATTAACGAACCACCTGAAGGTAAAGCAAATATACAGTTACAGCCCATTAAATTCCACTGCTGAACATAAGCCTCCTCCATAGATTGCCTTATAAGGGAAATATTTGTCATAGTTGCCATGCTTGGCAAGCGGGTTGGCAACTGCAGTTTTATTATTTTTAGTTGTGATAAGGAAGAAGCTGCTGCCCATCTCCTTTATTTATTCCCTCTGTCGCATCTTACGACACCCACTGGATGATATGGAGTAGTGGATATTCTTACACCGCCACTACACTGCCTTACTAGTATACTTTCAGCCAACCTCAAATAATTGCTATAGATCTATTGTCACTGATAATCTGCTGCTTCATGGTATAGATAGTTAAAAGGGTGGTACCATCTAGATAGAAATGAGACATAAAAATATAATGGGGTTGTTATAAATTAATTTGCTTAATGCCACGTAAAGAAATAAAATGTCGTGTCCTGCCCAGCTTAAGGGGGACCTCCCACCCTCCCTCAATCGCGCGCACTATACCCGTCGCCGTCAATCCCAGCACTACCATCCTCAGCACCACCACACTAGGCAGGACACACCACTCTCGAAAATACGACACATGTTTCGCCTCTACACGAGGCATACTCAGGTAGACTCTGCGGAGGCTGGCCGCTAAGTGAGCGGCGAGCCGAAACTACTGCTATTTATACTACTTGCTGACGCAACCGCGCTCCAATTACGTAGCGAGCGATTACGTCATGCGATAAATCACCGCCTGACGTACGCCGATATTTGCTGTGAAATTAACAACAAACTACTGCGAAACGTCCGCCTACCCTACAACCACGCAACCAAATGCTGACCACCGCACCGTGAGGGTGACAAACAACCATGTTGCGAGGCTATATATCATCACGGAGCAGGCTTAAACATGTTTAAGAGAGGGGGGTTGGAAACATTTGTTTGTTCATTCAGATAATTGATAGAATCAGGCGTTACTTTGCGGAAATCCATTATAATGGGGTTGTTATAAATTAATTTGCTTAATTCCGCGTAAAGAAAGCTTAAGTCTTAGCGGTTAGCCACCGTAGAGTCTATATCACCTGAGGATGTCTCGCTTAAGTCTTAGCGATTAGCCACCGTAGAGTCTATGTCACCTGAGGATGCCTCGTGTCTTGTCTTGCCTAGACTCTATGGTGGCTAACCGCTAAGACTTAAGTTAAGTCTTAGCGGTTAGCCACCGTAGAGTTTATATCACCTGAGGATGCCTGGTGTAGAGGCGAAACACGTGTCGTATTATCGTCAGTGGTGTGTTTTGCTTAGTGTAGTGCTGTTGGGAGTAGCGGTGCTGGGATTAGTGGTGACTCGGATAGTGCACACAATTGAGGGAGGGCGGGAGGTGCTCTTCATACTAGGTAAGACACATCATTTTATTTTATAACGCGGATATTTGCGAAGTAAATTTTTCTAAAAGCTTTTATTTAATGGATTTCCGCAAAGTAACGCCTGATTCTATTAACTATTAGTTTAAACTTAGTTACAACGTAGCTATTAGTCATAATCCTTTGCACGCCTCGGAAGTGACCTTCGTTAATTTAGGCTAATGGTAACCTACAGTTTATTTCGTCGAAAAAAAAATATTTTGGCGCGCGTATTAAAACAAAATGCACCTTACATCCACGTGCGATGTGTTAGTATCACTTAGCCCGTTACGCGCATTTGTTAAAACCGCATCTACTGTAGGTTTAGGTGTTGTGAGAAAACAAATTTAATCCTTTGATATTAATTGGTATGTATATAGTAGAATATACCGAAGTGTTATGCAATGTATTAGTATTTTTTTTTATTTTGTTAAAAAAACCCCCGCATTAGGACTTTCTCCTGTATCGTGGAGGCAGTTAACAAACATAAATTTCACAAGGACAAACATCTAGACCCGGAACAATTATTTGTAGGCCATACAAATACTTGTTCCGTGCAGGATTCGAACCACGGCCCCAGTATTGCAACTCATTGCTAAGCCACTGCGCCACAGAGCCATCAATTTGCTGATAATAAGAACTTTATTGTTTTATGTGAAAAAGGTTAATATGCAACATCGAGGAAAATTAAGATTATAACAACGTAAATGTCTTTGAAACACAGATAATTTACCTACTTATCATTTTTAACCGACTTCAAAAAAAGGAGGATGTACTCAATTCAACTGTTTTTTTTATGTGTGTTACCTCAGAACTTTTTTTAGGTGAATCGATTTTGATGATTCTATTTTTATTTGAAAGCTGGTGCTTATAATTTATACATCCCATATAAATTTGATCAAGATCTGACAGTAGTTTTGGAGTTATCCTTAACAATGCGTATTAGTATTGAAGTCGGTGGTACAAAATTTTTAATTTCTTTACTTGTCTGTCTTCTTAATACTCGGTCTGTCCGGGATTCGAACCCGCGGTCCTTAGCGCCCCAACTCGTTACTAAGCCACTGTGCCACGGAGCCGTCACTTGTCTGTTTAACATTTTTTGCTATTTACAAACATGCGACACGCGACTTCATTATAAATGAAAGAGTGGCAATGAGGACTGCTGCTAAGTTCAATCATTAACCAGCATATGTTGATCTGGCATTATTAGGCAGTCACTATATATATATAATCAGAAATGAGGATATCCGCAGTAGAACCAGAGTGACCGACATAGCCCAACGGATTAGTAAGCTGAAGTGGCAATGGGCCGGCCATATAGCTCGAAGAACCGACAACCGATGGGGAAGAAAGGTTCTCGAGTGGCAGCCTCGTACCGGCAGGCGAAGTGTAGGGCGTCCCCCCACTAGATGGAGTGACGACCTGGTAAGATATGCAGGAAATCGATGGATGCAGGTGGCTCAGGACCGTGCTTTGTGGCATTCTTTGGGGGATGCCTATGTTCAGCAGTGGACTTGTGAAGGGATAGTGTAAGGAGATAGGTCGGCACCCGGTGATACCGGAGTGCCTCCCTAATGCAGCTCCAGGGCATGGAGCATGTGCATGGAGCATGAGCATGAGGCATGGAGCGATGTCGAGAGACACCGCCAAAACAACCCCCCCCTTGGCCACTGCATCCCCCGTCGTGAAGGCTCTCACGCGCATGATGGCGTCCACCGTAGAGCGCCTCTTGCGGAAACCAAACTGGTGTTCCGCAAGATCCGGCCCCGTCCCCGCAAGGTGCTCGGCGAGGCGGTTTGCAATGACTCTTTCAAAGAGCTTGCCCACCTCGTCGAGCAGCACCACGGGCCGGTATGCGGACGGAGAGTCCGCAGGGCGCCCCGGCTTCCGAATGAGGACCAGCTTCCCCGTCTTCCAACGAAGCGGGAATTGGCCTCTCTCCAAGCATGCGCTTAGGAGCCCCTCCAGTCGGGGCCCGAGAGCCTCCGAGGCCAGGACCCAGGCTTTGCCAGGCAAGCCATCGGGTCCTGGGGCGGTATTCCTGGCCTTGAGCCTACGTACCGCCACTCTCAGGTCTACCCCGGTCCCTTCCGGGATGTCGTCGTCGTCGTCCTGGTGGTCCGCTTCCGGCACCGCAGGTGGTGGAGCCATAGGCGGGGGCGGATGTTCCCCTCGCGCAGGGAACAGAGCGCTCACCACGTCCTCCACGAGCTGAGGCCGGAGACTCTGCGTCAGCGGGGGGGCCCAGGTGCGGAGTTTATCCCGCACTATCTTGTAAGGGCGCCCCCACGGATCTCTGTCGAGAGTCTCCAGCATCTCCTCACGGGCCCGATCCCGGGCCCGCATGACAGCCTCCCGGAGGGCGGTCTTCGCCGCTCTGTATCCCTCGTACAGCTCCGCCTCAATGGCTGCCGCATTCGGTGGACGAATGCGGAGCCTGCGATGCCTGGCGTACAGGTGCCGCGCGGCGACACACGCCTCGCGCAGAGACGTCAGCTCACGCGCCCACCAATACACCTGACGTCGGGCGCTTCCTGGCCGGACGCGGGGCATTGCCACGTCACATATCTCGGACATGGCCTCCTGGAACCACCCTGCCTCATCATTGACGTCGGCAGGCCTATCCGGTGATGACACCCAGGCCTGCACGATCGAGGCTTCCAGGAGGAGCTCCCGGTCCAGCTGCTTCAGCGCCCAACGCGGACCACTCGGGGCCTGTTGGACTGGCGCGCTCGAGGGCTGGGTGGAGACGTCAAACCGGATGTACCGGTGGTCGGAGTAGGTCTCCACCCCCTCCATGACTCGTCAGTCAATGGCACGCGGCGACAGAGCGGGGCTAGCGAACGAAATGTCCACCACCGACTCGTCCCGCATCCGCACACACGTGGGGACAGAACCCCGATTTAGGACGACCAGGCCTGTCTCCAGAGCCCAGTCTTCCACCATCCTACCCCGCACATCTGTACAACGAGAACCCCAAGCCAAGTTCTTGGCATTGAAGTCCCCGAGGACAAGTACGGGGAGGGGATAGCTTCCGACGACGACTGCTCTCAGCTCTGCAAGAGAGTTGTGGAGCTCGGTGAGAGATCGGTTCGGGGAGAAGTACACCCCCACAACGACGAACTCCCCGAACCGTGCTGCTACGCACCCCTGACCCCTCCTGACACCTTCAAGGGTCGGGGTACCGGCGGCGGCAGAAGAAATTATGGCCACTGAGCCGTTAAGGTCCGCCACCCAGTCATCCCTAGGCCAGACAATATACGGCTCAGCAACCACAGCGATATTAATCGACCACTGCGTCATGCTCTGGAGCAACAGATCCTGAGCGCAGGCGCAGTGGTTGATATTCGCCTGGAGGAAGCTTAATGGGGCCGTTATAGGCATTCCATTTCAGCTTCCTCCACGGGGCGCCCCTCTGCGGGCGTCGGTGTCGCGGCGGCGGCGGCGGCGACAGTGACAGCGGCGGCGGCGGCAGTTGCGGCTGCGGCGGTGGCCATAGAGGCGGTGGCGGCGGAGGGCCCTCCCCTACCCGCGGCCTTGGCGGGTGGCACGCAGGCCCTGCTTCCGGCCCGGTGATCGGCTGGCTTGCCGGCCGCCGCACATGCATCACAGTGCGGCGTGGCGCAGCAGGTCGCCGATATGTGTCCGGGCTGACAGCAGCGGAAGCAAAGGCCACTGCGGTCAACCTCCGAGGCGCATTTCACTGATACGTGGTGCCCCACGAGACAGCGGTAGCACCTCAGAGGTCTGGGCTCCTGCAGCTTAACCTGCGCTGAGACCCAGCCCACCAGAAGCCGTCGGCCCTCCACTATGGTTTTGGCCGCCGTAACAGGGCAGCACACCGTGGCGGCATGCATACCCTGTTGGTCCGGGCGTATGGCGCCTGACCTGACCTGGTCAGTAGTGCAACCCCCGGACCTGGCGACGGCGGCCACCAACTCCTCCTCCGATACCGAGTCGTCCAGACCCATGATGCGCATGTCTGCGCATCTGACGGGCCTGGACACTCGGGCCTCGTCCGCGTTCAGTCAGTCCAGTCGCGCCACTGGATTCCCCGGGGATCTCCAGCATACGGGCCCCCGTCTGGGTGACTTTGAGCCGGAGGCCCCCGGTGATCCCGAGCTCCCCGAGATCCACCGCCTTTTTCGCCTTTGCGAGCAGATCGCGGTAGGTAACGCCCTTCTTTTCCGCGTCCGGCTGTAGTGTAATCACTACAGCTGCGGTCTTCGGGGCGCGGAGCCTAGCCGCGATCTTGCGCGCCCTGAACTGGCGCTGCCGCTCCTGCTCCTTGGCCTTTTTCGCTGCCTTCTTCCCCTTCTTTTTGTCCCTGACCACCTGCCAACCTACTTCAGCCGCGGGAGGTGTAGGGAGCTGGGGGGGCGGTGGCGGCGGCGGCAGTGGCGCAGCCACCACCTGTGCTGGCGCCTTGCCCTTTTTTGCCTTCGCCTTGCCTCTCTTTCCCGTCGCCGGCTTAGCCGGAGCCGGTTCAGCCGGTATCGGTTTTGCCGGAGCCGGCTTTTCAGGGGGGGGGGGGAGGGGCAACTGCAGCCCCGTCCGAGGGCTGGCTGGACGGCCCCGGCCTGGATGCGGCAGCCGTGGCCGCCGCGTACGAGACCGTTGCCGGCCTCGCCGCCGTCTTGTTTGCCCCAAGGGGGGGGGGGGGGGCAGGACGATGCCCTCCAGCACGGAGAACCGGTGCTGGAAGGCAGCCAGCTCCTGCCGGACCGGGTTCAGAACCTGGTTCTCCACCGGCACGGGCTGGCTTGGGCGCTGCGTCTGGGGCGCCGCGCGAGAGGCAGGCTCATGTAGACTGGCCAGGTCTGCGCGGAGCTTCTCATTCTTCTTCTGGAGAGTCTCCATGGCGGACGTCAGGCGGGCCACGTCCGCCCGCAGCTTCGCCACCTCGTCCGCATTAGGCCCGGCCCCAACAAAGTTGGCCTCCGCAGCCGCCATGATGGAGGCGGAGGCCGCGGGAATGGCCTTTAACTTCGAGGAGGCCTTTTGCTTGTGGGCCACGACCTTGATCGCGGCCTCTACCTCCTTTACGAATCTGGCCTTACGCTCCACCTCGGAGCCGCCAGTCGCATCCGTCTCTTCGCCTGAGACCCGAGCCGTATCGTCCGGGTGGCGCCCCTCCTCGGCAAGCTTTGCCGCTCGTTCGGCCCTCTGATTGGCAGAGAGCTCCCTCCCCTTGCCTCTCAGCCCGCCCCGCCTGTTGGTGGGGATTTTCCGGGCCGAAACCTCCTCTTCACCGGATGCCGACCCCTGGTCGCCATCCCGCCTGGACCGCTTTTGGAAGAACTTGCTGGTCTCCGCGGTCCCAGGCTCCACGTGTTGGGAGCTCTCTGAGCCTCCCACGCTGCTCGATGCGGCGTCGGACTCTGTCCCCGCATCGTTCCTCCTCTCCTCTACGTTGCCGTTGCCGGCAGTTTTGTTTTTTTGTTTTTGTTTTTGTTCCATTTTTTGTACCCACGAGTATGGGGGAATTAAAGGTCCACCTTGGCAGAGACCCCTTACCAAGGTAAGCAGATTTCGAGGATTTATTACTCGCCACGGGGTCTGCAGGTACCCTGGCGAGGAGCGCACTAGCGACTGATTTGTTCATAGAACCCCGTCAGCCATCCATCCCCTCGCGGTGCGTCGCCGCTTGAGATTCGGGGTAACTTTTTATAGAGGTTTCCTCCCTCGCGGTCCGGGCGGTTAAGCCAAGACCCTCGGTCCCTATCAAAGCCGCGAGACCTGATCCACGACACTTCGATACTAGGATTACGAGACCGGCGGTGACAGCAAAGGATGAATCCTTCACTGTCTGCCCGGAGGCAGGGTAAGTGCACACCGAGCCCGCCCTCACTCCTCTGCTATGCCCTCTGCTGATCAGAGGGTCACGCAGTGGAACGCACCGTTGGTCCGGGATGGACCCCACCCATGTCAGAATAATTAGTCGCGGCAGTAACATTCCCCAAGAAGTAAGAATTTCTTCTCATTTCTCGAGGAAGATTACTGCCGCCCCCAGGGTGCACCGGCCCAGTAGCTGCTCTTCCCTCCAGACGTATCGAGAGGGACCCGCAACTACCAGGCACACGTGGAGGACTTCTGACTTCGCACCCCTTCCTTTTTTCCCTGTGCCCTTCATATTGAAAATCTAAAATTGGTCGTATTTGTAAATTTTTAGTACTTTTACTGCATTAATCTGGGCCAGTACATATTATGGCAAGTATTCAGACATTTTTATTTGCTAAATGAAGCTGGCCTTGGATTTGGTAAAACCAGTCATTATTTTGATTTAATGTTACACTTGAATCACTGAATTTATAACCTTTATCTTTTTTTTTTGTCGAAAGGCCGTGTCAAAATTTATTCCGAAAGCTGAAATAGGACATTTAACTTCAATAAGACCGTGGCTGTTTAAACCATTAGGTGAAGCCCTCAAATAACAATTAACAATGATCTAGGTCAATGAATAGACCACATTTTTCTATATTAATATTTTTTTGTTTGCTCAATTGTGCACATGCTGCAGACTCGTTGTCCCTACCATGTTTAATGGAAGAGACGTGATCTAAATTATAACGGTCATCACTGCATGTGAACATGTTCAAGATCGTCCCCGCCATTACATCAGATTTGATAGACCACAAATCCTTGCAAAAGAACACCGATTCCTACCAAGGATGATACGCAAGGCTATTGAAATTAAAAAACATCCTAATTTCATTAGAGAAGATGGATGGGTGCTGCCATCTGCTTGGGATCCTATAATTAACAAAATTAAATCCAAACCCAAGCATAACACTGTAAGACTTCCGGATACTGTAAGTTCATTCTGCGTAAATCGAACCAAAAATTAATATTAAAAAACTGAAGGTAGCCGGGCTAACTGTGACATTGGGACGTCAAACATCTCAGTCCCCCCCGTGACCATGGGTTGCTGAAAAGCACTCGAAACGTCGGGAATAAAAATAATAAAATAAACGCGATAAAATCCGTAAAAAACAGTTTTATTCAATGTGTAGTGTTCGCGTAAATATAAGAAATCATTATATATAAAATAGTTTTAAACCGATCGATCAAAAATTGCGGTCGTAGTTGATGATGTTCTAGTATGCAGGCAATCGACGCACACTACGATAGCAATCGATGCACACTACGGTAGTATCGAAACGATGCAGCGCCCGAAATAAACTGACGCAGGTCCACCCTCGGCAAGCGCTCGCGCGTTAATGATCGCAGATGGCCGGCACAGTGAAATATATAGTACTTTTATTTAATTAATTAAAATATAATATTAACGATTTAAAAAGTAAAAATAATAGCATAGTTTAAGCAAATGTTGATGATTATTTTGGTATAAATTTTACTTCTAAATGACGTAGAACTTCGGAAATATAGAGGCTTGTATCGAAGCTTTTTTGGTCGTTTTTTGAATTATGTCGATTTTTTTTCCTAGCGTGAAAAGCATATAACGAAAATGGATTCAACTATTATTAAAGTGTAGGATATTTGGGACATAAAAATATTTTTTTAATGGTCGATATTCAATAGAATCTACAAGTTAGAGCTCCCAAATCATGTCTTCGAGAGTTTTTGCCTAAACATGCATCGGGAGAATGATTATTACTGATTAAATAAATAAGTTATCTAAAATACATTCCGAGCTTATTTGAGGAGAGAAAACGAACTATTTTACCAAGTAATTGTTATTTCAAGCAATGAACGATAAACATAAAATTTCAACGAGGAAACCTTGTAATTTCGCGTTTTTTTGTAATACGCCTCTTAATGCGCGCGTCAGCTCGAGCGGGCGCGTGACAACCCCACAGAATTAGCCCCGCCTGCGAGGTCGCATAGCGTGGGTATATTTTCATGCCTAAAGCGCGGAGTGGGACAGGCCTGTTATCACTAAAGATAAAAAAACTGCAGTTGTCCACCCATCTGCCAAGCATAGTTACTATGACAAGTATCATATATGAGGTAATATATGATATATGGGGAGGCCTAAATTCAGCATTGGACTTTAATAGGCTGCATTGGTAATGGTAATGGTGATATTTTCTACCGACTTCCAAAAAGCAGACGATACTCAATTCAACAGTAGGTTTTTACCTCATAACTTTTTACTGGGTGAACCTATTTCGATGATTCTTTTTTTGTTTGAAATCTGGTACTTCTCGTGTAGTCCCATATAAATTTGATCAAGTTCAGACCAATAGTATTTGAGTTATTCTTAATAACTTATATTGAAGTCGGCTGCACAATATTTTTAATTTTTAATTATTATTAACATTTTGTACTAAATATCTATAGAAGAGTTTAATTGTACATTTTTTTTAAAGAGGCTGTAAAAGGAACACCTGCTGACCTAAAAGTTTCTGGAAGTCCTGCTCAACATGGGGCCAGCAAAACGACAGCAGTGGCACCTAAAGCAACAATGAGCAAGGTAAGTTTAGGCAATAAGTTTATGCAGAATGTATTAAAATTTTATTATAGGCATCGTAATTACTCCCGATACATAATAATATTGAAACTTCCAGGTCATACGTAAAATTTCTTCATCTTCTAATTTTAAAAGAAAAATGGCTCCATCGTTTAACCGATGATTCTCTGCCAATGTCAAGGTTGAGAAATACTGAAGGATATTAAGAAAAAGTTAATAAATGAAATATAAAGATGCAGAAATGCATTGCAAAATTCTTGGAAATGTTTAAACATGTTGTAAATTAGAAAATTAACAGTTATACATAGATATTTTGAAAGTATTCATTAATTATAACAGCTTATCAAAATTAAAATGCCAAACATAGGTCTCTCTCATAGATTGCCTCATAGCGATAGAGATAGCGAATAACTTGCCATAATTAACTAGTATAGTTGTAGCACGAATGGGTCGGTTCGACCGGGGAAGGACCACGCTCTCAAAGAATACCAGCGTAAAATAGCTTAACGCTGCTGTGTTTCGTATGGTGAGTGTAGAGAACCGGAGACCTTTTTTTTTACTGGAAAAGAGGCATTCCATCTTAGTCCTCACGGGTGACAACGCATCTGCATTTCGTTTCTATATCGAGGACAGATGTAGATGTCTATGGGTCACAGCAACCACTTACCATTAGGTGGACTGTGTGCTCGTTTGTCACCCTATCCAACCTATGACCAATGGGGAAGAACCGTGTAGTAGTGTAAGAATATGAACTACCTCATATAGTCTCGTGGGTGTAGTAGGAGGTAACAGAGGGAAACAATTCAGGAGACGGGCAGCAGAGTCTTCCTAATAACAACTAGAAAATAAAAAAAACACTTGTCAAGTATAGCAACTATGGCAAATATTCCCCTATGAAGCAATCTATGGACATTTGATAGGCTCTAAAGAATGAACTATGGTACGCAAGAAAGGTTCTCATAGTAAACTAATAGTTAAGGACGGACTGCGAAACTCAAAAGTCGTGGGTTCGATGCAGCCATTCGACAAACGGTCGTAAATCAGTCTTAACACAAGCGTTTCAGCTTATTTGGTTAAAGGGAACTTAAACACATAAGTATCTCACTTGTGTGACATACTTTGGTCTAGACCACTGCTAGATTTGTGTCTAATATCTCACAATAAAGCACCGAGTCACACTTTGAGTGTATTTCGTTTTGTGGCGCGTAAATAAGTGGTTGGTTACATGGCAACATGTGCGTTGCGGGCGGCCGTCGGGAAACAATATCGCCACACGTTCAAAAATACCGTCGGCAGTGTTGCCGGATTTCAAAGATTTCAAAAATTTTAAGCAAATTGTAACAAAAACATATATTTATAATAATAATAACATTTTTATATTCATTAATAATACAATGTGTTTTTTGGTAATGTCACTGTCGTGGTATGTGTCCCTTGCAGATGGGACAAGATGTTATTTACATATTGTAGATACAACTGGTAGGTATGTTAAAAACTAAAGAAAGTTATTTAATAAAGTCTTTTTGAACTAACAGTGTACATAATAGCAATAAGCGATTTAATTTTGAAATATTGCTCAGCACAACTCGATGTCTACTCCAAACTGCACGTTTTGTCCTAGCCCGTGGGTCCACTGTTTAAAGGGGACTATTATTAATTCTAATTTCTCTCGAAACATATCCACAGCTTATTGAGAACGTAACCTTATTTTACTTTATCTTAAGCAATTGACATCTTTAATCCATATTTATTGAACAGTTTTCTGATATGCTTGAGTAGTGGTCTATTCAGTAATGTGCCCAAGTCCTTCGCAAACAGAAAGTCCACATGATTGAACTTTGGCCAGGAGCAACCCGGCCGGACGTCTTCCACTATCCCTGAGGTATTCAGTTCTCGAGCTAGGCGCATTACTTGCTAGAAATGAAAATGTTTTCCGATTTTAATAATAATTATAAGTAGGTAATATTAACAGCAATTTTTATTAAATTAAAATGAAAACCTAGCACACAATCCACGTGGATGAAAGTGAATGCTGTGGTTCGTAGACACCTACATCTATCCTCGAGAAGGAATCAAAATGCAGATGCGTTGTCACCCGTGAAGACTAAGATAGAAAAGAGTTTTCGGTTCTGTGCCTACCTTACGAAACACAGCAGCATTAAGCTGTTATTCTGTAAGAGCGTGGTCTTTTCCCGTCCGAGCAGACCCAATAGTTCTGCAACTATAATATAGCTGCAGCATGGCGTTTTGAATCCAAATAGTAAATATATATTCTAGTATTTGGACAGTAATACTTACAGATTTCTCAGCTACCTGATCGTTTTCACCATACAATAATGAAACTGGTACTTTTATGTTAGACATGTTATAAGGCTTCACAGGACCCAAAACACCACCTTCCCATGATGTAAATTTACCTGGAACAATTTAAATAATGTCTTTAATTTTCTCCATATAAACGCTCTCGCCTGTTTTCTTTCTGGTATGTGGAGTAAAATAATTATCAACCTCTTCTATGTCCCTGTCTTTCCTTTCTGATCATACTTTATCATCAGAATTATTATCATACGTTATCGTCTCGATATAAATAGGATAAATATCGAAACGAGAATCGATGTTCATTAACAAAGTTAAAGGTGTAATTTTGTTTTCAAATTGTACATTCTGAATATTTTTCTCTTTATCAATTTTATTAAATTTGTATATTTTATCTAATTCTACACTAATTTTATTCATTACTAGCTGATACCTGTGACTTCGTCCGCGTTGCTTACACACACATCACTGAACACGTAGTGCTTATAAATATCATTGTTTCTTAAAAACTCATAACTTTATATTAAATGAAGATATCGCAATATTTTTACCTAATTGAAATCTATCCAGTAGTTTTTCCGTGATGCGCGCACAACTGCAAACCTCTATTATTTTATTTATATAGATTAGGCAGTATGGCTAATTATATTAATTAAACTCTTAATAAAAAGTAAAGTTATAAAGTTGGTGCTAAGACGTGGTGTATAGAACAATTAAACATTCAAACAGGACTTCAAACAGGAGGAGGTACTCAATTCAACTGTATGTATACTCATAACTTTCTTCTGGTTAAACCGATTTCGATGATTCCTTTTTTTATTTGAGAGCTGGTGCTTCTCATGTGGACCCATATAAATTTTATCAAGGTCTGACCAATAGTTTATGAGTTATTCTTAATAATATATATTGAAGTCGGTTGTACAAGATATTTAATTTTAAATTATGTTCTTTTAGTTTCATTACAATCGGTTCAGCCATTCCGAACATTAGTCCGGACAGAGAGACAGACAGACAAAAGCATTAAAAATGATTATACATGTTTTAATAGCATGCAAATAACCCCCTCAGCTCAGTTAAAGGTAGGGTTACCAGAAGAAAAAATCAAAAGTCCGGAGCAAAGGCCTAATTTCCATTGCAAAATCCTGAGATTTTTTACAGTTTCAAAAATTTCTCTCCAATATACTTAACAATTTAAAAAAAAAATCACAATATTATAGGTGGGGGCACCACCCTTATGGCAGCAGTGTCGCACACTCACTCAGTACCACCCCATTGCGAAGATTGGACTGTTTTAACCATACTCAAGTAAATCATCATCAATCAATCTCTATTTAAAATGAAATACTCAATACCATGCTTTAACCGTTTTCAAGACAATAATACCTATTTCACGATTACCAGAGATAATGCGTATTTGTCAATATATATTTGCAATTACAGCCCAGAATGCAAACGTAGAAAGAATTTTTTCTATTATGGGGGCTCAATGGTCGAAGGAAAGAAACCGACTAACGGTGTCTTCAGTTCGGGCTATACTTTTAATTCAATATAATTTGAAGAGTTTAACGTGTGGGGCATTATATAAATCAATACTTAAAAAAAACCCTACTTAAAAAGGTATCTTCACATATTAAGTATGATAAAACTGTTTAAGTACCTACCAGGATAAATAAGTTTTGATTTTAATTGTGCAATTATTACCAAAGGAAGTTTATTTTTAATTTGTTTAACATTTTATTAGAGATCTTTAAAATGTAAGCTGTATTGTATTGAAAATTCTAAAAATCCTGAGATTTTATGAGATTTGCAAAATCCAGCCGCAATCCTGAGAAGAGTCCAAAAATCTTTTTTTTTATAGGATGAGGGTGACAAACGAGCACACAGTCCACCTGACGGTAAGTGGTTGCTGCGGCCCATAGACATCTACATCTATCCTCGTTTGCGAATCAAAATGCAGATGTGTTGTCACCCGTGAGGACTAAGATGGAATGCCTCATTTCTTGAAATCTCAGGACAAATCCTGAGATATGGTAACCCTAGTTAAAGGCAGTTATTTCGATACTTCAGTCTTTTATCTTGAGCATTTTATTTATATGTATAGATTATGACCTACTCAACAGAGAAAATTGAAAATTAAAAAATATAAGAAATTATTACTAAAAACAATGATAGCCGCAAAAAATTACAATATCGTATCAGGATTAAGGAGGCAAAAAATAAAATTAAAGAATCGTGGAATATTATAAATGAGCAAATAGGGAAAAATAAACGGCAAAATACAAAATCTAGAATTGAATCGACAAAAACCGATAGTGGGCAAATTATTACAGAATCTCAAAAAAATTGCAAGAAGTTTTAATGATTTTTTTCTGCAACATTGCACATAGATTAACGAGTAATTTAGAAATTGACGCAGAAAATTGCATAAAATACTTAGATTACTCCAACAGGCCACTAACATATATTTCTTTTTACCCATTAGATTATAAAGAGCTAAAGAAGATTGTTACTAGCATGAAGCAAAAATTTACATTAGACATTTACGATATGAGCACTAGGACATTAAGAAATTATATTAGAAAAACAATAATTTATTCAAATTGGTATTTATTGTTGTCAATTCGTGCCTAGATAACGGCATATTCCCCGACGTACTCAAACCGAGTAGGGTTATTCCACTTTTCAAAAAAGGCGATTCCACAGAGCTCAGTAATTACTGGCCAGTTTGTATATTGCCGACTTTATCAAAAATATTAGAAGCCATCATAAAATCTAGAATTATAAGGTACATTGAAGAAAATCATTTATTTACCACGGCACAATTTGGATTTAGAAGAGGACGATCCACAGAAATGGCCATAAGAAAAGTAATTTATTTCATTATAGAATCTTTAGACAGCTCGAATAGGTGTGCTAGTATTTTTTGTGACTTATCAAAGGCTTTTGATTGCTTACGGCATGATGTATTAATATTAAAATTGCAGCATTATGGTTTTAAAGGAGCTGAACTAAATATGATGAAAACTTATTTAAATAACCGTAACCAAATTGTTTCAGTAAATGTCCAAACTTCTTTAGCGAGTTCTGTATCGATCGGAGTACTACAAGGTTCGATTTTAGGTCCTGTTTTGTTTTTGGTCTATATTAATGACCTTGGTAATACAATGCCAGACTATACATATTTAAGTTTATTTGCAGATGATACTCATGTTGGTTTAAGAGACAAAAGTCTACCCAATTTAGAAAATAAAATTAGTAATGTTATAGGCTTGCTAAAAGAATGGTTTAGTGCAAATGGTATTATTCTAAATTTTGATAAAAGCATTGCAATGCATTATCAATCGAGGCTAGGAATTTATGGTAACGACTACAAAACAAAATGCATTTTTAGGGTATACAGTAGATAACACAATCAGCCATAAAGCCCACATTGAAAAAAATTCTAAGAAAATAGCTATCGGTAATTATGCATTATTCAAACTCAAGCCATTATTAGATAAAGTGACACTCATATCTGTGTAATATGCCTATATTCATTCTATAATAAGCTATGCCATTACTATCTGGGGTAATGCTACGGATATTATAAAAGTTTTAAATGTCAAAAACAGTCAGTGACAGTGACAGTGGTTTTGCTGTATACTGGATGTCCCAGTAATGGTGGATAATCTGATACGTACAAGTTCTGGCGGGGAGGGGGAGGTGGCCTCGGTTGCCTAAAAAAAAATTCTATCCCGAACGGTTCGCGGTCTACGCCATGTTTTATAAAATTCCGAAAATTCGTACTTCTGCTCACATTTGTGGTCATCACGTCCGCAGTTTAATGCCTAGATCGGATTTTTTTCTTTTAATGTGTTCCCTAATAATGATGTTTCTAAATTACCCTTAATCGTTTTCAACTACTATGGGTAGTATTTTACAAGACGGCACTAAACATAAGTTTAAATTTTTTACTTTATTTAACTGTTAAGTTTGAGCACCTGTGGTGAAAAAAAACGTATAGGATTTGTGTGGCCAACCATTTAAAAAGTTTGCCTATATCATAAGGATTCTAAAACATAAGCATACCATGTACTTAATGTTATTACTTACTGAGCTATAGCCGTTAATGTGTAAAAGTAGGCATTTCATTACACCCACCCTACACACACACACACACACACATATATATATATATATATATATATATATATATATATATATATATATATATATATATATATATATATCTATTAGAGGTACAAGAGAATAAAGAAATATCGAAAAAGAAAGACGTAAATAAATACAACCTGCGTAATAATGAAAAACGTGTTCTACCAATGAATAGATTAATTAAAGTAAAAAAACAAGGGCGTTACTCAAAAATATTGATGTATAATAAATTACCAAAAAGTATAACCAGCCTAAACTATAATATATTAAGAGGAAACTTAAGTATTTTTTTGAAAATAACCCATTTTACAAATTAATCGAATACATGTCAATTCAACTCTTGGAATCGTCATTCTTGTGTAACGTGCAAACAAAATAACTTACCTAATTCTATGATGTAAAGCGTCAATGTAACTAAATTAAAGTACAATAATGTAATTAAATAATGTAATTTAACCTTATAAATTTAAGAACTTTTGTAACCAATGACTTGGCTGTAACGAATGTTATATTATGGCCAATAAATATTTCTGATTATGCATTTAAACTTACTTGTAAGAGCAATTTTTCCAAAATGTTCCAACTGTCGCCAAGATGCCGGCTGTATACGAGCCATCAGTTGCATCGTCACATCCTGATGTAAATATTGAATGATTCATATTTATTTATTTTATTTTTTATTTTATAGAATTGGGTGACAAACGAGCCACAGTCCACCTGATGCCGTGGCCCAGAGACATCTACATTTATCCTCCAATATAATTCAAAACGCTGATGCGTTGTCACCCTTGAACACAAAGATGGAATACCTCGTATGCAGAAAAAAGGGTCTCCTGTTCTCACTCACAGTAAGAAAGGAGCATGGTCCTTCCCCCGGTCGAACCGACCCATTCGTGCTAAAACCATATTATAGCTGCAGCATGGCTCTACCCCGTTAAGTTCTATAAAACTAGTTTTTACGCATTTTATCGCCTATATTAATTTATTTGATATTCCCGATGTTTCGAGCACTTTACAACACCCATGGTCACAGGGGGTTGGCTCATGACTTCAAGACTATAAGTTCATACTGCATAGATCGGAATAAAAATTAATAAAGTGCTCGAAACGTCGCGAATATAAAATAAGTTAATATACGCGATAAAATCCGTAAAAACTAGTTTTATTTAAATTAAATCCAGCAACATATACTGTTTTTTACGTAATTTACTTGGGAATATTGTTCTAGAACTTACCTCGTCAGTCTGTTCTAAATCCTCTCCAGCAATAACCTGCAGTAGCAGAGTGCAAATGTTGTCCTTGGAGTGCTTTACTGAGCACATGTTCGCCACCAGGCGGTCCTGCAGCTCTGGTTTCAGGGTCGCAGACATTATGCCTTGCGAGCGCAAAAAATCCTGGATATTTAGATACAAATATTATTTTCTCCTATGTCCATCCGCTATGTAGTGTCCGCATATTCTGAAGTCAGAGCTTTTGTACTGGTTTTTAACCTTTTAGTAATGATTTATTTATAATTTAATCGATTTTTTATCTTGCCATGCACATTAAAAAAAATTTGTGTTCTTAAAATGGATAGAGGCATAACCATATTGCACTTATACGATAATATGAGTAGCCGTATTTCAAGAAAACACTAATTAATCCATCTTATGTTTTCTAAAATATCATTTTATATTGCTACTTTGAAAAAAAAAAGGTTAGAAAAAAAATTACGTGGACGTCCGGGTGTTGATTTTATATATGTGGCCATAATAACTCCCGAACGAATTGACGTATCGAGACCGAACTTTTTTTATTAGCTTCAGAATTACATCATCTGGTTCCCTGTTTTATATCAATTGCCTAGTACGCGTAGTTTGTTAATAAAATAATTTTAAATTTTTATTGCCATTAAAAAGGAGAAGGAGACAAATGTTAACAAGATGAAAGTAGAACCATTTGAAAGCGTACATATAAAAAATTCATAGCTGAAAATCTGGCAAGATTTGTCAATCTAGGAGCTGAGTTATTGTACAATGTACAATAAGTAAAAGTGAGATTACCTATTACCTACAATGTAACAGGTGATTTTTCACTGTTATTACACTATAACAGGCTATTTTTTACTATAATTACTATAAGATATAAAAGCAGGATTAGTTTAAAATCATCAAAAAAGCTGTGGTTAGTAATAAACGAAATGGTGAAACGATTAACAAAAGTTTAAACAACAACAACTAAGTGAAGTGAATATTAGGGATATCGATCTGAGGGCGATTATTAGAATTATTGTTGTAACTGTTACTTGTTGGAATTTTGATATTTTGTATTTTTTATTATTATTTTGTAGATATATACGCAATTATTTTTTATCTCCCTAGTTCATTACAGCCTTTCATAAGTCCACTGCTGAACATAGGTCTCCCCCAAGGAATGCCACAAAGCACGGTCCTGAGCCACCTGCATCCATCGACTTCCTGCACGCCTTAGCAGGTCGTCACTCCATCTCGTGGGGGGTCGTCCTACACTTCGCCTACCGGTACGAGGCTGCCACTCGAGAACCTTTCTTCCCCATCGGTTGTCGGTTCTTCGAGCTATATGGCCGGCTCACTGCCACTTCAGCTTACTAATCCGTTGGGCTATGTCGGTTACTCTAGTTCTACTGCGGATATCCTCATTTCTAAGTTTATCACGCATAGAAACTCCGAGCATAGCCCTCTCCATAGCTCGTTGAGCGACCTTGAGCTTCCTCATACGGCCAGCAGTGAAGGACCACGTCTCAGTTCCGTAAGTCATCACTGGCAACACGCACTGGTTGTACAATTTCGTTTTAAGGTTTTGAGGTATGTCTGACGAGAAGATGTGTCGTAGCTTCCCGAACGCTGCCCAGCCGAGTTGAATCCGTCGATTGACTCCCTAGTTAACACTTAATAATCGAAAATAAATACTAAAGTGCTCAATTTAATCGAGAATTGATTATATTGCGCTCGTTTCAATTCGAATCGAAAATCTGTCTTTTCTTTTAAGCAAATAGTTTAAAGTTGTAACTGGCAAGTCAAGTTTTAAAATGAAAAGTACTCTATTGGAAGATAAGGTTCACTCTACACTCCATAGTTCAGAAATAAGAATTTCACTAGCGTATTCTTTATGGTATTCTATTTATTGCCATAAAGAATACACTACAAACGATTTTTTAACTTCTTTCTTATTTTATTGTTTTTTCGAATTCGAGATCGTAGAAGTAGGTACTGTTTTGTGTTTTACTTTAGAAAAATATGGCCAATTTTTTAAAGTATAAACCAATCCCTCTGAGGAATTGTTCGGATTAATCCCAGCCGCCAAATTTCACGAACGCACATCGCGGCAGAACTACCGATACCATCCACACCATCTGGATGATTGGCGGTCCACCACTGTGCGATTTAGAAGATGTTTTCTTCCTCGCACGACTTCCTTGTGGAATCGATTACCATCAGCGATTTTTCCGTACCGATACGACTTAGGGACCTTCAAGAAAAGAGCGTACTCCTTTTTAAAAGGCCGGCAACGCATCTGCAATTCCCTCCCTGGTGTTGCACTTGTTGTGCGGTCGTGTTGGGCGGCGGTAGTCACTTACCATCAGGTGAGTCGCATGCTCGTTTGCCCCCTCTCCTATAAAAAAAAAATCCCATTCTCCTTTAAAGGCGCTTTCATATTTTTTTTAGCTCTTCAAAGACAAAGGACAAATGTACCATACCATACAATAATTGCCTACTGTCTCAGGGTTGTCACTGTCACCAAATCATTAGTTTAAAACCCGGTCCTTGCCAAAGATAATACATCTCTGTATAACTAATTCAGTGATCATTAGTCGATAAAGTTCAACAATGGTTTTTCTAACAAATACAGAAATGTATTAAGATACAGAGCAGTATAATAAATATATATAATAATAAAAAAATTGAATAAAGCGACTAAAATATTGTAAAAAAAAACATCGTACAATAACTTAAAATTACCAATGCCTGCCTCTTAGACTGTAATCAATTTTTTGTTCTGTTGTTATTATTCGAATTTTGCTCTATTTATCTGATTCACAATTAGTCAATTACTTATTTTTAATTACGATTTTATAACCGTAAGTAGGTACTTAGTTACTATTCTTCCTCTGTCTGATAGACAACTAATACAACAAAAATAAGTAAGTAGGTATCTCATCGTCAAGTAAAAATTATATGCTATAATAAGTGACTCGCTTACGTGACGCGCGAACCTCGTGCGGTGTTAGCCTCGACTGGCGCATTGAGAAACACTTCGAGATTGTGTTTAAGTGTGCGTGCGGCGCCTCATAGATACTATGGCGCACACATACAAGTCGCGCGCAGTGCGTTTGTATCAAGATAACGTACTTCCCCTCTCTTTATACTATGAAAGTGGCGAAGCAATCAGCTTTGTAGCGGTTTCTAACGGTTGCCGTTGAGCAATCAGTTTCAAATAGGAGGTTCAGATGCCTGGGTGATCAGTAATCGATTGCTGAAAACAGAATTTAAAAATTCGAAACCGTTCTCGAGATAATCGTGGGACAGACGGACAGACGGACGGACAGACGGACAGACGGACAGACATCGTGAAATCAATAAGTGACTTCGCAAGCTTCGCCACTTAATAAGGGTGACAAACGAGCACACAGTCTACCTCATGATAAGTGGATGCTATGCACATCTACATTTATCCTCGATTTAGAATCAAAATGCAGATGCATTGTCACCCTTGAGGACTAAGACGGAATGCCTCGTTTCCAGTAAAATGGGTCTCCGATTCTCTATACTCACCATACGAAACACAGCAGTACCTTATATCAACTCGATACAAACACTTATTTCATAGATTAACTATTAATTGTAAAATTTACTAACGCTTATACTGAAAGTCTTGATGAATACTTGAGCCATCGATTTCATATGGTCGAAGTAAACAGCCGGAGCGAGAGCCACAAATGCTAGCACTTTGCTGTTGTATTCGGGTCTCAAAGCCAGGGTCGTGAATAAGCTGGTCGTGCCCATTGAGTGGCCAATGTACAGGATTCTGGGTAGGCCCGTAACGGCCAGGACTTTGTCGACGAGCGCCGGCACATCATATTTCCCGTGCTCGTGGAAACTAAAAGGGTTTTTAACATAGTCGTAATTTATCATATATTAGTCTACGATATATAAAATTGAAGTGTCTGTCATGTCAACAAAATTTCAAGGTGTCGTTTTTAATTGTCAGTGTGCGCGCGCATCGTACAAATTTCACTCATAATTTTTCCCAAACGCTTTAAAAGAAGTTTAACTTCAAAACACGCAGAGAAATTCTTACCTGTATTCCCAAAACTTTGGATTGTCCCTGGTGAGATTGAGATGCGCAGTGTGTAAATTTCCTCTGAGATTTCCCAACCACACGTCGTATCCCGCGTCTGCTAGCATGTAGCCTGAAACAACACGATTGTCATCGACCGCTTCACTGCGATTATTTTAAGCTTCATGATAATTCTGGACGAAGAAGAGATGTCGATTAGCCGAATAAATTTTGAAGTGGTAGAGTAATGCTGCAGCTATATTATGGTTGTAGCACTAATGAGTCGGCTCGACCAGGGAAGGACCACGCTCTCACGGAATACCAGCGTAAAATAGCAGCTTAACGCTGCTGCGTTTCGTATGGTAAGTGTAGAGAACCGGAGACCCTTTTTGCTGGAAACGAGACGTTCCATCTTACTCCTCACGGGTGACAAACCGAAGTGTCACACAAGTGTGACGGTTGGTAGCAAACCAGTTAATTTATTATATTGCTAAGATTAATTAATTGTTATTGAACAGAGACTTCCAAATTCATTTTAGCTCATCTGTTCCTAAAATGACATTATATATTATGTATTATCTATAACATGCTTTTATTGGCGTCGCATCTATATGTAACAGAATCTTTTAATGTAAATTTCACCAAATTGTATACGGCCAATCGATTTGAAAACTTGCTCGTATCAAGGACCGACGACAATAAAATAATTTAATGACTATGACCCAGTATTCGTACTAGGATAATCACAGTTAATGATTAAAACGTATTGTTTTAGCTTTCTTAAACTTTAAAAACGTCACACTAGGATTTTCTCCTGTATCATGTAGGCAGTCTACATTCATAAATTTACAACAAATATCCGGACCCGGAACATTTTGTAGGTCATACAAATATTTATCTGTTCCGTGTGGGATTCGAACCTGCGGCCCTCAGTAGCCGAACTCATTGCTAAGCCACTGCGCTACGGAGCTGTCCATTTTATAATAATGTTAAAATTAATTGACTATTGAACAGAGACCCCCAAATTATTTTTAGGCTCATCTGTATCTTAATGACATTATATTTTATATAGTATTTACTCATCCCTCCTTGAAATTTACCTAAGCTTCTATCAGGACCCATGATAAGAAAGTTGGTGCTACAACCGAATATACCGTGGACAACCAGCACAGCTTCCTTTGCTTTTGTACTCGAATTGAGATTCTCGTTGCGTCGTCCTCCTGGAATTCTGTGCAATTGCAGAATATATCCGTCAGTTGTGATCGTGCGGTGTTTTTCTGCAGGGTAGCCAGCTGCTTTAATCATGTGCGACTGCAATTAAGAATAACAAAACAGATAACAATCAAATTACATTAAAAACAAAACACTTATTCACAGTTCTGTACCAGATTGATATCCTAAATATGTTGACACATAATTTTTTATTTTCTATTAATTAGGTACAGGAAAGATCAACTCTTCGGTAGACAACATTTTACTTAACTACCCGTGCGGTTAAAAGAATGGGATTGAAAATGGCGTCGCATCCATTCATCTCTCGCTCGCACACTGTCGCTATCTATACTCACACCCGCCGGTAAAGACTGAGAAAAAAATACATTGCGATATGCGTTCAACTTATCATTGGAATCTATGATAACAAAAATAAAAAAAAAACAGTCCAGTTTCGGTAATTTTTGAGCTACGACGTTTTCTTCATAATTATTGTTGATTTTGTTTGTTAATATTTTTGTATAAAATGTTTACATGCTATTGAGACATGAGCAACCATTTTTTAAATTTTCGTTTGCCTGTCTGAGCTAATAATCTTCGGAATGGCTGAACCGATTATAATAAAGCTTCACGAACAAATAGAGAGTAAATCAGGAGTGATCTAGACTAAATTTTATCCGAAAAATTTAGAGACCTTATTTAAATAGTGTATATATATATATATATATATATATATATATATATAATACGTGGTAGAGCCATGCTGCAGCTATATTATGGTTGTAGCACGATTGGGTCGGCTCGACCGGGGAAGGACCACGCTCTCACAAAATACCAACGTAAAATAGCAGCTTAACACTGCTGTGTTTCGTATGGTGAGTGTGGAGAACCGGAGACCCTTTTTACTGGAAAAGAGGCATTCCATCTTAGTCCTCACGGATGGCATCGCATATACATTTTGATTCGTAATCGAATATAGATGTAGATGTCTATGGGCCACAGCAACCACTTATCATCAGGTGGACTGTGTGCTCGTTTGTCACCCTTCTCCTATAAAAAAAACAATTATTTTGAAATATTTTCCCATTCATATGAAGTTTCCAATTAACCGAATAAATATAACGTTGTAACGATATACGATTATTAGCGGGTTTTCGCTATTGGTACTGTGCATGTTAACGGGACCGACTCTACGAGCTGCCATTTCTAATCCCATTCTTTATCCGTAGTCCATACGGACTGTACCTATATATACTTAAAACCTATTGAATATGGGAATGAGTGTGTATAAGTGAAAGTTCCAAGGTGTCTTTTTTTTTTCTTTAAATTTTTTTAAATGTTACCTTCGCTCTAGGATTTTTTCCTGTATTCATGTATGCATAAATTTCACAAGGACATACATCAGACCCAGAACAATTATTTGTAGGATAATGATTTCTAATATTTACGCGAACCTCGGAAACCCGAAAATCGGTTCGCCCAGTACAAAGTTATGAGGTCACACACATAAAAAAAACATACAGTCGAATTGAGTACCGTCTCCTTTTTGGAAGTCGGCAGAAAAGATGAAAGACCACTAACATAGGTACCCGATAGTTAAATAAACAAATTATCATACCTACCTTCATATTTCATACATTACCGTTTTTGATGTAACTCGAAGCTACTTTTATTCAATGTAAAAGGTAATCTTACTTTGTTTTAGTTATTGTGTCTCCTCCCCTCCAATACGATAGGTATGCAAAGATCAGTTCAATCAGATGTTTAGGTTCTAGTTTTTGATACGATTTTTTTTCATATGATTTTATAGGGATAAGATTTGATCTGGGTGAAGATCGCTTCCCTTGAATCGATTCAAAAATCGGTATATCGTATGGCCGTGAAGCGATCTGCCGGAAAATCGATACACATCGGGCATCTCTAGTCTCCGGTTTTCTACACTCACCATCCGAAACACAACAGCGTTAAGCTAATAGTATAAGATGCGAAAATTCTATGATGATTTTGTTCAAATAGGTACTGATTAAATTAAATGAACAAAATACAAGCGTGTAGTGGCGGTGTAATAATACCCACTGACTCACATCGTCTAGTGGTTGTCGTAAGAGGCGACAGAGGGAAACTGCAAAAGGAGATGGACAGCAGCGTCTTGCTAATAAAAACTAAGAATATAAATATTTTTTCATATTCACATGCTAAGCGTGACAACAACTGCAAATATCTACCCATGAGGCAATCTATAGAGTGCCTAATTGTTTACATTCACCACATAAAAAAGAGCAGCATTAGGCTGCTATTTTACGCTGGTATTCTGTGAGATCGTCGCCTTTCCCCAGTCGAGCAGATTCGACTCGCTCTGCAGACATAATATAACTACAGCGCAGCTCTACGACGTATTTTTTTATTCATATTATAAACATTTTTAGGAGGAGCATCAGCGCATCTTTTTTTTTTAATTTTTACTCAATGACAGATGTCAGTCTCTAAAGGCCACAGCGTCCACTTACCGTTAGGTAAACTATGTGCACGATGTTGGCCTTATTTCTAAAACTTGTAAATTAAAATAGTAATGTCCTGCAGACTTAATTTCGTTCACGGCGGACTGTCTCAGCGGAGACTAGCCGTAAAAGAGTACCTTGGACAAAAACATAGAGCTTGAATGTGTGCGCAAGCACAGGTGCATTCTCTATTCCATCACTCTGATAGTACAATTGGGACGGTAATCCGACACGACCAGAGAAAGTTCAGACGTAGGACGAACGGCTTACGTGCTTACTGAGGCACAGGGGTGAAACACCGCCAACTTTCGGACTCCAGGATGCTATTTAGTGATCTATCAGACAGAAGGCGCTCACGCGTTCAAGCGTTCCACGTTCGCATTCTGCGTTCTCTGTGTTGTATTAGTTCCTTACACATGAAATTGGCGTTTTGTACGGAATGAATCATTTTTTTTTTGTAAAATATATTTAATTAATCAAAGTATGCACCGTTGTTATCTATGCACTTTTGCCATCTCATAGATAGTTCATTGATCCCTTTACTAAAAAAAACCATGGGGGTAAGAATCAATAAACTCTTTGAAGGCGGTTTGGACTGCCGCATCAGAGTTGAATTTTTTTCCTTGTAAGAAGTTGTCCAAATTCCGTTTACAAAACAGTCTATGAATTTCTCCATCTTGTTCTCTATTCTTATTTACTGGGCGCACCCAATGTTTCCTTTTCCGTTTTGACGCTGCTAATGTCCACAATATTAATAATTCGTCGACCGATGAAAATTTATAGTAAAAAAACATGGTGATTCGTGAGCAACTGAACGCTCGAACGCAGAACGCGTACGCGTAATGCTTGAACGCGTGACCGCTTTATGTCTGAACAAATTTTAAGAATCCTTAGAATTTGTTAACAGAAAAATCCAATAACGTATATTGACCCGACCCGGGTTTTGAACGTGTACGTGAGGAATGCAATTAGTTGCAATGATGAATGGTTATAATATATTTTAATGATTTTCATTATATTAATTATATTTATTATCGAGAAATATCTATGCCATCAAAAACATAACTTGTAAAAAAAGCCAAGTCTTGCAACTCAGTTCTTCTACCATAATAAGTTGTGAGATCCATGTAATACCAAGTCGGTTAATTTATTCAGTCCATAGATTGATACATAAATTGAGTTGGCAATCGCATGAAAACACAATGAGATATATTGTGTTTTACAAGTTTACAAGTAATACATATTATATTAAATGAGATTGTTTAGTGCGATTGCCAAGTCAATCTATGTATCAATCTATGGACTGAATAAATTAACCGACTTGGTATTACATGGATCTCACAGCTTTTTACGGTAGAAGAACTGAGTTGCGAGACTTGGCTTTTTTTACAAGTTATGTTTTTGATGGCATCTCATTTCTTTTTGTAGATAGTTATATCGAGGTAGCTATTTACACCTATTATTCCATTATACATATATAGGTACACTGATTCATTCACTGCAAATGTAACTTTGTAATACTATATGTTTATATGGGATTACAAAGTTATTTATGCAGTTGGTGTATCTCGAAAACTGGACCGAAATTGTAAAATATTTTAATTTTTCCTTGATTTATGTACTAAACAATAATTGTATTCTAAATTTGAAGTTTCTATGTCAGCTAGAATTGCCTCTTGCCTCAGAGTTTTGATGATCGATCAGTCAGTGAGTGACAAAATTAAGACATTTTTGACTAGTTATAATTCTTAAACGACCAGTTCAAATTTATTGAAATTTAAAATATACCGAGTCCATACAATGCTTACTTGGTTAGTAAAAATTCAGGCTTCTAGTTTTATCCATAACGAAGTTATAGGGTTTCAGAAATGGCCTGAACTGCTTCGAGAAAAGGATGGTACGGCCGTGCCGCTTTTTTGCTCGACTTGGCGGGGGCACTGCCGTGCGCCCAGATAGTTCGTGTTCTTGGCAATTTGTTAGTTAATTAATAATTATATTATTAGTCGATAAATAGTGAATGAATTATAGTTAAAGGATTGGAAATTCTTTAGCCAAATATGGACTTTTATGTACTCGGGCTGGTTCTTTTGGCTAAGTATAGCCACTAAGCGAGGACACGCAGCCAGCGTTCTTGACACTATACCGCGGGAAGGAGTAGGAGTGTAATAGTCATGACAATTTAAATTTTTAGTTCTAGTTTTATTTTTATAGTTTTTAATATTGTATATATTTGATGTTATGTAAGTAAATGATCATATTAATAGTATTAGTAAAAATATATAAGATTTGTAAAACTAAACAGGATATGTGATTTATGAAAACTTTTTTATTTATAATATATCCACCAAACAATCATTACGATATATAAATAAATAGCTTATACACGCGGCTTTTCTCGCGTTTATTTAAAAGCCGACGAAGTTTTATTAGTAAAATTGTCCTAACTAAAAGTTTGCTGTTTAGTGGCGGCGTATGAGAGTCATCCCATGTTTGTTTTTATAGGATAAGGGTGAAAAACGAACACACAGTCCACCTGATGGTAAGTGGTTGCTGCGGCCCATAGACATCTACATCTATCCTCTGTTACAGATCAAAATGCAGATGCGTTTTCACCCGTGAGGACTAGGATGGAATGCCTCATTTCCAGTAAAAAGGGCCTCCGGCCACCTTCACTCACCAAGCGAAACACAGAGGTAAACCTCTACTTCACGCTGGTATTCTGTGAGGTCGTGGTACCACCCCGGTTCGAGCCGGCCCATCCGTGCGACAGCAAAAGCTGCCGCGTGGCTCTACCACTGTTCAAAATGTGTGTCATAATGCGCGACAGAGGAAAAGAAATAGGATATGGATAGCAGCATCTTTCTGTTGACCATTTAAAAAAAAACTGCGGCTGCCGACCCGCCTGCCGAGCGTCGCAACTATGTAATATGTATACTATATAAATATCCCCCTAGTAAGTTACGAGTAGGGGAGGGATATGTTCATCAGTGTCTTTGTGGATAGTCTGTAATGTATGAAAATATGCAGGACGCTCTATTGTAATACAATTCTATAGACAACATTAAACGATTTTTTTTGCATTCAGTGTAAACGTGCAAATTTTTGATCTTACAAATTCGTGAGCAAGCTACGTTATTTTTTATAGGATATGGGTGACAATCGCTTATACAAACATAGGTAGTTTACGGTAATACGGTAATGTGCAATGGTGTCATGTAGCACCTGGTTTTGTACCCTTGTGTACCCTTCAACGGCCAAGTCACACAACATTAACTATAATAATAAAGAAATCGCAGTAAGGAACCTTAGACTTGGCACGACTTTGTCTAGATTTCATTACTTTTTAGAGATAAACAAGCAGCTCCATCGAGACTTGGCTAGTTTTTTACAGAATGTTTTTGGCGGGATTTGACTGCTTTTTGTAGAAACGTGGGCATATTGTTTTATTTTATTAGATTTTCTTATTTGACTGGCATTCGCCCAAAAGTGGGACGCTATAGGCTAGATTAAATTAGAAGATGTGTCCCACTACGCTGGATTTTTGCAGTGACAGTAGATTTTTTTATGTACCAATAGTAGAAGGGGGCATTACCATATCTCTAATACAGCTGAAACCAGCTGAGGGTTCTTCATCAGATACTTCAGACCTTCGATTTTTGCCATCAAATGAAGCGGCCGATCGATCTCTTCTAATAGTTTGGTTGGACTCTTGTGTTTTCTAATCAGGGTCACCAGGTACTCCATTTCTTCGATTATCCTAGTTTTTATAGTTTTCCCTTTATGTGGCTATTAAACCCTAACTCTGTATCAAATTTCAGCTCTCTGAGTTTATGGGAAGTACTAGTTCTATTCTGATGATCATGAGTGAGTGAGTGAGTGTCATAAATGCGAAACTTTGCTTTCGCTTAACTTCGGAACTAAATGACCTACAGACTTGAAATTTTGTATTTTAAGTATGTGATTATAGCTTACTAGATGACGAAAATTTCTGCATTCTGGTCTTATCCAGAGGTTCTCAAATAGGGGCCGGAAAATGCGGCAAAATGGTTCCAGTAAAGGATGGTACGGCAGTGTTTGCTTCGCGCTCGACTTGGCGGGGGCACTACCGTGCCCCCTGATTTGTTTAAAGTTTTCTGTGTGGAACTTGTCCAGTTTCCAATCACCGTGTATAAAATACGCTTTTGTAATCAAATTGTTTTTATATAACATTTTTCTAATTCAATGCATCCCCAATCACTAAACTTTATCTGTTTGTAATTGGAAGTAACGACTAGAAATGAGTTGGGGGGGATCGAACTTTAGGCTTAGTCAATTTGAATAGCGTATTATTTAGAGGATGTAATGGGGGTCATGGTCGAATAGGGGCAAAAGTTCTCATTACGGACAGATAGACCCTTTTTACTGGAAAAGAGGCATCCTATCGTAGTCCTCACGGCTGACAACGCATCTGCATTTTAAGTCGCAAACGAAGATAGATGTAGATGTCTGTGGACCACAGTCACCACTTATCATCAGGTGGATTGTGTGCTCGTTTGTCACCCTTATTCTATAAAAAAAAACACTCCTAGGGGGTCAAAGTGGCCAAAAACCAAAAAATTTATAATTCTTATTTCGGCTATAACTCCGCCTCCTTCGGAGGTTCTTATACAGTCTTTACTTTCCGCATCCTACTTGTTAACTATACTTGTCATAACATAATATACACCGATATATTTGATAAGAAGATATATCATAGTATTCTAAAATGCGTCCAAATTACTCGCAAGATTTTTTTACATTTGTGAATGTAGAAGCTGAGTTTTTTTTTTATAGGATAAGGGTGACAAACGAGCACACAGTCCACCTGATGGTAAGTGGTTCCTGCGGCCCATAGACATCTACATCTATCCTCTATTACAATTCAAAATGCAGATGCGTTGTCACCCGTGAGGACTAAGATGGGATGCCTCATTTCCAGTAAAAAGGGCCTCCGGCCACCTGCACTCACCAAGCGAAACACAGAGGTAAATCTCTACTTCACGTTGGTTTTCTGTGAGGTCGTGGTACCACCCCGGTTCAAGCCGGCCCATCCATGCGACAGCAAAGCTGCCGCGTGGCTCTACCACTGTTGATTGTTACTAATCTATGATAGATATTGGGGGCTTTTTTTATAGATATTGTATCTATTATAGTTAAAGCAACGCATGCCAAGAAATAAACTTTTATTGGTGAATTTTAGCACCACAGATTTTAAAAAAAAAACTAAATTTGGATAGACTCAACACTTTTTTTTATAATAAAAACCTATGTCCTATACAGATTTCGTACCTATAATATTGATTCGAAAGTTTCATCAAGATCCGTTGAGTAGATTTTGCTTGATTGAGCTACAAACATCCGAACAAACATTTTATACGTAGTAGAGCCATGCTGCAGCTATATTAGTCCTATAGTTGTAGCACGAATGGTTCGGCTCGACCGGGGAAGGACCACGCTCTCACAGAATACCAGCGTAAAATAGCAGCGTAACACTGCTGTGTTTAGTATGGTGAGTGTAGAGAACCTGAGACCCTTTTTACTGGAAACGAGACATTCCATTTTAGTCCTCACGGGTGACATCGCATCTGCATTTTGATTCGCAAACGAGGATAGATGTAGATGTCTATGGACCACAGCAACCACTTACCATCAGGTGCACTGTGTGCTCGTTTGTCACCCTATACTATAAAAAAAACATTCACTATTATGATATTATTATACGAGTGTTACTTTGTTCCCAAACTAAGCCATTAATTAATGTTGCTTTATTATTATGAATTTTATCTATACATCTATATAAATAAATAAAATTGAAGTGTTTGTTTGTAATGTCAAAATAACAGCTTTTTACTGAATGCAAATGAAAGTATATTCGATACTTATAACAAAAACAAAACTTTTAAAAATTTTGTCTGTCTGTCCGTCTGTCTGTCGGTCTATCTGTTTGTTTGTTCCGGCTAATCTCCGAAATGGCTGGGCCGATTTTGACGGGATACTGGCAGATAGCTGATGTTATAAGGAGTAACTTAGGCTATTTATATTTTCGAAAAAGAATTAGGGTTCTGCGCAAAATAATTAAAACCCTAAATTACACGCGGGGTAGATCTAGTTATTAATAAATCTTATAAGATTTTATGTTTATATATTATATATTATGTTTATCCAGTTTTGCGAGTGATGATTACGATGCAAAGTTGTTCATTATATAATCTTATACAAGCGGACATAAGAGTTAATATATGCTGATGAAAAAAACAACATTGATAAAATATATAATACGGAAGCGCTTTCTTGTGCTCTTGACGCGGCCTTGAATATTATAACAAAAAATGAATGATTTTGAATATATTACCACAACGTATATTTCAACCTTCAATATCCTTTCTATACAACCTTTTTGTACATGCAATATGTATTTTTACCTTCGCAGCCTGCTGATTAACAGATACAGCTGCAGCTTATCCTAGAAATATCCCCTTCATTTCTAGACATGGGCCTCCCCGTGCATCTTGGTATAGCGGGATCGCGGAGCAGGAAAAATTTCAAATTATTGCAATTCATACTAATGTGAACTTTAATAACTTGAGAATAAACATGGTTTTCGAATCACAAATACTGTTCAAAAGGTCCTAAACTGTCTTAGTTGCAATAGAAATAAAACTACATGATGGGAAAACCTTAAAAATGCGAAGCAATAAAAAAAGTCCTGCTCCGCGACCGTGCTTTAGTATGGTTGGGTATGATGGGGGTCATCACATTTGTTAGATGGGGTGGGCAACCTCATTTTTTATTACTTTGGGGTGTTACGAGTATTATCAATATTGGTATACTTATCTCCTGTATCATTTTATGCTGTCACCCGTTACGACACTCCCGAGAAGATGTAAAGAAAGAAAATAGAAAGAAGACACATTTACGCGTGGTGCACCACTACATAACTTCATAGACTATTTATAAAAAAATATAATTAAAAACAACAGAATTAATCGTATGTAAAATAAGTTTCAGCCGTGGTAGCTCAGATGGTTAGCGCTTGCTGTATGATTCACTGTACGCGAGAAACCAGGGTTCGACCTCTCCGGCACCAATGAAATTGTTAATTGCAATTTTAAGTGCTGATTTACCACGTGCTCGGCGGTGAAGGAAAACATTGTGAGGAAACCTGCATGTTTGACAAATAAGAAAAAAATATATTTCGAAGACATGTGAAGTTCGCCAACACGCATTGGGGCAGCGCGGCGGACCTTTCCTTGTCCTAAAACCCTCTCAGAAATGAGAAGAGACCTGTGCCCAGCTGTGGGACGTGTATATAGGCTGTAACTTTAACTTTTTAAAATAAGTTTAAATTAAAAAAAACAACAGATTAGATTAATGCTATAGTAGAGAGACTATATTCCTGCTATAGTTGTAGCACGAATGGGTCAGCTCGACCGGGGAAGGACCACGCTATTACAAAATAACAGGGTAAAATACTCGTAGCTGCTGTGTTTCGTATGGCAAGTATAGAGAACCGGAGACCCTTTTTACTGGAAACGAGGCAATACATCTTAGTCCTCACGGGTGACAACGCTGTGGATTTGTGTAGGTAATTTACTTTGTGATACAATTAACTACTTAGTGATACAATTAACCTAATAACACTTTTTTTTAAACCTGTATCGTGGAGGCGTTTTATATACATAAATTCCTCATGGACAAACATCCAGTTCCGGTACAATTATTGTTTGTAACTTCTCCCTTATAGGATTTTAACCGGTGGCACTAAAGCATTGCAACCAAACGCTTTAGCCACTGGCCTATAGTCCAGTCCAGTCTATACAATACTTGATCAAGCTTTTATTCCTCCTACAGATCGATATAGAAGAATGTTTTCATGTTTTGATGGTTTTCACTATTTTGTACGATTAAATTATTACAATACTTCTCATGATTGAAAATTTTGAAAACTTACCACTGATATGTGAGCATCCTGTATAAGAAATTTTCCACCACTCGCAATAAAAATGTTTGAGCACAGGACGAAGGTTAGGTATGATATGCACTTCATTTTTTATTAATAAATAAAAACGTTAATCACTGCTATGTATCAAAAGATAAACCTTATGTAAACCATTTATATCCTGGATAATTAATACAAAATGTGCGCGATTATTTTCAAATTTCCGCGGTATACTCAAAGAAATTGCGCCAAATTTTAATTCAATTCAATTCACTAACTGGTATAAATTAGTACACAAATGTGTTTCGACTAGCGTTCGCTAACTAGTGCTAGTGTGTAAATGGTGCAAACCGGCATCCTATGTATTTTTAATCGTCCCTCGTTTTTTTTTTTTATACTGGCACTAACAAACAGGTTTTTAATGTATAATACATGCGTTAGTAACACAAGGAAGTATTTTGATAATGATAAGTACTTAACAAATCTTTTTTTATAGATACTCTGTGCCAAGGATCATGTCAGCCCTAAAATAAATTGCTTCATTGATAATAACAACCTTTGATGAGGTAAGGTCAATCAACGACCTCATATGGACAAGCATGTCTTGTCAGCGTGCCTAAAACTATTACAAGGTGAGCCTATGACTGGACAAGAGGACTTAAGAATTCATTTTAATTAAGAATTTTATTATTTCGGATTTCTATTAATAAAAGGCTTTAGCACCATATACCATGTACTTAACCTTCGGAAAATTGTACAGAAGTCCGAGGAGTACAATTTGCCACTATGTCTTGTGGACTATGAGAAAGCCTTTGATTCCGTGGAAATTTGGGCGGGGCTGCAGTCCCTTTAGCGGTGCCAAGTTGATTGTCGGTATATCGAAGTGCTGAAGTGTTTGTACAGTAGTGCTGCGATGGCTATCCGAGTACAGGACCAGAGTACGAAACCTGTCCAACTGCAGAGAGGTGTAAGGCAGGGTGACGTTATATTCCCGAAACTCTTCACCGCTGCATTAGAAGACGTTTTCAAGCTACTGAACTGGAAAGGATACGGTATTAACCCTAGATTCATAAACATATGTAGGAATAACACTATTAATAAACATTCGTCTCACAGACGAACATGTTCAGGTATGGTTATTTATGAAATTTTTAATGAAAGAAAACAAATAGATAATTGTATTATTTCACTTCTTTATTAAGTTATTTAAAACTTATGGGATAAAACAGAAACATATTTATTCTAAACATTCCAGACACATCAGGCCACGGTAGTCCATACACATGAACTTTTTACAGTGGTTACATTGGAACCTCGTCATCCACGCTTTTTGTAATCACAAAAGCTACAATTTTTTTTTTGGGTTCCACTTGGACCAGGCGTATCGCTGATAGGCGTTTCATTCAAAACTTCAGCTATCTTCCTTTTTAGGCATCGCCTCAAAGTTGGCATTTCACGACGCTTACGTAACAACGGTTGGGTCATTTTCACTGAAACATCTTTCATGAAACATCGTCTGCTTGCTGGTTTTTTACCTTGTTTTACATTATTATGTACGTAAATAACATAAGAATTTATGGTTGCCATATTGAGCATGCCATACAAGTAGCACAGTGGCCATCTTTGCGTCTTTCTGCTACAAGACATACCACTACACATTTGATCGAAGGTATCTACGGCGCCTTTAGTCGAATTCTAGATTTCAATAATGTCTGGTTTACCAGAAGGTGCAATAGTACCATTGCCATGAGTGATAGAAAGCAAGAGAACGTTCTTGTTATGTTTAGGCTTATAAGATACTATCGTGCTTTGTTTATCATAACAGAACATAGACGAACCTATCGGTCTTTCTTTGATATCAAGTATTGCAGGTGGTATTTCACGTTTGTTTGCTCGAAGGGTTCCTACTATTGTAAGTTTATATGGTCCCTTTAGTAACTGATGAGCCAAAGGGACAACGGTGAACCAATTGTCCATGGTTACATTACGATTACTGCCCCACAAAGTTTCAGACAAAGTTTTTACATAATAAGATACGAGTGAATCACCATTTGTTTCAACTTTTCCAACATACGGCATTGCATTTATCATATATTTAGTTTTAGCATCGCATAGCATCAGGATTTTTAGGCCATATTTATTAGGTTTTGACGGAATGTACACTCTAAAAGGGCAACGTCCTTCAAAACCTAGTAATTGCTCATCTATTGTAACATAAGTTCCAGCTTTATAGCTGTCCCTGCATGTCTGAATGAAAACTTCCCACAGGTCTCTGATGGGCGCGAATTTATCTTGTGCTTTACGTTCATCTCTTGTTGACTTATCGTCAAATCTCAAGCAGTTCAACAAAAAATCAAATCCGTCCCGTGACATTACCGATATGTATCGGGTTCCACTAAATGTAGGATCAAATAGTTCCAAGCCGTCATGAAAATAGAAAAGCAATCAATTGGTTCCATCATATTCTTCGCGTTATTTGTCGGTCCTTGAATCACATGTACGATATTTCTAGCCTGGGTTCTTGTATTCGCAGATTGAAAAGGAATTGAAGACCATTTATGACCATTTTTTCCTCTAAGATTGTGAGCAGATGGAATAACTATACGTTGTGATGAAGCGGAGTTACCTGACGTACCTGGGCTTTCTTCAGCTTCCGAATCAGAAGATAAGATGACACCGCTTCGCCGCTGCTGTGGTAAACCGATCAGTTGTTCATCATCTTAAATTTCATTGCTGTCTGAATCTGTCGGGATCTCTTCTTCAATATCGACGTGATCCTCGATGTCGCTCAAGCCCGCGTCTTCTCGCTGAGTCGAAGTATCATTGTCATCATCAGAATCGGATAAACAATTCAAATAATGCTCTATTTGCCGATCTTGAGCATCCATTTCTAAAATAAAATAAAATAATTTGAAGAAAAAATGCGGATGTTTACATGTAAATACACACGATGTTACTAAATAAAATGTACTTGAATAATTGTGACTAATTAAAAATATTATCTCAAACTTACCGTCTACTTCATCAAACTAGAAATCTTCAAAAATCGTATTTCAAAATTTGCAACCGTATTCGTCAAACGTGTATCTATTCATAAATATTCGTCCCTCAGACGAATAAAACTCTCTAACCGCTCAAGGACACGTCACTGCGAGTAAAATGCACTCGCAATACTAATGGTCGTATGACTTAGGAAGGTACTTGAGAGATCAGCTTTCTATCTCTTTTACTCTAAAAATTTTAATCGTTTTTACGTTTCGCGCGGTCTGTGAGACGAATGTTTATGAATCTAGGGTTAACATCAATGGCGAGTACATCACTCACCTTCGATTTGCCGACGATATATTCCTTATTGCAGTATCGCTGGAGAACCTAAGCACTATGCTCAATGACCTCAATAGTGCCTCTCAACGGATAGGTCTTAAGATGAACATGGACAAAACAAAGATCATGTACAACGTCCATGTCACACCTATGGCGGTAGTTGTTGGGGGCACTAAGCTGGAAGTTGTTGACGAGTATGTTTACCTGGGGCAAATAGTCCGACTAGGTAAGTCCAACTTCGACCGAGCGGTCAATCGACGGATTCAACTCAGGGCAGCGTTTTATTTTTTGCATACCTTAAACGAAAGCGCAAGGTATGTTCTACTATCGCCTAAAAATTAAGATTCCAACATTTTATCGAATAAAATCGTACCTAGCAATCATATATACATATAAATGATATAAAAAGCACATTGTTAGAAAGATAAATTATTGTTGAACTTATTAATATTTTTTTTAAATCGATTAATTGCTATTTTTAAATAAAAAAAAGGGTTTTAGTGGCTTATGGTGTGTATTTATCATGTCCTTGTGAACACTTGTGAACTTGTATACACGATAACTTTTGAAAATATCAATTGTTTAACTCAATCTATTTTTTAATCTCTTCATCTATCATGTGGGAAGCCACTGAATGTAAATGGCAGTGTAATTTTGTTTTGTTCAGCTATAATTAATTTTTTTCGACTCCAATCTGGCGAAATTTTCGTTGATTTGGTAGCCTCGTATATAAATTATTTCTGTAAATGGGGAGCTACAGCCACAGAGTAGTTTAGTTCGGCTTCAGTCGCCGTCGTGAGTGGACATTGTTTCGGTTGTTTGTAGCGGCTCAAAAAGATCGCTGTACAAATACACAATATTCGAATAACCAAATTTCTTAAATACTTGATTATAATAATAATAAGAGATTTTTTTATTACAATATTTAAAAGCACAGAATAAATAATAGTAGTACGTACTAAAAGTAAGTAGTATAATTTTTTTTGTCATGGGTGTGACATTTTCATGCTTTTTAAAGGTGTTTTAGGGTTGTCGAAATGTAAATCCAAGATGGCGGCCGCAATAGGTATCAATTTTTTCATCATAGGTGTCATTTTCATGGTTTTCGAGGGTGCTGAAGCCGATAGTGCTGTCGAAATATAAATCCAAGGTGGCGGCTGCAATAGGTATAATTTTTTTATCATGGGTGTCATTTTCATGGTTTTCGAGGGTGCTGAAGCCGATAGTGCTGTCGAAATGTAAATCCAAGGTGGCGGCTGCAATAGGTATAATTTTTTTCATCATGGGTGTCATTTTCATGGTTTTCGAGGGTGCTGAAGCCGATAGTGCTGTCGAAATGTAAATCCAAGGTGGCGCTGCAATAGGTATAATTTTTTTATCATGGGTGTTATTTTCATGGTTTTCGAAGGTGTTGAAGCTGATAGTGCTGTCGAAATGTAAATCCAAGATGGCGGCTGAATTAGGTACCAATTTTATAATTATAGGTGTCATTTTCATGGTTTTCAAGGGTGTTGAAGCCGATAGTGCTGTCGAAATGCAAATCCAAGATGGCGGCTGCAATAGATATCGAGTTTTTCATCTTGGGTGTCATTTTCATGGTTTTCGAGGGTGTTGAAGCCGATAGTGCTGTCGAAATGTAAATCCAAGATGGCGGCTGAATTAGGTACCAATTTTATCATCATGGGTGTCATTTTCATGGTTTTCGAGGGTGTTGAAGCCGATAGTGCTGTCGAAATGTAAATCCAAGATGGCGGCTGCAAAATATATCAATTTTTTATCTTGGGTGCCCTTTTCATGGTTTTCGAGGGTGTTGAAGCCGATAGTGCTGTCGAAATGTAAATTCAAGATGGCGGCTGAAGTAGGTACCAATTTTTTCATCTTGGGTGTCATTTTCATGGTTTTTGAGAGTGTTGAAGCCGATAGTGCTGTCGAAATGTAAATCCAAGTAGGCGGCTGCAATACGTATTAATTTTTTCATCATGGGTGTCATTTTTATGGTTTTCGAGGGTGTTGAAGCCGATAGTGCTGTCGAAATGTATTTAAACTACTTTAAAAATTCCGTATAATCATGTTATACGTAATTTTTTTAATGCGCTTAAGGTATGCCCAATTGGATTTACCAATACATTATATTATTTTTCTAATTTTATTTTATTTTTTATTTTTTTGGTTGGGCAGCGTTCAGGAAATTATGGCACATGACACACTCGTCAGGTATACCTCAAAACTTGAAAACGAGACTGTACTTGTCAGTAATAACCTATGGAACTGAGACGTGGTTCTTCACTGCTGGCCGTATCAGGAAGCTCAAGGTCGCTCAGCGAGCTATAGAGAATGCTCGGGGTTTCTCTGGGTGATAAATTAGAAATGAGGATATCCGCAGTAGAACTAGAGTGACCGGCATAGCCCAACGGATTAGTAAGCTGAAGTGGCAGTGGGCCGGCCATATAGCTCGAAGAACCGACAACCGATGTGGAAAAAAGGTTCTCGAGTGGCGGCCTCGTACCGGCGGATGAAGTGTAGGGCGTCCTCCCACTAGATGCAGTGACGACCTGGTAATACATGCAGGAAGTCGATGGATGCAGGTGGCTCAGGACCGTGCTTTGTGGCATTCCTTGGGAGAGGCCTATGTTCAGCAGTGGACTTGTGAAGGGCTGTAACGATGATGATAATGTTGATTAATAATAGTGTGATAGCTCAGCTCCGTTTAGCCATATTGACTTTCTGCTTTAATGCTAAAGGAAGACTATAGAAACGAATAGGAATTACACCTTCCATCGTTAAGTCACGTGACATACACGTTACTAGTCGTTGATTTCTTTTATTATAGTTTTCTATTAGCGTTAAAGATTGCAGAATTTCAACATAGCTAACCCGGTAAAGGCTGATTGGTCGTTTTAAATTACATCGTGCGGAAGCTCTTACGAACGTTTGAACAGAGGGCAACAAAAACAAGAAAATGAGTTTTTCTGTAGAGTAATTCTCGGTAGCAGCCCGGAGTTAGAGCGTTGGCGGCGTTTCAGCCCCGTGCCCTGGAAATCACGTAAAGCTGTTGGTCCTGCGCCTGATCTCTTTCCGGTCGTGTTGGTTAGTCGTCCGGTCGGACTACGAGAGTGAGGGAAAAGAGAGTGCACCTGTGCTTGCGTATACACTCAGACACTATAATTCTGTGAGGCACGGATGTCTAGTCTCCGTTAAGACTCGCCGCCGTGACCGAGATTTCTTTTTTATAGGATAAGGGTGACATACGAGCACACAGTCCACCTGATGGTAAGTGGTTGCTGCGGCCCATAGACATCTACATCTATCCTCTATTACGAATCAAAATGTCGATGCGTTTTCACCCGTGAGCACTAAGATGGAATGCCTCGTTTCCAGTAAAAAGGGCCTCCGGCCACCTGCACTCACCAACCGAAACGCAGAGGTAAACCTCTACTTCACGCTGGTTTTCTGTGAGGTCGTGGTACCACCCCGGTTCGAGCCGGCCCATCCGTGCGACAGCAAAAGCTGCCGCGTGGCTCTACCATTGTTCAAAATTGCTGCTAGTTTAGTTACTATTGTCTTAGCTTATTCAGCTTTGCTTTGATGGATAGAAGAAGTGGTAAAATTGAAAATTTTGTACAATTGACTTCAATATAATTAAAATGAGAACATCATCAATGTAGTCGAAGTTAAGTTACGCATTACTAAGGATAACTCAAAAACTACTGGTCAGATCTTGATCAAATGTATATGGGACCACATGAGAAGCACCAGATTTCCAATAAAAAAAGAACCATCAAAATTGGTGTATGAGGTAAAACATAAAGAAAGATACCGTTGAATTTTTTTTATAGTATAAGGGTGACAAACGAGCACACAATCCACATCTACCTTCGAGTACGAATCAAAATGCAGATGTGTTGTCACCCGTGAGGACTAAGATGGAATACCTCGTTTCTCGTAAAAAGGATCTCTGGTTCTCAACACTCACTATACGAGACACAGCAGCGTTAAGCTGCTATTTTACGTTGGTATTCTGTGAGAGCATAGTCCTTCCCCGGTCAAGCTGACCCATTCGTGCTACAACTATTCTACTAATAGCTGCAGCATGGCTCTACCACGTATAAATTGAGAATTGAGAACCTCATCCTTTTTGATGTCGGTTAAAAATAAAATAAGAGCACGTCTATCGAGATCCATATTTATTAAACATCTTGTCGACGTGTTTAACGAGTGGCCGGTTGAGAAGATTGCCGAGATCCTTGGCATACACGAAGTCTATATGGTTAAACTTGGGCCAGTTGCATCCGGGCCGGACCTCCTCCAGCATGCCGGTTTTCCGTAGCTCTTTGGCAAGGCGCATTATTTGCTGAAACATAGTTTTACAAATTATATTATCTATCATCGTCATAAAATAAATCTGTTCTATTGGTTACAGTCACCTGTTGACAAGATTAATGATTATTATCAGTAATTAGAAAAGCCCGACTGGGTAAAACAGATAACTGAAAAATGAAAATTTTTCCACGTTAATAATTTATATTATATGATTATAGAACTTTATCACAGCTTTATTATAAGTTTTGAAAATTGAAGTAAGAATGGTTGCTAACCAACTTTAACTCGTTATAGATCCTAAATGGTAATTCAAAATGAAAAACGTTTAGAGAAACCTAAATATGATTTTCAAAGACAAAGACAAAGATTTTTTTCCTTTTTCACAATATGGCTTCTGGCTGTCACTATATTGAATTTTGGTTACTGGTCGTGTCTGATCATGTCTTTAGTGACACTCACAAGATTAATACAAATCGTATTGACGTAAGAATCATCAAAATAGGCCCACGCGTTTGGTCTCTAGAGCGACACAAAGGAACAAACATATATACGTACATATATAGGCTGATAAACACCTTACCCCCTCATTTGCGTCGCGCTGTCTGGTAAAAATTGTAGTAGATGGTGGTTATAAATAACTTTTAATAAAAAGTTGACTTCAAAGAACTAATAGAAAGTGAAATTTAAAAAAAATTATAATTTTTTTAATGTACCATGTTTTTTTTCCTTTAAAATCGGTGTTCAATCAGCGATTAATTTAAAATCAATTAATAGAGTCCACTCGAACGGACATACATAGGTAAGTATATATAATGCGAGTAACTAAAAACGAGAGTTTTTGTGTTCTTCTGCGGCGGGTCGTGCAGAACTTAGCTCCGACCGCATTGTCATTCATACCGTCCACTTCATTGCAGTCTTCTAGGCACTGAAAACGGTTTTGTAATTCAAGCTGAAAGGTTTCGGGACTTTGGAACAGAGCACGAAAGGGACGGAGCGTTAACTTCATTAGACGAGACCTCTCCAACTTAATGTTTACGTTCAGTGTGCCTCTAACCATTCGGTGATCGCTACCAGTTTTCACCCTCGCGATCACGGAGACATCACTGAACAGTTGACGTCTGGTCGTCATAATGAAGTCAATCTCATTTTTTGTCGAACCGTCGTGGCTCGACCAGGTCCACTTCCTGTGGGGCCGCTTCTGGAAGAAAGAGTTCATCATAAAGAGTCCCTCTTTCTCCATGAAGTCGGCCAGCTGCTGGCCCCTTGGGTTCCGTTGCCCTATTCCAAATTTCCCTACCTTCAGCTCACCGTTCTCTCTTGTGCCTAGTTTTGCATTGAAGTCTCCCATTAACACCGTATATTGGGTTTTGGAGGAATGCATGGCTCTAGAGATATCCTCATACATTTCCTCCACCTCCTCATCGGGGTGTGCCGAGGTTGGTGCGTAAACCTGTATGACCTTCAGCGAATACCGTTTGGTGATTCTGAGTATAAGGTACGCAACCCTCGTCGACACACTCCCGATCTTTACAACGTTGTTAACGAGAGACTTGTGGACGATAAATCCGACACCTCCTTGGGACAGATGGTCGCCCTCCCGGTGATAGAACAAGTTGCCGGATTCGAGGATTACCATGTCCTCCCCCTCTCTTCGGACTTCGGATAATCCTATAATATGCCAGCGCAACTTGTCTATCTCTTCTTCCAGCTCCACGATCTTCTCGTCAGTCCTCAGGGTGCGTGCGTTGTACGTTGCCAGGTCGAGTCGTCTAAGGTGGCAACCGAACCTCCACCGGAGATTCTTAGCACCCCCTGCCCCGCCGTTACCATGGTCGCCACCGTAGCCAGGAATAGCGGGGCCGCCGGGGACTGGGGGCCGTTTATTATTGTCATTGCTCATGGGGGGTATATTGCCATAGTTGCCACGCTTGGCGAGCGGGTTGGCAACCGCAGTTTTTTTATTGTATTTATGCCGTTACCAGGAAGATGCTGCTGCCCATCTCCTGCCTGTTTCCCTTTGTCGCCTTTTACGACACCCACGGGAGGATATGGGGTAGTGGATATTCTTGACCGCCACTACACGGCAAATATTACGGATAGCGGAGGCTAAGTAATAGAGTCCCGTTCTCTCGATTGATTGAAGAACCGAGAACCGATAGTGAAAAAAGGTTCTCGAGTGGCTTTCTCGTACCGGCGGATGTAGTGTAGGGCGTCCCCCCACTAGATGGAGTGACGTAAGACATGCATGAAGTCGATGGATGCAGGTGGCTCAGGACCGTGCTTTATGGCATTCATTGGGGGAGGCTTATGTTCAGCAGTGGACTTGTTAAGGGTTGTAATGGTGATGATGACGGTATGTCGTCAAAATTCGGCATTCTTAGGTTGGAACTTTTCATCCAAATTTATATGGCAATACCACTGAAATATAACCTATTTAATAAAAAAAAATATATATATATCAACCATCGATGATATCAACACTGGCTTGAAAATTTGATGTTATTTTATTATTTTTACTTTGAAGTTATCTTTTACTTTCCTTAAAGTTATTATTTTGAACCGGTAATATGAAAATATTATTTTGTTAAGTTATGTAAGCATCACAAAATGTTTTATGTTAATATCATATCACACAGGTGTTATAGAACCTTGTCCCAAGGAGTTGAGTTATGTGTATTATTTTACCTTTTTATAGATTATATAATATTATATTTGGAGTAAAGTGATTATTAAAATACAAGTATAAAAAGGCCAGCGTGGGCTTAGCCCACTCCACACATGTTATCTTTAAAATCAGTACAAATACTAAAAGTAAATAAGATATTATATTTTTTTTTTTTATAGGATACGGGTGCCAAACGAGCACACAGTCCACCTGATGGTAAGTGGTTGCTGCGGCCCATAGACATGTACATCTATCCTCTATTACAAATCAAAATTTAGATGCGTTGTCACCCGTGAAGACTAAGATGGAATGCTTCATTTCCAGTAAAAAGGGCCTCCGGCCACCTGCACTCACCAAGCGAAACGCAGAGGTAAACCTCTACTTCACGCTGGTTTTCTGTGAGGTCGTGGTACCACCCCGGTTCGAGCCGGCCCATCCGTCCGTATATGCGTTTCGGCCTAGTCTCGTTTTAGCGAGCGATCGAGGCAGCCAGCTTCACTTGTCAATTATGTTTAGATTATGTTGACTTAAACCTTCCAAACCAAAACCTTCAACAAGGTTGATACTCGTATCAACCTTGACGTGTATCGGTTGATATTTGATTTTTTCTGTTTCAAACATTATACTCAATCAAATCTAAAAAATACCTTTTGACTTTTCACATTAATATCATTCAGCAATGTCGGCTTGTACAATGGTAGTGTAGCATAGTCATTGGAGAACCATTGAAACGGAATTGGCTTCCGATAAAAACATATTGACTTACGCAAAATAATTATTTAGAGACATGAATGGGTTGACTGGTAGAGAATGCCTCAAGGCGTTTAGATTAAGGAATACAATAAAGAATAAATAAGTAAATAAAAATGCAAATAACATTTTTACGAGAACTTAAAAATATAACCAATTGTGACAACGTTATATTCATTGATGAAACGTGGCTAATAATGCGAACTGACACGAAACTTAAAGATAAAAGTAGCGCACCCCGACATAATTTCTACAAGGCGGACTATGAGGGAATTGTTTCGAGTCTTATGGGTGCCTCGTGGGACCAAGAATTTCGAGGCTGTTTAGGTCTAGAAGACAAAGTTAAACGTTTTTATGACATACTGAGAAAAGTTATAACTAGTCATGTTCCATTGTGCAAACCGAAAAACACGAAATATCCTATTTGGTATTCGAAAAGTTTAATACAACTTCTTCGTGAAAAACAAAAATACCGAATGAAATTTAAAAAATACAGTAACCCTCTTGACCTGTTATACTTGCAATCCTTGAAAAAGAGGTGTGACTCTTTAATCACATTATCATATAAAAATATTTATCTGACGTAGAAAGCTCACTTTCCAAGAACCCCAAACTGTTCTGGTAGTTCATGAAACATAAAAAATGTAATAGTAGTAATTTCCCCTCTATAATGTACTATGATGGCGAGACGGCTAATTCTGGAAGGGATATAGCTAATCTGTTTGCCACTTTCTTCATGTTAGCTTATAGTGTGCCCTCAACTGCTACAAGACAAGTGGTTCTCCCACCAGTGGTGACTAGCACTTATAGTATTGGGGAATTTTTTTTTCACCGCGTCAAATCGAACTTGCACTAAAGAAATTTGATCCCGCAAAGGGTGCTGGTTCTGATGGTATACCTCCGGCGTTTCTGATTCGTTGTACAGAGTGTTTGTCATATCCGCTTTCATTGATCTTCAATGAATCATTGCGTCGAGGGAATTTCCTACAGTTTGGAAGAGAGCCCTTATTGTGCCAATATTTAAGTCCGGCGATGACAAACTAATAAAAAACTACAGACCAATTTCACTGCTACCAATCATTGCTAAAGTATTCGAATCACTTCTTTGTCCTATTTTATCCTGGCACATTAAACATTTTATCACGGTTTTACAGTTTGGGTTCGTAAGGAATTGTTCAAACCTTGCTGAATTCGTCTCAGATATTAGTCAGTCCGTAGACAAGAACAATCAAGTTGACACTATTTACACCGACTTGAGCAAGGCTTTTGATAGACTGGACCATAGTATTCTGCTGTCGAAACTGACAGAGTATGGCTTCGGGGATGGATTGCTTAAGTGGTTTTCTTCTTATTTATCAGGTCGAGTGGCAAGTGTAGTCCTGGAAGGTTTTACTTCTGATCCACTGCCAGTTATTTCAGGCATACCCCAAGGTTCTCATCTTGGTCCTACCCTATTTAACATCTTCATAAATTATATAGTCTCGGTTTTAAAATACTCAAAGGTCTATCTCTTTGCAGATGACTTAAAAATTTGTAGAGAAGTCAACTCAGCCACTGATGTTCTGCTTCTTCAAGACGATATTGATAATCTGGCAATCTGGGTAGAATTAAACCGAATGGAACTAAATGTTGATAAATGTAATTTTATTAGATTCTCACGGCACAAGTTGTAAGCATCACCTTCGTACCACATCAATGGAAAACAACTTAAAGAGGTAGATTTTATCCGGGACCTAGGCGTTATTTTGGATAAAAAACATCGATTTCACAAACACATTGAGGGCATAACATCTAGGGCCCTCAAAATGCTAGGATTCGTAATTCGTAACTGTAAGGAGCTAAAACTAGCCACTAAAATTTTATTATATAACGCATACGTTCGTTCGATTTTGGAGTATTGCAGCCCGGTTTGGTCACCACACTACGAAGTATATGTTAAGCGATTAGAACGTGTGCAGAAAAGATCTTTATGGCATGTCTCATTTCAATCCGGTCTAGCTAAGCAGTTGCCTTCGTACGTTGATAGACTTTCAAAATTCAAAATGAAAAGCTTAAAAAATAGGAGGCTTATATTAGATCATTTGTATATAAAATTATAAGAGGTGGTCTGGATTGCCCTGGACTGTTGGAACAGCTTCGGCTTAATATACCCTATAAAATCTCGCGAAAAGGTAAATACACACCATTTTCTACCAATGGATCCAAAGGCAATCTCGGCCATCACGCGATCATGAACAGGCTGCAACGACAATACAGTGAACTCCAGAAAAAAACGGACGTAGATATTTTTTCAAATAGCCTCTCTAAATTCAAAATGTTTCTTCTAGATGCAAGTTTGAATACGGAATAAATTTGGATTAGTTTATTTTTTTTTTAATTTTTTATTTATATTTTTAATATTTAATATTTAATTACTTTTTAAATAAATATTAATCACTCACATTTGCAAGTCGTGGCAGCCTGTAATTGAATCTGCATTTAGCTTAAATCTTAGTTGATAGCTTAAGAATTTAATGTTTTTGGTGTAAGATTTGTTGTCCTTAATAAATAAAAAATAATAAATGGCTAAACGCCAACCACACTGTGCCGCCGACATGGGCAGATGACACATGCCAGTGGTAAAAGGTATATAACTTTATCTTTAGAAATTAGCATTTTATTATGTTTTGTGTTTTGAGTTATCTGTTTCTTCTTTATTCTGGCATTAATCTAGATGAAACTGTAAATGATTACCAACTTTCCGGCGCAGTGGCGCAGTGGCTTAGCAATGAGTTGTTGCGATGGGGGCCTCGGGTTCGAATCCCGCACGGTACAAGTATTTGTATGGCCTATAAATAATTGTTCCGGGTCTAGATGTGTGTGCAATTTGTGTTTGTAAACTGCCTCCACGATACAGGAGAAAATCCTAGTGTGGGGGTAACGTTTTTTTTAACAAAAAAAAATAGTTCGTGTTTTTAGCAATTTACTTGTTAATTAATAATTAATAATTATATATAGTCAATAAATATATTTAATGGATTATAGTTAAAGGATAGAAAATTCTTTAGCCAAATATAGACTTTTATGTACTCGGGCTTTTGGCTAAGTATAACCACTAAGCGAGGACACGCAGCCAGCGTTCTTGTCACTATACCGCGGGGAGGAGTAGGAGTGTCATAGTCATAACAATTTAAGTTCTCGTGCAATCTATGTTTGTAAACTGCCTCCACGATACGGGAAAAAATCCTAGTGTGGGTGTAACGTTTCTAAAATAATTTAAAAATAAAAATTTTGTACAACCGCCTTCAATATAAATTATGAAGAATAACTCAAAAAGTATTGGCCAGACCTTGATCAAATTTATATGGGACCACATATGAAGCACCACCTTTCAAACAAAAAGAGAATAATCGAAATCGGTTCACCCAGTAAACAGTTATGAGGTAACACACATAAAAAACATACAGTAGAATTGATTTTGAGTCGGAAGGGCCAAAAATAACAATTTATAAAATATCAAAGTTTTTAAAAAGCCACAATTTTTTTTCTTGCCAAATGTAAATAGTACTTGCAAAAATAAAGTTTTATGATAAAAAAACTAATCTATTTATTCATAAGAAAAAAAAATATTTATTCATATTACGAGTATAAATAGTGTTTTTCACAATAAATTATCTCTATTATTATCTAATTAATAGATTATATATACACACACACATATATATATATATATATATATATATATATATATATATATATATATATATATATATATATATATATATATATATATATATATATATGGTATTATTAGATTATCACTTATTATTTAAGTAAAATATTAAAACAATTTAACATTTATTTACATTCTAAGTCTTACAACACTAACTTGTACTTCAATAACAAATAATCGGGCAAACAAATTCAATGGAGGCTTCGGCTTTGCATGGTTTTAGAAAGTTTGGATAAATTTGGTTCATAAACTTGTTGTTTTAAGTTTCAAACACGACTCTGAATTTTCATTTGTTAGTTGGCTTCTTACTTTACTTTTAATTATATTCATGCAAGAGAATGCTTGCTCGCACGAATATGTCGATCCGCTGATAGTCAGCACTCCAAATGCCAACTTCTTCACCCCACTGTAGCAATTTGTAAGACTATTCCATGCGTCGAATATAAGTGGCTCAACTCGCGGCATTTCTTTTAAAGCTGTTCATTTTTGTTGCGTTACGTATATACTCGTACATTTCTGGACCTCCAACTCTTTCAACTTGCTTTTCAACTCTGTAAATTGTCAACTCCACAAAGCTTTACTTTTTAAATCGATCAATTGCATTTCTAGATATCCAGTATCAACTCCAAATGGCTCAGTGTGGATCGATTTTTAAATATTTTTTTTTTATAAAATATATAATATTTGCGTATGAAACTAAAGAGCCGCAGTTTCACATCCAAAGAGCCGCATATGTCTCGCGATGCAGGTTGCCGATCCCTGGCCTAGTCCTATAAATGTGGCAGCTGTCAAATGGTATTATAGTCACTGACTAGTGGAGCCAAGTGTAACGACAATAGTATGTATTTTAATCATCTATATCCTTTAGACCAGAACAGCAGTCTACGCACTGTTTCTTGGCGGCAGAAGTAGGTAATAGGTTTATGTTAACCTAGGTATCATAGGCAGAAAATGAGTCGTAGTGCCTAGTTAACTAACTACCACCTAAATCTAAAATGGTCTAAATATAATTTATAATTAAAAATTTTGTACAGCCGACTTCAATATAAGTTATTAAGAATAACTCAAAAAATATTGGCCTGAACTTGATCAAAATCATATGGGACCACACGAGAAGTAAAAGTAAAGTAAAGTTGCAGCCTATGTACGTCCCACTGCTGGGCACAGGCCTCCTCTCATTTCTGTGAGGGTTCTAGGGCACGAGAAGTACCAGCTTTCAAATAAAAAAAGAATAATTGAAATCGGTTCACCCAGTAAAAAGTTATGAGGTAACACACACACAAAAAAACAAAAACATACAGCCGAATTGAGTACCGTCTCTTTTTGGAAGTCGGCAGAAAATATGTATTATTTAGAGTTGTTGAGTATTTTATATCATATAAGGCGTTTCGTCGGGAACCCCCACGAAACGTCGGAAATTAAAAATATGTAAAATTTTAAGTATATAAATGTATGTGAACTGGCTAATAAATAATGATCTTCTCAAAGAATCTTGCAAAAAATTTAGCTATATGCCGTTAGATAAAAGTATGGATTATTTAAGTTGTGTTGGTTTAGTAACTTAGTTCATTGTGTCTCTTGAAAGAATGAATATCCACTAGAGCAATTGTTGGTAGTACCTTATAATTATTTTAAGCTAAAGAGCCCGTTCACGAGGAAAGGGTTCATAAAGTTAAAACATTAAACTTGCATTGCACTTCTATCAGGTTCACATCAGTCAATTCCTAATTAATGAATACATTCTCGCTTGGAGAAGGCTCACAATATTTACATAAAAGTACCCGATACAATGGATTCGCTCTCCTCAATTTAAAAAAAATGTGGGGCAGGCACACGGATGGATAGACCAACGCCGTGAGCGCTGAGCGTGAACCCAAACAACGCGATACCCGCCCTCAAGCTCTAAGAAAATGTATAGAAAACTCGACTCGCTTAGATTTGGTTCAAAGTTTGTGTACATAGGCTGCACTAAAAGTATCGGGAATGGAATATTTCCACTGTTCCTGTCATATTAAAATCTTTTTAATTGAAAACTCCTTGGTTTTAAAAATCGAATACCATTTATTTATTTAAAAAAAGATTCTCGGTCTTGTCACAAGGTTTTGTCAAACTTGTTTAGTCGTTGAGAAAATGGAATTGACTCGAGAAAATTCAAGAGTGATGATTTATTACAACTTTCGAAGTGGTTTAACACAAAAACAGTGTGTTGACCGGATGATTTCTGCATTTGGTGATGAAGCCCCATCCAAAACCACAATTTATCGCTGGTTTGCTGAATTTCAACGTGGACGTGTCAAGCTCAGTGATGATCCCCGTCAAAGTCGTCCAAAAACTGCAGCCACCCAAGAAAACGTTGATGCTGTGCGTAAGCTGATTGAGGAAGATCGACATGTGACATACCGCGTAATTAAGGCAACTCTAGACATTGGCATGAGTCAAATACAAATAATCTTGCATGAACAATTAGGTGTAAAAAAGTTGTTTTCCCGATGGATACCGCATTCGCTCTGTGAAGAGCAAAAAGCGGCTCGCGTTACTTGGTGCGTCAGAACTCTCGAAAGATTCCACGCAGGATCCTCAAATGCTGTATACAACATCGTATCAGGTGACGAATCCTGGATATATGCGTACGAACCCGAAACAAAAAACCAGTCACTAGTTTGGGTGTTCGAAAATGAGTTAAAGCCAACAAAAATTGTTCGTTCATGGAGTGTTGCAAAGATAATGGTGGCCGCGTTTGTCTCCAAAACCGGTCATGTTACGACTATTCCTCTTGAGGGACAAAGAACGGGTAATGCAGAATGGTATGCTAGCATTTGTTTGCCTCAGGTCGTTTCTGAACTCCGTAAAGAGAACTGCAACCGTCGCATCATCCTCCATCACGACAATGCAAGTTCTCACACCGCACACAGAACAAAAGAGTTTTTAGAGCAAGAAAGCATAGAATTATTAGACCATCCCCCGTACAGCCCTGACCTAAGCCCTAATGATTTCTATACTTTCCCTAAAATAAAGAATAAATTGCGTGGACAGAGATTTTTATCACCTGAAGAAGCTATGGACGCCTACAAAACGGCCATTTTGGAGACCCCAACTTCCAAATGGAATGGTTGCTTCAATGATTGGTTCCATCGTATGGAAAAATGTGTCAAATTTCGCGGAGAATACTTCGAAAAGCAATAAATACATTTTTAAATAGTAATGTTGTGTCACTTACTTCATTCCCGAAATTTTCAGTGCCGCCCTCGTAGAAGTTCTATACGTTAAATCATTACATACACATAACATAATTATTATTTTTAAATTTGAAGTATTAGTTATGCATTATAAAATAAGATTCATGCATTGCATAAACACGCTCACATCTCATTTATTTTTGTAATATAGTCGTCTTGTATTTTTATTATTTAATATTTTCGTTTGAAGTTTTTGGCAGGTTTAGTAAACTTAATGAATTTTTAGGATCGATATTAAGCTTTTAAGTTAAAGTTAAAGTTACAGCCTATATAGACGCCCACTGCTGGGCACAGGCCTCCTCTCATTTATGAGAGGGTTTTAGGTCAAGGAAAGGTCCGCCGCGCTGCCCCAATGCGTGTTGGCGAACTTCACATGTCTTCGAAATATACTGAGTGGCGCATAGGTTATCACGTTAAATAGCACAGCAGTTAATACAAGTTGATATATGTCTGTTAAAATAATAAAATAAACAATAATAAAAAGAAATAAAAAATGCATCTTTAAAACAAAATAAATAGCGTAAAAAATTACACGAAATAAATCGACCTTGATAATATTAGTTTACTGACCGATCGAACGGTTCAGTGCTCACGCGACATCGACATAGGTAATTATAATACCTACACTTGCCCATACATAGGTAATTAGGCACGCGTGGGCGATGTGAAAATGAAATTGGTGAGCTGCTCTACGGAGATTTGACGTTGGATTACGAGCAAAATAATTTAATATTTGTTCTTCCTGAGCCACGGCGACTCGTCGAGGAATTTCAATCTGACGCGGGATCAAATGTTCGCCGTCACGTAATCTTTGGACTGCCCGTATAAAAATCCGTGAGTCTGTAGGACATACACGTGTGGTATTTATACCTTTCCTAATGCCAGGGACGCGTTTTGGTGGAATTCTTCGTAAATCAAAACCATATCGGTGTATTCCAATGACGTAAAATTGATACGAGGCATTTTAAAAGTTAAAAAAGTTATACATTAAAAAAAATAAAAGCGTCCAATTGCGCACGGGCTGTCACACCACTAAGTTATTAAATGTGACTATCTATTATTAACGTGTCTTATCACAAATAAAAAAATACAATACAGTAAAAGAAAGCGTCCAATTTCGCACAAACAGTCACACCACCTTCTTAACACAATTATTATTATAGTATTAACGTGTCCTAAATCAAGAAACTTATGAAAATACCCACAAGAAAAAACAACAATTAAAACTAAATTATAAGGACGTGTACGCGAAAAACTAAAATTAGGTCAAGCGACTCATGAACCATCCCCAAGGACGCCGGCGTCGGTCTAAGTGGCTTACTGTCTTACTTTATCGTCGCACGCGCCAGTCGATAACACGCACCCTCCCGACAGCCCGTCCCAATTCTTGTCACATCGCGCATAGAGAGTTATGCCTTAAGTCGTCCATTTTAAGTAAATTTTTCGCTTGAATTTGATTTCACAAACCCGCAGCGCGCGGTCTCTTTGTTTTTGATTTCGCGCATAAGAATTATGCTTTATATTGTTAGCCATAAGTACATTTTTTACTTAATTTATTACTTTATTTGACTAACTCGAATCGGCATCGTTTGAACTAGGTATATTCGCCTTCACGGGCCATGGGTCTTTGAACTTTAGTATTCATCAGGTGATATCTGATGCATTTACATGATGTTGTTTCATATTAAAACGAAAAAAAAGCTACCGCTACTAGAATGTTAATTGTTATATATTTTTTAGTTGTGTATGTTTAAAGAACTTTGTGTGTCTTTTCATTTAACGTGATAACTTCATCGTCACTTTGTATATTTTTTTCTTATTTGTCAGACATGCAGGTTTCCTCACGATGTTTTCCTTCACCGCCGAGCACGTGGTAAATCAGCACTTAAAATTGCAATTAACAATTTCATTGGTGCCGGCGAGGATCAAACTCGGGTTTCTCGCGTACTGTGAAACTTACAGCAAGCGCTAACCATCTGAGCTACCACGGCTTAAGCTTTTACTTTACTCATATCGCTCATAAATTACTCCATGAGATACTTACTGATTTTTCTGTCAACTGGTCGTTCTCACCATACAGCAGCGTGACAGGTACTTTGACATTTGAGAAGTTATACGGTTTTACAGCACCGAACACACCGTCCTCCCATGAGGTGAACACACCTGAAAATTTTTTTATTCAACTAGTGAACATTTAGTAACTAGGTAAAGTTTATTGATAGATATTAACTACAATAACATTACTCTCCCCTCAAAATTACCGTTTTAATGTGTATAGTCACATCCTTATGAAAGACTTTGTATGTAGTTGTATTCGTCTTTACCAGATTTGTTGGTCAACTAATCATAACCAAATAGCCGACAGTGCAAGACAACGCACGTGTCATTTTCATATAGTACGTCTGTGCAAGCGCCATACTAATAATAATGAGCTATTATTTCCCCCGCCGGTCGAGCAACAAATCAATGGATTTATTTTTGTTTGACTGCCGCCTCAGCACGCACATATGTGTTGTTATCCTTGGTTCCTTGGTCATCATCATCATCATTACAACCCTTAATAAGTCTACTTCTGAACATAGGCCTCCCCCAAGGAATGCTACAAAACACGGTCCTGAGCCACCTGCATCCATCGATTTCCTGCATGTCTTACCAGGTCGTCACTCCATCTAGTGGGGGTGTCGCACTACACTTCGCCTACCGGTACGACGTTGCCACTCGAGAACCTTTCTTCCTTATCGGTTGTCGGTTCTTCGAGCTATATGGCCGGCACATTGCCCACTTCAGCTTACCAATCCGTTGGATTACTCTGGTTGTACTGCGGATATCCTCATTTCTAAGCTTATCACGCAGAGAAACTCCGAGCATAGCCCTCTCCATAGCTCGCTGAGCGACCTTGAGCGTCCTCATATGGCCAGTGAGGCTGGAAGTCATCGAGTCTGCGTGCGAGACGATTCGTAATGACTCTTGAAAACAACACGTAGCCGCGGCTTAGAAGGGAAAGCGGTCTGTAGTTCTTCAAGAGAACATTGTCGCCTTTCTTGAAGAACAAGACCACAGCACTTTTGCTCTACACCTCCGAAGTAGTGCCACCATGGAGGACGGAATTAAAGAGCTTCTGAAAGACTTCAAGTACCGGTTTTCCACCCGCTTTCAGAAGCTCCGCTGTAACTCCATCTTCGCCAGGGGACTTGCCGTTTTTGTGTGTTGGAGAACCATTTTAATCTCGCTCAGACTTACGTCCGGGATAACTTACTAACACTTGCTTTTTCAGTGGAAGAACCACGCGGCAGCTTTTGCTGTCGCACGGATGGGCCGGCTCGAACCGGGGTGGTACCACGACCTCACAGAATACCAGCGTGAAGTAGAGGTTTACCTCTGCGTTTCGCTTGGTGAGTGCAGGTGGCCGGAGGCCCTTTTTACTGGAAATGAGGCATTCCATCTTAGTCCTCACGGGTGACAACGCATCTGCATTTTGATTCGCAAACGAGGATAGATGTAGATGTCTATGGGCTGCAGCAACCACTTACCATCAGGTGGACTGTGTGCTCGTTTGTCACCCTTATCCTATATATAAAAAAAAAACTTGCGTACAGCTGCCCATAGAACCTCTCAATCTCACTCAAAACTTCAGGTGTCCCGGAAACGATGCTGCCAAATTTGGTCTTCACCTTCGACAGTTGGCTCTTTATAGCAGACAGATCTCTGTCAAAGACTTTGGAGCCTTGGTTCCGCTTGATCGCTTCTTCAATACAAGCTGTATACATTTGGAGATCTGTCTATTAAGTTGCCTGTGTGCAAATCTACTGAAGATTGCAGCTTCAATTCCCGTCTAACAGCTATGACATTAAGAGTGTGATCGGAGAGTTTTTGTCTTCTTCTGCGGCGAGTCTTGCAAAACTTAGCTCCGACCGCATGGACAGTTTCTACGAGCTTGTCATTCATATCGTTCACAGCATTGCAATCTTCTAGGCATTGAAAACTGTTTTGTAATTCGAGCTGTAAGGTTTAGGGACTTTGGATTAGTAGAGCACGAGGGGTCGGAGCGTTGACTTCATTAGACACCTCTCCAACGTAATGTTTAGGTTCAGTGTGCTTCCAATCATTCGGTGACCGCTACGAGTTTTCACCCTCGCGATCACTGAGACATTACTGAACTGTTGCCGTCTAGCCGTCATAATGATGTCAATCTCATTTTTTGTCGAACCGTCGGGACTCGACCAGGTCCACTTCCTGTGGTGTCGGTTCGGAAGGAAGAGTTCATCATAAAGAGTCCCTGTTTCTCCATGAAGTTGGCCAGCTACTGGCCATTCGGGTCCGTTGCCCTATTCCAAATTACCCTACCTTCAGCTCGCCGTTCTTTCTTGTGCCTAGTTTTGCATTGAAGTCTCTCATTAACACTGTATAGTGAGTTTTTGAGGAATGCATGACTATAGAAACATCCTCATACATTTCCTCCACCTCCTCATCGGGATGTGCCGAGGTTGGTGTGTAAAGCTGTATAAATTTCAGCGAATACCGTTTGGTGATTCTAAGTTCAAGGTACGCGACCCTCGTCGACACACTCACAAACTTTACTACGTTGTTGACGAGAGAATTGTGGACCGGTTTTTTTTCGAATGATGTTAAGAAAGTTTGGATTTTTTTAAAGTATAGAATAAGGTTAATTAGCGAGAACACAGCCCACCTGATGCTAAGTGGATGCTGTGGCCCATAGACATCTGCATATATCCTCGATTAAGAATCAAAATACAGATGCGTTGTCGTCACCCTTTAGGACTAATATGGAATGCCTCGTATCTAGTAAAAAGGGTCTCCGGTTACCTACACTCACTAGACGAAACAGCAGAACTGAGCTGCTAGTTTACGCTGGTATTCTGTGAGAGCGTGGTCCTTCCCTGGTCGAGCCGACCCATTCATACTACTACCATAATATAGCTGCAGTGTAGTTTTATCACGTAAAAATATATATTTGTTAGTGTTAGTGTTCGCACCATTAATGAATGCCGAGGTTTGTATTAATACTCTTCAAGGTGTATACATTGTAATGTCCATTGAGAATGTTATAAGTAACTTTCTATCAGATCATCTTTAATCTTCGTTTCTCAAAAGTAGTCAGTCCATGTTACTTTACTTACCAGTTATAGCAATTTTTCCAAAATGTTCCAACTGCCTCCACGACGCAGGCTGGGCTCTCACCGCTATCACAGACATCATCATATCCTGCAATATAATGTAGTTCATTTTAACATGCTAATCATAATTTAACTATGCTAGTGACGGCGGCGTAAGAAAATTATTTGGTATTTTTTATCCCGGACATATATGTCAGACCCATCATAGAATATTAGGGATCTTATTGACACACACTTGAACAAGATCCTTATTGAGATGAACTAGAATTATTGTTGTGTCATAACCATATAATTAAAAAAAATGCAACATCCGCCATTGGCCTGCTGTTCCGAGGGTGTAGTTAGAGGCAATAACAGAAAAGGCAAGAAAGTCTTTTTTGTGGTATAGCCACGAAGCAGCTATGATAGCCATACAAAGCTGCAGCAAGAATGGGTCGGCTCGATCGGGGTATAACCACACTCTCACAGAATACCAGCGCGAATGAACAAAATAATACTGCTCTGTTTCATATCGTGAGTGTAAAGAATCGAAGGCCCTTTTTAACTGGTAACAAAGCATTCAACTCAGTCCTCAGGGGTGATAACGCATCTGCATTTTGATTCTTAATTGATGATAGAGGTAGATGTTTATGGACCATAGTAGTCACTTACCATCAGGTGGGCTGTATGATATCTTGTCACCTTTTTTCTATAGAATAGAATAGAATCATTTCTATTCAATATAAATTACATGTAATAGTTATTGAAAGTAATTTTTACTTTTACCACTGGACCGGAAAAAACTTCTGTCCTGGGAAGAACCAGCAAGAAACTGCGGCACTTATTTAAAAGAACAATTTACATTATAATAATGTAAACAGTTGTTATGAAAACATTTAGAAACAGCATGGTAGCGATCACCTCATTGCCAGGGGTTATTATTAGTCTTGAACTCTTTAGTAGTATAATAACCCCTACTAGACGTTTTTTGCTTAGTAAATATTTAAAATTTTTGGATAGATGAGGTCTGCATATTTTATATAACTTAATTGTAAATGCGTATATATTGCCTCTTGAAGCAATTACTCACTCTTTGGAGTCAAGTAACTGACATAACTAACTGGTATAACTAACTTGTGCTTGTTCCTAATATTTACAGGATGTACATCACTATTTTCAATAAAACTTTTTTTTTGTATACATTTTTCGTAAATATAGTGAGAGGCCAAAGTTAATATATTTAATTCTTTAAAATTTTCTTTAAGAGATTCCTTCGGACCTAGGTTATAATTTGCTCTTATGACTCTCTTTGGCAAAACAAAGATAGTTTCAATGTCAAAACAATATATATACTCCACCACAATGTATATACTCCACCTCGGCTGTGAGGGTAGTAGCTCGCCAAGCCCAATCGGGGTTGCCACCTCGGGCCGGCCTTTGACCACGGGTCAGTCATTTGAATTCCTAATAGTTCACCATGGGTGATCAATCACTGCTACTAATCTCCCCGCCTCGACAAGGCGAAAGCCCGTTCGGGGAGTAGCCAACCCGACTGCCAAGCGGGTAGTATAACAAATCCGCCTTACAACAAGACATGCCTCTGTCCTACTTTTACCGGTTGAAGATAAGGGCGTGTATTTAATTTGAATCAATAGATGCAACCTGTCTATAGATTCGTCTTTGGGTGCTTGCAATATCCGTGGGTGTCGTAAGAGGCGACAGATGGAAACTGAAACAGAAGATGGGCAGCAGCATGCTTACTGCTGACCACCGTCTGTCATGTCATGGTGCCTTGCTGATAATGACTGAAAATGAGATAGAACTGCAGTCGCTAATTCGCCTGCCAGGTATTATAACTATGGCTCTTGTGGGCCCAATTTATGGGGGAGGCCTATGTTCAGAAGTAAATCGTTGATAGGCTGCAATGATGATGATGATGATGATGAAGATGAAGATTACCCAGTCAACTTGCTCATAATCCTCGCCGACAAAGGGGAACACCATTCGCATACACAATTCACCCTCCGGTTGCCTCACTTGACACATGGTGTTGACCACGAAGTCGACAAGTTCGGGTTTGAAGGCCAGCGCCACCATGCCTTGTGAGCGCACAGTGTTCTGCAGATCATTTTAATTACGGTTATCAGCACCTTTAATCGGATTCAATAGACATATTTAATGCATTGAATTAATATTTACCATGTAAGAACGTTATACATCAAGTCTTCTTAATCAATCAGTCAATACAGGGTTATTTTTCAGAGAGTAGCTTAATTTTAAAATTAAGTTCAAATATAGAAATAATGATATACCGTTATTGCAGTTTTTGAAAATACGAGTAAGTAAGGCTTCTACTTTTATTTAAAATTATCCCAAATTGAATATGATTTATAGGCAACGACGTTTTAACCTGCCGCTCGACCCTTACGAATCAGTTAAAATAATACATTACTATTACCACGAATTTTGAATTTAAAAGATAAAAAGGACTGAATATTTGAAATTTTTTTTTTCATTAATTTTTCTCCACTATTTTCACGGTTATTGGCCGGTTATTGCAAAACAACCCTGTATAATATTCTTTATTGTACACCAATATACATATATCCATTAAAACGAAAACAAAATTAAATAAATTAGTATAGAAGGTATAACGGGTGGTCTTATCGCTTTCATGCGCGAGTCCGATTCGCACTTGGCCGCCTTTTTTAAATCTTCTACCATGACCTTTTAATGTAATAACTTCTCGCAAAATGACATATGATTTTATTAATTATCAAAAATTCGGCCGAAAGGACATTACGCGTGTGAGCTGCTATGCTGCGCGGTATTCCATCTTGGTCCTCGGAGGTGAAAACTAAAGTCCTAAGCCTCCCTTACTTAGTAAATGCTTGACTACAATCCCATCTAATAATATGTAATAATTTATTCCGATGGATGCAGGTGGCTCTGGACAGTACATTGTGGCAAGCTTTGGGAGAGGCCTATCTTCAGCTTACTTGTGATGGGTTTTAGTATTGGATGTTGTCCAAGATTGTAACCCAGGCTAGCTATGACGTCAGGACTTCAAATAACAAATTAAACGCGACAAAATCGACTAAAAGGTACTTATATCTATTGACGTACCACGCATTCCAATCAAACGGTTTCCTTCATTGTTCATCATGCGTGTTTTTTTTTATAGGATAAGGGTGACAAACGAGCACACAGTCCACCTGATGGTAAGTGGTTGCTGCGGCCCATAGACATCTACATCTATCCTCTATTACAAATCAAAATGTAGATGCGTTGTCACCCGTGAGGACTAAGATGGGATGCCTCATTTCCAGTAAAAAGGGCCTCCGGTCACCTGCACTCACCAAGCGAAACGTAGAGGTAAACCTCTACTTCACGCTGGTTTTCTGTGAGGTCGTGGTACCACCCCGGTTCGAGCCGGCCCATCCGTGCGACAGCAAAAGCTGCCGCGTGGCTCTACTACTGTTAACTGTAACAACTGTAACAAAGTAGTGGAATAAGATGCCAGAATCTGTCTTTTCATTCGATTACAATGTGGGTGTCTTCAAGGAAAGAGTGAATATGCTTTTGTTAAGTCAGTGCGCTTCACTATTTTAAGTTACATCACCACTTACCATCAGGTTAGATAGTAGTTAAGCGCTGGCTTAAAATAATAATAATAAATATTTGATGATGCCGAACTCGAACGATTACGACGTGAGGCTATTCCCTCATCGAATGAACCGGCTATAGCTGGGGATGCGGCTCCTCAGGCCACAGACAAGCAGCCACATTTAGAGGCCGCCATGGATCTTCCCGCTCTGGTTGATTCAGGCGATGATGGAATGGTCACCCAAGAATTAGAGCAGATGAGGAGCAAATTGGAGGAGGCGATTATGGAAACGCGCAGTTTGCCTCTCGAAAATCGACCGCGACTCCCGCGCATTCCCCTAAGCAAGCGGAATCGGGCTGTCGTGAGGGCTCTCAACCCAATGCTGGTGACCTATTTGGAAGCCAGCCGGGACCTTTGCGAGACGGACTCAATTCTTTTTGGCGCCGCACTGGCAGTTTGCCGTATTATTGGCGCCAAACTTCCCACGACTGGACGCGCTACTAGACAAAGTAGCGCCATCCCAGCCTGGAGAAGAAGAATTGAAGACCGTATCGCAAAGGCAAGAGCCCTCATCGGCAGACTGATAAGCTTCAGGTCGGGCAATAATAGGCCGAGAATTGTGCGCACCGTCAGGTTGGCGTTTGCTGGGACAAATATCAGTCTGTCCCAGCCGGACATAACGCAAAAACTGACGGAGCGCATAGACGACCTGAAGCAAAGAATCGCTGCTTGGGGGAAGCGGATTCGGCGATATACCGAGAGGTCGACACGGTTCAACCAGAATCGTCTCTTCCAGAGTGATCAGAAGAGGCTCTATGAATCATTGGAGCGACCAATGGTACGTGGAACGGGCCCAGCACCAAATCAGGCCGACACTATCGCATTCTGCGCGGCCTGTGGTCAGAGCCCGTAAACCACAGCGAGGGCCCTTGGATGGAAGTTGTGGCGAGTCAGTGTGCGAATGTTACGCCCATGAACCCCGTCATCATAACGCCGGATGACGTAGCTGAGGCGGTCCGTAGGGCCCCGAACTGGAAAAGTCCGGGACTCGACGGACTGCATCACTACTGGCTGAAGGGGTTCGTGGTGTGTCACGCTGTGCTCGCCTGACAGTTTCAAGAGGCTCTCGACGAAAAGTCGCTCCCGAGCCTCTTCACTACTGGGATCACTCATTTGGTTCCAAAAGACCGGGAATCCACAGACTCGAGCAAATACCGCCCCATAACGTGTCTACCTACCATATACAAGACACTAACATCCATTTTGAGCGCGAGAATCACTCAACACCTGAATTCAAATCAGGTGATGTCGCGCGCTCAAAATGGATGTCGGGGCGGTGGTCGTGGAACCAAGGAACCACTCCTCATTGACGCGGTCATTGGCAAGGTGGTTAAACGCAACCGTCGGAACCTCTCCGCCGCCTGGATAGACTACAAAAAGGCATTCGACTCGGTGCTTCATACATGGCTTAAGAGGGTCCTTGAGCTGTACAAGGTCGACTGTACTGTTCGAGACTTCCTCGGGCAATGTATGGGGCAGTGGAGTACGATCCTTTGTCATCTAGGCGAGCGAATGACGGCTGCGGAGAGCCACATAAGGATAAGAAGGGGTATCTTCCAGGGCGATTGTTTGAGTCCAATCTGGTTCTGCCTCTCTCTGAACCCTCTCAGTACCTTACTGGAGAGTTCCGGGAGGGGATTTCAGCTTCGGAAAGGAGGTACAAAAGTGACCCACCGTTTCTATATGGATGATCTCAAGTTATTCGCCTTCAGTTGCTCTCATCTTATGGAATTGCTAAACATCACTTGTGATTTTAGTAATTCTATTAGAATGGAGCTGGGGACGGATAAGTGTGCGGTCCTCCATGTCGAAAGGGGAAGGGTTGCTAACTCTGAGGGCATGGACTTGTCTATGCCCATCAGCATAAGGGCCCTTTCCGAGGCTGAAACATACCGATACCTGGGTATGTCACAGAACATCGGTGTAGATGAGGCGGGTATGAAACAGTCAGTTTGCGATGTGTTTTATGCACGCTTGACCAAAGTGCTTAACAGCCTTTTGTCCGGTGTGAATAAGACGCACGCATATAACGGTTGGATCATGCCTGTTCTCATGTATACCTTTGGCATGCTCAGGTGGACTCAGACCGAACTGAACGCTTTGGACAGAAAAGTCCGCACTATAATGATGTCCCACAGGATGCATCATCCGAGATCGTCAGTAATGAGGCTGTACTTGCCGCGGAAGCGTGGTGGGCGCGGCTTTTTAAGCGCGCTTACCATGCATAATCGCGAAGTGTGCAGCCTCCGTAATTACTTTCTGACGAGAGCGGATGATCCATACTATAGGGACGTTATTTCTTGTGATAAAGGACTTACCCCTCTATCCTTAGCCAACGAGCAATGGCAAGACCCGGCAGTACAGAGCATTTCCGACCGGGAGACCGTATGGAAGGAGAAGGAGCTCCACGGGAGGTTCTACAAGGCTCTATATGAGCCTTTCGTGGACACAGTCGCCTCCCTCCACTGGCTACGTTTCGGTGACCTCTTTGGGGAAACCGAGGGTTTTGTCTGTGCGATACAAGATCAGGTTATTAAGACCAACAATTATCGGAGATACATCCTAAAGGATGGCACCGTTGACGTCTGTCGAGCTTGTCGCCATCCCGGTGAATCACTTAGGCATGTCATCTCCGGTTGTTCGGCGCTTTCTAACTCTGAGTATTTGCACAGGCACAACTTAGTAGCCAGGATTCTACACCAGGAGCTCGCTCTGAAATACGGTCTCGTGGATCGGAAACTGCCGTATTATAAGTACTTGCCGGAAGCCGTGCTCGAAAATGACCGCGCCAGGCTCTACTGGGACCGGGCCATCATCACAGATAGGACTATTCTTGCGAATAAGCCTGATATTGTGCTGATGGACCGGGCACAGTCAAGGATATTTTTGGTCGACATTACTATTCCTTATGACGAGAACCTCGTGAAAGCCGAAACAGATAAGCTTACTAAATATCTGGACCTGGCTCACGAGGTGACCGACATGTGGGGTGGATTGCCGGCCGAAATTATTCCTGTGGTCGTTTCTGCGAACGGGTTAATCCCAGTCAGCCTCTCGGGTCATCTGAGGCGACTGGGACTCCGTGACGGACCGCTCCAAGCTCAAATGCAGAAGGCAGTGCTCCTCGATACCGCCCGCATAGTTCGCCGGTTTCTTTCCCTTTCCCCCTAACCCTCGGCCGTTTGGTCTCCCCTGCCGAGGGCTTCCATCTGGTTGGGTTTTTATTTATTTATGTATTTTTTATGTATTTATTTTATTTTGTTGATATTTATGTATGTTTATCATTTTCATTTACAATTATATATTTATACAGCCCAACCAGATGATAAAACTATATAGATACCCCTATTATAATAATTTTGTCATATTTGTAATATTCGCCTTTGGCCGTGGAAGTAAAAGGGGAGATCTCACGCCGGGCAAGGTGTTCAGCCCGGGGCGTGGCTAACGCTTCATGATGTGTTAGTACAGAGCTGTCCTATATATAGCGCAGTATTTAGGAACTTTGATAGCGTGATTGAGGTTTCGGTGTGTTTCGAAAGCGACAACCCGGGTCTAAAAGAGACTCACCACAATATTTAAATCCTTGAATAGGGTATCGACCAGTGGTTTTAATTGGTCCAAATACACGGCAGGCGCCAGCCCGATGAAGGCCACAACTTTGTCATTGTACTCAGGTCGCTGCGACATCATGGTGAAAAAGCTCGTTGAACCCATAGAGTAACCTATGTAAAGGAGCTTGGAATTTCCTGTGACACTTAGAACTTTGTCTATTTGAGCGGGTACGTCATACTTGCCGTGTTCGTGAAAACTGAAATTAAGAAGAAAAAAAAATTATCTTTTAAAATAATTTGTATATTTTTAATCGTCATCATCACTAGCTCATTAAAGTCCACTGCTGGATATATTCCATTCAAATTTAGAAAAAATTGCCCTAATCCTCACGCTTTTTTATAGAATAAGGGTGACACACGAGCACACAGTCTACCTGATGGTAAGTGAATGCCATAGCCCATAGACATCTACATTCTACATATATCCTCAATTACAAATCAAAATGCGGATGCGTTGTAACCCCTGAGGACTAGGATAGAATGTCTCCGCTTCTCTACATTCATCATACAAATTACTGCAGTATTCGAGCACTAAGCTCGAAGTTGTTGACGAGTATGTTTACCTGGGACAAATACCGACGATATAGTCCTTATGGCAGAATCGCTGGAGGAACTAAGCACTATGCTCACTGACCTCAATAGTGTCTCCCAACGGATAGGTCTTAAGATGAACATGGACAAAACAAAGATTATGTTTAATGTCCATGTTACACCTATGCCGGTAGTTGTTGGGAGCACTAAGCTCGAAGTTGTTGACGAGTATGTTTACCTGGGACAAATAGTCCGACTAGTTAAGTCCAACTTCGACCGAGAGGTCAATCGACGGATTCAACTCGGCTGGGCAGCGTTCGGGAAGCTACGACACATCTTCTCGTCAGACATACCTCAAAACCTTAAAACGAAATTGTACAACCAGTGCGTGTTGCCAGTAATGACTTACGGAACTGAGACGTGGTCCTTCACAGCTGGCCGTATGAGGAAGCTCAAGGTCGCTCAGCGAGCTATGGAGAGGGCTATGCTCGGAGTTTCTCTGCGTGATAAACTTAGGAATGAGGATATCCGCAGTAGAACTAGAGTAACCGACATAGCTCAACTGATTAGTAAGCTGAAGTGGCAGTGGGCCGGCCATATAGCTCGAAGAACCGACAACCGATGGGGAAGAAAGGTTCTCGAGTGGCAGGCGGTACCGGTAGGCGAAGTGTAGGACGACCCCCCACGAGATGGAGTGACGACCTGGTAAGACATGCAGGAAGTCGATGGATGCAGGTGGCTCAGGACCGTGCTTTGTGGCATTCCTTGGGGGAGGCCTATGTTCAACAGTGGACTTATGAAAGGCTGTAATGATAATGATGATGATTGAGCTGCTATTTTACGCTGGTATTAGTAAGAGCGTGGTCTTTCCTCGGTTGACCCATTCGTTCTACAACTATAATATAGCCGTATTGTTAGTATTTTTAGTCACATTAAACGGTTACGACGGTTTACAATTACTTTTTTACGGTTTAATTACAGTTTAATTACGTCGTAATTACAGTTTAATTTCGGTTTAATTACAGTTTAATTATGGTTTACAAATCAAAAAATTAGTCTTTCTACGGCAGCTTGCAGTAGACTAAAGCAGTTACTGAGAATTGACTATAACTTATTGCGCAATGTGTTAAGACAGAGACCGTCTAGTAATATACATAGAACTCTTTGGTTAAGACTTTAGCCGAATTGATAACATCTAAAACGTATTTTCTTTAAAACTACCGACGCGGGAATCGCGTTATTACCCCACTGTCAAGGTAGGCGGGACCCAATTGCAAATTATAAATCGAAAGATAATTAATGGGTTCCGCTTGCTAGTAAGCTTAATTTGGGTATTTAACTCTAATACGTGATAGAGCCATGCTGCAGCTATATTACTGGTATTGTTAGTTAGTGTGTGTTAGTGTGTTCCGTATGGTGAGTGTGGAGAACCGTAGACCCATTTTACTGGAAACGAGACATTCCATCTTAGTCCTCACGGGTGATAACGGATTGCATTTTGATTCGCAAATGAGGATAGATGTAGATGTCTATGGGCCACAGCAACCACTTACCATCAGGTGGACTGTGTGCTCGTTTGTCACCCTATCCTATAAAAAAAGGCTTTCAGCTCATAGTATAGTCTGTTAAGCCAAAGTAGAGTTTACTTTGTTAATACTTTATTTCAATTATGTTTTCTATTCTCAATCTTATTTCGGTCGTTTTAGTGCATTACTTTTAAATTGTTTTTTTTTTGCAGTCGAGTTTTTGATTTTTTAAATTATTTATTTTATTTTCTCTGTGTGCTACTGTAGATGAACCCTGCCCTTGTATGCGTTGTGGGCCGCTTGTACGAAGCTTCCGTGCTCTTGTGCTACGTACGTATACGCTCCAAGTTATTTTAGGCATTATTTTTACTGTTTTCTTGATATCCACGGTATAAGATTGGTTGCGCTTATCCCTTGCACTGCCATCACTAAGGGAAAAAGAGAAGAGATAAAAATGTTATGGATGAAATGTAAACAAAAAATGTTCACCTGTATTCCCAAAAATTCGGATCAGACCGCGTAAGATTCTGATGAGTGGTGTAATAGTTGCCTCGCAGGTTTCCAATCCACACGTCGTAACCAGCATCTGCTAGGATATATCCTGAAAATTGATGACATATTTTAACTAATATTGTTATTATAATTTTAACTAATATTAGTATTATAGTTGCATCACGAATGGGTCGGCTCGACGCTCTCACAGAATGCTGCAGCGTTTAGTGTGGTGAGTGTACGAGAACCGAAGAGCCTTTTTATTGGAAACGAGGCATCCCATCGTAGTCTTCAGTGGTGACAACGCATTTGCATTTTGATTCTTAATTGAGCATAAATGTAGATGTCTATAGGCTACTGATCATATATTATTTTATCTCCCGTTCGTTAAAATTATACAAAAGGAATTTGTAAATCTCGATCTCTTTAGTGGTTCTTAAAAATTCTTAAACGAGCTGTCTTTAGAAGTTAAAAGTTATTTATTAGCATAACATTCGGTAAACTGTAGTGTGTTGATCGTTAAAACCTTAAAAATTTATGTTTATCAGTTTGGTTAGTTACCTATTTTAAAGTTTTGCTGCTCTGTTGTTGTTAATATTACATTTCAGTTGCACGCAATATAAATCTACCACTCTGATTCAACTAACATGGGTAAACCTTTCAACAATCTTAATTGAAATAAGTGTCAATCTAATTGTATTTTTCGCTAAGAGGGTACGACGAGACGATTCGTAATGACTCTCGAAAACAGTACGTAGACGCGGCTCGGAAGGGAAATCGGTCTGTAGTTCTTCAAGAGAGCGTTGTCGCCTTTCTTGATGAACAAGACCACCGCACTTCTGCTTCACGCCTCTGAAGCTTCTGAAGGACTTAAAGTATCGGTTTTCCACCCGCTTTCAGAAGCTCCGCTGTAATTCCATCCTCACCTGAGGCCTTTCCGTTTTAGAGGTCCTGCATAGCCATACTAATCTCGCTCAGACTGCCGTCCGGGATATCATCGCAATAGTGTCGGATCAGACTCGCTCTTGGATCGTTACTCACACTGGCGTGTGGCTCCAACGATGACGTGTACAGCTGCCCATAGAACCTCTCAATCTCACTCAAAATCTCAGGTGTCCCGGTAACGATGCTCGGTCTTCAGCTTTGATAATTGGCTCTTTCTAACAGACAAATCTCTGGCAAAGACTTTGGAGCGTTGGTTCCGCTCGGTCGCTTCTTCAATACAAGCGTATTGAATTTGCGTAAGTTCCGCCGCATGCATTTGGCGATCTGTCTGTTCAACTTTTAAGCCAGAGGTCTACTTATTTTTTTTTGTTTTTTTGTTTGTATCTGTCCGCTGAGTTAGTCTATGCCAAAGATCATCAAAATCCGTTCAACAATTTAAGCGTGATTGAGTTACACACATCCAATCATCTTATATTAATACGTATAAGCTGCGTGTTCTCATTTAATGATTATGGTAATTTTATTTAGTCTCAGATGGAAAACCTTAATATATTGTTTATAGAATAAGGGTGACAAACAAGCACTCAGTTCTGCTGTTTAGTGGATGCTTTGGTAAATTGACTCCTTCAACTGTTTTTGACTAAGAAAAAAATGCCGTATTATCAGTGAAAATTGTCTCCGATTCTCTATACTCACCACACGAGACACATCAGCATCATTAAGTTCCTATTTTACGCCGTTATTCTGTTAGAGCATGGTACTTCCCCGGTCGAGTAGACCATAATATAGCTGCTGTGTGGCTGTTAAGAAAAGTCGATGGATGCAAGTGGTTCAGGACCAAGTTTTTAAGTATTCATTAACTTCTTTTAAAATTGTAATTTCGCTCAATTTAGCAGTGTTTTCCTAAAAACAAATACAATTTTAAAAAAAACTGCGTTTGCCAAGCCCCTTGCCAAGCGAGGCTGCTACCACTGTACCGTCTCCTTTTTGAAGACGGTAGAAAATTACTGTTTTAACGATAGAGCTTGTACTCTCTAAATAATTTAATGTTTAATCTATAGCACAGAATAAATAATAGTACAAGAATCTATAGTAACATTATCAGTATAAAAAAATACCGAGGCTTCGGTCCGGGCCCATAATAACGAAGTCTCCGCTGCTGCCCATAAGTCCGTGTATTAGTAGCACCGCCTTCTTGCCCTTTCCACTGGGGCCCGAGCGCCTGGCCGTCCGCCTGCCCGCCGGTATCCTGTGCATTTGCAGCACGTATCCGTCAGGCGTTGTGACGCGGTGCCGCTCTACCGGGTAGCCCGCTGCAGTGATTAAATCAGGCTGTAACAGAATATATCTTTGTGTCATTTTAAAAAGCCCAAGGTCGGTACATGGTAGAGTCACACTGCAGCTATATTATGTTTGTTGCCCGACCGTCGGCTCGACCGGGGAAGGACCACGCTCTCACAGAATACCTGCGTAAAATAGCAGCTTAATGCTGCGTTTCGTATGGTGAGTGTAAAGAACCGGACTCGCTAGTCACCCATATTCTATAAAAAAAATTCATATGAATTTAATAAAAAGCTGTTATTTTGATATTACAAACAGACACTTCAATTTTATTTATTTGTACATAGAACAAATAATTATTTTATTCTTTTTAGTTATTTCAAGTCGGCGTTTACTTTATATTAACATTATTTTGTCATAACTAATGGTTAGTTAATTTAGATCTAAAGTATTTTTTGAAAACGTGCAAAATTTAAAGAGCAATATATCTTGTAGATAAAATCTAAGAATGATCGGAATCACACTTATTATGTCCTTGCTTCTCTCCAATGTATAATCGCTACTCATCGTCCGTGAACTTCCGAGACAGTAATATGACACCGAACCTTAATAAGGCTGCAATTAACTGATCGAATGTTTTTATTGTCAGTGCAAAAGACTTTCAGAGAAATGCTCCTGTTTTAATGTCAGCCCCATTAAAAGTAAAATACAATACATATATGCCATCCTCAAGGCCGCTTTTAAAGACATTAAAAGGTTAAGAGAAAGGTTAAGGAAAGGTAAGAAAAGGTTGTTTATGATAAGTGATGATGTTATGAAAATACAATATGGTTTTTTTTATGGTATAAGGGTAACAAGCGAGCACACAGCCCATGGTAGCCCTGATGGTAAATGGATAATGTGGTCCGTAGACATCTACATCTATCCTCGATTAAGATGTGTTGTCACCCGTGGGGACTAGGATGAAATGCCTCGTATCCAGTAAAAAGGGTTTCCGGTTCTCTACACTCACCATATGAAACACAGCAGTGTTAAGCCGCTATTTTTAGCTTTTATTCTGTGAGAGCGTGGTCCTTCCCCGGTTGAGCCGACCCATTCGTGCTACATCCATTTTTTTTATAGGATAAGGGTGACAAACGAGCACACTGTCCACCTGATGGTAAGTGGTTGCTGCGGCTCATAGACATCTACATCTATCCTCTATTACAAATCAAAATGTAGATGCGTTGTCACCCGTGAGGACTAAGATGGAATGCCTCATTTCCAGTAAAAAGGGCCTTCGGCCACCTGCACTCACCAAGCGAAACGCAGAGGTAAACCTCTACTGCACGCTAGTTTTCTGTGAGGTCGTGGTATCATCCCGGTTCGAGCCGGCCCATCCGTGCGGCAATAAAAGCAGCCGCGTGGCTCTACCACTGTTAAAATGTGGGCCACCACAGTGGGTACCATATGCGCCATCTTAGTTGTCAGAGGTGACAAAACATCTATTTACAGTATTATTTGTATGACAGGTTTCATGGTAATCACTTTTGTTTTATAGGATACGGGTGACAAACGAGCACACAGTACACCTGATGGTAAGTGGCCGCTGTGGCCCATAGACATCTACATCTATCGTCGATTACGAATCAAAATGCAGAATCGTTGTCACCCGGGATATATATAACATAAAATGACTTGTTTCCAGTAAAAAGGGTCTCCGGTTCTCTACACTCACCATACGAAACACAGCAGCGTTAAACTGCTATTTTACGGTGGCATTCTGTGAGAGCGTGGTCCTTCCCAGGTCGAGGCGACCCATTCGTGCTACAACTATACTATTAATATAGCTGCAGCATGGCTCTAACACATAAAAAAGCTTAATAGCACAGAGTAGCTGCAAGATATTTGAAGAATAGTTTGGAAAATCCAAAAGCGCACGCCTCATGAGCGTTTCATTTATTTTGATGAAAAAAAAACAAATTGTATTCCCGACTTTTAAAATATATTATTTACGTGTATTAAATTTAGCGCTCTATTATTTTAACAGCTAGTGACCTACAGGGGAAAAAATTAATAATGTTTACGAAAATAAATCGAATACACTGCCTATATCTCGATGTTTTTCTTTTTTTTTTTTGATGGATCTTGTTGTGTCCAAAATGGCGGTATAATTGAAATAGTGATTTTACATGGTTATGAGGTTGGAAAATAAAATGATTAATTTTTAATTTGTATATTTTTTATTGTGCATTTTTTTATTTTTATCACGATTATCATCTATGGATTTGAGTGCTCAAATTGCAACACGAATTATTTGTTATTATAGTTTTTGTCGCCGACTCGGTACTGTATTGTGATTGTTACAGTGTTTCCGGTTTTTGACTATGCTTTTTTACTTATGCCTACAGCATTTATGCCAGTGCTTGACTAAAAGCCGACCTGGTGGTAAGTGGTAATGAAGTCACACTGTCTTAGCGTAACAAAAGCCTTTTCATAATATATTTCTTTATAGGTGGTAGAACTGCTGCCGATATATTATAGTTGTGGCAAAACGGGTCGGCTCGACCGGGGAAGAACCACACTATCACAGAAAACCAGCGTAATAGCAGCTTAATTCTGCTGTGTTTCCTATGGTGAGTGTAGGCAACCGGAGACCCTTTTTACTGGATACGAGGCATTCCATCGTAGTCCTCAGGGGTGTTGTTAATTGACCATAGATATAGATGTCTATGGGCTATAGCATTCACTTACCACCAGGTGGACTGTGTGCTCGTTTGTCATCCTTATTCTATAAAAAAATCAATATTCGAATAAGAGTGCATGTGATTGCTCGAATACTTCCACCTTTCGTAAGCCTGGACGGATGTGTTTCTGTTCGTACGCCAAGGCCATCAACGGACTGTATGTAATTTTTTTTAATTCCAATGACATTTCAGTCTAGGGCATCATTTTTACATGCTTTTGTTTCTTTGTGGCAGTAATTACTTACACAAGGAAGTAAAAGTGCAAAATACTGTATTGAATTTCCTTCAATTCAAACCATATTACATATACCTATTCATTGTTTTATTCCTTAACACCTTTGGTTGCCTGTAAGAGATCGCTATGTTAATAGCGATAAGGCCGCCAAATTGTATATAATATAATCTGATTTTTGTATATTTGTTCGTGGAGTACAATAAAAGTATATTCATTCATTAATTCATTTTTCATATACATAATATATCATTATCATCAGTATTGTTATTACATCCTTTCCCAAGTCCACTGCTGAACATAGGCCTCCCCAAGAAGTGCCACGTAGCACAGTCCCGAACCAGCATCTCTGCATCTCTTACCAGGTCTTCACTCCATATAGTCTGCGGCCATTCTACACATCATCTACCGATACGAGGTTGCTACTCGAGAACCAATTCTTTCTCATCGGTTATCGCTTCTTCGGGCTATATGGCCGGCCCATTGTCACTTCAGCTTACTTAGCTGTTTGACTATGTCGGTTACTGTGGTTCTACTGCGGATATTCCCTTTCATGGAAGTTATATTGCCATAGTTGATATCATCATCATCATCATCATCATTACAGCCCTTCACAAGTCCACTGCTGAACATAGGCCTCCCCCAAAGAATGCCACAAAGCACGGTCCTGAGCTACCTGCATCCATCGACTTCCTGCAGATCATACCAGGTCGTCACTCCATCTAGTGGGGGGACGCCTTACACTTCGCCTTCCGGTACGAGGCTGCCACTCGAGAACCTTTCTTCCCCATCGGCTGTCGGTTCTTCGAGCTATATGGCCGGCCCACTGCCACTTCAGCTTACTAATCCGTTGGGCTATGTCGGTCACTCTAGTTGATATAGATTTACATTATTACATTATTGCCGTGTACTGGTGACTTAGGAGAATCGACCTCCCCATATTAGCATCCCTCGTGTGTCAGAGGAATAAAAGAGGTGACTGAGGGAAAGAGAAACAGGGTATGGGTAGCAGCATGCATCTTCCTGATAAAAGTTAATAAAAAAAACTGCGATTGCCACCTCGCCTGCCAGACGTGACAAAACCCCTCATCTTTTGTTAAGTTGTTATCTATCAATAAAATAAATTATTAGGTAATTATAGAACTTTACGTAAACAAGCAATAACAATTTTTTAATATACCACGTTTTTAGGGTTCCGTACCTCAAAAGGAAAAAACGGAACCCTTATAGGATCACTTTGTTGTCCGTCTGTCTGTCTGTCAAGACCCTTTTTCTTAGGAACGCGTGGAGGTATCAAGCTGAAATTCAATCATTCATATCAAATACTCAAGTCTACTGTCCCTTACAGTTGTGAAAAAATCAAACTTCTAAGCCAACGCAATCAAAAGATACAGCCGTTTATGCCGCAAATTTTCGACATTCGCAAGGGAATCAAAACCTACAGGGTACTTTCCCTGAACTCAGTATCTTGAAATTTGGTACGAAGCAACGTTTTATAGCACAGATAAAGGAAAAATTGCGAAAAGAATAAATTTTTAGTTACGTCATATAATAAAAATATTTTTCATAATTTTAAACTTATATACCTACGGATTTGTTTGGAACCCTCGGTGCGCGAGTCCGACTCGCACTTGGCCGGTTTTTTTTCCATATAATTACAGTGTCATCCGATTATGAGTTATGTTCAAAATTTCAAGTCTCTAGCTAATCGAACATACATACTCGAAAGCACTTTAATAAAAACGTGTAATATATGTAATGCTGTATTTCGCTTCTCTACACTCACCATACGAAACACAGTAGCATTAAGCTGCTATTTTACGCTGGTATTCTGTTAGGGAGTGGTCCACCCCTGTCGAACCGACTCATTCGTGTAGCAACCATAACATTGCTGCAGCGTCGCTCTACCTCGTATATAATTCAAAATATCGGTACGATTGGGAAAAACTCGTTCCCTGTTGACAACCATGTTGGAGATTAGAGATTGTGGTTAATTTGAATAATCATTCCCGATTATTGATGATTACACCTACGGGATACGATTGGATAATAGTCTGTGTTTCCTGTCTCTGTAACAAGGCAGTCGCTTTACTACTTTTTAACCGCATTTTTAGGGTTCCGAAGCCAAATGGCTAAAACGGAACCCTTATGGATTCGTCATGTATGTCCGTCTGTCTATCCGTCCGTATGTCACAGCCACTTTTTCCGAAACTATAAGAACTATGCTGTTGCAACTTGGTAAGTAGATAGAGTATCCCGTGTAGTGGCGGTCAAGAATATCCACTACCCCATATCCTCCCGTGGGTGTCGTAAAAGGCGACAAAGGGAATCAGACAGGAGATGGGCAGCAGCATCTTCCTGATAATAGCCAAAATTACAATAAAAAAACTGCGGTTGCCAACCCGCTCGCCAAGCGTGGCAACTATGGCAAATACCCCCAATGATTAAAGCAACATACAGACGGCCCCCAGTCCCCGGCGGCCCCGCTATTCCTGGCTACGGTGGCGACCATGGTAACGGCGGGGCAGGGGGTGCTAAGAATCTCCGGTGGAGGTTCGGTTGTCACCTTAGACGACTCGACCTGGCAACGTACAACGCACGTACCCTGAGGACTGACGAGAAGATCGTGGAGCTGGAAGAAGAGATAGACAAGTTGCGCTGGCATATTATAGGATTATCCGAAGTCCGAAGAGAGGGGGAGGACACGGTAATCCTCAAATCCGGCAACTTGCTCTATCACCGGGAGGCCGACCATCTGTCCCAAGAAGGTGTCGGATTTATCGTTCACAAGTCTCTCGTTAACAACGTTGTAAATCTGGAGTGTGTCGACGAGGGTTGCGTACCTTATACTCAGAATCACCAAACGGTATTCGCTGAAGGTCATACAGGTTTACGCACCAACCTCGGCACACCCCGATGAGGAGGTGGAGGAAATGTATGAGGATATCTCTAGAGCCATGCATTCCTCCAAAACCCAATATACGGTGTTAATGGGAGACTTCAATGCAAAACTAGGCACAAGAGAGAACGGTGAGCTGAAAGTAGGAAAATTTGGAATAGGGCAACGGAACCCAAGGGGCCAGCAGCTGGCCGACTTCATGGAGAAAGAGAGACTCTTTATGATGAACTCTTTCTTCCAGAAGCGGCCCCACAGGAAGTGGTCCTGGTCGAGCCCCGACGGTTCGACAAAAAATGAGATTGCCTTCATTATGACGACCAGACGACAACTGTTCAGTGATGTCTCCGTGATCGCGAGGGTGAAAACTGGTAGCGATCACCGAATGGTTAGAGGCACACTGAACCTAAACGTTAAGTTAGAGAGGTCTCTTCTAATGAAGTCAACGCTCCGTCCCTTTCGTGCTCTGTTCCAAAGTCCCGAAACCTTTCAGCTCGAGTTACAAAACCGTTTTCAGTGCCTAGAAGACTGCAATGAAGTGGACGGTATGAATGACAATGCGGTCGGAGCTAAGTTCTGCACGACCCGCCGCAGAAGAACACAAAAACTCTCCGATCACACTCTTAATCTCATGGCTGTTAGACGGGAGATGAAGCTACATTCTTCATCAGACTTGACAGCATACAGGCATCTGAACAGACAGATCTCCAAATGCATGCGGCGGGACTTACGCAACTTCAATACAGCTCGTATTGAAGAAGCGATCGAGCGGAACCAAGGCTCCAAAGTCTTTTCCAGAGATCTGTCTGCCAGAAAGAGCCAACTGTCAAAGCTGAAGACAGAGTGTGGCAGCATCGTTTCCGGGACACCTGAGATTTTGAGTGAGATTGAGAGGTTCTATGGGCAGCTGTACACGTCATCGTTGGAGCCACACGCAAGTGTGAGTAACGATCCAAGAGCGAGTCTCATCCGACACTATTCCGAAGATATCCCGGACGTGAAACTGAGCGAGATTAGAATGGCTCTCCAGCACCTTAAAAACGGTAAGGCCCCAGGCGAGGATGGAATTACAGCGGAGCTTCTGAAAGCGGGTGGAAGACCGGTACTTGAAGTCCTTCAGAAGCTCTTTAATTCCGTCCTCCATGGTGGCATTACACCGGAGGCGTGGAGCAGAAGTGCGGTGGTCTTGTTCTTCAAGAAAGGTGACAACGCTCTCTTGAAGAACTACAGACCGATTTCCCTTCTGAGCCGCGTCTACGTGCTGTTTTCGAGAGTCATTACGAATCGTCTCGCGCGCAGACTTGACGACTTCGAGCCTCCCGAACAAGCCGGTTTCCGAAAGGGCTTTAGCACCATAGACCACATACACACCCATATTTCGGATTTCTATTAATAAAAGGCTTTAGCACCATATACCATGTACTTAACCTTCGGCAAATTGTACAGAAGTCCGAAGAGTACAATTTGCCACTATGTCTGGCGTATGTGGATTATGAGAAAGCCTTTGATTCCGTCGAAATCTGGGCGGTGCTGCAGTCCCTTCAGCGGTGCCGAGTTGACTGTCGGTATATCGAAGTGCTGAAGTGTTTGTACAGTAGAGCTACGATGGCTATCCGAGTACAGAACCAGAGTACGAAACCTATCCAATTGCAGAGAGGTGTAAGACAGGGTGACGTCATATCCCCGAAACTCTTCACCGCTGCATTGGAAGACGTTTTCAAGCTTCTGAACTGGAAAGGATACGGTATCAATATCAATGGCGAGTACATCACTCACCTTCGATTTGCCGACGATATAGTCCTTATGGCAGAATCGCTGGAGGACCTAAGCACTATGCTCAATGACCTCAATAGTCTCTCCCAACGGATAGGTCTTAAGATGAACATGGACAAAACAAAGATTATGTTTAATGTCCATGTCACATCTATGCCGGTAGTTGTTGGGAGCACTAAGCTCGAAGTTGTTGACGAGTATGTTTACCTGGGACAAATAGTCCGACTAGGTAAGTCCAACTTCGACCGAGAGGTCAATCGACGGATTCAACTCGGCTGGGCAGCGTTCGGGAAGCTACGACACATCTTCTCGTCAGACATACCTCAAAACCTTAAAAAGAAATTTTACAACCAGTGCGTGTTGCCAATGATGACTTACGGAACTGAGACGTGATCCTTCACAGCTGGCCGTATGAGGAAGCTCAAGGTCGCTCAGCGAGCTATGGAGAGGGCTATGCTCGGAGTTTCTCTGCGTGATAAACTTAGAAATTAGGATATCCGCAGTAGAACTAGAGTAACCGACAAAGTCCAACGGATTAGTAAGCTGAAGTGGCAGTGGGCTGGCCATAAAGCTCGAAGAACCGACAACCGATGGGGAAGAAAGGTTCTCGAGTGGCAGCCTCGTACCGGTAGGCGATGTGTAGGGCGACCCCCCACGAGATGGAGTGACGACCTGGTAAGGCGTGCAGGAAGGCGATGGATGCAGGTGGCTCAGGACCGTGCTTTGTGGCATTCCTTTGGTGAGGCCTATGTTCAGCAGTGGACTTATGAAAGGCTGTAATGATGATGATGATGAAGTAGATGGATTCTGTGAACCGCATTTAGATTTTCACACAAAAATAGAATAAAAAATAATAAATTTTGGAGGTTCCCCATACTTAAAACTGAAACTCAAAAATGTTTTTCCATCAAACCCATACATGTGGGGTATCTATGGACAGGTCTTAAAAATTATATTGAGGTTTTTTATACCATTTTTTTCTAAACTGAATAGTTTGCGTGAGAGACACTCCCAAAGTGGTAAAATAGGTGTCCTGTAACTTCTAAAATAAGAGAATGATAAAACTAAAAAAAAATATATGATGTACATTACCATGTAAACTTCCACCGAAAATTGGTTTGAACGAGATCTAGTAAGTAGTTTTTTTAAACGTCCTAAATCGTAAATTATGTTACTTGCTGCTACGGAACCCTTCATGGGCGAGTCCGACTCGCACTTGGCCGCTTATTTATAGGATAAGGGTGACAAACGAGCACAGTCCACCTGATGTTAATTGGTAGCTGTGGCCCATAGATATCGACATATATCCTCGATTACGCATCAAAGTGCACTAATATATCTGCAGCGTGGCTCTACTACGTGATATGTATGTAAACTTACCACCACGATACAGGAGAAAATCCTTGTGTGTGGTAACGAATTAAAAAAAATGCATGGCGATTAAAGCTATTAATGATAATGATATGGCACTAATGACACTTCCAACCACACTTACAGTAATCACTACTATTATAAACAAATCTATTATTTAGTTTTTACCCATCTCTATAGAAAAAAAAAAGAGTACGTCCCATTCCAAAAAAAATGGCGCGTGATACCTTCGCGACTGGAGTTTACCTAATGCTTAAGAATTTGTGAGATCATTTTGAATTAATTATAAACCAACTTCAAAAAGGAGGAGGTTCTCAATTCGGGTGTATGTTTGTTGTATGTATGTTACACGATATCTTCGCAGATTGTCAACCAATTTTAATGATTCTTTTTTTATCAAATAGACTATACTTCAATGGTGGTCCCACCATTGAAGTATAGTCATTTGGAGCAAAATTCCACAAGTTGGTTTTTACTTTTAGTTAAAAGTTATAAATTACAATTATGTATTCACAATTTAGTTTAGTTTGTTGTTTGTTATTTTCTGCCGACTTCCAAAAAGGAGACGGTACTCAATTCGACTGTATGTTTTTTTTTATGTGTGTTACCTCATAACTTTGTACTGGGCGAACCGATTTCGATGATTCTTTTTTTATATGAAAGCTGATAGTTCTCGTGTGGTCCCATATGAATTTGATCAAGGTCAGACCAATGGTTATTGAGTTATTCTTAAATAACCTATATTGAAGTCGCTTATATTGAAGTCGGCTGTACAAAATTTTTAATTTTAAATTATTATGATAGTTTTTCGAATTTGGTGATGTTATTGATTTATGTTATGTAACGGAAATCATTCAACTTGTTGAATCCAAACACTTATATATACATAACACTATCAACTTGGTGTCTATGTGTTTGAATGAATGAATAATTTTTTAACTAATGATTTTTAACTATTAAATAAATTCAACCACTATCACCATCTCTACACGCGTTCAGTATGAGATTCGCAAATGTGTTGTGCGAAGGGGCAATATGACGACTTCAATTTTTGTTACCACTTGATTGCGCTCTCCGTCTAATTTGTGTATCGCGACCTATAAATTAACTCTCACTCTCTATTCCCCTACTCTCGTTACCGCTAAACCGACACGACCAGCAGGACCGACGGCGTCACGGGCTTTTCGAGGCACGGGTGTGAAAGACCGCCAGCTTCCTGACTCCTCACTCAACCCAACTCAATAACTGGTTTTGGCTCGATCTGGGGTTCGAACCTGCAACCACATGACCGGCAGTCACGTTTAGGACAACTAGACTAATGTGGCAGGCAACCCCCGGTGCGAATTAGATTTTTCTGTCAAAAAGTTCTCAGTTCTAGTACGTGGTAGAGCCAGGCTGCAGCTGTATTGTGGCTGTAACACGAATGGGTCTGCTAGACCGGGGAAGGACCATGCTCTCACAGAATACCATTGTAAAATAACAGCTTACTGCTGCTGTGTTTCGTGTGGTGAGTGTGGAGATCCGGACAGTCTTTTTTCTGGAAACGAGGCATTCCATCTCAGTCCTCAGAGGTGACAACGCGTCTGCATTCTGATTCTTAATTGAGGATAGATGTAGATGTCTATGGGCCACAGCAACCGCTCACCTTCAGGTGGACTGTGTGCTCGTTTATCACTCTTATTCTATAAAAAGAAAGTCCGGAGTCAGGAACTTATCTTACTTTTAACTGCATGTGCTATGAGTTATTTCATTACGTACTCCTCAGACGTGGTCTGCCATGTTTGAAGTTGATTGCGGATGCCCATGGCCTGCAGATAGTGGACTATTACTTCTTTTGCTATTCTATTATAAAAAGACACTCGCCTGTTCCAAGTTGTTGATGAGCCGCGGTAGCTCAGGGGATTAGCGCTCGCTGTAAATTTCAAAGTACGCGAGCAACCCGGATTCGATCCCCGCCGCCACCAATGAAATTGTTAATTGCAATTTAAATTTTTGTGCTGATTTTGTGAGTGCTAAACGGCGAAGGGAAACATCGTGAGGAAACCTGCATGTCTGAGAAATAAGACAAAAAAAATTCGAAGACATGTAAAGTTCGCTAACACGCTTTGGGACAGCGCGGCGGACATTTCCTTGCCTTAAAACCCTCTCAGTAATGAGAGGAGGCCTGTGCCCAGCAGAGGGACGTATATATGCTGTAACTTTAACTTTAATTTCTTTAAGTTAAGACTAATAATTGAGGGCAGTGTCCTAGCCACTGGGCCCATTGCACTTCATTCAAAAAAAAACATGAATTTACTTTTCCATACATACTGCAAATGTTTGTTCCTGTTAAATATTTCTTATATTCTTCGATTTAGAACCTTCTCTGCAAATTTGGGCGCTTATTGCAAATAACCCTGTAGAATACTGAGAGGTTACTCTGCGTCTGCGCTTGAGACTGATACGATTGGTTCCAACCAAATCAAAATTACTGTGTGAAGAATATTTGACTTTTTTGTTCTTTTGTCAACACCTTTTCCTCTCCAAGCTTGAGTAGCAGAGGATGACGACTCGTTGAATAAAATAGAAAATTTTTAATTAATTATGCATTATAAATAATGCTAATTGAAAGTCATTTTCTTACGTCTATTACTGGTTCGGAAAAAAGAGGCATTGCCGAAAAAATTTTTTCATGGTAAGAACCAACACTAGCGGGTCTTTTTTTCAATGTAAATTTATACAATAAAATTCAGGTTGTACAAACTACTTACATCACTTTTTTAAAAAACGCCTTGGAAGTGACCACCTTATTCCCATCAACCGTGTATTCATTTATTTTATAACAAGCTGTACCCCGTGACTTCGCCCGCGTAGATTTTATTGCGATTGGATTTCGTGGTTTTGATTTTTTTTGCGCGGAACCCTATTTCTTAGCATAAATTACTCCTTATAACATCAGCTATCTGCCAGTGAAAGTCCCATCCAAATCGGTTCACAGGTTTTTGCGTGATGCACGTGTAAGAGTTTTATTGTAGAATAGATAGATAGATAACCTTATATCTGTAAGCTATTTAAGGAGGCAACAAGGTGATTGTACTGAATATTTATTGCCGAAAATCTAGATGAAGGAACTAAGTGCACGTTCAGTTCATACGGGCAATGATAAACGCCCACCACGCCCGCCGTCCGTCTCGCTGAACGCTCTCCACTCGGACCTCATCAGCCACGCGACCACCAATACGGTCATTATCAAATAAACAACGGGTCTCATTATTCCGAGCACGTCTGTTCGGATGACGTATGCGACAACGCACTATTGAAGCAAAACGTGCTATCTACTGGAACTGACACCGCGTACAAAATCTGCGCGGCAGTGCGGTCGGAGGCACAGAGTTACCTTTTTATGGCACTGACTAAGTAAGTTTGAGCTCATGGGCTCTTAGGCCGGCCACATACATACGGAATTCCGTTTCGGGATTCCGTTTCGATATTCCGATTCGGAATCTCGAACGCAGCAAGTCCATATAAAATCTATGACCCGCCACACGCGTACGGTATTTTTCCGTACGGAATTTTGCGGGCAAAACGGGATTACGTATGTGTGTGGCCGACCCGTTCGGAATTCCGAAACGGAATCCCGAAACGGAAATCCGTATGTATGTGGCGGGCCTTAATGTGTGCTGCAAACGACCAAGTCTCGGCGTCTCTTTTAGTACGTAGTTCATATTTTTTTAATGCACTGCGTACGCAATGCCTCGATTCAAATTAATGTCACGAACTCAGTTAATGAATTTTTGTATTCATGTCTGCTCGGTTTCCGCGATCCTTTGTACTTGATATAAACAAATCGGGAATGTATCAAATGAATTTTTTATTGTTTGAATAATATTATGACGTCCTCCCGTTCGACTCAGTCGAAATTTTAACGCCTTACTTCCCTGTGCCGATGTGAAGTTGGAGCGTTTTGCGGCGCGTGTGGCGTAGTGAATTAGGGCCATACTGTACAGCACACTGCCTTAGTTCTGTTTTTAGAAAGTTACCCCCACACTAGGATTTTTTCCTGCATCGTGGAGGCAGTTTACAAACACAAATTGCACAAGGACAAATATCCAGACCCGGAACAATTATATGTAAGCCATACAAATACTTGTTCCGTGCGGGATTCGAATCCGCGGCCCCCAGCGCAGCTACTCATTGCTAAGCCACTGCGCCACACAGCTGTCAAACACAATTTGAATTTCGATTCTTAATCGAATATATATGTAAGATGTGTGGGCCATAGCATCAGCAAATGGTGGACTGTGTTCTCGTTTGTTACAATTGTACAAAAAAGAAGAATATTTAGTCATACATATATGGTATTATACGCGGTAGAGCCATGTTGCAGCTATATCAGTAGTGTAGTTGTAGCACGAATGGGTCGGCTCGACCGGGGCAGGACCACGCTCTCACAGAATGCCAGTGTAAAATAGCAGCTGAACACCGCTGTGTTTCGTATGGTGAGTGTAGAGAACCGGAGACCCTTTTCACTAGAAACGAGGCATTCCATCTTAGTCCTCACGGGTGACAACGCATCTGCATTTTGATGCGTAATCGATAATAGATGTAGATATCTATAGGCCACAACTAGCAATTACCATCAGGTGGACTGTGCTCGTTTGTCACTCTTAACCTATAAAAAAACGCGGTTTTAAAAGCAGTAAAGCGACTGCCTTGTGACAGAGACAGGAAACACAGACTAAAAAAAATCATAATCGGTTCAAAAGTGGCGAAAATATCGCGTAAATATGCACAAAAAATTAGTCGGTTAAAAATATCAGGGTTCACTTTACGAAGACCGAAATCACGTTTGATATTTAGTGAACAGTAAGGAGAAATATTGTGTTTTAGTTTATGTGGGTAGGGCGGAACCTCGCAGGCGGTTCCGTCCTATCCTATCAAGTGTGGGATAAAGTGACGACCTGATTAGACGTTTAAGAAGTAGAAGGATGTTTGGCCTCAAGACCGTGTTATGTAGAATTTCTTGGGGGAGGGTAATGCAGTAATGGTAAAGGGCTGTAATAATGATGATGATAATGGCGATGGATGAGAACTGTTATAAATTTAATCATGTTTTATCTGCACGAAATATACCTTTCACTTTTTTATAGGAGAGTGGGCAAACGAGCATGCGGCTCACCTGATAGTAAGTGACTACTGGCGCCCATGAACAACTGCAACACCAGGGGAATTGCAGATGCGTTGCCGGCTTTTTAAAAGGGAGTAGACTTTTTTCTTTAAAGTCCCTAAGTGGTATCAGTCCGAAAAAATCGCTGGTGGTAAACGATTCTACAAGGAAGTTGTGCGAGAAAGATAACTTCTAAATCGCACAGTGGTGGACCGCCAATCATCCAGATGGTATGGATGGTATCGCGAGTTATTATTATCACTTAATGAAAAGTTACAATATTCAAATGATAAATGGGTTAAGAGCATACAGATTGCAAAAAAAATACTTCTTAACTTAACTTCTTACTAGTTTATGCATACAACTTAATACTTCTTATATTATCTTTTTGTGTATTGATGAACAAGTTACCAATATTTTACAATACTTATAAGTTAATAAAGTGGGTAGTAAGCAAAATATTTCTTCGCTAATTAACGGTCGGCATATGGACAGGGTCAGATTTAGAATTTATTTGTTATGTGTTGTTTTAGTTTACTTTTAAAGATGTTAAACCTCTTTATTATTTTAATTTTTTCCATAGTTCGAAAATGTAATCATAATTAATACGATCAAATAAAGTTTTCAGGGTTGCAACCCTGACTTTGAGAGGCGCATGTGAGGTCTTGAACTTGTGTCATAACATCATGACGTAATTACGTAAAAGAGTAACCGGAACTTTAATTTAGGAACTGCCAGTGTTTTGCTGCCATGAAACATTTCCAATGGAATAAATGTTTGTAACCGTGTAGTGGCGGTGAAAGAATGTGATATTTCCAATCTATGAGGTAGGTTAGGTTAGGACCTATGTTTAGCTAGAGACCTATGTTTAAAAGTGGATTTTTGAGGGGCTGCAATGAATGAATGATGAAATTAATAGGTCTATAAATAAGTACCTGTGCATAAGAACGTCAAAAAACTATTTAATTGTTAGATAATTAATATAATCAGGCGTTACTTTGCGGACATTCATTATATTATAGTTTGTAATAATTAGTTCGTGTACTGCTGACTGCTAAGTGTAACACTTAACCGTCACCCACCGCAGACTCTCCTACACCTGAAGATGCCTCGTGTAGAAGTGAAACACGTGTCGTATTGTCATCAGTGGTGTGTCTTTCCTAGTGTAGTGATGCTGGGATTAGTGGTGATCTGAAGGAGGGCGGGAGGTGCTCTTCAAACTAGGTAAGACACATCATTTTGTTTTATCAAGCGGATGTACGCAAATTAATTTTTACCAACTTTATTCAAATTCAAATTTATTTATTTGCCATAAATAGGGTAAATGATAGGTTTTTACATTAAAAATAAGTTGCTTAAAGACCTATTTAGCCATGAGATACGGCATGCAAACTTTTTTAAATTGTACAAATAATATAGGTGGTAGTAGATTCTAAAATGTCAACTTATTAAATGTAAGTTATATAATTCAAAATGTCATAATTTGCAATGTCAATGTCATAATTAAAATTTTAAATACAATCAATCATAAAGGTCAGATAAAATAGTGATAGGCAGTGATACACAGCAATTTTGTCCATCATATGTCAATATGCATATTGTTATAATTTTGAAATTCCTTAACACTATAATAACATTTTTTTTATTCGCCATTCACGTAACTTTTTGGTCATGAGAATTATAGAGGCGTCCTTGAACTGCTTTGGAATTTTAGTAAATATTTTTACGCACATGCAGTAACAACCTTTCTGAAAGACAGAAGTTATTGGTTTATGGTCTAAGACAAGCCGTTTACTATCTCTAGTGCTTCGTGGATACATATCACAAGCTGACTTAAATAACTCTGCATGTTGTTTGACAAATTTATATATTTCTAATATGTACACTGGCATGTACATATTAGAAATATATAAATTTTGACTGACTGTTAATATTTTTTATTTTATTTAATATTCAGTTACTTATCGTAACGCTCATTGGAACGAATCTAATTGTAATGACTTATGTGAAATAAATTGACGGTTTCCGTATTACCGTAATGAGGCATACTTAAACGGAGTTTATAAATCCTTATTTGTATTCATCTCGTATCCTCAAATTTACCTTATCTTCCGAGTTATGTTGTGGAGTGGGAAGGAAATTATTGTAACAAAACAAGACCTGCATGATCGCGAAAAAACAGCACTCGTGACTATAGAAGCAAGGATTAATAATGGTTTTTTTTTTGTAGATTAAAGGTCACAAAGGAATACACAGTGTTCAGTCCACTTAATGGTACGTGGTTACTGCTGCCCAGAGACATCTACATCTATCCTCTTTGAAAAATCAAAATGTGTTTCCAGTAAAAAGGTGCTCCGGTTCTCTACGCTCACCATAAGAAAAACAGCAGCATTAAGCTGCTATTGTACGCTGGTATTCTGTGAGAGCGTGGTCCTTACCCGATCGAGACGACCAAGTTGGGCGGACCGAGGCGACCATAATATAGCCGTATCATGGCTCTACCACGTTTAAATAAATCTTCCTTTCGTCTTTATATATTAGTTTTAAAAACTGCAATTAAAAAAACAGGGGTTGCTTGAGAAAATTTTAAGTTTTATGTATTTTTCAATGCTAAATCAAATTAAATAAAAATAAAGAATGTTGTCAAAAAATAAAAATTTTGTTTGTAAAATAGATGTTGGCCGATTCTCAGACCTAGCCGATATGCACACAAAATTTCATATAAATCGGTTCTGCCGTTTCGGAGGAGTTTGGTAACAAACGCCGCGACACGAGAATTTTATATATTAAATGAGATTTCCACGTATGTACTGACTCATCACGATATCTCTGGAACCATAAGGTCTAGAGACTTGAAATTTAGAAGGAATGTTCCTTTCGCCGAGTAGAGGTCAGCAAAGAACGGATTTTACGAAATTCCACACGCAAAGGGCTTTGCGGACTCGTTAATTAAAAAAAAAAACAAATTTTCTAACTATGGGTCTTATAGGTATAATTTTTTTTGTGTTTTTGTGTGGGATCCCTGGATGGTTTAGATTCACAATCGAAGCCGGTAGGTGGCGCTTTTGTCAAGATCCATAAGTCACCCGTGCGAAGTCGGGGCGCATCGCTAGTTTACATATAAGACTGCATGATTCAGTGCCACATATCTATAGGCATTAAATTCCGAAACATTTAAAACAGAACTTCACTCATAAACCTAAATAAAAATGTTCGTTGTTACACTTTCTGACATATTATATTTATTTAACGATACTGAAGGAGATAGCTAAAGTAAAGAAATTTTCTTTTACTTATACTGTGATAGACTGACCTTGTAATGGCGGTGTAAGGATATATTATAATAATGTCCTAAAGACCGAATTTCGGCCACGGCGGCCAGTCTCAACGGAGACGAGCCATCTGCGCAGGACAGGATTATAGTGCCCAAGTGTATGCGCAAGCACAGGTGCACTCTCTATTCCCTCACTCTCATAGCCCGATGGGACGGTAAACCGACACGACCGGAGAGAGATCAGGCGCAGGACCAACGGCTTTACGTGCTTTCCGAGGCACGGGGGTGAAACACCGCCAACTTCCTGACTCCGGGCAGCTATTGAGAATTTCTTGATGGAAAAGCTCAATAACTGATTTTTTGGCCCGACCCGGGATTCGAACCCGGGAACTCACGATCAGCAGTCGCACTAGTACAACCACTAAACCAACGAGGCAGTTCCAGATATATTATAGGATAATTATACCCCCATATCGTCCCATGGATGTGGTAAGAGGCGACAGAGGGAAACAAAACAGGAGCTGGGCAACAGCGCCTTTCAAATAACAATCAAATATAAAATTGCCGTTGCCAACCCACCCTGCCTAGCGTGGCGGCTATGGCTTATGAGGCGATCTATTGAGGAGGCCTTTGTTCAGCAGTGGACTTTTAGTAGGCTGTATCAGTAGCGGTTACTGATTTGTAGAATAGGGTGACGTTTAAAATGAAACCTAATCTGTAGGAGGAAAAAACACAGCAGTATTAAGCTTGCTATTTTACGCTGGTATTCTGTGAGAGCGTGGTCCTACCCCGGTCGGGCCGACCCATTCGTGCTACAACTAATACAGCTGCAGCGTGGCTCTACCACGTATAAAAACGATATTGTTTTCCGATTCCCGTCACTCATACGGAGCACGGTAGCATTATGCTGTTCTTACACGCTGATATTCTTTACAAAGTGGTTGTTCACCGTTCGAGCCGACGCGTTTCTGCTGAAGTCAATATGCAGCTACAGTTTTGCTCTGCCGCATATAACTACTCTGTACGCATATTATGTTGCACTATACTAACTAGCATGGCGCTGCTGTGTTTCATATGGTGAGTGTAGAGATGCGGGGCCCTTTCTACTGGAAACGAGGCATTCCATATTAGTCCATAGTAGTTAGTAAAAAAAGTAGTGGGGGTTTTGGCGGGAACTTGACCGGCGACGGATTGCTGCTCCTGTATTATTGTTTAAATAATTGTTTGAAGTGGATTTTGATATGTAAAAGTGGTGCGATTTTGTGTATTAAATGTCTGCGCATGTGAAATATTAGTGGAAACGGTGAAACAAGTGCCCTAATGGTGACGTGATTCTCAAAATATGGTGTCTGTCTGCTTAGGCGTCTTGAGATACCATCGCTAACTGTCAGCTGTCTGCTGGCTCAAGTTGCCGTCAAAATCTCCCAAGGGCTACACAATGTGACGCATCAACATATTGTGAAGCAGTGTACTATGAAGAATAATTATACATTGTAACTTCAGGCTCAAAAGGGCTAGAACCCAGAGCCGTAAAGCCAGTTATAAAAAAAGTAGTAGATGCACATATTAACTCAAATGGACTCTTAGAAGGGATATGACCTAGTTCTTATTACTTATTAGTATTGCCGTTAATTGGCAGCGCAAGAAAACCCAGTAACTCGTGTCATCCCGTGGGTGTCGTAAGAAGCGGCAGAGGAAAATGAAACAGGAGTTTGGAAGCAGTCATCATCCTGATAACAACTCATAATAAAAAAAAAAACTCCGGCTGCTAGCCAGCCTGGAATTGATACATAACAAACAATATTACAAAACAAAGTCACTTATCCGTGTTTGTCTGTGTAAAACTTATACCGCTCGGTAGCGTTTGTCTACGGAGCTAAAGGCCATGAGTTCCCGCATGAATCCCGCCTTCAAATAATTGTTCCGGGTCTGGATGTTTTTTTAAAAATAGAATAAGGGCGACAAACGAGCACACAGTCCACCTGATGGTAAGTGGTTGTTGCGGCCCACAGACATCTACATCTATCCTCTATTACAAATCAAAATGCAGATGCGTTGTCACCCGTGAGAACTAAGATAAAATGCCTCGTTTTCAGTAAAAAGGGTCCCCGGTTCTCTACACTAACCATACGAAACACAGCAGCGTTAAGCTGCTATTTTACGCTGGTATTCTGTGAGAGCGTGGTCCTTCCCCGGTAGAGCCGATCCATTCGTGCTACAACTATACTACTAATATAGCTACAGCATGGCTCCACCACGTAACGCTCTATATGCCAGTATTTATGTGGAACTCCACGATACACTAGAAACACCTAGTGGTTTACGTAAGTTAGGGGGTAAATTTCTAAATAAAACTGATTTATGAATTTGGACGCGGTGAAAACTGCCATTATTTATAGGATATTAGGAGAGGTGGTATTAGTATGCGGTAGACGATTTATTATTTAAGACAAGAAAAACCACAGTGGTGAATTGCATCCGTGCATAAACTCATTAATTTTTATAAAAATTATGTTTACTTTTCTTGTAACATTTATAATAAACCAATTTTATTTTAATCGTTAAATATTCATTGAAATAATTAATTTAATTAATTATTTATGTATGATAAAAATGTTAACTTTTGTCTGCGTCCATATTTATTTATCGGTAAATATTACTTTCATATAATACACAAACTCACCACGGTATCGTAAGCTTCCTTCCTCAACATCTGAGCGTCGCCAACAAATATGAAAATGCTACACAACAACAAAATATAACGTAACTTTATTGCACTCATGTTCGATATCACAGCCCTTTTTTTATTTAAAAAAAAAACTGACTTTTTTACGAGGAAAATATTTTTCGCGTTCCTACAGCGCTCGCGTACGCGCCGCTGTCGATATGCCGCCCGTTGTCCTGCGGGGCAGTTTTATCGCGATCTCTTTGCTGTGACGCGTCTCGATTGTCGTAGATTATTATCTACATGTTTGTTTTCATGAAAATGCAGCCGATTATTTGATGTGAATACGGAAATTAAATGAAAATTATTAGGGTCTTTACTTATGCAACGAGTAGTTATTTTGTTGAACTAGTCACTTTAAACTGTAATAGCTATGGTATGACTAGGAATTCTAAATTCAAAGTTTCACAATCAACAAGTTTAAAAATTTTGTTAGAGAATATATCATCATAATATCAAGGAAGACATGAATCAAAATAACCCCTTGGAATTATCCAGGTCCCCTTGGAGGTGACCATTGGCGATCAACTTATTTCTATTAAAATTCGATATATATATTTTAAAAGAAATATAATCCTAGTGGGTTTCATGCCAGTACTGAGGTATTTTCTGAACCAATGGTAAATAAAACAATGCTTTCAATAAGTATTATGTAATAATGGTATTGAATAAAAATTATTCTAAAACTATTCTATAAATTAATTTTACATTTAAGGGCCATGTTATTCCTTTTTCAAAATTAGTTATTAATTTTTTTTCTTGCTTTTTTTTTGTTTTTCTGCAATATCGCTATTTAACCATGGACTCTAGGAAAATGCGTATTATTTTGAAAATAAGTGATATCGATGACGTAATCGGGCATAGCACTTTTGCCCCGATCTGTAACTTAGCACTTTTTTAGGGTTCCGTAGCCAAATGTCAAAAAACGTAACCCTTATGGATTCCTCATGTCTGTCTGTCTGTCTGTCCGTCCGTATGTCACAGCCACTTTTTTCTGAAACTATAAGAACTATACTGTTGAAACTTGGTAAGTAGATGTCTTCTGTGAACCGAATTAAGATTTTCACACAAAAATAGAAAAAAAAAAACATTAAATTTTGGGGGTTCCCCATACTTAGAACTCAACTCAAAAACTTTTCTTTTCATCAAACTCACACAGGTGGGGTTTTTATGGATAGGTCTTCAAAAATGATATTGAGGTTTTTTATATCATTTTTTATTCTAAATTGAATAGTTTGCGCGAGAGACACTTCCAAAGTGGTAAAATGTGTCCCCCCCCCCCCCCTGTAACTTCTAAAATAAGAGAATGATAAAACTAAAAAAATATATGATGTACATTACCATGTAAACTTCCACCGAAAATTGGTTTGAACGAGATCTAGTAAGTAGTTTTTTTTATACGTCATAAATCGTAAATTATGTTACTTGCTGCTACGGAACCCTTCATGGCCGAGTCCGACTCGCACTTGGCCGTTTATTTATAGAACAAGTGTGTCAAACGTACTTACATACCACCTGATGGTATGTGGACGCTGATGTAACTGTAGATATGCGCAATCTACCCTCGATTACGAATCAAATGCAGACGCGTTGTCACCCCTGATAACTAATATGGAATTTCTCGTTTTCATTAAAAAGTTTCTTAAGTTCTCTACACTCACCACACGGAATACAGCAGCATTAAGCTGCTATTTTACGCTGGTATTCTGTGAGAGCGCGGTCCACTCCTAGTCGAGCCGACCCATTCGTGCTACAAAGATAATATAGCTGCAGCGTGGTACTACCACGTAAGGTATTATACGGAAATTGTTTTATAAATGTACTAGCTGTTCCCCGCGACTTCGCCCACGTGAATTTGTTTTGCGCGGAACCCTAAAATAAAATTAGTCTAAGTTACTCCTTATAACATCAGCTATCTGCCAGTGAAAGTCCCATCCAAATAGCTTCACAGTTTTTTGAATGATGCGTGTTCACGTCAAAATAGCTCGCAAATGACAGATTTTTTAACATTTCTCATTTAACATTTATCTTTATATTTTGGCCAATTTACACAATATTTTTATGATTTATAGTTTATAAGTTATTGCTGATGTATGAGGTGTATTATTGTGAAGTTTCATTAAAATCCACTCAGTAGTTTTTGCGTGAAATCAGTAATAAACATCGATATATCGTCACAAACTTTTACATATATATATCATATTAGGCCCGCCACATACATACGGAATTCCGTTTCGGGATTCCTCCGGTTCTCTACACTCACCATACGAAACACAGCAGTGTTAAGCTGCTATTTTACGCTGGTATTCTGTTAGAGCGTGGTCCTTCCCTGGTCGAGCCGACCCATTCGTGCTACAACTCCTTAAATTCGAATTGATATTTTTTAGGCCGGCCACATACATACGGGATTCCGTTTCGGGATTCCGTTTCGATATTCTGATTCGGAATCCCGATCGCAGCAAGTCCATATAAAATCTATGACCCGCCACACACGTACGGTATCTTTCTGTACGGAATTTCTCCGATTCGAGATTCCGTATGACTGCCTGTGCGTTCGGAATCCCGAACGGAAAAAAGCCGCTCCGAACGCAAGTCTTTCATAGATTTCGTACGAGTCGCAACATACATACGTAAATTTCGTACGGAATGCGCTCAGTGTTCGTCGCACGGCCGAAGGGAGTAGGTGTGTTTATGTATGTTTTTACATTTAATCTTATAGGTGTGTATAGCTTTTCGTACCCATTCATCTTATTTTATTTAATAATTCGTCGAAAGAATTTACAGACATCCATATTTATAACATATCTCTGGATAGATAGATTTTTTTACATAATATTGACTATATTGCAAGCTTAGGGTGATAAGGGGATGCACCCAGTAAGAATAATACAGCAACAATGGAATCGCAATTAGAAACTTGTCGTCATTTTTCGCTGGCAGAACGTCTAGACTCAATGGCTAACGTCTCTAGACTGACCCTAGTTATTCCGAACGGAAAAAAACGTATGTGTGTGATATATTCACGGAATCCCGATTCGGGATTCCGAAACGGAATCACAGAACGGAATCCCGTATGTATGTGGCCGGCCTTAGTGGGATCAATTCGGATCTAAGGCCTGCCACATACTTACGGAATTCCGTTTCGGGATTTCGTTTCGATATTCCGATTCGAGATTCCGAACGCAGCAAGTTCATATAAAATCACCCGTCACACACGTAAGGTAGTTTTCCGTTCGAAATTTTACAGGCAAAACGGGATTCCGTATGTGTGTGGCCGACCCATTAGGAATTCCGAAACGGAATCCCGAAACGGAATTCCGTATGTATGTGGCGGGCCTAAGACTTAACTTCTAAATTCGGAGCTTTCTTTTTGATACGCTACTGTGTAGAAGTTATTTTATTATTATTAGTGTTTGAGGACAGTTTTAACTTCTTTAAAGTTTAATTTTTACCTCTTTAAATGGACAAAGTTTAATATATCATCTAAAATGTTGTATGCATTGTGACATTAAAATTTTCAACTCCTCTTTTTCCATCCTTAACGATGGAATTTACCTACTCTTCAAATTTATATGGGACCTACCCTGAAGTTATTATCTATTTAATAAAAACAAAATAGGTTCGGTTTACAAACAAAAAAGTTACCCTCCTTTCGACGTTCAAAAAGGAAATTTAAAAATTGAATATTATACATATGTCATAACATAATACATTCTGATTTTACCATTCTCGAGTTCGAGTCCCGGGCCGGGTCAAAATTAGTTATTGGGTTATTCCGCCAAAAAATTCTCATTAGCAGCCCAGAATCAAGAAGTTGGTAGTGTTTCACCCCGTGCCTCGGAAAGCGTGAACGAAACGTGAAACTGTAGCTCCTATGTCTGATCTCTCTCCGGTCTTGTCGGGTTATTGAATGAGCGAATAGAGAGTGCATCTGTGCTTGCGTGTATACTCGGGCACTATAAGTATAGTCCTGCGCAAATTGCCCAGTCCCGATTGAGACGGGCCGCCGTGACCCAAATTAACGGAAGAAAGTATTTGAACCGTACAGTCTATACAGGTTTATTTTGCAATAACCGTCCTAATTTGGATAGAAGGTCAGAATAATTAATATAGGCTAATGGTGAAAAAAAAAATTGAAAAAAGAATCTCAAACATTCGGTCCTTTTTATTTTTTAAATTCAAAACGCGCGGTAATGCATTATTTTAACTGATTTTACTGCGCACGCACGCATTCGTAAAATCGAACGGTAGGCAAAAACGTTGTTGCTCATAAACCACATTCAATTTGGGATAATCTATACAAATAAATAAAATTGAAGTGTCTGTTTTTAATCTATACAAATAAATAAAATTGAAGTGTCTGTTTTTAATGTTAAAATAACAGCTTTTTACTAAAGGCATATAAATGTATATGCGGTACTTATAACAAAAGCACAATTTTTAAAAATTTTATCTGTCTGTCTGTCGTGTAGTGTGTAGTTACGATATGGCGGCGATCGAAAGACTTTTTAAAAATAATAAAATTAATTTAATTTCAGAAAAGTTACAGAAATAATAAATTCAATTAAAATGTAAAGTTACAAAGAAGTTAAGTTAAGCGTGCATGGTTTCAGACTGTGAGACAGTTCCATTGTCTCCACGGTAGATATGAGCGCCGAAGGCCAATTCCACGGCGGCGGCGTCGCGGCGGCGCGGAAAAGCTGGCCATAGGTCGTAGATATTGTTTTATCAGGAAGATATTTCTTCAAAAAAACTTAAAGGAAACCATATTGTTGGTACCAAAACAGCTTTATATTTTTTAATATAGCCCTGGGGAGCCCCAGCCCAGGATGGGAACAGTATTTCATGTGAGGCCGAACCTGTGCCTTGTAAAGTTGCAAGCAGTGTGCCGGCATGAAATATTGTCCCGCTCTGCTGAGCACGCAAAGCGTTTTAGAGGCCAATTTGGCCTTCTCTTCCAAGTGATCACGAAACTTGCACGTCACTCGATATGTCGACGCCGAGGATTCCGATACTGGCTGAGGCAACAAGGGGGTTGCCTTGAAACTGAGGAGATGCTCCGATCTGCAATAAATCTGGTGATTAAATTGCACAATTTCTCGGGAAGCCCACAGAAAGGGAGCTTCGAAAGAAGCGTTTTGTGCCAAACCTGATAGAAGGCCTTCGCAATGTCCAAACTGATGGCCAATGCCTCCCCTTGGACTCATATGCCTCCACCCATCTATGAGTCAGATAGACCAGAAGATCACCAGCTGACCGACCCAGACGAAAACCTTATTGGCGGTCACTAATTAGCTGGTGGTCCTCAAGATACCGCATTAGCTGGCAGTTTATAATGGATTCCATTAATTTTGGAGAATAAGGTGATGGCGATAAGCATAGCTAGATGGGTCTGAGCAGTCGGCTTTTTTTAGCCAGCCTGCAGAATGCAATCGCGATGTTAGTGTGAGTGGCACCACTCTCTGGACTAGACGATGATCTGAGGAGCCAAGAGGGGAGTGGACGGAGACCTTATATCTATCTGAATGAGTGGTCAGCAGACGGTCCAACAGGGAAGGTGCATGATCTTTCACATCTGGAATCCGCGTAGGCGAAGTTACCAGTTGTGTCAGACCATATGCCAAGGTAAAATCATGAACAGATTCCCGCATGATCGGTTAAACATGAACCGAGCCATTTGGCGTGGTGGTCGTTACAATCGCCGAGGACTTTGCGGATGGGTCTGCTGTAGCAAGGAATCTGTAGCCATTTGGACGTGGTCGATGAGTCGGTCTGTTTCGGCACTATCGCTATGGGACCTATAGAGACACCCATAGACACGCGGATGGTCGTCCCCCCTCCCCCTCCCCCCTCCCCTCCCCCAGAATACGTAGGGCAGCCTGAGCACCCAGGAGTGGTAAGTCTTTCCTCAGGAGTGGAATAGCTTGATCGTGGATGTTCAGCAAGGGATTCTCAATGAAGAGTACTGGCACCCCTGGTAATGACCAGGGGTGCCAGTACCCGGTTACCATGTTGATGGGGGTGGGAGGGGGGGGGGGGGTCGGTTCGCCTGCACTCACCAGACGAAACGCAGAAGCCAATCTTCCACTTCACGCCGGTATTCTGTGAGGTCGTGGTACCACCCCCTCTTGAGCCGGCCCATACGTGCAACACCACAAAACAATACACGTTCACTCGGTAAAATATTCGACTCGACTGAGTGAGCGACGAGCATGGTGAGGCGACAAGGTGAACTAATCCGGTCGGGCCGCACGTGTGAGCGGGAAAGGAAGTTGCAACTCGTCGCGACGGCGCACCGCGTGCTTCACGCGGCGGCGACGCGTTGACATGTACTCACGGCGACGGCGGCGCGCCGGCGCGGCGCTCATATCTACTCCACGGCGATCCTTTCCACAGCGCAAGCATTCCTCATTTGCCCATTGTTCTGTGTAACTGCTATGTCAGCCTGATTCCAGGGTTACGACACTTTAACTCTTCCCTCCTTAAGTTGGAAGCTGGTTCTGCAGCTTCCAGGAGCATCCTCGCGACTTGCTTTACTCGAACGCTTATTCCAATTGTATATCTTCCAGATTGTAATAGATGCTGCTAGTATGTAAAGGAGCACTGTAGACCAGCTGGGAATTGCCATCATATAAGACTAGTTCAACTTTTTTATTTCTTGAATGTCTTCAACCTTGTTCATAAGTTCATGGACAATATGGTATGGTTCAGTACGAGATACATCTAGAAGACATCTAATTAGATGTCTTCCAGATGTATCTCGTACTGAACTTTTTTCCTGGTGTATTAGGTTCTCGTTGGGTAGAGGGATGACTTCGTCCATTGAGATGCTGCTGGTGTGTGTCCTTATTGTTGTATTCATGATATTAACTTGACAGTCCTGAGTTAGGTTGATGAAAAATGTTCCTGATAGTTTCCTATATTCTGTTTTCTGTCCGCATTGGGGTTTTATAATTTCTGGTTCCGTTGATACTACCAACCACTTATATTTTTTAATCTTCTGCAATTTCCCCTCGCTTCAGATTCATGCGTGCACGAGTGCAGTTACCATCTTTATGCTTTATGAGTAAGATGATGCAATCTTCAGATTTCTCTATGGCTCTAGTGTCCAGTGATTTGCAGAGTCAGGTGTCTTCTGACAGCTTCTTGCAATCTTCTTCCAGGTTGGCGTACTCATCGCTTCCAAGTGCGAGGAATTTGGATTTGGGTATAATGGTTAGGTTTAGGTTGTTTGGCAGGGAATATATGTGTATATAATCATATAATATAGGTTGGTTGAATGGGATTTCTAATATAAATGTTAAAGAATGTTCTGTACTATAGGCTTTAACGCTAATAGACTTTTCTATCTTATGAATATTTTCAATACTGATCTCCTCGATTAGATAAAGTGAAAAGTTATTTTGCAAATTACTAAGTTCCAAAACTAAATTTCGTGGGCTTATAATACTAGGGTGCATTATACCTAATTGCGAAAATGCCATGGCATCTTCTAGCAGCATTAACTTATCTAAAATAATCTGTAAACTAAAACTTATTTGAACGTAAATCTTTAAAAAGTGCAACTAGTCTTTTACTGTATCGGAATTAATAGTAGTACTTTCAGCCAAAGATAGGGTTCGCTTCTGTGAGCTTTGGGTTTACTAGACCGAATTACGAATTTTATTAATTTCGTTTTCAAATCGAATAGCGTCTTCGTTGTCTAAATTACCAGTTATTGCCTTCACAACGAAACCTAGTCCATTTATAATACCACGCCTAAATCTAATCCTAGGTGATATAAAAATTATTTTCTTATTAATTAAATCTAAGTTATGTTCTATCTGATCCCTATATGTTTTATGTAATTCTTCTGAAGTGCTGTTACTTTCAGTTGTCTTAGCACTTGCGTATAATGCTATTAATTTTATCGATATTAAATTCAAGTGCGTAACATTATAAACACAGACAAGGTTGAAGGAATCAGTCTGTTTCAAAATATGACCTTGTCTAAGTAATAGAACTCCGTTTGTATTGTCTACGGGTTGAAATGTTATGTCGGAACTTGCCTGGAACACGAAGGCTCCGAACATGGTTGTCCTGGAACAAGATGGGGTCTTCGTAGAAGCTTGAAATGTACCCGAATAGACTTAAAATTAGGATGATTCCCTAATATTTCTGCTACATTATTAGGATGTAAATGAATAATCTTTTACGGTCCTTTAAATACCGGTTTAGTTTTGTTGTTTCTCGCTGTTTTGGTAACCTGCTTATAAACTGTTTCACCTACCTTGAATGTTATCTCCTCTGCTGCCTGTTTTCGCTTCACTATTACCCGTTCCTTGTTTTTGGCCATGTGCGCTGACACACATTCCTGAACGGCTTCTGCATGCATTTTGTGCTTGATAACATAGTCCTGGTAAAACTGTTTAGGATAATGTAACTCTAGTGGATTTCTAGAAGCTGTATGTCCAAATAGTAACTTGTGTGGAGTATATTCTGTCGCCGAATGGATTGAGTTATTGTAAGCAATGACTGAAAATTTCATGTTTAATTGTATGGGATCATCTTTGTTTGTCATTCGTTGGATTCTGTTAATTTCTCCTATAGTCGAATGAAAGCGTTCTATGAGTGAGTACGAATTTGTAGTGTAAGGAGTCGTGAAGTGAATGTTAATACCATGTAAAGCGCACATCTCCTTTATAACTTCATTGTCAAATTTACTGTCTGAATCCGTCGTAATTTTATGAGGAATTCCTAAAACTGAGAGCACCTGAAATAAAGCTTCAGCTATGTGTACACTACTAGTGGCGTTCAACGGTATTGCTTGTGCAAACTTTGAGAAATTGTCTATTATAGTGAGGAAGGTGGCACCGCCTGTCGAATACAGATCCATAAATATATGTTGCATGGGTTTTGTTGGCGTTTCCGTTAAGGCTAATGAGGGTCTAAGAGGGTTTCTTTCAAATTTAGCTTGTAAACAGATACTACATTGAATTATGAATGCCTGGATTGTGAGTAGCATGTGTGGCTAATGGTAGTTTCTATGGATTTGCTTGTACGTCGCCTGGATACCACGATGCACAGTTTTGCTTTCATGATATTTCTTAATTATTTCTTGTTGTTCTGTCTTGTTTTCGACAAGGGTAACGCGTGAAATACATCTAAAAAGTTTAGGGCATCTGTCATTAAATACCGTCGTGTAAACTGTGGAGAATGCTAGGTATATTTCTTCGTTATAGAAGTAGCAGTAGAATACACGATCAGCAATAGTGTGTTCTTTTAAGAATTGGATAATTTCCTTTTCTGTGTTATTGACTGAAATAAATACATCTTTAATTACTGTTCTAGAATTAGTAGACCTATTTTCTACTCTGTATGTTAATCCTGGAGTTGACCTCATATGGAATTGTTTTAGTTGTCTGTCGATCGCGTCTGATAGGATTGGTATCCCGTTATTTTCATTGTTGGGTTGCGTATGGTTTGTCGATACTAAGGGATCAGGATCGAGTGTAAAGGATTCTGTGTCTGTTAGAGGGGGTTGTACGTTAGGCCTAACTGTCACGTTATTGTCGTTGCTATTGTTGTTGTTGTCATTATTATCCACAGGTTGTTGTATTACTTCTGTCTCCGTATTTACCTCTTGTCGTATGTTGTCGAAAATTCTATTTATGATGTCGTCGTCATCATTGTCATCTAGATTGATTGCTAGTGAATCAATGCTCTTATGATAAATTTTGACTAGGGAGAGAGCGTCTGCGTTGGTATTTTGTCGTCCTTTTTTATAAACGACCATGTAATCATATTCAGCGAGTTTAAGTCGCCACCTAGTTAATTTAGAATTAGGCTCTTTTAGTGACATGAGCCATGTCAGGGGTCTATGGTCGGTATATATAACAAATTTTCGTCCATAAAGATAAGGCCGAAAGTATTTCACTGCCCAAACGATAAGAGCTCTTTTTCCATTGTTGAGTATTTCGCTTTTGCATCCGGAAGTGTCCTCGATGCGTATGCGACCGGTTTGTCTGAAACTATTTTTCCTTGAGACAGTACTGCACTAAGGGCTACGTCCGATGCGTCTGTTGACAGTATGAATGGTTCGTCAAAGTTTGGGTACTGCAGGATAGGTGCATTGGTTAAAATCTGTTTGCAATTATTGAAGGATTCCAAAAATTCCGGGGAGTGCATAACTTTGCTATTTTTCTTAAGACATAAGGTCATTGGTTTCGTAAGCTTGGCAAAGTCTTTTATGAACTTTTTGTAGTAGCCTACTAGTTCTAAAAAGCTTTTAATGTCTTTCAGTGTTTATGGTAGTGGGAAGTTTAAAACCGCTTTAATTTTGTCCTGATTAGGTTTTAGTCCTTGATCAGTTAGTTCATGGCCTAAAAATGTGACGTGTTTTTGAAGGAACTCTGACTTGTCTAACTAAATTTTGAGATTATGTGTTTTAGACCTTTCAAAAACTTGTTTCAGCATTTCTATATGCTTCTGCAATGACGTTGATGTTATTATGACGCCATCGAGATAGGTGAAAACGTTGTTAATACCTCTAAGGATGTGGTTCATGAGCCGCTGAAAAGTACTGGGTGCATTTTTTAGACCGAATGGCATAGGAAGGAATTCGTAATGCCCTCTCTCTATTGCGAATGCAATTTTCTCTATGTCATCAGGGTGCATCTCCACCTGATGATAGCCGCTAGCCAGATCTAAGGTCGTAAAATATTGGGCGCGTCCAAGTCTGTGTGGAAGTGGGTACTTATCTTCTACTATTATATCGTTAAGTCTTTTATAGTCTATGACCAACCTCCATTCTACCTTACCTAGTGCGTCCGGTTTTTTATGGACAATATGAACAGGGCATGACCATGGGGATATACTTTCACGAATAATACCTTGTTTTAAAAGGTTGTCTACTTGATTCTGTATTTCTTTGCGTTGTTGTGGAGCTTGTCTATAACTTCTTACAAATATCGGAGTCTGGTCGGTCAGTCTTAACTGATGTTTAACTGCACGCGTAAAAAAAAGTGGGATATTTTCAGAATAGAAAATGTCTCTATACTGATAGCAAATCTGAGTTATTTCGCGTTTCTCCTCTTAATTTATATGGTCTGTACGTATTTTATTTAAATTGTTGCGTAATTCTTTCTCTATATCCGAGTTAACCTCTATGGAATTTAAACTGCATCTAGCTCTATCAGAGTTCTCACGGTAGGTATATCTTTTCATTATTAGAAATGATTCGTTTTTCCGAATTAAAAATGTCCTAAATTTTCCCTCTTTAACCTTGACCATAGCTGCGGGAGATCTTAAGCCGTTAGACCATATGAAATCATCGTGAATGTACTGATCATCAGAATAATTGGTTTTCACTTCTATAATTTGTTCGCATTTTGGTTCAATCGTGAGGTTTTTACTGGAATCGTCAAATAAAATCGGTATTTGCGAGTTAGCGGTATGTAAAAGTCTATTTTTTATATCTATGTTATAAGATAGCGTCCTCAATAAATCCAATCCTATTTAGCCTTAATATTTGGGGTCGAAATTGAATATAAGGAACTTATGAATTATATCGCTGTTAAACCCGGGTGGAAGTGGTGGCCACTTAATTGTTTTGTGTAATCGCATGTGCTGTTTTTACCTCGAATGGTTCATACTCTACAAGGCGTTCAAAAATTGTGTTTTGTATTACACTAAGTGATATCACAGAGCGCGAGGCTCCGGTGTGTATAAGGAACTTACTTTGAAATTCTTGCAGCTCAATATATGGCAGGTGGTCTTTGTCATGGTTATTTTGTTTTACCACAGAATAAATAAGTACAGAAGTTGCACTCTTTTGATGTTGACTGCTTGCCGACGTTTTAATAGCCTACATAGTTATTATTAATCAGATAAATCGCGCATGCAAGCTAAATAAAACTTTATCGCTGCGTGCGAATGTCCGTATTACTTTGCATGTTTTCTCCTTACTACGTCATAACGGACTTTTCGTGGTTGCTAAGGGCTGTTAATAAAGAGTAAAAAATACATTGTGAAATGGTAAGTCACTTAAGTAAAGTAGCTATGCTAACTATAATCGACCATATTATCTGCTATGTTAGTTCTGTGATGCCCAACGTATGCAACTTGCAAGGTCATTCGTCGGGAATCGCGATGCTTAGTTCGTATAGGTAGATAGCGTAAACAACAAATAAACCCGAAATACGATTTCTAACAGAAATATGATCGTAATATAGTTGAAAATCTTGTAAACAAAGTTTTAATTTCAACATTTTGTGCTATTATGATTTAAAATATTTTATTGACAAAAACGAGTATAGGTATGTAAGTAGGTACTTGGGTAGTGAAGTAAATTTCAACTAAGTTTTGTAATAAAGTACTTAGGTATTACTTCTGTAGTTAAATTATTACTTAATTATTTTTTCGCTATAAGTACCTATCTAACAAAAAAGTTAAATAAATTTACCTTTCATTATCCTTCTGTAACTCAAAAAATGATATATCTGAATACTTTTAATTGCTCATTAAGCATCCAACGACGTTTTGCCATTATAATTTATCAAATAGATAGGTAATATACATATGTATTATTCTTAAATTACATTAAAACTTTTTCAACCATTTTATCTTACAGTTACATATACTAAACACTAAACAAAAACTATTTCGACGAGTATTTCAACAATTATTTACAAAAAATTATTTACGTAAACACCGTTAAAAAACTTTAACGTTCAATCGCCTAGAGCGCGCTAGCCTCGACTGCGATCTACCCCTGGGGCAGCTCGTGATTGTAGGTAATTATTTCACGCAGGTAGCAAGAGTGACAGAGGCCTGGTTTAACGAACTTTGGTCTGAGGGCACCGGACCTTGGTAAAAATCCTGCTGAACCTCACCGTTGTCCATTAGAGGTTCGTATACCTGTTGGTTGTGGTTGTCACTACAGTATGCGTACTGACCTTGTTGATACACGTAGTCCGTGTCGTCCTCAGCATATTGTTGTTCATATTGTCCAGATGGACCTGTGTAGAATAGCTCCTCAGCTGCAAACTGTGGTTTTTGAGGCTTAGAGACGGATCTAACAACTAACTAACTAATAAAGTCTCGGATTGGGGCCGACTAAATCTAGTCCGGTTCAATCCCCAGAAGACACAAGCTTGCGCGTTTACCGCTAAAAAGAACCCCTTTGTCGTATCTCCTCAGTTTCAAGGCACTCCCTTTGCTGCCTCAGCCAGCATCGGAATCCTTGGCGTCGACATATCGAATAGTGTGCAGTTTCGTGGTCACTTGGAAGGGAAGGCCAAATTGGCCTCTAAAGAGCTTGGCGTGCTCAGCAGAGCGAGACAGTATTTCATGCCGGCACATCGCTTGCAACTTTACAAAGCGCAAGTTCGGCCCCACATGGAATACTGTTCTCATCTCTGGGCCGGGGCACCCCAGTGCCAGCTCCTTCCACTTGACCGCATCCAGCGCAGAGCGGTTCGAATCGTCGACGACCGAGTTCTTTCTGATCGGCTCGATACACTGGCACTGCGTAGAGATGTTGCATCTCTTTGCGTATTTTATCGCATCTATCACGGGGAGTGCTCTGAGGAATTGTTCGGACTAATTCCAGCCGCTCAATTTCACCATCGCACATCGCGTCAAAACTCGCGTTACCATCCATACCATCTGGATGATTGGCGGTTCACCACTGTGCGATTTAGAAGAAGTTTTCTCCCTCGCACGACTTCCTTGTGGAATCAATTACCACCAGCGAATTTTCCGGACCGATACGACTTAGGAACCTTCAAGAAAAGAGCTTACACCTTTCTAAAAGGCCGGCAATGCATCTGCAATTTCCCTGGTGTTGCGGTTGTTCATGGGCGGCGGTAGTCACTTACCATCAGGTGAGCCGCATGCTCGTTTGCCCCCTATTCCATAAAAAAAAATTTCATTGTGACATCTGAAATCTTTTGTGCAGGATTTACTTGTTGCTGGGGTATATTATTCCTAAAATTTCCTGGAGATGCCCTAAAGTTACCTCATGATGGGCGGTTCTTACATGGCGACATGGATTGCAACCACTGTTGCCTCTGTTCTGGAGTCAAATTATTTTGCCGCAGAACTGGAGCTTTATTACTAGTCGGGTTTTGAATGGGGCCTGAGTTACCAAACCTAAGCGGTTGGGAATTCTGAGGCTGAGTTACAGCCCGTATTGATTCTCTAAACTTTGCCTGAGCCGATGTTTATATGCACTATAATTATTATTATTGAACGTCTTATTAAAGGAAAGTTTAGCTTCCTCTTGTCTCGCTATTAATATGACTGATGCTAATGTGGTGGGTTGTGCTATTCGCACCGCTATAGAAACTTGGAAATCTAAATTGCACGTGTATTGTTCTATTACCATGTTTTCATAGTATGACTTATTGGTATGTGTGCCTACAGAAAATAGGGTATCTAGTATTTCTCGATGTCGCCTACCAAGTGTCTCGGCGTCCTCGTTTCTGTTGCGCCGCACCTCACTAAGCTCTTGCATAACCTGGATTTCATTTCTAGGTTCCCTTAATCTACGTATGAGCGCATCTTTAATAGTTTCCCAAGAATTAAGAGTTTCTTGGTATGCTATCGCATCAATCGCGGTACCGCTTAATCTACTCTTTATGAGACATATAATTGCCGGATGTACCCTGGCAGTTTCATCTAAAAGATTAAGAATATTTTCAATTTCTCTGATATAATGGTTTAATCTCTTTGTATTGCCATCGTACCTTGGTATCAATTCCGCGATCATCTTAAAGTTGGCTGCCTCACCGTTAGGAAAAGCCATTTTTAAATTAATAATAAAAAAAACACGTTATACGTTTAAAAAAGTTGGGCAATTTGTGTCTGCCTATTTGCGATTTTAGCTATAAGACGTATACACTATCGGACCTCAACTAAGAGTCTGCAGCGATTTTCAGCTGTTAGACTTATATCCTATGATAGCTAATAGGAATCTATAAAGATTTGAGCTATAAGACGAATACCTAATCTCCTAACTAAATGTCTATAGCGATTTAGCTTCTAGACAGAATCACGTATACTACTTAAACTAAATACGGGAGGAAATAAAGCAAAGGGAACTTGAAATAGCGAGAGTACTCACCAAAGCACCTTCTGAATCTCCTCACGGGTCTGAATCAGCTCCACCTGAAGTCTTCGTCCGTGCCGCCGTCGTAGATCCGAAGTCGCGATTTATACGATCGAAACCGTTCAATTGGTCGAAGGTTCTACCAATTGTCGCGAAAGACCGACTGCGCCAGTTACGATATGGCGGCGATCGAAAGACTTTTTAAAAAGAATAAAATTAATTTAATTATAAAAATAATATATACTACTGACGCTTATAAATTATAAAATTTAAAAGCATCAGTAGCCTAATGGCAGGGCGGGGACCACGAACTTGAAAGGTCGTGGGTTCGAACCCGCCATTCGACTACTGTCGTGAACCACTTCTAACACAAGCATTTTAAGCTTACCAGAAGTGGTTAAAGGGAATATTAGTAATAAATATTTAATAGCATTACTAGTATCTTTTTTTTTATAAAAAAAATATTAGAAAAAAATTTCAGAAAAGTTACAGAAATAATAAATTGAATTAAAATGTAAAGTTACAAAGAAGTTAAGTTAAGTGTGCATGGTGTCAGACTGTGAGATACTCGTAGTTCCATTGTCTCCACGGCGATCCTTTCCGCAGCGCAAGCATTCCTCATTTGCCCATTGTTCTGTGTAACTGTTATGTCAGCCCGATTCCAGGGTTGCGACACGTTAACTCGTTATATCATTATTTATTTATTTGAACTTAACTTTTGGCCACTCTTTGAAAAATAACCCTGTATGTAATATGGATATCAAAATGCGTGAACTGTGGTCAAAGTACGTAATAGCCGACTCGCATCGAGTCACTGCATGTGCTGTTGTAAATCTGTGAGCCGGGTCGTAGCTCCGGCTCATATAAAAGAAAAAAGAAAGAAGAAAGACATTCACTGGTACTATACAGTTCAGCCGTTACAGCATAATAGGACAAGAACGCACTAGCGGCGGGCCGTGATGTGGCATGCCGCCATGTCTCAGTTCTATTGCAATCCGCCGCAATCGTCATTGCTTCTAGAAAGACATGATGGACGTCGAAGAAGTTGCTGCACTTATTGTGTTTAATAATCAGTGCATTTGCTGTCCCACATAGCAAATGCAATGATTATTCCTGTTCTTTGATTTCTAAAGTTAATTTTCTGTATCAAAATCCATGACATTAAACGGCTTGTGGCTAACCGCGTCAGTGTGTAGGGGGCGCGCCGCACCATTCAACCGGAGCGGTCGGCGGCTGACCGCAAGTCAGTGCGTCGACATCTTGCGGTTCATATAAAAATCGAAGAGCGGCGTGCCGTTGTGGCAGGACGCAGTATATACGTTCTACCGCAACGGCACGCCGTATTCCGGCTAACCGCATCGTCTCGGTTCTTTGCGGTGAGCTGAAATCGTCAGTTGAAAAATATTGGACATAATGGACATTGAAGTTGCTGCAGTTATTTATTTATATCGATTCTAGTATGTTCGATTTGAATCGCATCGGAGATCGTTTTTTCTTTAAGCGAATCAACATGCATGGCTTGCGGCTAACCTCGCCGAGTGTATGGAGGGGCTGCGGCGCGCCGCATTATTCAACCGTTGCGGTTGACGGTAGGCCGCAAGTCAGTGCGTCGATATCACGCGGTTTCATATAAAAACCAAAGTGCGGCCTGCCGCAACGTCATGGTGCATCACAGCCAGCCGCTAGTGCGTTCCTGCGCTTAAAGTCCACTACTGATTCGAAATTCAATGACAAGTCATTATACTACTCAATAGAAGCAGATGTCTGGGTAGCCAAATCCTTGGCTGCACTTCTGCTCCACGCCTCCTGAGTAGTGCTACCTTGGAGAACAGAATTGTAGAGCTTCTGACGGACGTCAACTACTGGTTTATCACCCTCTTTTAGAAGTTCCGCTGTAATTCCATTCTCGCCCGGGGCCCTACCGTTTTTAAGGTGCTCGAGAAGAGGCAGGTGACTAAAAAAAATGTGTGACCAAAAAAATATGCACTATTCTTATATGTAATCCATGAAATGGGATGCGACAGAAACAGAAACAGAAACTTTTTTTATTCAATATAGATTATCTAATATATCAGTAATAATTTTTGTTTGTTCGTATTTTACGTTGCCATACTGTTCTTCAGATTGCGGTAAAACTTTTGTCAACTTATTGCTTGAATTTCCACGAAGGTTACAGCCATAGTGCCATTAACTTACAGTAGGTGGCGCGCGTATCGTACCGATAAATTTATTTGAAAGATACATAATATCATTCAACTTTAATAAATGTATTATTATTTACAATTTTGTACGTGGTAGAGCCATGCTGCAGCTATACTATGGTTGTAGCACGAATGGGTCGTCTCGACTAGGAAAGGACCACGCTCTCACAGAATACTAGCGTCTAATAGCAGCTTAACACTGCTGTGTTTCGTATGGTGAGTGTAGAGAACCGGAGACCTTTTTACTGGAAATAAGGCATTCCATCTTAGTCCTCACGGGTGACAACGCATCTACATTTTGTTTGATGTAGATGTCTATGGGCCACAGCAACAACTTACCATCTGGTGGTCTGTGTGCTTGTTTGTCACCCTTATCCTATATAAAAAAAGTCCTCGCGGCTGACAACGCATCTGCATTTTAATTCGCAAACGAAGATAGATGTAGATGTCTATCGTTCACAACAACTACTTACCATCAGTTGAACTGTGTGCTCGTTTGTCACCCTTATCCTATAAAAAAAAATAAACAAGATAACTCTAAATTTAAAATGATATTTCCACATTTATTTCTCCTGGGGCAGCAACGCGCCGGATACCAGCTAGTAGATTATAAATAATACTTATTCAAAGTCATTCTTTTGTTTAATTACCACTGGTTCGGAACTAAATCTCTGTCCTTGGAAGAACCAACAAGAAATACAGCAGGACTTTTAAAAAAAACAGCTTATTATCATGTATGTTACAGAATTCACAACACAAAACAAATTAAAAATAGCTTGGTAGCGACCACGCCTTTACCAGGGGTTATTGTCATCCATAAATTACTTAATATTATAATAACTCTTTTTATACATACTTGGTTTAATAAAGTTTTGGAAACAGCACGAAAATATATGTGACTGACATAAAAATGATTGATTTTAAGAGACATACCAAAATGAAGAAAAAATTTATACCTAACGTGCATTATTAAAAGTGAAAACACATCTTGTAAATATGTTTTAAGAAATAAAGTTTATTATTAACACATTTAATTTTAACATAAACAAATGTTAAAATTAAAAATTTTGTGCACCCTACTTCAATATATAAGTTCGGGGAAAATGTTTCTTCGTATTTTACATACAAAGTCAAGACGTTTTTCTTTATTTGTTCGATAATTTGTTGCCATCTTGTAGGTAGTGACATAATCCCGTGGCTGTAGAAATCTTGAGATATTTGATTAAAAAAATGAGACAAGTAGTGTTGACAGTCTTCTCTTGGTCTTAACATAAAACTACCCAAAGAATTCTGAAGAGACCAAAACTGGTGAAAATTTGAAGGTGCAAGGTTAGGACTATATGGTGGATGTATTGACACTTCCCAACCAAACTCCAAAATTTTTGCTGAGTGGCCAAAGATGTGTGTGGTCTGGCGTTATCACGATGAAAGGTTACCCCTTTTGTGTGATCAATTCCGGTCGTTATTCTAAATTTTTTGCTCAAGTCTAATTGGTTGTTGTTAAAGTTAATTTTACAAGAGCCAATAATGGGATTACCCGCAGTTAAAAATGTCAAAGTTATACAAATTACAAATTAAAAATCTTTTTAATTTGTATAACTGTTTCCTTATTTTTATTTTGTTGTCTTTCTAATGAAGGATCCTGCCTTATGTATTGTCTCAGGCTCCTACTCCCGCCGAGGTCATTACTGATGCAACGCACGAATTTTTGTCTTGCTTGTGTACTGCGAATGCCTATAGCGATGTTCGTCATCGACTTCATTATTTTTGTTTACTTTATAATTCATGTCAATCTTATGCGAAATACTACTACAACAAAACTAAAAATATTTTCTTTTATTTTTATTTTATAGAATAAGTATGACAAACGACCACACATTCCACCTGATGGTAAGTGGTTGCTGTGGTCCATAGACATCTGCATTTATTCTCAATTAAGAATAAAAATGTTTGCATTGCCTGCGTTGTCACCTCTGAGGACTAAAATGTAATTCCTCATATCCAACAAAAAGGTCTCCGGTTCTCTGCACTCACCATACAAAACACAGCAGCATTAAGGGCATTGTTAACTAAATTTGCTTTTATTTTAATAAACATTTTCTTTTTCTATTTCTTTTACTCTTTTTCTTTTTCTTCTTATTTTACTTCTTCTTCTTCCTCTGTCTCTTTATCTTCTTCTTTTTCTTCGTATTCGTCTGCTTCATCATTAGTCCAAAAAAGTCCATTGCTGGACATGAGCCATGAGCAATCGTCATCTTAGTACGCGAAATGACAATCGCAGTAACATTTTTTTTTATTATACGTGGTAGAGCCACGCTGCAGTCTCTATTATAATTGTAGCACGAATGGATCGGCTCGATCGGGTTAGGGCCACGCTCTCAGAATACCTGCGTAAAATAGCAGCTTAATGCTGCTGTGTTTCGTATGGTGAGTGTAGAGAACCCGAAAGCCCTTTTACCGGACACAAGGCATTCCATATTAGTCCTCAGGGATGACAACGCATCTGCATTTTGATTCTTAAGCGAGGATAAATGTAGATGTCTATGGGCTACAATGTGCACGAGTGCAGAAGTCACCTTCTATCTATGATTTTCTCTTTCATCGTATAATCGTTTTAAATCCATAAATTGTCCATGATCAATCTTCCAGACCCGGATATTGCGCGCACGGAGGAGAGTTAGATTTGGCATAATTAAAGTTTCTATGGAATAGGAGTGTAGAAAGCTAAAATGTATATAATATTATATGAGTTACAAATGCAATAAATTAAATCAAATAAGACACATTATTTACGTTCATACTGCCAATGTCAAAAACATTATAGTCACTTGGCCAAATGATGTCGTTTGCTGATATTTATACTGCCAATGTCTCAGAGTAAACTGATTCCAAGGTATATATACTTACTACGTTTTATATATTAGCGTGCAGTTGAAAGCGAAATATAGCTTGCCTGGATATACAAAAAAAAACCGTTGGGTTTCTTCCTGGTTCTTCCCAGGACAGAATTATTTAAAAAAATACTGTAGTGTGTCTACAGTTTACAAGATGAGAGCAAAACGAGATGCAAGAGAAAGTTAATATACGAAACAAACCCAATAAAAGAAAAAAAACCACTGATGTTATTGTAAAGGAATATACTTGATATAATTATATGATTATTATAAAATGATGTATAAGTAGGATTACGGAAGGTATACATGTGGGCGTAATTAACAAATAATTTTGTTTCCAAGTGAGCTAAATTAATGAGTAATGCATGTTTTACCGTACAATTACTTTCACTAAGTATTAAGTAATAATCTTAATCTATATTGAATAAAATTAATATTTTTTATTCTATTCTATACAAACCTTAAAATTAATCGTATTACGGTCGAATTTAGACCACTCTGCGACCACTAGTACTAAAAATGCCCTGCGCTACCGAATCGTCAAATCGTTGCATGAGTCGCGTATGTTTTTCTTCTATGTTGGTAGTATAGACACTAGAATTTCCTGATATAAATAATTATCTTCTAGTTTCACATAGGGCATTAGTTGGTAAGTTGATTGGTTCTGTCAAACGGAAATTACGTATTATCTTGTCACCAGGATTTGTCAAGGTTTTACTATTAGCTACTACAGCCCGCGACGATCATGTAAGGCTTTCAACCGATTTTCAATTCGACTGCTTTTTTTGTTCCGAAAATTAGCTTAAATAATACTCTTATGAAATAAACTCAGTGTCTGTCCGTTTATTTGATAAATACATAGAATTTCTCGGAGATTGTTTTAAATAGATGATTGAGATTTGAAATAGTTATACTTTTTAGTCATAACTTAGATATCAATTTATTGCACGCCTCATAACGCGAAGCGTTATTAGGTAGTGCATTACTCTCGACACGTCAAGGTCAAGTAATTTTGTGGTCTTAAAATAACTTTATCATAACCATATTGCATTTATACGATAATATGAGTAGCCATACATCAAGAAAATATTCTTAATTAATCCATCTTATATTTTCTAAAAAGTCATTTTATATTAACACTACTAAGCTACTTTGATAAAAAAGCGGTTTGAAAAAAAATTTACGTGGTCGTCCGGATGTTGATTTTGTGTGGTAACGGTAATTCCCGACAAAAGTTGACATATCGAGACCGGGATTTTTATTGGCTTCAGATTTACATCAACTGGTTACCTATTTCATATCGTTCATAGTGCTGGGCGATAGGTCCATTTTAGTATTTAGTGTGTACATGCTTACAGATAAAATGGTAGATCTTACGGAATTTACTAATTGCCTCAGTTCGGTGAGTGCTCTTATTAATAGTAGTAATGTAGAATGTGTATACATCCTTGGTGACTTTAACGCCCATCCGAATGAGCGGTTTTATGACGAGTTGATGTGTTTTTGTGACGAACAAGAGTGGTCATGTGTAGATGTACAGCTGTTAGGTGTAAGTTCGGACACACACACTTTTGTAAGTGAAGTCCACGGGACGAGAAGGTGGCTTGATCACTGTGTGGCGACGAAATCTGCTGTATCGTCTATTTTAAATGTTTATGTTAAATATGATGTCTACTGGTCTGACCATTATCCTTTAGTAATTGAATGCAACTTGGATATTGTCAAACCAACGTTGAATTTTGTATATAAAGTGACAAACGAGATTCTATGGGGAGATAGAAAGCCGGAGGAGATTGGAATATATACGAAATTATGTAATGAAAAATTAAGAGCCATCGATTTTCCCGAAGAATTTCGTTCTTGTAGTGATTTTGTTTGTAAGTGCATTGATCACAAATTACTTATCAATAAATTATATAGCGAAATTGTAAACGCTTTATATGTGGCTGCCACTGAATCCAACACTTTAAGATCGCGCATTGGCATTTTACAGTGACATCGCCCTTGGGGCCATCGCAGGCCATAGGAGATGGGGGTACGTGTTGCCAGGAGAATTGGAATCCGATTTACAGCGAAGGATGTCAATAAGCCTATAGCTTCTATGTCGCGTGGCAAGTCTCCTGGCCATGACAAACTTAGTATTGAACACCTAAAGCACGCGGGTCCTCACTTACCTAGAGTACTTGCCATGTTTTATAACTTATGTATAGCGCATTCGTACTTGCACGCGGCTCTGATGAGAACTGTGGTGGTGCAAATTGTGAAGAACAAAACTGGGGACATATCTGATAAGTCCAATTATAGGCCTATCTCACTTGCCACGATTGTTGCGAAAGTGCTTGACAGTTTGCTTAACGCCCGGCTTGATAAACACTTATGCCTATACGACAATCAGTTTGGCTTCAGGCCAGGTTTGTCACCTGGCCTGAAGCACAGAGTCGGCCATATTATGTTTGAAGCAAACTGTGAAGTACTATTCGATTAGACGAACGCCTATTTATGCCTGTTTTCTGGACCTTAGCAAGGCGTTCGATCTGGTGAATCACGATATCCTATGGCAGAAATTGAAAGATATCGGACTGCCTGATGAAGTTACTAGGATCTTCAAATTTTAGTATCGAAATCAGGACAATGTAGTGCGATGGTCCGAAACCTATTTGCAGCCATATAGGCTGGAGTGCGGGGTACGACAGGGGGGCTTAACTTCCCCTAAGCTCTTCAACCTTTATGTGAATGCACTGATAGAGTTGCTTAGCACCACTCATGTTGGTTGTCATATTGACGGAGTATACCTCAACAACATCAGTTACGCAGACGGCATGGTGTTGCTGATTGCTTCTGTTTGTGGCTTGGCAAAATTATTGAGCATATGTGAAAGCTATACCCGCAGTCACGGATTAATTTATAACGTTAATAAAAGCGAATGCGTGGTCTTTCAGGCTAAAGGGAAAGCCTTGCCCTCATATATACCACCCATTAAGTTATACGGTACCCCGTTAAGAAGGGTGTCTCAGTTTAAGTACCTGAGTCATATGGTATCCTTTGGCCTGAAAGATGATGCTGATATAGAGAGAGAACGCAGGGCATTGTCTGTTAGAGCGAACATGATCGCTCGCAGGTTCGCTCGTTGTTCGGTCCCTGTAAAAGTAACGCTATTCAGAGCATACTGCACATCCTTTTACACGAGCAGTCTATGGGTGGACTACACGCAGAAACAGTACAATGCCCTGCGTGTTCAATACAATAATGCATTCAGGATGCTATTGGGTCCGCCTCGTTGCTGTAGTGCGTTGGGTATGTTCGCGGATGCGCGTGTGGATTATTTCTAGATCACCATGCGTAAACGATACACATCCCTGGTGCGCAGGGTGCGGGACAGTTCGAATGGCATCCTGAGAGCATTTTCTGACAGGTTTGATTGTTAGTACCTGAACCATTGTCATATGGCGCACGTGCTGAATAATCGGGCCTATTTTAGATATAGGTTTAGAATTAGGTAAATAGTTTTAAAGGACATTGCTCTGCGCCCATACATTGTTCGCCCTGGAACCAAGAGCACCGGAAAATTATGTATTTTATTGTTACACTAAACAACAATTAGTAACAATTAGTAAATTCCTATTTGATCTTATTTTTATAACGGACTAGCTGCGTAATAGATATATTTCAAAAAAAGTATCAGATTTTGAGGTTATAATCGAACCACGAATGTTACTGTTTTTCATATATCCGAGTGATTTACAACCAATTGAAAAACGATGTCCTAAAACATTTAGCTACTTTCAGTACCTACATAATTAGGTATGCAGTTTTTGTTCTATGGCCTAAGTGGATGTAAGTGCAACGTATAAATGCACAGAATCTAGTTAACAAACCTGCTTTCTGAGCATTGGTTTTGAAATGAGAGATAATGTTTGTGTATTAAAGTAACAATATAAATGTATGTATATAATGGCTGTTAGAATTTAGATATTGTCGTTAGCATATACGGTACGGTAAGATAACTAGTACCTAAATGTATAAGGATTTAGGCTGTCAGTCACGCCGCTAGACATGCCGTCGAACAGCGAGCGTATCAACCAAGTTTCAGTAGCGCGCGCGTGAACAGCGTGAATATTATCGACTACTATCTAGTACCTTTGCAAGCGTGTGCGTCTGGACGGTGCTGTTCAAACGCGTGACTATGAAACCAGCCTTACCGACTTAGTACCTAATTGGTAGTAAGTATAAGTTGTTTTTACACCTAAATTAGCTTATTATGTTTGAATTAAAAATAAAACACAGATTAATTTCATGTTTATTGTTCATCTTCTAAATTGTAAATTAGAATATTGTCTAAAAACTGTGCAGGGATGTCGATATTATTTTGATGTCTCGTAAAGCTCAAGTACCAAATAATGGTATGAATAATGGTATGAAATACATGAACGCAGCAACCGATGGTTCTGCGTACAACGATGCAATTACAGCAATATTGCACGATTGCTTCTCTGTTCATCTTTCAACCATATTGTACCACCAGCAGAGCCGCAATTTACACAAAATACACTTTCAATTGCGTAAGCGTAAGTCCGTTTATAAATGCTAGGTTATCGTTTGAGCAGTACACAGTTCCAAAAATCACATCAAGGTAAGTCGTTCTTGAAAGCAATCAGAGTCCGTTAAAATAGCCAAGTTGTAATGTTCAATATATAGTCCTGAAAGTCACCACAACACCGATACAATTACGAAAACAATTACAATTGCAAACGACGCCAACCAATGTAATTTTGACAGAATGAGAGATGACAGCAAAGAGTATAGTAACTGTCCTATACAGAATGATGACAGTAAAAAGTAGGCATGTCAATTAGAAATCGTTTTATCGATTGTTTATAGTAAAATAATCGATTTTCCAGATCGATATAGATCTGAAAAATCCTTGTCCGATGTCGATACAAAAACTTCTCGAAACGGACTTATTCAAAAACTAGCTAAATTCAAACGATTCAAGAAATACTTTTGCATAGTTGGAACATCTGTTCCTTGTGACAGACAGAAAAACTGTTCTGTTTTGGGATCGGGTCGGGCAAATCATTATTGGATTTTAATAACTTGAAGTTTCCAGTAGTAGCACGGAGTCTGGATTTGTGTCCGGTGTTTGGCAATACGCGCAGCCCCTATTACATGGGACGTATAACATAACAGTACTACACACCTCTACCTATTCCTACTGGGAAATACAGGCGTGATGTTATGTTTATTAATTTAATGATGTTTCTATACAGTTACTTGTATTTACGGAAAATTATCGTCAATAATGTTCTGTGTCTATATTAGGCATGTTTGAAAATGTCGCGATTGATTAAAAATAGATCTGTTAATGCTTGATTTAATCGAGAATCGATTCTAGTATGTTCGATTTGAATCGATTTGGAGATCGTATGTTTTTCATGAGAGAATGACAAGTGACAAGTGACCATTTAGTGACATCAAAAATAGGAGCGCCAAATACGATACGATTAATGAATATTTCGTAAGATTTATTATAACCATATGTTACAAACAGTATTAAATACATCCATCTTTTGTCATACGGTAATATTATTACCATAACAAGTATGACCATATCCTATTTTACTTATAATAACACCTACGTTTCTACTTCTGCCATAGTTGTAACAATATTAATAATAACATCTGTATCTAGTCTGCAATATTGCTGTTTTTAAAGAACACATTTATAATTAATGCAGTAACGATAATTGTTTTTTTATATTAATTGTCGTAAACTCGTATGTTATCGTTTAGTAAGACGTAAAATACACTCTTTTCTAAACGATCATTAGAAAATCCTGAATAATTATCTTTACGAATATTTTTCTTCAGCATTATTCCAAATCTATTCAAAATCGAGTATGACCTCATTCAATAGGTATAGTAGGTTTTTTAAATTATACTTTTAGGGAATAATATAAAAGAATATAAAGAAATGGTAATTGAATATTTTTATTATAGCTTCTTTTTGCAACTTTATTCAAAATAAATTCAAAATGTAATGCAGGTTAAAAAATATACAACAGTTCATTAAAAATTCAAAAATCGATTACAATCGATTGGGCATCCCTAATCATTCTTCGACACCACATGATGTTTGGCGAAGATGGCGGCGATTAATGTTATTAGTCGAGTATAATACTTTTTACTGTTCATTTTTGCACGCAGCTAGTCCGTGTTATAAAAGTATTTGCAACTATTATAATAAAATAGAAAATTAATTATCGTATATGTCCGATGCTTTTATTACACAGGGCGATTCTGGACATTGTCCTTTACCAACATTAGCTTTAAGATTTGTATAATTACTAACATCTATGATCCTTGTGGTCGAAATAAACTATTTTTGATTTATTTTTATTTATTTTATATCAATAGCCTAGTACGCGTCGTTTGTTTGATTTTCAGATTTTATAAGTTTTATTGATATTAAAAATTTAAAGGCGCTTTTATTTTTTTCTTTAGCTCTTGACAGAGAAAGGCCAAATGTAACACACAGCCTAAATCGATTTTATACTTTGTGTAATCGAATTATTTTCGTTATTTATTTTTTTCATCAAAACTAAATGGTGGATGGTAATTCTTCTAGGTGTCAACCGAACGGAGTGCCTCTTAGGTACATGACAAATTAGAATTTAATTTAGTCTAATCTTATTTTGATTTGATTTGATTTAATATGATTTAGTTTAAAGAAAAGTTAAAAAGTTAAGTTTAAAGAAACGCCGCCAGCGTTCTTGTCACGATACCGCGGGGAGTAGGACTATATGATTATTAAGTTTCTAGTTTTAATTTTTTTTATTATTATAGTTTTTAATGTTGTATATAATTAATTTAAATTAAACTTTTAGTTTAATGTAATTTAACTGTAATGTAATATAATATAATTTAATTTATTTTTTCAAAATACTAACACTTAGTTTTTAAGCGATTATGTAATACTAACCCGTGGATCTTTGTTGTCTGAAAATAAATGAATTTGAATTAAATAAAATGCCCATGAGGCGTACACTTTTGGATTTTCCAAACCACAGTAGGCGCGCGAGTTCATGTTCATCTTGAGGAATGCGGTAGTGCTGTGACCTAATCAATTATGGTTATGTCGATAATTACTACCGATTTAGTCAACATCTGTCAATTTGGTTTATTGTAGTTTAAGGTAATTTTGCAAATTATACATTCTCGTTATCTCGATACTTGTTTATTGCTAATAGAGATTTTTTTGAAATGAAATTTAATCACTATCAGATGCAAAGACAACCGACAGAGTAGAGTCGGAATCAGTATCTTCGCCGTCGCTGACATCAATTACGAATTTGTCGATCGTATTTTCCATCAGTCCGTCTTTTTGCCAGTAATGCTCTATCAAAATTATAACGTGATCATCGAATCCACACCAATCTTTTGATACCTGGTTTATAGCCATCTCCGTTACTTCTTTCAATATTGTTAAGGATAAATTTGAGTTAACGTTGTACTCCCTCACAACTCTTTTGACTTTTGCCCATGCTAACTCAAATGAGTTTAAGTTGCATATGTACGGTGGAAATTCTAAACCTCATGTCCGTGACTACGGATGAGATGGTCCATTTTAAAAGCTTTCTCTTGGGGCGCATGCAGTTTCATCAAATCAAAAAGCTCGCCTTTCTTATCCTTAGTGAAGCGCCTACCTACATTGTTTCTAATAAGCCAGTCTAACACAACCGTTTTAGTGTTTGATTTTGTAGGAACTTTATTTTCCTGAACACTGTAATACGGTGCGTTGTCCATAACGACAACGCTAGATGGTGGCAAATTGGGAATGAACATGTCAGTCGCCCATTTGTCAAAGTTCGTACTGTTCATTTGCCCGTGGTAATCGCCTGTAGAAATACCAGCTGTGAAGATCAAATTTGCGCCATCCAAAAATCCACGTCTGGATCCGGCGTGAACGAGAATCAGCCTGTTTGTGGAGTCGCGTGTATCACGTCTATATAATAGTTTCTCAAACACTTTTTAAATGTCAGGTTATTGTCAACCCACGTTTGGTCTAAAAAGAAAATTTCGCGATCATTTTATCTATATTGACGATAGATATATAGCTCTATATAATTTGACTGCGCAAATACGATAGCTGGTTTTTCCATCGAAATCCTTCGCTTGTTATGACATTTTTGCCATTTATATCCCATATCTTTCAGTAGTTTACGTAAATTTGTAGTCTCCCATGGAAAATCTATTTTTTATCGGATAGCCGCCAGAAGTTTAGGGCAAGTAAGAACAATTTTTTGTCAAATAAAATTCTATACATCTGTGTATTACACTTCTATCGAAATCGTTTATTACATTACACGATTTCCCTTTTCTAGAAGGCGAATAAAGAAGTCCATTTTTTGCTTATGTTTGAATTCTAGACAGTGTTCTTTTAGGAAGTCCAGTGTAACTGGCTGCTATGCTTATTCTCTTTTTTCTCTTCTGTAGGACATTTCTCGCCATTTCACGTGCGTGCTTATGTATTATAAAACTTTTTTTTTACCTGAATTTGCTGGAAGCGGAGTTGTGGTTTATTCATGATAAAATAACACAATTGCGACTATTTTTCGGTATCGATAAGAGCGCGCGGAGTGGTCGTGGTTTATTTACGATAAAATAATACAATAGCGACAAATTTTCGGTATCGATAAGAGCGCGTCACAACCGTCAAGGACAACACTGGAGGTGGATGAAGGTGGGGCGAGCTGCCCCGCGCGTTGTTTTTGGCCCCGTTAGATGTGAACTTGCGCGCGTATTGTATTTAAAGTTGCTGGCCCTAACCGTATCGTCAAAGGTATCGCTATATCAATCCATCTTTATTATTTAAACGATCGTTTGAAATGTTAAAATATGAACGTGGAGGAAATAGATGTAAACTGGTCAGAATAATCAATCAGGATTGAACTATTCTCCCGATACTTTGTTTTTATAGTAGAGGGGGCAAACTAGCAAACGGCTCACCTGATGGTTAGTAACTACCGCCGCCCATGAACAACTGCAACACCAGGGAATTGCTGGTGCGTCTCCGGCCTTTTAGAGAGGAGTAAGCTTGTTTCTTGAAGGCCCCAAATTCCCAAAAAAATCTCCGGTGGTAAACTTTTCCACAGAGAGGTCGTTCGTAGAAGAAAACTCCTAGTGAAACGTACAGTAGTGGATCGCCAAGCATCCAAATGGTGTGGATGATATCGAGAGTTTTGCCACGATGTGCGTTCGTGAAGTTTGGCGGCTGGGATTAATCCGAACAATTGCTCAGAGCACTCCCCGTGGTAGATGTGAAAGAAAATGCTAAGGGATGCAACATCTCTTCGCAGCGCCAGTGCATCGAACCGATCGGAAATGACTCTTTTGTCGATGATTCGAGCCGATCTGCATTGGTTGCGGTCAAGTGGAAGGAGCTGTCACTGGGGAGCCCCTGCCCAGAGATCGGAACAGTATTCCATGTGAAGCCGAACCTGCGCCTTGTAAAGTGGCAGGTGGTGTACCGGCATAAAATACTGCCCTGCTCTGATGAGCACGCCACGCTTTTTAGAGGCCAATTTGGCCTTCTCTTCCAAGTGACCACGAAACTGCACGTCACTCGAAATGTCGACGCTGAGGATTCCGATACTGGCTGAGGCAACAAGGGGAGTGCCTTGAAAATGAGAAGATACAACAAAGGGGTATTTTTTAGCGGTAAACGCGCAAACTTGTGTGTTCTGAGGATTAAACTGGACTAGATTTAGTCGCCCCCAATCCGAGACTTTGTTCAGCAAAGACTCGACTTCAGACACAAGTTTGTTCCGGTACTCGGCGACGTTTCCCTGAAAAATATTGGCACGGCCGGTGTATAGAACATCACCAGTGCTGTCATCCGCATACCAATGAATGTTACCGGTTTGCAACATATCATTGATATGTATAAAAAATAGCATTGGTGAGCACGCAACCTTGTGGAACACCAGCGTTAATAGGCTTGTAGTCGGAGCATGCACCGTCTACAACGACGTGGATGCTACGCTGGCAAAACTTGCCTAGCTCTTGCTTATAATTGTAAAAAAAATCTATTACATTAATTACAAAGTGTGAGGCATTCCATCTAAGTCCTTAGAAGTGACAATTCATCTGTAACCATCTCTGTTTGGAGTTGGCAGCAGGTGTTCATGGACTGCAGTAGCACTTACCATCAGGTGGACTGTAAGCCGTTGATGGTGTGGTTAAATCTCTTGTAGTCTTCAATTAAATTCAAATGTTTAGTTTTTTTTATTAAGATTAGACGATATACTTTATGTTGTTGAACTGATGAGCACTTTATCTTGTAAGTGTACATGTAAATGTGTATGGGTGTATAGATATATATGTAAGTGTATGTTTATGATTGCTTAAACAATGTATTATTATTTCCAAACTAGCTGTGCCCCGCGGTTTCACCCGCGTCATCACGTGTCCGAGGTGCGCGACATGACCTAGTTCAAGCATTTTATAACGGCTAGGGTTTAAGCATCGTTCGCGCGCCCAGCCAAGTATTGAATTATTTTAATTTTACATTATCTCTTAAACTATGCGTCCAAATAACATGGTATAAAGAACAAAGTTTATCTTCATAAAATTATCTTGATGATGAAGTAACTTTCGTTCGTAAGGATAAATAGGCCATGCCTAATAATAACGCTCATCACTTAAATTTTCAATATTTTTTGTCACAAAATACCAAATTATGGCTTATGTATAAGAAATAGACATATGGTATCCCGGACTTTTTTTTAGATGGAGTAAAGGTTTATATTTTTCTAGAACATTGTATTTATGTATCCCTAACGATAACACCAGCGTACGTGGATAAATCATTTCGGGAGTGCTTTTTCTTCTGATTTGCTTAACAAATATCCATATTTAAGGCTGGCTGAGTAATATAGCTTGATGTTAGATAGCCTATACTATTCCACATGAATCTGGCTATAATATACAAAAATAATTTTTCAAATCGGACTGGTAGTTCCAGAGATTAGCGCGTTTAAACAAACAAAAAAACAAAAAACTCTTCGGCTTTATTATATTAGTATAGATAATAAATCTTATTATGCTGATTCTCTCGCCACACTGAGTGTTTTTCTTTAAGTTTTAGCTTTAGGTAATGTATTACCGTCCGTGAAACCAATATTAGGCTCTATTTGAAAATCAGCCCTGCTGTCGTTTAGTTCAGCAGCTGTTAGCTGAAATAGGGACCTAATTTGACTTTACACAAATCCTGTTATTTTATATCTCGTGTTATTTTATTTTGTTCTTTGTGATGTCAAATAAATTTTTCTTTCTTTCTTTTTAAGTTTGTTTGAGACTTTAATTTTATAAAAACACCATCATTTATTATGAACAATGTAATAATTATGATTTTCGCCATGGACACAGACTTAATAACATGCGCAACCGTATTCTTGTATTTATACTTAATTTTTGTGTTTCCGTGTAAAGAAGAAAGGTAGTCAATGAAGAGAATTCAAAAGTCTGGTATTAGGTCTAAGTGGACTAATCAATTCTATCAAAATTCACAATCAAAGTCGACTCCTGAACATAGGCCTTTCCCATAGGTTGCTTCATAAGAGGGATATTTGTCATAGATACCACGCTTGGCGGGCGGGTTGGCAACCACAGTTTTTTGTTATTTTGAAACAAGTAAAAGGCCAGTTACGTGGGCTAAGCCCACTCAGGACATGTTATCTTTAAAATCACTGGTCAAAGACCTTTAGACTGATATAAAATAATAAGCAAAAAGTCCAAAGTCCAAAAGTCGCATCTCAGCTACTCAGCTGTCATTGTCAATTATGTTTAGATTGTTATTAAGAAGACGCTGCTGCCCACCTCCTGGTCTGTTTCTCTCTATCGCCTTTTATGACCCACGGGAAAATATGGGGGGTGTATATTCTTCTACCACCACTACACGGTACAATATTATACGAGTATCTTAACACTAATCTATAGGTCAATCGAAGGGTTCAACTTTCCTAGGCAGCGTTCGGGAGATTACGAAACACATCTCGTCACGTACAGTCAAGTGGCAACTTTACCAATGGAGTTATATATTGGAAGTCAACTTTGCCATCAGGGGTGTACGGATATAAAATTACAATTAACACGGAAAACGTAACGTTTTTCGAGATATACCATTTTATGAATGAAAATACGATAACTAATTGATAGCAAAGTTTTCGATTAGGCAACATGAGAGTTAATTTTGGCATTTTATTATAACGCGGAATTGTTCCGGCGAAGTAACCTCATTGTTCTGTGCTCCGGGACTTTTGTTGATTTTGTTTGTATTAACTAATATTAATGGTTAGGAAACGTATTATGTCGTTTTTAACACGTTGGTCTTAACATTATCTATAAAACTAACTTGGAAAATTTACCATACTGTTGATGCTACTCGTATGATGTGACGGTTACTTTGCTGTTTTGCGACAACCAAGAGTTGTCACTTTCAACCTACCTATATTTTAACCGATTACAACTATATAAACAAAGTGTTCTGTAATTGACATTCTATGTTACATACATATGTTTGTATCGATATTTTTCCGTAGCAGCCAATTAGACCGATTTTACCAAATCAGTTGTCAGTCTATTCACCTTTATCAAAAGCGAAGGAAAAGAAAAGAGAAATCTATATTATTTTTACTGTGTTGTTGGGCGCATTAATAATATTATTACCTCTCAGTATTTTTACAATTTCAACTTAGTATGTTGATATTAATTTGCACCTAAAAACAGTGTATTTTTTAATGATTATGAATTTTTTGCTATCGTGGGAAAACATTGTTAATCAATATATAATTATAATTATCATAGTCACAGTCATGTAGAAAGAATGAATGAGGAAAGAGTGACAAAGCAATTTATGTTGCAGAGGTGAATGGCAGAGTCGGGAAGGGTCGCCCTAGGCGAAAGTTTATCGACCAAATTGGCGAAATATTGAAAATGGGCCAAATTAAGAGTACCTTTAACCGACGAGCGTGTATGCGTAGGTATATGGATGTGGAGGAAGCGAGAGAGGTGTGTCAGGATCGTGCCAAATGGAAATCCATAGTCGCTGCCTACCCCTCTGGGTGACAGGCGTGAGTGTTTATGTTATGTTATTTTTACCTGATTATAATAAAATGATGATGATGACTAATGAAAAGCAATTCTTGTTTAAAATAATTGTGACAAGCTTGTTTTTGATCTATACTATGATTAATTTAAGCTTATTATTGCACCAACTTGATTTTTAATTTTAGAGGAGAGTATTTTGTTTGGTATATTAAGATTTTAGTTTAAAAAATGATTGTCACAAGATTTCAATAAAAATAAGTAATGTGCGTAATCAAGGATTTATGACAACCCTGACACACATTTTCAAGTTTGTATAGAAAATTTAAAAACGGGAGGGCAACTTTGCCACAAGCATAAAGTTTGTAAAATTAGAGATAGTTGGGATCAGAAGGCTAGTACTACAGTGGTTAACCTCATATTTAAAAGACAGACAACAATGTGTCTTCATTGATAAAATAGATAAAAACAATAACTTAACATCTTATCCATCTGGATACAAATATAACAAATTCGGCGTTCACAAGGAAGTATATTAGGACCGATTCTTTTCCTATTATATATTAATGATCTTGTTGACATTACGAATCATAAATGTTTTCTGTACGCTGATGACATTTCAATTATTGTGACTTGTAATAAAAATAATAATACAATTAGGAATCATGTCATCATTAATCATCATCATTACAGCCTTTCACAAGTCCACTGCTGAACATAGACCTCCCCCAAGGAATGCTACAAAGCACGGTCCTGAGCCACCTGCATCCATCGACTTCCTGCATGTCTTACCAAGTCGTCACTCCATCTCGTGGGAGGTCGCCCTACACTTCGCCTACCAGTACGAGGCTGCCACTCAAGAACCTTTCGTCCCCATCGGTTGTCGGTTCTTCGAGCTATATAACCGGCCCACTGCCACTTCAGCTTACTAATCCGTTGGGCTATGTCGGTCACTCTGGTTCTACTGCGGATATCCTTATTTCTAAGTTTATCACGCAGAGAAACCCCGAGCATAGCCCTCTCCATAGCTCGCTGAGCGACCTTGAGCTTCCTCATACGGCCAGCAGTGAAGGACCACGTCTCAGATCCGTAAGTCATCACTGGCAACACGCACTGGTTGTACAATTTCGTTTTAAGGTTTTGAGGTATGTCTAACGAGAAGATGTGTCGTAGTTTCCCGAACGCTGCCCAGCCGAGTTGAAAGTAATCAAGTAGCCGAGGAATTTTAACAGTGGTAGAGCTAAGCGGTGGCTTTTGCTGTCGCACGGATGGGCCAGCTCGAACCGGGGTGGTACCACGACCTCACAGAATACCAGCGTAAAGTAGAGGTTTACCTCTGCGTTGCGCTTGGTGAGTGCAGGTGGCCGGAGGCCCAATTCCCCCCCCCCCCCCATCAACATGGTAGTGGAATTAAGTAAAAGACTACCCCAGGAGGGTACCAGCACCCCTGGAGAATCCCTCGCTGAGCATCCACGACCAAACTACTCCACTCCTGGGCGTGGGTGCTCAGGCTGCCCCGCGTATTCTGGGGGGGGCGAAATTCCGCTCAAGACGAAACCTGCTCGGGGCAAGCGGAGCAAGAAGACAAAGGCAACCCCTGCCACGCTTACCTTGGATTTCTGCAATATCAGGGGACTTCATTCAAACCTTAACGCCGTCCACTACCATCTGGAGATAGCTAAGCCGGCCTTGCTCTTTCTTACCGAGACACAGGTGTCCTCTCCGGCTGATACTTCGTATCTCTCCTACCCGGGGTACAAATTAGAACACTCGTTTGTGCCCCGGGCTGGAGTTTGCGTGTATGTCAGAGAGGACATCTGTTTTCGACGCCTCGGCAGCCTTGAAGGTACGGACCTGTCCATCCTATGGCTGCGCGTAGACAGCGACGACCATCCCCGCGTCTACGGGTGCCTCTATAGGTCCCATAGCGGTAATGCCGACACAGACCGACTCATAGACCACGTCCAAATGGCTGCAGACTCCGTGCTACAACAGATCCCATCCGCAGAGATCGTGATACTCGGTGATTTCAACGCCCACCACGCTGAATGGCTTGGTTCTCGTTTAACCGATCATGCGGGTAGATCTGTCTATGACTTTGCTTTGGCATATGGTCTAACACAACTGGTTACTTCGCCTACGCGGATCCCAGATGTGGAAGACCATGTACCTTCCCTGTTGGACCTTCTGCTGACCTCTCATCCGGACGGATATCAGGTCTCCGTCGATGCCCCTCTGGGCTCTTCGGACCATTGTCTGATCCGGAGTACGGTGCCACTCACGCTCCAATCGCAGTTGCGATCTACAGCTTGCCGCCGTGTTTGGCACTATAGGTCAGCTGATTGGGACGGGATGCGGTCTTTTTTTGCATCCTACCCTTGGGGGCGGGTTTGCTTCTCGCCGGAAGATCCCAGCGTTGTTGCCGATTCTGTTGCTGATGTGGTACTTCAGGGTATGGAACTTTTTATTCCATCCTCTGTGGTGCCCATCGGAGGCAGATCCCAGCCATGGTTTGGTCGCTCCTGTAAAATAGCATCACGCTATAAGCAGGAGTGCTACCAGGCCTGGGCTGACGCATCAACGTCTCGGGATGTAAACACCAGCGCAATAAAAAAGAAGTATAATTCCGCCTCCAGGTCCTTCAAAAGCGTCATTGCCAAGGCAAGGTCTGAGCACATCGGCAGAATTGGCGAGAAGCTAGTTCGCCTTCCTTCAGGAACCCGTGCATTCTGGTCTCTCGCCAAGGCTGTCCAAGGGAACTTCTGTCAGCCATCTCTTCCATCTCTGCACAGAGAGGACGACTCACAGGCCCATGCCGCAAAGGAGAAAGCCGATCTGTTGAGCTCTCTTTTTGCGTCCAACTCGACTCTAGATGACGGGGGGAACACACCGCCGACCATCCCGCGATGTGAGTGCTCCATGCCGGATGTGCGATTTACACAGCGCTCGGTCCGCAAAGCACTCTTCTCCCTGGACGTCAACAAGTCGAGTGGGCCCGATGGAGTCCCTCCCATTGTGCTGAAGACGTGTGCTCCGGAGTTGGCACCGGTTTTAACGCGTCTTTTCCGGTACTCCTACTCCCAAGGCGTAGTCCCGAACTCATGGAAGACAGCTTTGGTGCACCCGATCCCTAAAAAAGGCGACCGCTCAGACCCGTCCAACTACAGGCCTATCGCCATCACCTCCTTGTTCTCCAAAATAATGGAAGCCATTATAAACTGCCAGCTCATGAGGTACCTTGAGGATCACCAGCTGATTAGTGACCGCCAGTACGGTTTTCGTCGGGGTCGATCAGCTGGTGATCTTCTAGTCTACTTAACTCATAGATGGGCGGAGGCAGTAGAGTCCAAGGGGGAGGCATTAGCCGTTAGTTTGGACGTAGCGAAGGCCTTTGATCGGGTCTGGCACAAAGCGCTTCTTTCGAAGCTTCCTTCCTATGGGCTTCCCGAGAAATTGTGCAAATGGATCACCAGTTTCCTTGCTGATCGGAGCATCAAGGTCGTAGTAGACGGTGAATGCTCTGATTTCAAGCCTATCAACGCTGGTGTTCCACAAGGCTGCGTGCTATCACCAACGCTGTTTCTCCTGCATATCAATGATATGTTGCTAACTGGCAGCATTCATTGCTATGCGGACGACAGCACTGGTGATGCCTTATATACCGGCCGTGCCAATATTTCTCGGGAAAACGTCGCCGAGTACCGGGACAAACTTGTGTCTGAAGTCGAGTCTTTGCTTAACAAAGTCTCGGATTGGGGGCGACTAAATCTAGTCCAGTTCAATCCCCAGAAGACACAAGTTTGCGCGTTTACCGCTAAAAAGAACCCCTTTGTCGTATCTCCTCAGTTTCAAGGCACTCCCCTTACTGCCTCAGCCAGTATCGGAATCCTTGGCGTTGACATATCGAATAGTGTGCAGTTTCGTGGTCACTTGGAAGGGAAGGCCAAATTGGCCTCTAAAAAGCTTGGCGTGCTCAGCAGAGCGAGACAGTATTTCATGCCGGCACATCGCTTGCAACTTTACAAAGCGCAAGTTCGGCCCCACATGGAATACTGTTCTCATCTCTGGGCCGGGGCACCCCAGTGCTAGCTCCTTCCACTTGACCGCATCCAGCGCAGAGCGGTTCGAATCGTCGACGACCGAGTTATTTCTGATCGGCTCGATACACTGGCACTGCGTAGAGATGTTGCATCTCTTTGCGTATTTTATCGCATTTATCACGGGGAGTGCTCTGAGGAATTGTTCGGACTAATTCCAGCCGCTCAATTTCACCATCGCACATCGCGACAAAACTCGCGTTACCATCCATACCATCTGGATGATTGGCGGTCCACGACTGTGCGATTTAGAAGAAGTTTTCTCCCTCGCACGACTTCCTTGTGGAATCAATTACCACCAGCGAATTTTCCGGACCGATACGACTTAGGAACCTTCAAGAAAAGAGCTTACACCTTTCTAAAAGGTCGGCAACGCATCTGCAATTCCCCTGGTGTTGCGGTTGTTCATGGGCGGCGGTAGTCACTTACCATCAGGTGAGCCGCATGCTCGTTTGCCCCCTATTCTATAAAAAAAAAATCATGTAGATGACATTAATTAGACAATTGTCAAACTAATATAATGGCCTGACGTAAATAATTGGAAAATTAATTTAGAGAAAGCTTTTTTCGATTGCACATACAAAAACAAATTATGCACAAACGAACGCAAGCACGCACGCACGCACATACGCACGCACGCACGCACATACGCACACACGCACGCACACACACGCGCGCGCGCATACACATACACACACACACACACACGTGCGAGCACATACGATTACATCTAAATTGTTATGCGCTAAAATGTAATAGTGTCGGTTCGGTTAATATGAAATAGATGTAAGATATAGATGTATATGAAAAATTGTTAGAAGAACTTAAAGAGCTGTGGATTTTGTTAAATTAATAAATAAAAAATAAATAAATCTCATTACATACAATTTAATAAATCTATCAATTCAAATCATAATATTAAATTCAATATACCAAAACTAAAAAAGTTACATGTACAAAATTTCTGGGAGTAACGTTAGATGAAGATATAAACTGGAAAGAACAAATAGATAACGTATGCAGTAGAATTTTTAACAGTGGTAGAGCCACGCGGCAGCTTTTGCTGTCGCACGGATGGGCCGGCTTGAACCGGGGTGGTACCACGACCTCACAGAAAACCAGCGTGAAGTAGAGGTTTACCTCTGCGTTTCGCTTGGTGAGTGCAGGTGGCCGGAGGCCCTTTTTACTGGAAATGAGGCATTCCATCTTGGTCCTCACGGGTGGCGGCGCATCTACATTTTGATTTGTAATAGAGGATAGATGTAGATGTTTATGGGCCGCAGCAACCACTTACCATCAGGTGGACTGTGTGCTCGTTTGTCACCCTTATCATATAAAAAAAAATTAATAAATTTGTATAGGTATGCCTTTAATACGTCAAAAACATCACAAATATTAAAACCACAATTGCAACGTACCCCGCATACGGAGAGTCCATTCTACGCTATGGAATTATAATATGGAGTAATAGTACTGACTGAAATAGGGCATTCGTTGCCCAAAAATGTATTCGTGCAATGTGCGGGATGTCGCCAGAGGAATAATGTAAACCAGTATTTAAAAGACTTAGTATATTAGTGTTTGTCTTTAAAAATAAGTCACTGTTTATGAAAGCGCGTGATATACTCGTATATGCCCGAAACCGACCTGACCCAGTCAAACTAGTTCTAGATGTCATTACTAGATTCGTTAAATACAGCAAAACTAGCCTAACTTCTTCTACCGAGCGTTTATCCCGGTTGTTCATCCCGCCCAGCGCGGGAGAACCCAGGGTCCGCTTTCCTGCACTTCCTCCTCCACTTTGCCCGGTCTTCGGCGTCCCTCACAACTAGCCCATTGGCACGCATGTCATCCTGCACGACATCAAGCCAGCGTTTCTTGGGTCGTCCTCTACTCCTGGTACCAGGCAGGGTCATATCCAGGCATTTGTTGCCCACGTAACTTGCCGGTCGTCGTAAGACGTGGCCGTACCAGCGGAGGCGTCTTTCCTGCAGCTTGTCAGCAATGTCACGGACATGGAGGCTGCCGCGGATGTATGTATTCCGTACACGGTCTTTCCGCGTGACGCCACACATCCACCGCAGCATGTTCATCTCCGTGACATGCAACAACTGCCGGTGTCGCTCCAGCACCGGCCACGCCTCACTGCCGTACGTAAGGACAGGCCTTATGATGGTCTTATAGACCTGTCCCTTCAGCTTGACCGGCATTTTGGGGTCACAAATGACACCCGTCACCTCGCGCCATTTCGCCCAAGCCGCTGATATACGGGCCTTGATGTCGCGATCGATGTCTCCGGACGCATCAAGCACAGATCCGAGGTACTTGAAATTGTCCGTGCGCTCGACGGTGTCGTCGCCTATACGGAGAGACGTCAGATCTGTGCTGTTGCAGGCCATATACTCCGTCTTCGCCACGTTTAGCTTCAGCCCGCCGTTCTCAAGCGCCTCCCTCCATGCGTGCACGCGTCTGGTAAGCCGTCCTTTGTCCCCATCTACCAGTGCGATATCATCAGCGTACATAAGCAGCCAAGGCTGCGGTAGTTTTTGTACGCTGGCTGACAGTTCGTCTAATATCACACTGAAGAGATAGGGGCTTAAGACGGAGCCCTGATGCACGCCTACGGTTATGGGGAAGGGGGCGCTATCACCAACAGCGGTCCTGACTATTGAATCGGAGTTACGGTACATGTCACGTACGATTTCCACGTAGGTCTCTGGTACCAACTTCGACCGCAACGCCCACCAGATCATCTCCCTAGGAACACAGTCAAAGGCCTTCTGCAGGTCTAGGAATAAGAAATGCAGAGGCATATTCTTTTCCCTGTGCTTCTCCATGAGGATCCTTAGGGCGAATATAGGGTCCATGGTACCGCGTCCTGGTTGGAAACCGTACTGGGAGTCCGACACTGTACACTCCTGTCGGATCCTGGTGTCAATAATGCGCTCGAAGAGCTTCATGGTGTGTGACATCACCTTTATACCGCGGTAATTACCGCAATCCTGAACGGACCCTTTACCCTTGTGGACCGGCGTTATTATACTAAGCCGCCACTGATCGGGCATTATTCGGTCGCTCAGGATTTTATTATAAAGGTTGGTAAGAATGCACACACCACGAGCCCCCAGCGCTTTCCACGCTTCAATTGGCACCTCGTCTGGTCCGACAGCTTTCCGATTCTCCATGTGACGAAGAGATGCGAGGACCTCGTCAGGTGTAATCGGTGGCACGAGTCCATGGTTCGGGAGTTGTTCGGGAGGGTGTACTTCCCGGTGCTGAGTATTCAGCAAAACGTGGAAATAAGAGCGCCATCTCTCCTTCACCGCACGATCATCGTACAGGAGCTCGCCATTAGGGCCGTTGACGCTGCAGCAGCGAGTAATATCTTGCGCTGCTTTGGCCCTAGAGCGCGCCAGTTTATATATGAGCTTGTGCCCCTCAGGAGTGTCCAACTTAGCATATAATGGTTGCAAGTGGTCACGCCTGGCTCTGGCTACAGCTTTCTTGGCAGCTCTTTTCGCTGTCTTGTACGATGCGCGATCTTCAGGAGATTTGGTCGCTTGCCACGTCTTGAAGAGTGCTTTCTTCTCCCGTAATGAACCTTGGACTGTGGCGTCCCACCACCAGGTCTCCTTGTCGATTTTGCGACCCCCTTTCGCCACGCCGAGAACTCGCTTTGCCGTCTTTGTGATTGCTGTCTGAATGGTTTTCCAGCACTCTTGGACGGACTTGCCTGCTGTGTCGAGACTAATATCCCCAGCGGCAGAGTCAAACTCTGAGTATCTGGTTTGATCCAGCAGCCACCACTTGATTTGACGGCGGCAACGTTCGGCGTGTCTGTGACGGGGTTTTACGCAGAGGTCCATGACAAGAAGCCGGTGTTGGGCAGTGAGACACTCACCGGGTATGACCTTACAGTTGACCACGCGACTGATATGACTTCTCCTGGTCAGTAGATAGTCGATTTGAGTGGCGTTCCGACCGCTCCTGTAGGTAATCAGGTGCTCGGTTTTCTTTTTGAAGAACGTGTTCACCACGGCCAGGTCAGCTGCAGTGCAGGTTCTGAGAATGGTTTCCCCCTCTGCGTTTCTTCGGCCGTAACCATAGCCGCCGTGGACACGTTCATACTCCCCCTGCACCTCGCCCACATGACCGTTCAGGTCGCCACCCAAAACGACATCGTGGGACAACGGTATTCCGCGTAGTACATCTCCGAGCCGATCCCAAAACAGCGTCTTATCCGCGTCGCTGCAGCCGACCTGTGGGGCGTAGGCACTTATTAAGTGGGTCACGACCCCCTCAATAAGCAACCTTACTACCATAAGTCGGTCGCATATGCGTCTAACTTCCAAGACGCTATCGTGGAAATGCTCGGCGAGCACCACTGCCACACCGTTCTCCCCACCAGAAGAGCCTGTATAAATCAGCTTGTAGCCGTGCCCAATATTCCGGCTCCTGTTGGCCTTCCACCGTGTCTCCTGCAGGAATGCCACTGCCACTTTACGCCTGGCAAGTATGGCCGCAAGCTCTGCGGAGCGTCCCGTAAGCGTGCCAATGTTCCAGTTTGCAAAGCGAATCTTCGTAGTTGGTGCTAACGTCTTTAGCCGGACTCGCACGGGGCCCGGTAGCCCTCGCATACTTGTCGCAGGGTTAAGGCGATCCCCATGCGCGTCGTTATGCGGCGACGCCCTAGCCCTAAACGTATCTCTCTTTCTTTTACTGTTCATTTTTGAGTGGCTTAGTGCCAATTACCGGGGCGACTGCCGTCTGACCCCCGAACCCCTAGGACGAATCCCAGAGGAGTGGCATCGCCAGAGCCCTTTCCGTTGTCCAGCAGGTGCGCCACGTGCAGGCGGGGTTGGCTTGGGCTCCAAGATCTTAGCGGAGCCCCTTACACCCAAGCAAAACTAGCCTAACTAATTCTATAAAAATATATAAGAAACTTTTCTTTAACACTGCTGCTTCGTATGGTGAGTGTAGAGAACCTGAGACCCTTTTTACTGGAAAAGAGACATTCCATCTTAGTCCTCACGGGTGACAACGCATCTGCATTATGATTCGCAAACGAGCATAGATGTAGATGTCTATGGGCCGCAGCAACCACTTACCATCAGGTGGACTGTGTGCTCGTTTGTCACCCTATCCTATAAAAAATGGTTAAAAACCGAATGCTTTTATGACGTAAAATATTTTTTAGATAGTAATTAATTAATATTGTTGATTGTGTATTTGCATGTTATATACCATTGTTAGCGAAAGACGAGTGCACTAGATAAATTGTAACATCTTCTAATACCGTGATTCTTGCAAATAAAGATTTATGATTTATGATTGCTACTTGCAACACAATTAAAGGAGCAAATCATTCCTCTTGAGTGTTGTGTATTATATTATGAGGTAAAATTACCTTCAACCTTGAAGTCAAATCCTATAATTTTCATTATAAACCCTGATGGCAAAGTTGCTACAAAGTGAGGTTAACTTTGGCATTTTCTATTTTTGAGTATTTTGTCTATTTAATTTAGTACTTGTTTAAATCACTAATATATACCAAAACTATGAAAACTATAGTGTCACTTTTAACATTCTTTCAGATGAAAGAAGCGAAAGAGGTATGTAAGGATCGTGACACTTAGCGATCTGTTCTCTCTGGCTACCCCGTCAGGGATTGTGCGTGAAGATAAGTACTTTTAACATTGACGCTGAGTCTGAGAGTACCTTTTATGTTCGAAAATTAGTCGTCGTTTACGCTTTAAAGTTGATATTGGTTATAAACCTTAATTTCTATTGGTTAAAAAATAAAACTTAGTATAACCAGTGCGTGTTGACGGTGATGACATATGGATATGAGGCTAAGATATATCCTTCACTGCTGGCTATATCAAAAAGCACAAGGTTGCTCAGCGAGCTATGAAAAGGGCAACGCTTGGAGATATTCTGCCTGATTAACTTAGAAATCTGGGGGCACGGTAGTGCCCCCACCAAGTCGAGCAAAAAAGCGGCACAGCCGTACCATCCTTTTCTCGTAGCAGTTCAGGCCATTTCCGAAACCCTATAAATTCGTTGTAGATAAAAATAAAAGCCTGAATTTTCAGTAACCAAGTAGGCATTGTATAAACTCGGTATATTTTAAATTTCATTAAATTGGAACCAGTAGTTTAAGAATTATAACTAGTCAAAGTTTCTTAATTTTGTCACTCACTGACTGACTGATCATCAAAACTCTAAGGTACTTCTAGTAGACATAGAAACGTCAAATTTGGAATTTAATTATTGTTTAGTATATAAATCAAGAAAAAATTAAAATATTTTACAGTTTCGGTACAGTTTTCGAGATACACCAACTGCATAAATAACTTTGTAATCACATATAAACATATAGTATTACAAAGTTAAATTTGCAGTGAATGAATCAGTGTACCTATATATGTACATATAATGGAATAATAGGTGTAAATAGCTACCTAGATATAACTATCTACAAAAAGATATGAGATGCCATCAAAAACATAACTTGTAAAAAAGCCAAGTCTCGCAACTCAGTTCTTCTACCGTAAAAAGTTGTGAGATCCATGTAATACCAAGTTGGTTAATTTATTCAGCCCATAGATTGATACATAGATTGACTTGGCAATCGCACTAAACAATCTAATTTAATATAATATGTATTACTTGTGAGATATATTGTGTTTCATGCGATTGCCAAGTCAATCTATGTATCAATCTATAGGCTGAACGCAAAGCAAGACGTATTGTACTCTTCGGTCTTCTGTACATTTTGACGAAGGGTATAATATATGTGGTATATGATGCTAAAGCCTTTTCGGCAACCGGCTTTTTCGGGAGGCTGGAAGTAGTCAAGTTTGCGTGCGATATGATTCTTAATGACTCGAAAACAGCACGTAGACGCGGCTCAGAAGGGAAATCGGTCTGCAGTTTTTCAAGAGACCGTTGTGGCCTTTCTTGAAAAACAAAACCACGCACTTTTGCGCCACGCCTCCGTAGTTGTCCCACCATGGAGGATTCAACCGGTTTTCCGTCCGCTTTCTGAATAAGGTGATCGCCACCATGCTGGTTCTATTAAAAATCATTTAAAAATTGTATAAATGAAATTATTGTTAAGTGAAATATGTTTGAAAAAAAAAGTCCCGCTGGTTCGATATACAAATCTCTAGCGAAGACTTTGGAGCCTTGGTTCCGTTGTTCAATACAAGCTGTATTGAAGTTGTTTAAGTCCCGCCGCATGCATTTAGAGATCTGTCTCTTCAGTTACCTGTATGTTGTCAAATCTTTTAATGACTGCAGCTTCATTTCCCGTCTAACAGCCATGAGATTAAGAGTGTGATCACTGAACAGTTGTCGTCTAGTCGTCATAAGGAAGTCAATCTCATTTTTTGTCTAACGGTTGGGGCTCGACTAGGTCCACATCCTTTGAGACCGCTTCTTGTAGATAGAGTTTATCATAAAGAGTCCCTCTTTTTCCATAAAGTCGGCCAGTTTTTGGCCCCTTAGGTTCCGTTGCTCTATACCAAATTTCCCAACCCTCAGCTCGCCGTTCTCTCTTGTGCCTAGCTTTGAATTAAAGTCTCCTATTAACACCTTACAGTGGCTTTTGAAAGAATGCATGGCTTAGATCGAGCTTGAGATATCCTCATACATTTCCTCCACCTCCTCATCGGGACGTGTCTAGGTTGGTGCGTAAACCCGTGTGACATTCATCGAATACCGTTTGGTGATTCTGAGTATAAGGTACGCAAACCTCGTTGACAAACCCACACACAGTCTTTACAACGTTGTTAACGAGAAACTTGTGGAAGATAAATCCGACACCTTAGGACAGATGGTCGTCCTCCCGGTGATAGAACAAGTTGCCGGATTCGATAATCACCGTGTCCTTCCCCTCTTTTCCGACCTCGGATAATCCTATAATATGCCAGCGCAACTTGTCTATCTCTTCTTCCAGCTCCGGGATCTTCACGTTAGTCCTCACGGTGCGTGCTTTGTATGCTGCCAGGTCGAGTCGTCTTAGGTGGCAACCGAACCTACACTTTCTTGCGAGATTCTTAGCGCCCCCTGCCCCGCCGATGCCATGGTCGCCGCCATAGCGAGGAATAGCGGGGCCGTCTCTTCGTAATTTTCATCATGGCGAATATTTGCCATAATTGCCACGCTTGGTGAGCGGGTTCGCAACTGCAGTTTATTGTAGTATCGCTGTTATTAGGAAGATGCTGCTGCCCATCTTTTGCCTGTTTCCCACTGTCGCCTCTTACGACACCCACGGGAAGATATGTGGTATTGGATATTCTTAAGCGCCACTACAAGGCATACAGAGTGACCGATATAGCCCAATGGATTAGTAATCTAAAGTGACAATGGGACTGACATATAACTCGAAGAACCTACACCCGATGGGGAAGAAAGGTTCTCGAGTGGCAGCCTCGTATCGATAGACGAAATGTAGGGCGCTCCCCCTCTAGACGGAGTGACAACCCGGTAAGACGTACAGGAAGTTGATGGATGCATGTGGCTCGAGACCGTGCTTTGTGCATGTTCCTTGGAGGAGGCGTATGTTCGGTAGTGGACTTGTGAAGGGCTGCATTGATGATGAATGATAAGTAATATATTTTGTCGTATGTAATGTAGCCCACATTATATCCTTATTTATGTATTTTATAATTTCTAAATGGGTAAGCGGAGAATAATAACTGTAATTATTTGTTGAATAAGTACTTGTAATATTTTATATTCAATTGCTGTGTTATTTGCCACCACAAATGGTGGTGTAGGAGACGATCGTTTTGATAATTTCATATAATTGTGAAACAAACATGATTTCAATCCTATTGCTGGGTCATTTTATTAAATTAGTAAGTTAACTTAAGTAAACTATTACCTGCTGGCAGGTAAGCAACGCCTCTTGCAAGAATCGCTTATCATCATCATCATCATTATTACAGCTCAGCACATGTCCAATGCTGAACGTAAGGATCCCCCGAGGACTGTCACAAATCGCGGTTCTGAGCGAACTGAGTCTCTTGGTGTTGCAGTTGTTCATGGGCGGCGGTAGTCACTTACCATCAGGTGAGCCGCATGCTCGTCGCCTCTCATATAAAAAAAGAGTTATCGGAAATCTCAATTTCGGCTGCCCATGGACAATCAACACATAAAATCTGAAAGTCGTATGTAGCTAATATGCAATCTTTTTTATTGAGGTTGCCCCCCACTCCATTTTATTTAATATCTCGTGATATTTGACCGTATGTTTTTTATGTGTGTTATGTCATAACTTTTTTCTGCTTTTGTTAACGCTGGTGCTTTTCATGTGGTCCCGTATAAATTTGATTAACCGATTCGTTGCGGCACCAATTTTCGACAACTTTTAGCTGTGGCGGCGAACAAATATTTCATGACATACATAATAAATGTCCAGAAACGAAGCTGCAGGTATGAACTACTTACAAAATAATGAATATTTTGCTCTGGATAAATATTCCAAAAAAGCAATTTGAGCGAGTTATAACAATTTTTAAAAAGACACGACTCGTGGGTCATACGCCACACAAAAGTAATCGATGGCACGCCTGGCGTGCCATTCGCACTGAACCGGTTAAGGTCCGACGTGTAGTTTTTGAGTTATCCTTAATAATTTATATGGAAGTTGGTTGTACAAAAAGTTTAGTTTTGCCACTTGTGTTATGTTATTTTAGAATATGATAAATCATCTATAATGTTTAACTATTAAACTAAAGGTTGTAGAAGAAAATCGAAATTTCATAAGACTAAACCTTTAAAGTTTATTGTATAAGATAATTATATATTACAGCCTATTCAAGTGTACTGTTGAACATAAGCCTCCCCCGTATATTGACTCATAGGGGGCTATTTCGCCATAGCTGCCACGCTTGGCAGGCGGGTTGGCAAGCGTAACTTTTATTATTTTAAGTTGTTATCTGGAAAATGGTGCTGCCTATTTCCTATTTCAGTTTCCTTCTGTCGCCTCTTGACACCCACGGAATTTTTTTTTATAGGATAAGGGTGACAAACGAGCACACAGTCCACCTGATGGTAAGTAGTTGCTGCGGCCCATAGACATCTACATCTATCCTTTATTACAAATCAAAATGCAGATGCGTTATCACCCGTGAGGACTAAGATGGAAACCCTCATTACCAGTAAAAGGGCCTCCGGCCACCTGCACTCACCAAGTGAAACGCAGAGGTAAATTTCTACTTCACGCTGGTATTCTGTGAGGTCGTGGTACCACCCCGGTTCGAGCCGGCCCATCCGTGCGTCAGCAAAAGCTGCCGCGTGGCTCTACCACTGAAAAAATATTCTTACACCGCCACTACACGGCTTAAAAGATACCCTTTCTCTGTAAACGAGAGGCATTCCATCTTAGTCCTTAGACGTGACAACGTATGTACGTTTTGATTATTAACCGAGGTTAGATGAAGATGTCTATGGGATACAGTATACATGTCAGGTGGACTATGTACTCGTTTGTCAACCTTATTCTCTAAAAAAGCGTCAATGCATCGAGACGCCTTATATACCGACTGTGTTTATCAAATAGCAAATGCTGTTGTGGCCCATAGATACCTACATCTATATTTGATTAGTAAATAAAACGCGTTACCAACCCTGAGGACTAAAATGGAATGCCTCGTTATCAGTAAAAATCGGTTCTTTTCGTTTACCATACGACACATTTTTTTCGTCGACCCAGTGGTACAGTGGCCAATGATAAAATCCCACACTGAACAAGTATTTGTATGGCCTACAAATATTTAATTATTACGGGCCAGGATTAATATTTATATAGTCCTTGTGAATGTAATTTATGAATGTAAACTGCCCCCGCATTATCGGAGAAAATCCTATTGTACTAAAACAAAAGAAAGAATAAATAAAAAGAAGCCGGGACGGATACCTAGTGTTTATATAACTCGAGTTTTTCATTTAATTGCTTTATTGCTATATTGATTAAATGTCGTCTAAAGTAATTCCTGTGTTCACCTGGTAAGCCATTAAAAACAAATCACGGCTTATTGTACCGGATGGGTAATGCGATTGACCGACACGGTCGACAGAGCAGTCTGGAACATCATTCATTAGTCATGTACAATTTATATTAAAATACATTAATTTCAAATTTATTATGCTCTGGATTAATAAAACTAGATACCATATAGATGATTGTATGCAAATAAAAAATACGGATATCGGATTTGATTAAGCCATTGTAATTTTGTAACTAACATAAAAAAGAGTGGTTGTAATTAAGCGTTATTTCATGCGTGTTTTACGTGGTAGAGCCATGCTACAGCTATATTGTGGTATAGCACGAATCGGTCGGCTCGACTGGTGAAGGATCCGCTCTCCAAAGCCAACGCGTATTGCTGAATCTAATGCAACATGTATAGATAACATTTTTACAAATGTTAAGCCGTTGCATAAATGTATAATTCAAAAATTGAGTTCTGATCACTGTGGACAATTAGTTTCGTTACCTTATGTTAACAAAAAGCAAATAGATGATAAAGTTTTATTTGTTCCAGCAAATGCATATCGCTTGATAGCCCACTCAATGAAGGAAAAATAGGGGAAATAAATCGTGTAAAAGCGATTTTTGGCATAGTTGTAGGGAATGGTGTCTTAAACAACATACTCAAAGTACTGATGGATGGGGGTGAAGCTAACGGGTAGGGGGGGATGTAAAGGTCCCTTTTTTAAGTTTTTCTTAAATAACTCTTAAACGGTGGCTCGTACCAAAAAAAGTTCTTTCATTCTAGTAATCTACATAAAATTTTCTACATAAAAGGTTCCATATACTTTTTTGCTGTGATCAATATTTACCGAGATATTAAAGGAGAAAAATTAATTATGATCAATTCTGTTCGGGAATGGTTCAGTAAACATCCCCCATTTCCAAATTTATATTATATTCTATTATATTTAATATTGAATTTAATAAGATATGAAGAAAAGAATATGGACAATAATAAAATGAACTTACATTTAGTTAAGTAGGTATGACAATTATTAATATTAAAAAAATCTAATTATGTTCTAAATCTAAAATATCATCATCAACATCATCGCCGGCGGTGTTTTCGATAGGGGTCCTCCATTTATATGAGCTCCATTAGTATGAGCCGGAGCATACACCGCAGATACTGAAGCATCCAATTCCTGCTTTCCGGCAACCGCATCACACCCCACACCCAGTCGTGCATCGGCAAAATATGGTGTTGAGAATAGAGTCAGGTGCCACTGGATCGTTGGTTGTCACCGGCTTTAGGATGCCAAGGTTCCCTCTGGCCCAGCCCCATTGAGTATGTGTTAGGCGGTTGCCGAGCCATTGTTATATCTGTAAAAGAAGTAATAAGACCAACTTAAGTATTCAGCTCAAATACATATTTATATTACAGTATTTGACAACTTTATTAATGATAGATACTTGTAAGTACACTCTCAACGAGTGCTGCTTCGAAACTCGTCTGGTAGGAGGAAGAGTCGCCAGATCTGATTTCAGCTTCATCGATGCTCTCAAAAAAGCTGAGTAGCGGTATTTATTGAGAATTTGTTCCTGGACAGGCGCTTGGTAAATTGCCAGAAACAGTTTCTCGCCAACGTGTTCAAAACTCTCAGGTGATGTTGAAATCCCACAGAAAATGTCTGACATGTTTTGGGTCAGGTCTGGTTTAGCCGTGAACAGCTTAGCAATTCCCACTTTGCTCCTTCCATAGATTGCGGAGGTGATGTCGCATCCGGAGAAGCTTTGAAGAAGGAGAATAGTTTTGGCAAATTCAAACTGTTGAAGTTGTCGCACTGAAAACAATTTGGTCTCCACTTTTCCACACCCTGGTTTTATAAAGAACATATTTGGTGAAGCCAATCCCATGAGGAGGAATAACTAGTCAACATCCTCCCCAACTGTTACAATAGTTGGATGAACGGCAGCCTTATCCAACCCGCACCTGACAATAGTACCATCAGCGTCTCCTTTGCAACAGTTGTTTCAATCCCTGCTGCTGTCATTTTGTCGGTGAGGAACAGAATCAGCCTCGTTTTATTCTTTTCATTGGCGAGAAAATGCTCCTGTTGAACAGTGATGACTGTATTTTCATTACAATTCATGTCAATCGACGTTTTAGTCAGTTTTAGTCTCTACTGGCAAAACATCGTAGAGAGATGACATCTTCCCTTTTCGCATTACACCCTCGTGGAACAGAGCCATGGGGAATGGGGTTAGTTCATAAGTCAAAAGGTCTCCAACATCTTCTTCGTTCTTTTTTACTATGACAGTTCTTTGGAAAATCTTTAAACGGTTAGCAGTAATTGTCTCACCATTGACTTTAATGCTACTGCTCATACTGGCTAGTAACAAAACCACATTCTTCTTAGACTGCTTCATCTCACTGAATTTGCTGCCAATGAATGCCAATGGTGCGATTTTAATTTGAAATTTCCCAAGATGCCCGTTGACAGGGATATTATCGATTTTAAATTTGGAAATGGGGGATGTTTACTGAACCATACCCGAATAGAATTGATCATAATTAACTTTTCTCCTTTAATATCTCGTTAAATATTGATCACAGCGAAAAGTGTATATAACCTTTTTTGTAGAAAATTTTATGTAGATTACTAGAGTGAAAAAACTAGAAAACTAGAAAACGAGCCACCGTTTACGAGTTATTTAAGAAAAACTTAAAAAAGGGACCTTTACATCCCCCCCTACCCGTTAGCTTCACCCCCATCCATCAGTACTTTGAGTATGTTGTTTAAGACACCATTCCCTACAACTATGCCAAAAATCGCTTTTACACGATTTATTTCCCCTATTTGGCAGTTTTTGGTCTTCGTTGAGTGGGCTAGAAGAAGTTCTGAAAAACTTCCATTTCTTTCATACCAAAATAATCCAGTTCTTTTTGTATGGAACATTATTTAAGCTTATTTGCAATCAATTTGATAATACATTTGCTTCTAAAACATTCTCTTTGAACACTCGCAAGGTATTCAATGAATTAGTGACAGTAGGAGTCCATAAGAGTAGGCAAAGGTTATATGAACTTTAACATGAAAGGTCATATAATCCTAGCGTCGAATTTAGGTAATATGTAAAAAATATGCGAAGCTTCAATGAAGCCCCCATATATCAAAATTAGCAAGCAGACGTAGTTCTGCAGCACATACTGTAAAAAAGATTAGAAATCTTACCAGTGTGGAAACAGCTAGACTTGTTTACTTTAGCTATTTCCATAGCATAATGTTGTACGGTATTTTGCTATGGGGACACGCGACTGACACTGAATTTATATTTGTTTTACAGAAGAGTGCCATAAGAGCAATCTATGATTTAAAACCTAAAGAGTCGTTCCGACAAAAATTTAAGCAAATTAATATAACTTTGGCCTCTCCATACATTTAAAAAAATAAGTGATATTCATTCTGTAAATACTAGGAACATATTATACAAGCGAGTATTATCAGTTACTCGATTCCACCGAATCAGTAATTCATTCGCGGTGCGATATATACGCTTTTACAACAAAATCCCAGAAAATATACAAAATTTTACCTCCTCAATATTAAACATAGGTTGTATAAAAAGAGTTATTATAATATTAAGGAATTTATGAATGATAATAATCTCTGGGAATGAGGTGATCGCTACCAAGCTTTTTTTTATAGGACAGAGTGACAAACGAGCACACAGTCCAGCTGATGGTAAATGGTTGCTGTGGCCCATAGACATCTACATTTATCCTCAGTAAAGGATCAAACTGCAGATGCGTTGTCACCCGTGAGTACTAAGATGGAATGCCTCTTTTCCAGTAAAAAGGGTCACCGGTTCTCTACACTCACCATACGAAACACAGCAGCATTAAGCTGCTATTTTACGCTGGTATTCTGTGAGAGCGTGGTCCTTCCCCGATTGAGCCAACCCATTCGTGCTATAACTATACTACTAATATTGCTGCAGCATGGCTCTACCACGTAATAAGATTTATTTCTAATTTGTTTTGTGTTGTTAATTGTGTAGTTTGGTTTCGCTGGGTTTCTTGCTAGTTCTTCTCAGGACAAGTTTTTTCCCGGACCAGTGGTTAATTAAACAATAAAGTGACTTTTAATAAGTATTATTTGTAATCTATATTAAATAAAAAAGTTTGTTTCTCACAGAATCATCATCATCATCATTACAGCCCTTCACAAGTCCACTGCTGAACATAGGCCTCCCCTTGAACCTTGCTTTCTTATTCTCATTAATTGTCGGTTCTTCGAGCTATATGGCCGGCCCATTGCAACTTCAGCTTATTAATCCGTTGAGCTATGTCGGTTATTCTGATTCTACTGCGAATATCCTCATTTCTAAGTTTATCACGCAGTGTAACTCCGAGCTTAACCCCCTCCATAACTTGCTGAGCGACCTTTAGCTTCCTCATACGGCCAGCAGTGATAGACCACGTCTTAGTTCCATAAGTCATCACTGGCAACACGCACTGGTTGTACAGTTTCGTTTTCAAGTTTTGATGTATACCTGACGACAAGAGATGTCGTAATTTCCCGAACGCTGCCCAGCCGAGTTAAATCCGTCGATTGATCTCTCGGTCGAAGTTGGACTTACCTAGTCGCACTATTTGTCCCAGGTAAACATACTAGTCGACAACTTCGAGCGTAGTGCTCTTAACAACTACCATCATAGGTGTGACATGAACATTAAACACGATCTTTGTTTTGTCCATGTTCATCTTAATACCTATTCGTTGGGAGGCACTATTGAAGCAATTGAACATAGTGCTTAGGTCCACCAGCGATTCTGCCATAAGGACTATATCGTCGGCAAATCGAAGTTGAATGATATACTTGCCATTGATATTTATACCGTATCCTTTCCAGTCCAGTAGCTTGAAAACGTCTCCCAATGCTGCGGTGAATAGTTTCTGGGATATAAAGTCACTCTGTCTTACACCTCTCTGCAGTTGGATAGGTTTCGTGCTCTGATTCTGTACTCGGATAGCCATCGTAGCCCTACTGTACAAACACTTCAGCACTTCGATATATCGACAGTCAACTTGGCACCGCTGAAGGGACTGAGTCACCGCCCAAACTTCTTTTTTTTTGTTTTATGATTAGCGGCCTAAATTTTGGTGGTAAGAGGATGCTGGGCCTATAGACATATACATCTAGATTCGACTATGAATCAAAATTCAGATGCGTTGTCACCCCTGAGGACTAAGTAGAATGCCTCGTTCCCAGTAAAAAGGGTTTCCGGTTTTCTACACTACAAAAAGAAACACATTGTGCTGCTGTTTTACGCCAGTATTCTGTGAGAGCGTGGTCCTTTCCCGGTCGAGCCGACCCAGTCGTGCTTCAACCGTAATATATACCTAGCTGCAGCATGGCTCTAAAAAGTTCTGTGTCAAGGTCGACGTTCGATCCTCTTGTCGGTAGCGATAACACTCGCCGCTCAACCGACATCGTTTAATTTAACCATGCATTATAGCGGCATCATTATCGAATTCTTAGCGGACGGAGACATCTGTCTGTCTTGAAACATTAATTATTTCCGGTTCTGGTTCTTGTCCTATTTCTACTATGGCTATTATACACATATACATATCGTGTTATATCATATATTGTACGTCATATATATTATTCAAGACCACAGAACACAAATTACTCTCTACTGAGAGAAGAACGCCAACTTCATATAAAAAAAAGGAAACACGTGTTTATGAGTGTACTCTACAAGCGCCCACGATGGGCGCCGATATAAAACTTTTTAGCGGGAATTTCAAGCCTTCGTATTCTGTAACTTTACTTTTTATTTATTTAAGGTAAATTCCAGTAATTTTGGCTCGTGCCTCACAAACCTATAGGGTGGATTCCCATACATTTGAGAGGTTGCACCAAAATTACTCTAATTTACTTTAGAGGAGCATGTGGGATAAAATAATACTAAAAATAGGTATAGTTATGTATTTTTTTTATTTAATGAAGACAAATTGTTTTATACACTATATATTTTTGCTGATAATATTTCCTCACATAATATTGATATATAACACATGTTATTGTAAGAATTATTTCTCACAGAACATTAACGTAAATTTAAATCGGCAAAATTCTCATAGTGAAAACAAAACTCAACCCAAATTCATCAGATCAGAAGATGATAAAATTCGAGTCTATATAATAATCCCTACAAATAATGATCAATACATACATAATTCTTAATGACTTGCCACAATATTGTCATAAGTTTTTCTTCTTCTATTGTAGGAAACCTGCGGAGTGATAAGATCATTTTTGCTTTTTGTTTGCACAACACTTAACTTACTTTCGATTCTGATCACACATCGGGCATAAAATTTTAAAATAATGAATTAATTTATAGTCAATATCTCATTCAGGGTCAAAGAGATTATATTACTAACTACTACTTAAATGTCTTACACCTCTCTGCAGTTGGATAGATTTCGTGCTCTGATTCTGTACTCGGATAGTCACCGTAGCCCTACTGTAAAAACACTTCAGCACTTCGATATATCGACAGTCAACTTGGCACCGCTGAAGGGACTGAGTCACCGCCCAAACTTCTTTTTTTTTGTTTTATGATTAGCGGTCGAAATTTTGGTGGAAAGAGGATACTGGGTCTATAGACATATATATCTAGATTCGACTTTGAATCAAAATGCAGATGCGTTGTCACCCCTGAGGACTAAGTAGAATGCCTCGTTTCCAGTAAAAAGAGTTTCCGCTGTTCTACACTACAAAAAGAAACACATTGTGCTGCTGTTTTACGCCGGTATTCTGTGAGAGCGTAGTCCTTTCCCGATCGAGCCGACCCAGTCGTGCTTCAACCATAATATATACCTAGCTGCAGCATGGCTCTAAAATGTTCTGTGTCAAGCTCGACTCAATGCGTTGGCCCTAAAAAATGACAGCTTAGGGCCAACACGACTTTGGATTACTCCAGGGTTGTATTCAGACCCACAAAAATATTGTACATGGAAAATAAAATGATACTTATTATTTGTCGAAAATTATACAGGCTGGTCCAAATAGTGACGTCCAAAAGAAAAATTTAGTTCCTGACATCTAGTGGTATCCGAAAATACCCAATGTATGTTATCCGATTTTTTTGTAATTTTCGAGTTATAATGTTTTTTTTTTATATTTTTTTAGTGTTTTCTACCGGTGGGGCTTCAAATGTTCATATCTTTTGTTGTAGTAGTTATTTTTCAGATTGTTTTCTTTTGACATTATTGTCTTAAATGATACTTTTACACCTAAAATAATAAATTTCCTAACATTCCTGCAAGTTACTCAAAAAAGTACCGATAGTAAGAATTTTGGTTTTAGTGGGGTAGACTCAAATTTTCAACCTCCATTTAAAAATACAAAAAGGAGTTTCCATGGGTTCTAACGGACTTTAAAAACTTTGCAAGTCCCTGAGCTATTTAAAACATTTAAAAAAATGTTTTAAATAGCTTAGGGACTTAAAAAAAACTCATAATTATCACAAGTTAAAATCTTAAAACTGCTATTACAGCATATTTTAAGGCGCAGCTTTATAAAGAATTCTTAGAACCGAAGTTCGTGGAACTCCAGTTTGTGTAGCTATTCTTCTTGATCTTGTAGACGGGTCTCTTTGGACTTCTTCCACGACTTTGTCAACTTGATCCGGATTCCGGGGTACTGGTTAGCAAAATTGATTGCAACTGGAGAGATGTCCAGCCATCAGGCTGTTATTTTACGTGAGTAAAATAACACGAGCAAGACACGTACAGAACAATAATTCATAATTTCAGCATTGTCAAACGGGTTTTCGACCCTTTATTTCTTTATATTTTATTACTTAAATTTACATAAGAATGACAAAAATAGGCAAAATAAGTTTTTAAAACTAACATTTTGTGTGGATTTTTAGCCTATCCACCTTCGAAGACCGATTACGGTGAATTTAAGTACCATTTTTTAATGTTTTAAATAGCGTAGGGATATGCAAAGTTTTTGAAGTCAGCTAAAATCTATGGAAACTCTTTTTTGTATTTTTGAATTAAGGATGAAAGTTTGAGTCTACCCCACTCAAAACTAATATTCTTACTTTCGATGCTTTTTGAAAAACTTGCAGGAATGTTAGGTTATTTTATGTGTTAAAGTATAATTTTAAAAAATCATGTCAAAAGAAAAAAATCTGAAAAATAGCTGCTAAAACAAAAAAAAAATACAAAAAAATTATAACGCAAAAGCTACATAAAAATCGGATAATATACGTGAGGTATTTTCGGATACCCCTAGATGTGGGGAATTTAAATTTTTCTTTTGGACTTCACTACTTGTATCAACCTGTATACCACGTTTGACATTTTTTTTCATTGTTTTTTCCCATGCGCCGAGGTTTTTGCGTCACGCGTATAGTGTATCTATGCCTTTTAATTTTCGGCGTTTTTGTTTTGAATTGAAATAAAATTTCATTACGATATAATGGTCATTGCAAATTCAAAAATATTGCTATTAACATGATATCCTCTCTGGCCTACCCTTTCGTTGCCTGATTTGGTGTTGCCGAATATACAGGAATTCTCGATAATATAGGGTAAATATTAAAAAAGTAAAAGTACCCACCAATAATACAAGGACCCACCAATATTACAAGGTCGACCTGAATATAAAGTTATTGTATTATCATGTAGTATAGGGGTATAGTACATAAATGTTAAGCACTAGGGTAAGAGCAAAACATCCCAACATGAGGTACTCTCTGGAGTTGTTTCACCACTAATTTATGAAATAATTTTTTTTTATAGGATAAAGGTGACAAACGAGCACACAGTCCACCTGATGGTAAGTGGTTGCTGCGGCCCATAGACATCTACATCTATTCTCGTTTGCGAATCAAAATGCAGATGCGTTGTCACCCGTGAGGACTAAGATGGAATGCCTCATTTCCAGTAAAAAGGGCCTCCGGCCACCTGCACTCACCAAGCGAAACGCAGAGGTAAACCTCTACTTCACGCTGGTATTCTGTGAGGTCGTGGTACCACCCCGGTTCGAGTCGGCCCATCCGTGCGACAGCAAAAGCTGCCACGTGGCTCTACCACTGTTCAAAAATTATCGAGAAATAAATGTATTTTTATTTATTATTTATTTTATTTATTACGATACTACACACTACACCCTGATGAAATATTGTTACAAATAGTATAACTATTATACTTCTAAATCCAGCCCAGCGTTACGTCTTCGACTAATGCAGCGCGGCACTCGGCACTCTAGTTCGTATGTGTTATGACAGATGGTGCTACTTTTGCTTGTTTGAAGAAGGTATAAGTAAATGTTTAGATGGGCGTATTCTTCTTTTTGCCCATGTATGCGGCGGGACTTACACAACTTCAATACAGTTTCTATTGAAGAAGTGATCGAGGGGAACCAGGGCTCCAAAGTCTTTGCTAGAGATTTGTCTGCCAGAAAGAGTCAACTGTCGAAGCTGAAGACCAAGTGTGGCAGCGTCGTTTCCGGGACACCTGAGATTTTGAGGGAGATTGAGAGGTACTATGGGCAGCTGTACACATCATCGTTGGAGCCACACGCAAGTGTGAGTAAAGATCGAAGAGCAAATCTTATCCGACACAATTCCGACACCAAAGACCACATACATACCCTTTGGCAAGTGTGAGGAGTACAACTTGCCTCTATGTCTGGCGTATGTAGACTATGAGAAAGCCTTTACTTCCGTCGAAATTTAGGCGGTGCTGCAGTCCTTTCAGCGGTGACAAGTTAACTGTCGGTATATCGAAGTGCTGAAGTGTTTGTACAGTAGAGCTGCGATGGCTATCCGAGTACAGAACTAGAGTACGAAACCTATCCAACTGTAGTGAGATGTAAGACAGGGTGACGTTATATCCCCAAAACTCTTCACCGCTGCATTGGAAGACGTTTTCAAGCTTCTGGACTGAAAATGATACGGTATTAACATCAACGGCGAGTACATCACTCACCTTCGATTTGCAGGCGATATAGTCCTTATGGCAGAATCGCTGGAGGACCTAAGCACTATGCTCAATAACCTTAATAGTGTCTCCCAACGGATAGGACTTAAGATGAACATGGACAAAACAAAAATCATGTATAACGTCCATGTCACACATATGTCGTTAGTTGTTGGGAGCACTAAGCTGGAAGTTGTTGACGAGTATGTTGGTCTGAGACAAATAGTCCGACTAGGTTTCACTACCGAGTGCTTGTTGTCTTGCAATACTTGCTCGACGTGCTGAAGCTCGGCGGCCAGATGTTTTCTGTCACAGATAATCCCTCGTGCTCTCTGAAACAAAGATGTTTTCACGGTAGCTAACTGTACTGGATGATGGTGCGATTCACCATTTAAATATCAGTTAGTATGGGTCTTTTTCCTATACACAGTGTGACCAATAATGTTATCAGGATTTTGGATGACTAAAACATCTAGGAAAGCTAAAGAATTGTTTGCCTCTAACTCCATTGTGAATTGTAGTTCAGAGTTTAATTGTGTATATATATATATATATATATATATATATGTTTAGGCAGGAAAAATTTACAATAAAAACGTAGTCTTTAACGCGCGCGCTTGGCCTCGATATCAAGGGCACCTTCCCTCTCTCCCCCCCCTCCCCCCCCCCCCGGCCGCCGGACGCGTCGGCGTGGCACTTCGCGCCATTATCTTAGGATTTCTTGCGAGATATACGGACGTTTTTTCGCGCCTAACTTTGCTAAAGGAACAATCCGCGTAAATCGTTGCGATAACGGACCGCGCGTAGCTGTCCCATTTCGTGACAACCCATTGCGAGTGCCTACAGAAGGGGAAGGTTCCGGGGATACCAGCGCGTGCCTTCTCCCGGACGTCGTTGCATCATCCAGATCGGTTCCCGTCAACATACCAGCACATACATTTACACATACACTCACAACACAACCACAGCCGGGCCGGTCAAGGAGAATCGTCTACGCTCCTGGGGCAGGTAAGTGCATTTATTCTAGTGACCTTTCCCCTCGTGTGTTCATTAGAAACTTTTGACCCTCGGCGTAGGAACGCCCGACCAGCATCTGCCCGTAGCTCCTTCGTCTATGGGCCGCGAAGGATCCAACTCCTGTTGAGGCAGGGCAGCTGTTGGCCGTAACAATTGGTAGCAGAGCGTGGTTCTGGGATCGATTCCCGGTCGATCCACCGACCATAGTATTTGATAAAAATTAAATAATTTGGTGGCAGGAGCGTTGGGTTGATTTTGTGGCTACAATCACGCCCGTCCGTAATACGTAAAATACCTTTTATTATATACGTAATAATAAAATTCCTTTCTTTGTTAGCTTGCTTTGTTGTTAGCGGGTAAATTTGAAAGACCACGCCCGGTTCGCGCGCAAGCGGGAGATTGCGTCATGTAGGTAGAGGGTTATTTTTACGTAATCGGTTAATTGTCGTTGTCGGATGGTAGTGTGTTACTTATCGAAGGGTTGATTTCCGAGCAAGGCATTTTTGTTGATGTGTACCTTCGTTATGTATCTTTGTATTGTAAATTGTATTTGAACTAAAGAGTGGTAATTTGTATTTACGTAATTTAAATTAACTTGATTTGATCGCACTAGTATTTGTTATTGTTAATTTGATTTACCTTTTCCTTTGTACTAACTTGTGTTTGATTTAATAATAGCGGTTCTTATTTGTGTACATTCTATTCAACTCGATTTGATAGGAACTGCATTAGTTAGCTGTTAATTTTTTTGTATTTTTTATTTGTTATTTTTGTAATTGTGCTCGAGCCGCGTCGTAATTTGGATTTAGTAGTGATGTCCTCGCCCAAGATGCTAATCCGTTGCCTGCGGACTGAGCTGCGCTGGGCTACCAGCGCACACGCGTTGATAGGCCGACCGGACAGGGTCTACAATCTGAGGAAGAGGCTTGAGCAGGTCGATGCTCGAAGGGCGGCCGTGGAGGAGGCTTACTCTGAGCTCGAGGACTTGGAGGTGGAAAAGGGAGTCCTGGAATCTTGCCGCGCGGACTACGAGCAGTTCCTCGCGCTAACGGACGACCTGATCGAGGCGGGGGCCAAGGATGCGGAGAGGGAGCGCGAAGCTCGGCTGAGTAGCCTTCTCGAGTCCCCGCGGAAGCCGTCTTCTCAGCCAGAGCTGCTAGGACGACTTCCCACGCTGGACCTGCCAAGGTTCTCCGGGGTCCTCTCGGAGTGGATGACCTTCGTCGGCCTGTTTGACAGCCTGGTGGACGCCCGGAGGGACCTGACCCCCTGCCAAAAAATGGGGTACCTCCTGGCTTCACTAGAGGGGGAGGCCCTGAGCGTCGTCGGCCACCTTAAGTTGTCGGACGACGCCTACCAAAACGCCAGGGACCTCCTCGCTGGAAGGTACGCCAACGTCCGGCGGATTGCGGACGATCATGTTCGGAGGCTGCTGAACCTCCCGCTGCTGAAGGACCGGACTAGACTACGTGAAGACATAGTGAATCCAGTCGTCGTAGCGTGCAACTCGTTGCGGCGGCTGGATTTACCTGTGGACGAGTGGTCGTTTCTGCTCCTTCATATAGTGCTGTCCCGCCTGCCATTCCCGTCGGCTCCATTTTGAGGAGAGGTTCGGAGGGGATGGCGCCTCTTATATGCCCCCCTTTAGGGACCTGCTGCGGTTCCTGGAAGAGCAGTGCAGGCTGCTGGAGAACGCAGCAGGCGCCGTCGAGGGCCCCCCGGCCGCCTCCCGAGCGGTGCCCAGGGAAAGGCGGAGTCAGCCGGCCAAGGCGGCGCCCACCCCCCTGAAGCCGAGCGGAGCCCCCGCGGGAGGGCGCCCCCCCGTACCCTCCTATAGTGGCCTAGCGGCCCGGGAGGCGCCTCCCTGCTCCTATTGTCGAGCATCCGACCACCGGCCGGCGTCGTGCCCGAAGTTATTGCGCAAGCCGGCTAAGGCGAGGCGAACCATCGCCAGGGAGCGCCGCTGGTGCTTCTCGTGCCTGGAGAGGCATTTACAACGAGACTGCCCGCACCAGCGGCCCTGCACGCACTGCCAGGGCAACCACAACGTCATCTTGTGCCTGGGTGCGCGCGGCTCGGCCTCGCAGCGCCCTGCCAGCCCCCCGACTCCCACGGGCGGGGGCGCCCAGCCACGCCCACTGTCGGGCGACGCTCGGCGCTCACCGGTGGACCACAGTGCCCCTCCTTCTGAGGGGAGTCCCTCCCCCGATCGGTCTGGGAGTCGTTCCCCCAGGGGCGGGGGGGCCTTCACCCCCCCTCCGCGAGTTGATAGTGGATTCGCAGCCACTCAGCGGTCAGCTAGACCGTTCTCACCCCCGTTGGCTGAGTGGCCGCGACTGGAACGCCGCCCGCCCCCCTTTGGCCGGTGCCGGTACTACCGGGTTCCGGAGATGGCGTATCGGCCCCGGGCCTTGGAGCCGAGGATCCCCGAGTTTCCCCCGGTCGGCCCGTTCGGGGAATTCCAGTCTAGGGTCATCGAGACGCCGTCGGAGTGCCGCGCTCGGGGCCCCCGGTTCGGGTGCCGGCCTAACAGAGGCAGCTCCAGATAGGAGGCTGCCGCCCTAGCTCCCGCCATGGCCGCCTCCACTGAGCCTATAAGTCGTCAGCAGTCCACCTGTCAAACTGTTCTATTGCCGACAGCCTCAGTGAAGGTTTACAACCCGAGCGGCGACCACTTAACGGTTCGAGCTCTATTGGACTCGGGTTCCCAGCGTAGTGTGGCCTCTACTCGGTTGGTGGGAAGACTGGGGCTCCCCTGGAGCTCTGAATCACGTCCGATGGTAGGTATCGGAGGTGCCGAGCCTCCTGCTCCTAGGGGACAAGCGGAGTTGGTGTTCAGCCCTGACAGCGAACACCTTCGTATTTTAGTCAAGGTAAATGTCCTCGACGACATTCTAGGGTTCCTCCCTAACGTTCGTATAAATGACAGCGCTGTGCGCTGTGCGTCGGCTTTGAGACCGGCAGACCCTCGGTGGGCCCAACCTGGGCCGATAGATTTGTTACTGGGGGCCGACACGCTGGGTGCCCTCTTGTTAGGTGAGATACGAGCTCTGCAGCCCGATGGCCTGTCAGCCATTTCCACGATATTTGGGCACAGCTTTTTTGGACCGGTTATGTGGTCTCCTCCCCCTCCGACGGCCGACCCGCTCTCCGTCGTGGGAGTGTCCCTATCGGACGCCGTCCAGCGGTTCTGGGACATTGAGGAACCACCACATGCAGCTCGAGTCGACCCTCTGGACCGTGAGTGTGAGTTGTTCTACCAGAACAATACCGGCCGGCGGGTTGACGGTCGTTTCGTCACTCGCTTACCCTTTCTGGACTCCCGCCCCTCTTTGGGTCAATCCCGGGCTCTGGCCGAGAAGAGGTTGCTTTCCATGGAGCGCCGCATGCGGCGTGACCCAGCCTTTCGCGACAAATATGTCGAGTTCATGCGCGAGTATCAGGAGCTGGGTCACATGTCACCGTCCAACTTCGAATGGCGTTCACATGAGCACTACTTCCTCCCTCACCATGCGGTCTTGAGGACCCCTGAGAGTAAGATTCGGGTAGTCTTTGACGGTTCCGCCCCCACATCAAACGGTGTGTCCCTGAATCAGTGTCTTCACTCGGGTCCTAAACTGATTAAGGACATATCCGACATCTTGACCCAATTCCGTCGACACCAAGTGGTTTTTGTCGCGGACATTCGGATGATGTTTCGCCAATCGGTGGTACATCGTGATGACCGCCGATATCAGCTGATCTTGTGGCGCGAGAAGCCCAGCGATCCCATACAGGTATTTGAGTTGAACACCACCACATATGGACTCCGGTCCAGCCCGTATATTGCCATGCGAACCCTCCTTGAACTCGCTGAGAGAGAGCGCCTGAGATACGCTCGGGGAGCTTCTATTTTGGAGACTTCGGTCTACATGGACGACATTTGTACGGGCGCTTCCACCGTCGAGGAGGCTCTGGTCTTGCGAGACGAATTAATTGCCATCCTGAAGTCTGGAGGCTATGAGTTGCGCAAGTGGTTGTCGAACTCCCCACACATTTTGAGGGACCTCCCAGGAGAGGATCAACAAGACCCTCATCTGTTCGAGCACCCTGAGAATCCTAATTTGTTGACTGTGCTGGGCATTCAATATCAGCCTGTTCAGGACACCTTCACGTATAGAGTAAAACTTGACCCACCTCCCAAAGCATGGACCAAGCGCTCCGTGCTGTCTACAGTAGCTCGCACCTTCGACCCGAATGGATGGATCACCCCGGTCATCTTTTTGGCTAAGTGCTTTCTTCAAAAGCTCTGGATGTCCGGGTTGGGTTGGGACGAGCCTATTAGCGGGGTCCTCTTGCGAGAGTGGCTCTCCATGCTCTCCTCCCTTCCGGACATCAACCGGGTTTCCATGCCAAGGTGCTTCCTCCCTCCAGGGAAATGCAGGGCTACCCTACATGGGTTTTGCGACGCCTCTGAGAAGGGCTATGCTGCTGTCGTATATTTGCGGACTGTGAGTTCCTCTGGGCATACTGCAGTTCATCTCGTACTCGCCAAAAGCAAGGTTGTCCCCATTAGATCCCGTTTAACTATCCCTAAATTGGAACTGTCCGGAGCCGCTCTTCTCACGCGGCTCCTCAACCACGTTCACTCGTCCTTGAAGTCTGTAATCGACATTACGGACGTCTACGCATGGTCGGACAGTGAGATAGTACTTTGTTGGCTCCGAGCCGCACCTCACAATCTTGAGGTCTTTGTGGCGAACCGCGTGTCTCAAATCCAGAGTTCTGAGACTTCTCTCCACTGGAGACATGTCCCCGGGGAGTTGAATCCCGCCGACTGCGCTTCTCGCGGCTGTGAGGCCCCCGCGCTGGTTGCCCACTCATTGTGGTGGGGTCCCGGTTGGTTATCTGATCCTCAATCATTCTGGCCCCAGGGTAATTACTCCGAACCTACTGAGTTGCCGGGCCTACGGGCCCGAGTAGGAGTGGGCAAGGATAAGCCCACTCGGGATCTCTCCCTTCTGGAACGGTACAGCTCTCTCGATAAGCTCTAAGGAGTGACTGCTTGGCTGCGCCGCTTTGTCCACAATTCGAGAGATCCGTCCCACCGACTCTCTGATGGCGTTTTGTCCCCTAGCGAGCGTCGGGAAGCTCTGATGCATTGGACCCGTATGGTCCAGACGGAGCATTTTGAGCCCGTTATCGAAAACTTGAAGCATGGCTCCGTTATCAAGGGCGCTCTGGCCCGCCTGAACCTCTTTCTGGACGACGCTGGGATGCTGCGCGTGGGCGGACGTTTGAAAAACTCTCAACTGCCGTGCGGGGCTCGACACCCGTTGCTGCTCCCTAAGGACGGCGCCCTTGTCCGGTTGCTGGTAACCCACCACCATGTTAAGAATGCCCACGCTGGGTGTAACGCTCTGTCGGCTATTTTGCAGCGGGAGTTTTGGATTTTGTCTGGCCGACGCACCATTCGGAGCGTCATCTTTAAGTGCATCCCCTGTTATAAACTGAAGGCCCCCATATCGCAGCCTCTGATGGGTGACTTGCCGCCCGACCGCGTCAGGGCCATCCGACCATTCGCTGGGGTCGGAACAGACTTCGCTGGCCCCTTCCTCGTCAAGTCCTCTAACCTTCGTAACGCGCGTTCATGTAAGGCCTATCTTTGCGTCTTCGTGTGCCTCTCCACTAAAGCCGTTCACTTGGAACTGGTGAGCGCCCTCAGCACGGAAGCCTTCTTGGCCACGCTTGGCCGTTTCGTGTCGCGGCGCGGCTTGCCGGACTTGATCCGGTCGGATTGCGGGACGAATTATAAGGGCACGGATAGGTATCTCAAGGAGGTTGTCGAATTTCTGTCCAGCCACCGGACTTATTTAGGAAATGCTATGTCGAAAAGGGGCATCCAGTGGAAATTCGACCCTCCGGCGTGTCCCCACTGGGGCGGTATTTTTGAGGCGGTGGTTAAGGTTGCAAAAACGCATCTCCGTCGCGTTATTGGTGAAGCCATTTTGACATTTGAGGAGCTCGCCACTGTATTCTGTAAAATTGAGGCGGTACTCAACTCTCGGCCCCTCTGTCCCCTCTCCTCCGACCCGAATGATTTCGAGGTTCTAACCCCGGAACACTTCCTGATTGGCCAGCCTCTTAACGCTCTGCCCGAGTATCCCTTCAGGGAAACGAGTGCTTCACGGCTTAGCAGGTTTGCCCTGCTGCAACAGATGACTCAACGCTTTTGGCACCGATGGTCTCTGGAGTACCTACATCTTTTGCAGCAGCGCGTTAAGTGGTCTGACAAGACGGAGCCTCCTCGGGTGGGAGACCTCGTGTTGATTAAAGAACCAAACGCGCTACCTTTGTATTGGCGCCGTGGGCGCATTGTTAAGCTGTCGTATGGAGCGGATGGGGTGCCTAGAGTAGCCGAGGTTTTGGTCGGAGATTCGGTCTTGCAACGGGCCGTCGCGACCTTGTCCCGTTTGCCAATCTACTCGCGGACTTAATGCCTTATGTCCGGGGCGGGGGGTTGTTTAGGCAGGAAAAATTTACAATAAAAACGTAGTCTTTAACGCGCGCGCTTGGCCTCGATATCAAGGGCACCTTCCCTCTCTCCCCCCTCCCCCCCCCCCCCCCCCCGGCCGCCGGACGCGTCGGCGTGGCACTTCGCGCCATTATCTTAGGATTTCTTGCGAGATATACGGACGTTTTTTCGCGCCTAACTTTGCTAAAGGAACAATCCGCGTAAATCGTTGCGATAACGGACCGCGCGTAGCTGTCCCATTTCGTGACAACCCATTGCGAGTGCCTACAGAAGGGGAAGGTTCCGGGGATACCAGCGCGTGCCTTCTCCCGGACGTCGTTGCGTCATCCAGATCGGTTCCCGTCAACATACCAGCACATACATTTACACATACACTCACAACACAACCACAGCCGGGCCGGTCAAGGAGAATCGTCTACGCTCCTGGGGCAGGTAAGTGCATTTATTCTAGTGACCTTCCCCTCGTGTGTTCATTAGAAACTTTTGACCCTCGGCGTAGGAACGCCCGACCAGCATCTGCCCGTAGCTCCTTCGTCTATGGGCCGCGAAGGATCCAACTCCTGTTGAGGCAGGGCAGCTGTTGGCCGTAACAATATATATATATATATATATATATATATATATATATATATATATATATATACTAGCTGACCAGGCAGACGTTGTTCTGCCCTTTCCCAACGACCATTTGCTTTCCAAAAAAATACTCCTGAAATTAGCAATAAAAAAATTAAGGGTCACTTATCGGGATAAAAACTAACCTATCTCTCAAGTTGGACCGAACTGCACACAGTCTGCAATTTTTTTTTTGAAATCGGTTCTATCTGTTGAATACTTACAGCAACACGTGGTGGTTATACTACTAAATTGTATCTTATATTAAACGTTTGTATTTTTAACATAGCGCCATCTATTAAATATTTACTCAATCCAGTCAACAGACAATTGTGACTGTCAAATAATAGACAAATAATTTTCAATAAAATAATATTGTATTGCGACTATAAATTGAGATGTAAGCTATCCTATCTTTTAAGTTGGACCAAACTGCACATTGACCAAAAATTTCATTGAAATCAGTTCAGTAGTTTAGGAGTCCATCGCGGACAAACAACGTGACACGTACTTTTTATATATAAAGATATAGGATAGCGCGGATGGTCTCAGTTGAGACTGTCCGTCGCGACCGAAATTCGCTCTTCGATTTGATTTGATTCTTTCTAGTTTTTCTAGTCGGTTTTACTTTTCTACCGACTTCAAAAAGGAGAAGCTACTCAATTCGACTGTATTATGACTGTATATAGTTTTTTCTTTTTAGGGTTCCGTACCTCAAAGGAAAAAGCGGAACCCTTATAGGATCACGTTGTTGTCCGTCTGCCTGTCTGTCAATACCCTTTTTCTCAGGAACGCGTAGAGGTATCAAGCTGAAATTCATATCAAATACTCAAGTCTACTGTCCCTTGGAGCTGTGAAAATATCAAACTTCTAAACCAACGCAATCAAAAGATACAGCCGTTTATGCCGCAAATTTTCGACATTCACAAGGGAATCAAAACCTACAGGGTACTTCCCGTAACTCAGAATCTTGAACTTTGGTACGAAGTAACGTTTTATAGCACAGATAAAGGAAAAAATTGCGAAAAGCATACATTTTTAGTTACATCATATAATAAAATATTTTTAACTATTTTAAACTTTTTTTAAACTTTTTAAACTAACCTCGGTGCGCGAGTCCGACTCGCACTTGCCCGGTTTTTTTATGTGTGTTACCTCATAACTTTTTACTGGGTGAACCGATTTCAATGATTCTTATGTGAAAGCTAGTGCTTCTTATGTGATCCCATATAAATTTGATCAAGATCTGACCAATCGTTTTTGAGTTATTCTTTATAATTTATATTGAAGTCGGTTGTACAAAATTTTTAATTTTAAATTATTTTATTCCAAACATTTTGATCAAATAGAAAAACTATATGTTAAAAAAATTACGAAGGTTTTGAACATAAATTTAGACGTAGTTACACAAACCACAAAAACTACTTCTGAGGTACAGACATTAAAATATGAGCATTCAATAACGATGAAGTGCTTCTCTGCCACTTTTTGTTGAAAGTTGTTTTTAATGTATTTGATTATTTGGACATACTTGTAAAAACGGGCTTTTACAGCTTCATCGGGCTTAGGGTTCGAGCTTTAAATATAGAATGAACTGATGATGATTGTGACTCAATTAGTGACTCGTGACTGAGCTAGAGCGCTGGGGAACAGTGTTCCTACTCACGAATCTGTGTACAGATGAGTTGTCTGACTGAACAGGGGTGTACGGACCAACCAACAATCCTGAGAAATAAAATACTTCGACGACATCAGAAATCCACCAACAAGCATTGGAACAGTGTGGCATAATTCATTAATAATACAGCCACTAAATGGAGTGACGACCTGGTAAGACATGCAGGAAGTCGATGGATGCGGATGGATGGACCGTATGCGTATCTATAGAAATTGTGCCTTACATAAAATTTGTCAAACGTTTTTGGCTCATACAGAATTACAGAATAGAACTAAACACAAGGCATTGTTTGCAGGCTACTGCAAAGGAGATAGTAATGTCCCCGGGAGCTCCGGCTCCAGTTCCACCTGCAATGAAGGACGAGCGCACTGAACTCCTCGGGTCTCTGACCACGCAACAACAGCAGCGCACCAGCGCCAGGGTTATCAAGAAGCTCCGACTGGAACCACCGGCTGACAAGCGAGGTGAGCTTTTGCTTAATTTGTTATGATTTTTATGACAATACAAAATTGAGAGTGAAATTAAAAAGTGTGCGTGCGTGTGTGTGCTTGAGTGCGTGCGTGCGTACGTTCGTGCGTGCGTGCGTGCGTGCGAGCATGCGAGCGTGCCTGAGCGCGTGCGTAAGTGCATGCGTGCGTGCGTGCGTGAATGTATGCGTGCGTGCGTGCGAGCGTGCGTGCGTACGTTCGTGAAGAAGACGCTGCTGACCATTTCTTTGTTTGTTTTACCCTGTCGCCTTTTACGTCACCCACGGGACGATATGTGTAAGTGGATATTTATACTTAACCGAACATTGGTGAAACAATTGTACTTAAATAAATAAGAATTTCTTTCAGAAACACCCGAGTGTGAAACACCAAACAAAGACCTCGATAAGGAAACTCCCGCATTCCCGACGGTCAAACAGCGTATGCCTAAAGCGCTTTGGTCTGCTGATGAAAAAAGTCTGTTCTTCGAAGCTCTGAACGAGTACGGCAAGGACTTCGACGCGATCACCGCATACATCTGCGCCAAGATGAAGAAGAAGGGCATGCCGGATGCGAATCTGAAGACGAAGACCCAAGTCAGCCATTTCTATTACAGAACATGGCATAAGCTGTCGAAGCATGTGCACTTTGATAAGAGTGAGTATTTTTTTTTAATTTACAATTAGGTTAGTAAAACAAGCATCCACTTTAGAAATAATGAAACGCGTAATAATCTCAGTGTATGAACTAAATCTACCAATATTTTTACTTTATAGACAGTTCCTGTTTTTATTTCTGAAACTAAGATGAATGAATTGTCTGAAAACTTAATCAGAAGTGCAATGTAATGGATGTTAATACAGATAAGGTTATATATTCGTAGAAGTGGAATAAAACAATGACGAAACTTATATACTAATATTTTTTGGAACCCATTTCCTTATCGGACGGTACGGGTTTGGCGGATGGGAGCTAGGTGACAAAAAGTCTAAGATTTTTTCGTCACTACCCCCTTTCTCATAGTGTAGACGGTCTTGGCGGCGAAATAAAGAAGTGAGATGGAATAATATCCATCTCCCTCGCACTATTTCTTATCTTGCTATGAAAGAAATATTATTTTATTTCAAATGAGGCTTTATTTTAATAGACGCTAGTAATTCATTTATTTGTATTTGATAATCAATAATATAATTCCTACGTTTATCAATAATAATATACTACGCTAGGAACTTCATAATTATATTCATAATTATAATATAATTTTAACAGTGGAAGAGCCACGCGGCAGCGTTTGCTGTCGCACAGATGGGCCGGCTAGAACCGGGGTGGTACCACGACCTCATAGAAAACCAGCGTGAAGTAGAGGTTTACCTCTGCGTTTCGCTTGGTGAGTGCAGGTGGCTGGAGGCCCTTTTTACTGGAAATGAAGCATTCCATCTTAGTCCTCACGGTTGACAACGCATCTACATTTTGATTTGTAATAGAGGATAGATGTAGATGTCTATGGGCCGCAGCAACCATTTACCATCAGGTGGACTGTGTGCTCGTTTGTCACCCTTATTCTTATAAAAAAAAACTTCGTTCCAACCAAATGTTCCACAACACTCACGCATTTTTTTATTACATAAACTCTTTTAAAAAAATAAATCTTACAGGTTTTGATATCAAGGTCCCTTTTCACTAGATAGTTATTAGTTACTTACGATCAATAAAACTTTTTAATGTAATAAGGGTGACAAGCGAGCACACAGTCCATCTGATGGTAAGTGAAAGCTGAGGCCTATAGATATCTACATCTATCCTTAATTAAGAATCAAAATACAGATGCATTTTCGCACCTGAGGACTAAGATGGAATGCCCTGTAACCAGTAAAAAGGGTCTCCGATTCTCTATTCTTACCATACGAAACCTGCCAGCTATATTATAGTTTCAGCGTGGCTCTATCACGTCAAAAAATAATTTTAACTACTTTAACACTAACAAAAACACACTCCTAATCGTTCTCGATCGACCGTTCTGCGTAGATCGGACCAAAAATTAATAATTAAAAGTTGAAGGCAACTTTCGTTAACTATGAAATCAGGACGTCAAACACTTCAGTCCCCGCCGCCACTGTGACTGTGGGTGCTGTAGAGTGCCCGAAATGCTTCGAAAAATTCGTATTTTTTTTATAGAATAACAGTTACAAATGAGCACATAGTCCACTTGATGGTAAGTGGATGCTGTGGCTCATAGACATCTTCATCTATTCTCGACTAAGAATCATAATGCAGATGATTTTCACTCCTGAGGATTAAAATGGAATGCCTCGTTTCAAACAAAAAGAGGTCTCCGGTTGACTACCCTTATCGTACGAAACACAGCATTACTGTTTCTCGCCGGTATTCTATAAGAGCACGGGCCTACTCCGATTGAGCCGACCTATTCGTGCTATATTATAGCTGCATCATGACTCTACCACGTTAAAAAACTATTTACTCGTTTGTTACTTTTAACGTTGCAATGGAACTCGAAATTCCATCATCATTATATCGTTGGTTGGAGGTCCATTACCGTGCGATTTGCGTGGAATTTTATGCTTTGCACGACAAAATTGTGAAATTTCATTGAGTTATATGTACTACGTACTAGAAAAGCTGTTCTAAAGAAAAAATGTGCGCTACTCTGTCTTCGCGCATGCACTGTTGATAGTAGAGTTGCGCATGCGCAGTTAATATAAGCGCGTTTCGTCTAAACGGTCAGTTTTTGTCATCATAGATTATACAAAGGTAAAATAATCAGTATGTAATAATTGTTTATTTCCATTGTATTGTTAATTATATCTAGTACAATTCATTAAATTGTCATTAATTTTGCATATGTGCTAATTGAATATAATATTACTTATTATTATGTCTAATATTTTAAAAGGTGACTATTTAAAATATAAAACCATACATTTATTATTAAAGATAAAGGATATACCTAGAACCTAGCATTCCTCCAAAATCCACTATACGGTGTTAATGGGACTTCAACGCAAAACTAGGCACAAGAGAGAACGGTGAGCTGGAAGTAGGGAAATTCGGAATAGGGCAATGGAACCCAAGAGATCAGCAGCTGGCCGACTTCATGGAGAAAGAGGGACTCTTTATGATGAACTCTTTCTTCCAGAAGCGGCCCCACAGGAAGTGGACCTGGTCAAGCCCCGACGGTTTGACAAAAAATGAGATTGACTTCATTATGACGACCAGACGACAACTGTTTAGTGTTGTCTCAGTGATCGCGAGGATGAAAACCGGCAGTGATCACCGAATGATTAGAGGCACACTGAAAATGTTAAGTTGGAGAGGTCATGTCTAAGAGAAATCTGTTTGAGAAATATTTCACTGATGTACCTATCTTGACGACAGAGTCATTGAATACTTCTCCAACTGTCGCCGAGTCATTACTCAAACAGAATGTTAATACCTGTTTAAAAGAATTTAGATTCGAAAAGTATTACCGCAAGACATTGCAAAATACTTTCAAACCATTGATGTAACGAAAACCGCAGATTTGTAGGGGATTTCCGTTACAGTTATTGCGTCCATAATAGATTTAATTGCACCTCATCTTACTATTACTTTTTAATACTTGTATCGATTCTGGTGTGTTTCCTGATTTAATGAAGTATAGTAAAGTAATACCTTTATTTAAATCTGGTAGTACATTGGACCCCGCTAATTCTGTACTACCAACTCTCAGTAAAATATTTGAAAGAATAATTTTTGATCAATTGTTATTTTTATAATACAAATAAATTACTTCATAAAAGCCAATTTGATTTTACAAGGGGTCGCTTGACGTCTGGCGTCGGTGTTGAGCTTATGAAATATATTTTAATGCCTGAGAATTCAGAAGATGACTTAGGTATTTTCTGTGATCTTTCTAAGGCTTTCGATAGTGTTCATCATGAGACATAAATCAGGAAACTACAACATTACGGTGTAAAAAAATGGCGCTTAGACTTATTACTGCATATTTAAGTAATAGAACCCAAAAAGTCGTGATCATTGGTAAAGGTTCTTCCTGCTCGGTATTATCAATGGGCGTTCCTCAGGGCATGATCTTTGGCCCATTCCTTTTCTTAATCTTTATTAATGTTTTACCTTATCTTGTAGGGGACAATCACGATATAGTATTATTTGCTGACAGTACCTCACAATACATATTTTCAAACTCAAACGGCAGTCAATTAATTATAATAATAATAATATTAATTCATTTAATTCGGAAAAAAAAATTCCATAGTCGTTAGTAAATGTTTCCTTATATCTAGTGTTAGTAACATATTGGTTGACGACGCAAGTATGAAACTGCACCGATGGTGGTAATAAGCCAGTCTACAAGGCATGCTGCCTTATCCAGCGAGCCAACATCGGCGAGTCCCAGCGGTCAGCCAGCGTACGCAGGTTGCTGTTGGGGCTGCCGCGCATGCGCCGAAGTAACGACGCACAGCGCTTGCGCATGATTGCTAGGCAGCGAACCCGTCCGTGTGAGCTTCCGCGAACATGGCGGAGGCGCTGCAGCAGCGCGGCAGACCCTTCAGCACCCTAAACGCGTTATTATATTGTATGTATGCCCTCTGCGTATAGTCTACCCACAAACTGCACGTGTAAAAGGACTGTCAACAAGCTTTAAAAAGCGTAACTTTAACTTGACTAGAACATCGTGCAAATCTGCGAGCCAACATGTTGCCGCAAACAGACAGCGCACTTCTCTCTCTTTCAATATCTAAGTTGTCTTTTTGATCCTCCGTGACCCAGTGGCCCAAATACTTAAAACACTCCATCTTCTTTAAAGGAGTACCACCTAACGTAATATTCGGTATATTAGGGTAACGTTTAATATCCGGTCTAAATATCATAAATTCACTCTTTATAGCGTTGTATTTAAGCCCCTGGGCCGCTATATAGGATACACATGTATTGATCATTTTCTTTATAAAACCACTCAATGGGCTCAGCAACACCATATCATCTTGTGTAGCTGATATTGTTGACACAGACTCCGTCTATATGACAACCAATACCGGTGCTGCTGAGCTCATCAATCAACCCGTTCATATAAAGGTTGAAAAGCGTTGGAGAGCTTAGTCCCCCCTGCCTCACACCGCAATCCAACCTGCACTCCTCAGAAAGCGATCCTGCCCATCTTACATTGTTTTTTTTTAATTATTATACCAGTATTTGAAAAGCGATACAATTTCTCGAGGCAAGTCAGTTTCAAAATTAATTTTATTCCACAGGATCTCATAGGACACAAGGTCAAAAGCCTTCGAAAAAAATGCGCCTAAGCTGAAAAGCGCAAGCATTTAGCTTACTTATCCTGGGTTGACGCTCAAAACCGCAAAGCTCCGAATATTAGCTACAAGAAAAAAACTTTCATCCAGACCGCCAAGTCCTACAAAAAAGTATTAGGGTAACCTAGTCTCGATCGCATTAAACATATTGGCGCAGAACTCTCTGCCAGACCATCCGGCACTAGAGCTTTTTGGTCTCTCGCCAAAGCGGTCGAGACAAACTTCTGTTGAGCTACATACGGCTAAGAAGAAAGCGGACTTGTTCGCGTCTCTCTTTGCCTACAATTTACGTCTGGAAAGTGGCAACAACGTTCCACCAAAATGACATCACTGCGGGACCTCTATGTCGGAGATTCGTATTACGTTCTTAAAACCTTGCGGTGTCTAGACGTGAATAAAGCTAGTGGACCAGATGGTATAACAGCTATAGTCCTAAAGGTTTGTACACATGAGTTGTCTCCTGTGTTGACACACTTGTTCCGCCTCTCATTTAGTACTGGAATAGTGCCAAAATCCTGGAAGCTGGCCAACGTGCATCCTGTTCCAAAAAAAGGCAGCCTTGCCGACCCTGCCAATTATCGGCCTATCTAAATTACCTCCATACTCTGCAAGATTATGGAGCGTATATTGAATGCCCGCTTAATGGCATACCTATAACAGAATGACCTTCTTAGTGACTTGCAATATGGATTTCGCCGAAATCGGTCAGCTGGGGATCTTCTAGCGTATGCCACACACGTATGGGGCGAGGCACTCGAGAACAGTGGGGAAGCACTTGCTGTTTCCCTTGATGTCTCGAAGGCCTTTGACAGAGTTTGGCACACTAGCATTTTGGGTAAGCTTCCAGCGTATGGCTTATCCCCTAGTCTGATTGAATGGGTAAAGGACTTTCAGAGTGAACGGTCTCTCCGAGTCGTCGTCGATAGCTGCTCAACCGATCCTATGGCGACGAACGCCGGTGTTCCTCAGGAGTCCGTTCTCTCCGAGACTCTCTTCATGCTGCATACTAATGATCTGTTTATGCCCGGTATCTATGGGTATGCAGACGATAGCATAGTTGTTGAGAGATAACAACCAAGTCCTCGGGCCAGTCGGGATCAAATCCAGTCCGAAAGAGAAGCTATGGTAGAGCGTGTGAATTTCACACTACAGGCAATCTCCGAATGGGGCGACGCCAATCTTGTGAAGTTCAACGCCTCCAAAACACAAGCGTGTCTCTTCACGGCAAAAAGAAGCCAGTTAACCTTGGTCCTTCTTTCCGAAATGTATCACTGAAATATACCAACCGCCTTCAGTTGTTAGGGTTTGAAATATCCTCAAATTTGAACTTCGGGTGGTTCATTGAGTCCAAGGCTAAAGCAGCTGCAAGGAAGCTGGGAGTCCTTGTAAAGGTGCGGCGATACTTTACGCCGGGACAGCTGCTTACTTTATATAAAACGCAAGACCGGTCGTGCATGGAGTATTGCTGCCATATATGGGCTGGTGCTGCAAAATGCCACCTAGCAGCTTTGGACTTAATAGAAAGGCATGCTAAGAGGCTTATTGGTGACTCGAATTTATTTGGTTAAAACCAATCTTACCAGCCTCGAACACACACGTAAAGTAGCCAGCCTTTCGGTTTTCTCCAGGATGCGTTTCGGAGAGTGTGCGCAGGAATTACATAATTTAATTCCCTTCTCTCCCTTCGACCATCGGATAACCAGACGTTCGGCCACATTTCATTCGAACCAAACGGTTCGCCACGTCGTTCATCATGCGTACGGCAAAGGAGTGAAATAAGTTGTCAGCATCTGTCTTTCCATCCGATTACAGTGCGGGTGTCTTCAAGGCAAGAGTGTGTTTTGTTAAGTCAGTGCGTTTCACCATCTTAGGTTACATCGCCACTTACCATCAGGTGGGATCGTAGATAAGCGCTGGCTTAGTAGAATATAAAAGAAAATCTAAATAGCAAGCATTCACTGGTGTCTTTCTTGCAGTGTAGTACTGGATAGTCTGCTTGAGGCACAATAGCACAATAGCACTCTCGGTAGGTAGACCAGATCTGAAGCCCAACTGTGCGTCATTGAGCGAGACGTACTTATTTAGGCGCCGACTAAGCAAACTGTCCAGTACTTTCGCAATCACCGTAGCCAGAGATATTGGCCTATAATTAGACACATCTGAAGAGTCACCAGTCTTCTTTTTGATAACAAGTATTACAAGTTAACAATAGTACGTATTAGGCTTTCAGGTAGATAAAAATGTGCTACACAAATATTACAATTACAATAAAAAAACTGCGGTTACCAACACGCACGCCAAGCGTTTCAACTATGGCAAATATGATGATGAGAGTAACAAAGAGACGGCCCCCATTCCCCGGTGGCCCCGCTATTCCTGACTACGGTGGCGGCCATGGTAACGGCGGAGTAGGGGGTGCTAAGAATCTCCGGTGGAGGTTCGGTTGCCACCTAAGACGAATCGACATACAACGCACGCACCCTGAGGACTGACGAGAAGATCGTGCATCTGGAAGAAGAGATAGACAAGTTACGTTGGCATATTATAGGATTATCCGAAGTCCGAAGAGAGGGGGAGGACACGGTAATCCTCGAATCCAGCAACTTGCTCTATCACCAGGAGGGCGACCATTTGCCCCAAGGAGGTGTCGTATTTATCGTCCACAAGTCTCTCGTTAACAACGTTGTAAAGATTGAGTGTCGACGAGGGTTGCGTACCTTATACTCGATCACGAATCACCAAACGGTATTCGCTGAAGGTCATACAGGTTTACGCATTAACTTGGCACATCCAGATGAGGAGGTGGAGGAAATGTATGACGATATCTCTAGAGCAATGCATTCCTCCAAAACCCACTATACGGCGTTAATGGGAGACTTCAATGCAAAACTAGGCACAAGAGAGAACGGTGAGCTGGAAGTAAGGAAATTTGGAATAGGGCAACGGAACCCAAGGGGCCAGCAGCTGGCCGACTTCATGGAGAAAGAGGGTCTCTTTATGATAAACTCTTTCTTCCAGAAGCGGCCTCACAGGAAGTGGACCTGGTCGAGCCCCGACGGTACGACAAAAAATGAGATTGACTTCATTATGACGACCAGACGATAACTGTTCAGTGATGTCTCCGTGATCGCGAGGGTGAAAACTGGTAGTGAATGACCGAATGGTTTGAGTCACACTGAACCTAAACGTTAAGTTGGAGAGGTCTCATCTAATGTAGTCAACGCTCCGTCCCCCTCGTGCTCTGTTCCAAAGTCCCGCAACCTTTTAACTCGAGTTACAAAACCGTTTTCAGTGCCTAGAAGACTGCAATGAAGTGGACGATATGAATGACAAGCTCGTGGAAACTGTCCATGCGGTCGGAGTTAAGTTCTGCAAGACCCGCCGCAGAAGAACACAAAAACTCTCCAATCACACCGAACACACATTAATCTCATGGCTGTTAGACGGGAGATTAAGCTACATTCTTCAACAGATTTGACAGCATACAGACAACTGAACAGACAGATCTCCTAATGCATGCGGCGGGACTTGCGCAATTTCAATACAGCTTGTAATAAAGAAGCGATCGAGCGGAACTAAGGCTCCAAAGTCTTTGCCAGAGATCTGTCAGCCAGAAAGATCCAACTGTCGAAGCTGAAGACCGAATGTGGCTGCATCCTGACCTGAGATTTTGAGTGAGAGCTGTACACGTCATCGTTGGAACCACACGCAAGTATGAGTAACGATCCAAGAGCAAGTCTTATCCCAAACTAGTCCGATGATTTCCTGGCCGTCAGTCTGAGCAAGATTAGAATGGCTCTCCAGCACCTTAAAAGTGGCAAGGCCCCAGGCGAGGATGAAATTAAAGCGGAGCTTCTGAAAGTGGGTGGAAAACCGGTACTTGAAGTCTTTCAGAGGCTCTTTAATTACGTCCTCCATGGTGGTACTACTCCGGAGGCGAGGAGCAGAAGTGTGTTGGTCTTGTTCTTCAAGAAAGGAGACAACGCTCTCTCGAAGAACTACAGACCAATTTCCCTTCTGAGCCGCGTCTGCGTGCTGTTTTCGAGAGTCATTACGAATCGCCTCGCATGCAGACTTGACGACTTCCAACCTCCCGAACAAGCCGGTTTCCGAAAAGGCTTTAGTACCATGGAGCACATACACACCCTTCGGCAAATTGTACAGAAGACAGAGGAGTATAATCTGCCAATTTGCCTTGCATATGTGGTCTATGAGGAAGCCTTTGATTCCGTCGAAATTTGGGCAGTGCCGCAGTCCCTTAAGCGGTGCCAAGTTAAGTATCGGTATATCGAAGTGCTGAAGTGTTTGTACAGTAGAGCTACGATGGCTATCCGAGTACAGCATCAGAGTACGAAACCTATCCAACTGCAGAGAAGTGTCAGACAGGGTGACGTTATATCCACGAAACTCTTCACCGCTGCATTGGAAGACGTTTTCAAGCTACTGGACTGGAAAGTATGCGGTATTAACATCAATGGCGAGTAAATCACTCACCTTCGATTTGCTGACGATATAGTCCTTATGGCAGAATCGCTGAGGACCTAAGCACTATGCTCAATGACCTCAATAGTGTCTTATAACGGATAGGTCTTCCGATGAACATGGACAAAACAAAAATCATGTTTAACGTCCATGTCACACCCATGCCAGTAGTTGTTGGGAGCACTAAGTTCTAAGTTGTTGACGAGTATGTTTACCTGAAACAAATAGGCCGACCAGGTTAGTCCAACTTCGACGGAGAGATCAATCGACGGATTCAACTCGGCTGGGCAGCGTTCGGGAAACTATGACACATCTTCTCGTTAGACATACCTCAAAACCTAAAAACGAAATTGTATAATCAGTGCGTGTTGCCAGTGATGACTTAAGGATCTGAGACGTGGTCCTTCACTGCTGGTCGTATGAGGAAGCTCAAGGTCGCTCAGCGAGCTATGGAGAGGGCTATGCTCGGGTTTTCTCTGCGTAATAAACTTAGAAATGAGGATATCCGCAGTTGAACCAGAGTAACTGACATAGCCCAACGGATTAGTAAGCTGAAGTGGCAGTGGGCCGGCCATATAGCTCGAAGAACCGACAACCAATGGGGAAGAAAGGTTCTCGAGTGGCGGCCTCGTACCAGCGGAAGAAGTGTAGGGCATCCCCCTACTAGATGGAGTGACGACCTGGTAAGATATGCAGGAAGTCGATGGATGCAGGTGGCTCAGGACCGTGCTTTGTGGCATTCCTTGGGGGTGGCCTATGTTCAGCAGTGGACTTATGAAAGGTTGTAATGATGATGATGAACGCCTGAGTCTATTAATTATCTGAAGAAATATTTTTTTCTATTGTAACATTACGATATTATTACCGCAGGTGAGTCGTGTGCTCGTTCGCCTCGTCTTCCATAAAAAAGAATGTGCGTGTAACTGTGTGTATACGTACTGAAACTCCTTTCCGACATATTATTATACTTCTTTTATTTTATATTTTACATAAGTAGGTTGAATAATAGTATACTCATGCAGCCCCGGGAGGAAACGTTACAAGAAAACGTGACGTTTTTGTGACCGCATTAAATTTCTTCACTAAGTGGGTAAAGAAGTTTTACTTCTAAAATCGTACAAAAGTTTGAACGTTCACTTCTGTGTTCAGATGTGAAGAAAGTGGCGCAGGAGTTATACGCGTTGATAAACTACGGCGAGCTGCGGCGCAAGCTTGTGTCCGTGAACGAGAAGACGTGCGCGCGGCTCGACGAGATGGTGCGCGGCGGCAGCATGGCGGTGCGCGCGCGCGGCCGCACGTTGCGCGTGCGCACGCCCATGTGCCGCGCGCTGCGCCGCCTCAACCACATTGCAGGTACGTGCGCCCGGCACTATGATATTGTATGTTGAAGTCTAGAACTGTTATGCCCGATTATTCGTCCGTTCAAAATTCAAATTTTTGATACGCCCGGGCTATTTGTCACTGTTGGGTTCCGATTTACGGTAGAACGTAACATATGTTACGTACGAGTAATACGCGTCACTGTGCGTGGTCGTTCTCACGACGTGAAACGTGGTGCGCCGCCTTGACGTGATGGGAGGTGGTGGTACTGGTAGTGACGTTTGTTTCGGTGCGTGCAGAGCGTGCGTGCGGCGCGCGCGTGTGCTCGCGGCTGGTGGTGGCGCTGCGCGCGCGGTGCGCGGCGGGCTGGGCGCGCGTGCAGGCGGCCGCGCACAACCCGCGCGCCGCCGCCGCGCTGCCGCCGCGCACGCGCCTGCGCGCGCTGCTCGCCGCGCTGCGCCGCCGCTGGCGCACAGTATCCTTTGCACTGGCGCACATCTGCACACACCTACACACACGTACACGCATGCACACAGCCACGCACTTACACAGACACACACACACACACACACACACTAATAAACCGACCACTTATGTGCGCGCTTGGTACACTTGAATCTTGTAACAATCTTTCATATTGTACACGCCCCTAGTCGCCTCGACAAAGGTCAAATACCGGGATATTTGACCCATTAGGGGTAGATTCCGCGGACAACTAAGAGTGGGGCTCAAAATGCCTATGGATAATCTATATATATATATATAAGGACTAGGTAATTAATTCGACTTACCTGGTTTAGAAGCGCAGACTGGCCACAAGGCTCGTTCAGGCGGTAGGTGTAGTATATGTAAGTAGTGTGTAGTAGTCTGTATGTGTAACCTGACTGAACCATTTTAATCAACAGCAACCCTGACTCAGGCGCCGCCCCACGGTGTGGTATCCTCCAGCGGCGTCACCTCGATGTCACTCAAAGTCTAGCGTGCCTTAGCACAAATCTATGATCTAATACGAACGCTGTTTCTCGCGGGTCACAAAGTTTAGCGTTTTTATCCGACACAGGAAAATATCTCCAAGTCACATCAAATGCCACAAAGCAACTCGTCGACGCAAATTAATATTGTCAAAGCACTTCAACCGGCAATCAGTTACTTTAATCACTCAAACTCAAATTAGACCTCGTGTCACGTAACGCTCAAACAAACACTCCATTCGAGGCGGTATTAAAGATACCCAAATCTTCGATAGTAAACTAGGCGCGCACAATACTCAAATTCGGACGTTGATCGCAATCAATGTTAACTTCCAAAACAATTAACCGATCCGCGCAGTCAATCTGTTTTTCTAGACTCAACAAACTCCTCGTCGGTGCATAAAAACTTGCTAACAAAAACCGACACTATATAGAGGTTATACGGGACGCGACCACGCCGTTCTAGTCACTGCATTGCATTGCATTACTTCCGACGCGCCCCGATCGCAACCAACTCCGCTCGCGCGAACGTCAAACCGGTACGAATTCACCGCGCCGAGCGCCCTCTGGCGTCAGTTCTTGAAATTCGCTTTTGGCGCGAACAAACCCCCGTCCCGGACATAAGGGCTTATGTCTGCAAGCACGCCGGCAAGCGGGACAGGGTCGCGACGGCACGTTGCTAGACCGAATCTCCAACCAAAACCTCGGCCACCCTAGGCACCCCATCAGATCTTGCAACCTTAACCATCGCCTCAAAATACCGCCCCAATGTGGGCAAGCTGGAGGGTCGAACCTACACTGGATGCCTTTCCTGGACATCGCAGCACCTAAATAAGTACTGTTACTGAACAGAAGTCCGACGACCTCCTTCAAATATCTATCCGTGCCCCCACAATTCGTTCCGCAATCAGACTCAAAATCCGCCTCGTTGACGCGTAAAACGATCGAAAATAGTCAACACACAAAAAGGCACTTAACGTGACGTTACAAATCAACTTCGAGGCGAGACTGGACCAGGTCCGACAAAACGCGACGCGATACGAAGCGGCCCAGCATGGCCACAAAGTCTTCAGTGCTGAGGGTACTTACAGGTTACAAGTGAACGGCCTCTGTGGAGAGGCACACAACAACGCACAGATAGGCCTTAGTATGATTTTTTCACGCATGTAGGCATAAGCAAGCCAGGTACCATATGACCATTTACTGATTCCAATCTAATAATATTGTGATATTGTCTAAAAGGCTAGCTAGTTGTGACTAGCTAGCCTTTTAGACATGTAGTCCTTGCTTGACATGCTTATAATTCAACCAAGTTTCAAAAGCATCAACTCAAACTACTATGTAAAACTTGAAAATAAATTGTAACAAATTTATTTCTTGATGCGAGGTCAAACAGACATGCTAAGCAAAACGACAAACATAAGAGATAGCAAAAAAAATTCTTTTTTCTTTCTTTTCAAAATAAATATCTTCGATAATGCCAACAAAATTGTGAAAACAAAGAGATGATTGATTTTTATTTCCTTCGGCACAAATAGTGTTACTCAATTTCAATTTTCTTTTCAACAAAGCAAACATAATGATCAAATTTATTTACAAAAACATATGTACACGTATTCAAAGAGTATATTCATCTTTATACTCACAACCGCTACAACTAACAGTGGTAGAGCCCCGCGGCAGCTTTTGCTGTGGCACGGATGGGCCGGCTCGAACCGGGGTGGTACCACGACCTCACAGAATACCAGCGTGAAGTAGAGGTTTACCTCTGCGTTTCGCTTGGTGAATGCAGGTGGCCGGAGGCCCTTTTTACTGGAAATGAGGCATTCCATCTTAGTCCTCACGGGTGACAACGCATCTGCATTTTGATTCGCAAACGAGGATAGATGTAGATGTCTATGGGCCGCAGCAACCACTTACCATCAGGTGGTTTGTGTGCTCGTTTGTCACCCTTATCCTATAAAAAAAAACTACGAAACATTTCGCGGAAAAACCAAAGCATTTTTATTTTTAATTTAAAGCATTTTTAATTAAGTGCTCGACCAAAACCAAATCTAATACTCTTTGACAGCGTGATCCAACGCTCCAGGGGAGCCCTAGTCTTCCCACCAACCATGTGGAGGCCACACAGCGTTGTGAACCCGAATCCAATAGAGCGCGAACCGCTAACAGTCGCCACTCGGGGTGTACACCTTCACTGAGATCGTCGGCAATAGAACAGTTTGACAAGTAGACTGTTGACGGCTTAAAGGCTCAGTGGAGGCGGTCGTGGTGGGAGCTAGGGCGGCAGCTAGCTAGGGCTTCCTCTATCAAAGGGGGGACGGTGGTACCCCAGTCGCGGCCACTCAGCTAACGGGGGTGAGAAAGGTCTAGCTGACTGCTGAGTGGCTGTGAAGTTCCTCTCCACACTCCGAGGGGGGGACCCCCCCGCCCCTGGGGGAACGATGCCCCGACTAGTCGGGGGAGGGACCCCCTCAAACCTAGGGGCTCGGTGGCTGGCAGGCGAGCGCCGAGCGTCGACCGACAGAGGGCGTAGCTGTGTGCCCCCGCCCGTGGGTGTCGAGGGCCCGGCAGAGCCCCGAGAGGAGACGCCGTTCGTACCCAGGCACAAAACTGCATGGTGATTGCCCTGGCAATGAGGACAGGGCCGCTGGTGAGGGAAGTCTCGCTGGAGGTGCCTTTCCAAACACGAGTAGCACCAGCGGCCCTCCTTGGCGATAGTTCGCCTCGCCGGAACCGGCTTACCTAATAACTTCGGGCACGAAGTCACCCACGAAGACAATAGGAGCAGGGGGGCGCCTCCCTGGCCGCTAGGCCACTGTAAGATGGTAGGGAGCGACGCCCTCCCGCGGGAGCTCCGATCGGCCTTGGGTGGGTTGACGACGACTTGCGCGGCGTATTCTGCCTCTCACTGGACACGGCTCGTAAGTCGTCGACGGTGCCCACCGCGTTCTCAATCTGCCAGCACTGCTCCTCCAAGAACCGCAGCAGATCACTGAAGGGCGGAATATAGGAGGCGCCGTCCCCGCCATACCTCTCCTCAAAATGTATCCAAAGGTCGAGAGGCAGACGGGACAGCACGATGTGGAGCAACAAAAAGGACCATTCGTCAACCGGTAAATCCAGCCGCTTCAGCGCATTACAGGCCACCAAGATTGGATTCACAAGGTCCGGACGTAGTCTGGCCCGGTCACTAAGCAGCGTGAGGCTTAGAAGCTGCCTAACGTATTCGTCCGCAATTCGCTGGACGTTGGCGTATCTTCCGGCGAGGAGGTCCCGAGCAGTCTGGTAGGCGTCGTCCGACAATCTCAAATGGCCGACGACGCCCAGGGCCTCCCCCTCCAGTGAGGCCAGGAGGTACGCCATCTTCTGACTCGGTGTCAAGTCCCTCCGGGTGTCCACTAGGCTGTCAAAAAGACCAACAAAGGTCAGCCATTCGGAAAGGACCCCGGAGAACCTTGGCAGGACCAGAGTTGGGAGTCGACCCAACAGCTCTGGCTGAGTAAGCTGCTTCCGAGGAGACTCGGGCAGGCCACTCATCCGAGCTTCACGCGCCTCCTCAGCATACCTGCCCCCAGCCTCTATCAAGTCGTCCGTGAGTGAAAAGAACTGCTCGTAGTCCGCGAGGCAGGAGTCCAGGACTCCCTTTTCCGCATCCGAGTCCTCGAGCTCAGCGTAAACCTCCTCCACTAAGGCCCCCCGGGCCGCGACCTGCTCGAGCCGCTTCTCCAAACTATAGTCCTTATCTGGTCGACCTATCAAAGCATGGGCACTAGCGGCCTAGCGCAGCTCTGCCTTCAGGCGACGCATCGGTAGCTTCTGCGCTGGCATCACTACTAAATACAAATTAATACGCGGCACAAATACAAATCAAATTAACAAATAACAAATACAATTACTATCAAATCAAGTTGAATACAAATTACTATAAATACAAATTACTATTTATTCATTTAAATACAAATTACACTACAAATACAAGTACACACTACAGTCGATCAGCAAAGATGCCTCGCTCAGACGATCGACCCTTCGGCAATTAATCTGCTATAATTATACGATAACGATAATTATACAATTATGTATGTGTGTTCGCGCCAAACGCTAATGTCAAGAATCGACGCCAGAGGGCGCTCGGCTCGGCGCCATACCGGTTTTGACGTTCGGGTGAGCGGTGTGTGTGGCGAGAGCGCGCGAGTGCAAAGGGAGTTGTTCGCAAGCAGTGCTATCGACAGCACGCTGTCATTTTTGTTCGGGAACGCGGATTAGTGTAAGCGCGTCGAGTAAATATACTGTCTAGGATTCGTAATGCGCATTTCTTGTTTGAGAGCTTCTCCCGGGACTTAGTTGTGTTTAACTCAGAATCCGTATATAAGTGCATTCGACAATATTAACTACTATTCTAGAAATAATTGTTGCCACGCGAAACGGTAGTGAACTTTGATCCGGACATTCGTATTCGTGCGGTGTGTTACGTTTTTGCTGATAGTAACGGGATTTCGTATAGACCGATTCTGTATTCGTTTTGTGTATTAAGCTTTATAACAAACGAGAGTTAGTGGCTTCTGGAAGTTAGTTAATTGTACGATAAAGCTAATGGACCGTCCTCGTGACGAATGAAGAAAGTGACTTTGAGCGGTGCTGAAGTCCGAGCTGCTGCCAGCGGCCACGGTCCAAGCAGGTCTACCACTACCAGTCACACACAGATACACATCACTAACCCTTACTACCCATGCACCCTACAACCACATGCGGCCTGACCGAACCCTGAGACAGCAGTCGCCTTGGATATAGGTAAGTAAGCTCGGTTTACTATTCTCCCTATTGAACTGTAGTTGGATAGAACGCTCCCCCTTATAGTTTATTGTAATTAGAGACCTTCCAGGTGGCCCCTTGTTGAGGCCCGACCTGCATCTGCTTGTAAGTTCTTCCGCTATGGACCCGGAAGACCTACTCTTGGATAGGCAGCTGCAGGTTGTAACAATGTGATAATGATAATTATCTACCTACGCGACGCGTAACGGTACCTAACCCCAAACTACACTCCCGCTTGCGCAGCCTAACGGGCGCGGCTTTTAATTCTACCCGCTAACAAACAAAATAAATATTTAAATATTATTACGTACTTATTTATTACCTATTATTTTTATTAATATTGCGGCCGGGCGTGATTGGAAATCAATCAACCACGCTCTGCTACCAACTTGTACACGCCCCTAGTTGCCCCGACAAAGGTCAAATATCCCGGGGCCCATTAGGGGTAGATTCGACGGACAACTAAACGTGGGGCTCAAAATGCCTATGGATAATCAATATATACACATATATATATATATATATATATATATATATATATATATAGTCAGCAACCCTGACTCAGGCGCCGCCCCACGGTGTGGTATCCTCCAGCGGCGTAACCCCGATGTTACTCAAAGTCTAGCGTCCTTTAGCACAAATCTATAATCTAATACGAATGCTGTTTGTCGCGGTCCACAAAGTTTAGCGTTTTTAACCGACACAGAAAAATATCTTCGAGTTACATCATCAAATGCTACAAAGCAACTCGTCGACGCAAATTAATATTGTCAAAGCACTTCAACCGGCAATCAGTTACTTTAATCACTCAAACTCAAATTAGACCTCGTGTCACGTAACGCTCAAACAGACACTCAATTCGAGGCGGTATTAAAGATACCCAAATCTTCGATAGTAAACTAGGCGCGCACAATACTCAAATTCGGACGTTGATCGCAATCAATGTTAACTTCCAAAACAATTAACCGATCCGCGCAGTCAATCTATTTTTCTAGACTCAACAAACTCCTCGTCGGTGAGTAAAAACTTGCTAACAAAAACCGACACAATATAGAGGTTATACGGGACGCGACCACGCCGTTCTAGTCACTGCATTGCATTGCATTACTTCCGACGCGCCCCAATCGCAACCAATTCCGCTCACGCGAACGTCAAACCGGTACAAATACACCGCGCTGAGCGCCCTCTGGCGTCAGTTCTTTAAATTAGCGTTTGGCGCGAATATATATCATATAAATTGTATCTATATAAATAAAATGATAGAGGTTTGCAGTCGTGCGCGCATCACGGAAAAACTACTGAATATATTTCAATTAAGTTTTCAAGTTTTATATCTTAGACACTTGACCCTTATCTAAAAAAAATATTGCGATATCTTTTTAATATAAAGTTATTAATGTTTTAAAAAACAACGATTTTTATACGGGGTTTTCACACGGTACGTCACTTGCTCTCACGTTACTATCTCAGTTAATTTATATGTTTTAGCGACAAACAGAGCAACGAATAATATTTTTTACAAATAAATTTTGTCTGTTTGATGTTTTTTTCCTTCAGACATACGAAAACTTTGTTAATATATCAACAACGCGAACGAAGTCGTGGGTATTAGCTAGTTATGTTATAAATTAATAGGTTTGATTTAATTTAAAGTTTGAAAATTTGAAGTTTATTACCTTCTTTTTAAAACATATAAATAAAACTTGTTTTTAAAAATGTTTTCTACTTTTAACTTATTTTATTGTTTTATATGAACTCATACGAGAATTCATACATACATAAGTGTTAGAACGACGCTGCAGCTATATTATACTTGCAGCATGAATATTTTGGCTTGACAGGGGAAAGACGATGCTCTTACAGAATACCAGCATTAAATAGCAACTTAATGCTGCTATGTTTCATATGGTAAGTGTCAAAAACCGGAGTCCCTTTTCGTAAACGAGCCATTCCATCTTACTTCTCAGGGGTGGCAACGTATCTACATATTGATTCTTAATCGAGGGTATGGGTAGGTGTTTATGGGCCACACCAACCACATATTATCAAATGTACTATGTGCTAAGACATATTGAAGCCCGCATGTTGTCCACTTGAATCTTAACTCAAAAACTCAGGCCGACTATAGTGAAGATGGTGCAATGGAGAACGGTTTGGTTTCAAAGATGCCAGAAGATTCAAAGGAAGAAGAGGACCAGGAATTGTTGCCAATTGGAGAAGAAAAAGAGGATGACTTAGAGAATCATCTAAATCTGGAGACTGACAGAGTAATTGTTCAAGGTAATAATTCTATCTCACACTAAAATTCTCTCAAGTTATCTGTATGTGATTGAATCTGTATGATCCTTATGCCATCAAAAATATAACTTTTAAAAATACCAAGTCTCGCAATTCAGTTCTTCTACCGTAAAAAGTTATGAGATACATTTAATACCAAGTCGGTTAATTTATTCAGTCCCTACTTAAGGGCCTTTTGTCTTAAGTTATTACGTAATTAGCTAACCTACCAACATCGATGCCCCTCTGGGCTCTTCGGACTATTGTCTGATCCGGAGTACGGTGACACTCACACTCATAGTTCGGCCGATTGGGGCGGGAAGCGGTCTTTTTTTGCATCCTACCCTTGGCGACGGGTTTGCTTCTCGCCGGAAAATTCCAGCGTTGTTGCTGATTCTGTTGCTGATTTGGTACGTCAGGGTATGGAACTTTTTATTCCATCCTCTGTGGTGCCCATCGGAGGCAGATCCCAGCCATGGTTTGGTTGCTCCTGTAAAATAGCATCACGCTATAAGCAGAAGTGCTATCGGACCTGGGGTGACGGATCAACGTCTCGGGATGTAAACACCAGCGCTCTTAAAAAGAAGTATAATTCCACCTCCAGATCCTTCAAAAGCGTCATTGCCAAAGCAAGGTCTGAGTACATCGGCAGAATTGGCGAGAGGCTAGTTCGCCTTCCTTCGGGATCCCGTGCATTCTGGTCTCTCGCCAAGGCTGTCCAAGGGAACTTCTGTCAGCCATCTCTTCCATCTCTGCACAGAGAGGACGACTCACTGACCCATGCCGCAAAGGAGAAATCCGATCTGTTGAGCTCTCTCTCTTTGCGTCCAACTCGACTCTAGATGACGAGGGGAACACACCGCCGACCATCCCGCGATGTGAGTGCTCCATGCCAGATGTGCGGTTTACACAGCGCTCGGTTCGCAAAGCACTCTTCTCCCTGGACGTCAGCAAGTCGGGTGGGCCTGATGGAGTCCCTCCCATTGTGCTGATGACGTGTGCTCCGGAGTTGGCACCGGTTTTAACGCGTCTTTTCCGATACTCCTACTCCCAAGGCGTACTCCCGAATTCATGGAAGACAGCTTTGGTCCACCTGATCTCTAAAAAAGGCCGCTCAGACCCGTCCAACTACAGACCTATCGCCATCTCGTCCTGGTTCTCCAAAGTAATGGAATCCATTATATAAACTGCCAGTTTATGAGGTACCTTGAGGATCACCAGCTGATTAGTGATCGCCAGTATGGTTTTCGCCGGGTTCGATCAGCGGTTGATCTTCTGGTCTACCTGACTCATAGATGGACGGAGGCAGTAGAGTCCAAGTGGGAGGCATTGGCCGTTAGTTTGGACATAGCGAAGGCCTTCGATCGGGTCTGGCACAAAGCGCTTTTTTCGAAGATTCCTTCCTATGGGCTTCCCGAGCAATTGTCCAAATGGATCACCAGTTTTCTTGGTGATCGGAGCATTAAGGTCGTAGTAGTCGGTGCATGCTCTGATTTCAAGCCTATCAACGCTGGTGTTCCACAAGGCTGCGTGCTATCACCAGTGCTGTTTCTGCTGCATATCAATGATATGTTGCAAATTGGTAACATTCATTGCTATGCAGACGACAGCACTGGTGATGCCTTATATACCGGCCGTGGCAATATTTCTCGGGAAAACGTCACCGAGTACCGGGACAAACTTGTGTCTGAAATCGAGTCTTTGCTGAACAAATTCTCGGATTGGGGGCGACTAAATCTAGTCCAATTCAATCCCCAGAAGACACAAGTTTCCGCGTTTACTACAAAAAAGAACCCCTTTTCCGTATCTCGTCAGTTTCAAGGCACTTCCCTTGCTCCCTCAGCTAGCATCGGAATCCTCAGCGTTGACATATCGAATAGTGTGCAGTTTCGTGGTCACTTAGAAGGGAAAGCCAAATTGGCCTCTATAAAGCTTGACGTGCTCAGCAGAGCGAGACAGTGTTTCATGCCGGCACGTCGCTTGCAACTTTATAAAGTGCAACTTCGGCCTCACATAGAATACTGTTCTCATCTCTGGGCCGGGGCACCCCAGTGCCAAATCCTTCCACTTGACCGCATCCAGCGAAGATCGGTTCGAATCGTCGACGACCGAGTTCTTTCTGATCGGCTCGACACAGGCACTGCGTAGGGATGTTGCACCCCTTTGCATTTTCTATCGAATTTACCACAGGGAGTGCTCTAAGGAATTGTTCGAATTAATTCCAGCCACCAAATTTCATAACGCACATCGCGTCGAAATTCACGATACCATACTCACCATCTGGATGCTTGGTGGTCCACGACTGTACGTTTTACTAGGAATTTTCTTCCTCGTCCAACTTCTTTGTGGAATTGTTTACCACCGGCGATTTTTCCGGACCGTTACGACTTAGAAACCTTCAAGAAAAGAGCTTACACTTTTTTAAAAGGCCGGCAACGCATCTGCAATTCCCCTGGTGTCGCGGTTGTTCATGGTCGGCGGTAGTCACATACCAGCCGCAAACCACAAACGAGCTGCATGCTCGTTTGCCCCCTTTTCTATAAAAAAAAATCTTATAGTGACCATATCAATATTAAAAATCTTTTATGTTTTAAATAAATAAATTGACTTTTTAAATCTAGATGACAGGGTGAGAAATAGTGTGATAAGAGAAAAGTGTGGTTTGCAAGATGACGTTGTGACCAGGATTAAAAAAGGAATGCTTCGGTGGTTTGATCATGTAGAAAGAATGAAGAGGAAAGAGTGACAAAGCAAATTTATGTTGCAGAAGTGAACGGCAGGGTCGGGAAGGGACGCCCTAGACGAAAGTTTATCGACCAAATCGGCGATACATTAAAAATGGGCCAGATTAGGAGTACCCTTAACCGACGAGCGTGTGTGCGTAGGTATATGGATGTGGAGGAAGCGAGAGAGGTGTGTCAGGATCGTGCCAAATGGAAGTCCGTAGTCTCTGCCTACCCCTCTGGGTGACAGGCGTGAGTGTTTATGTATGTTATTTAAATTGACTTTTTCTAATTTTTTTTTAATAAATTGAATTCAGGCTTCTAGTTTTATCCACAACGAAGTTATAGGGTTTCGAAAATGGCCTGAACTGCTTTGAGAAAAGGATGGTACGGACGTACCGCTTTTTTACTTGACTTGACGGTGGCACTCCCGTGCCCCCAGATATATCTCTCCAGTTAGAAAGATTCGCCTTAATTGTTACGCTTGGCCAGGATGGTTGACGATAGCATTAAGTGTTATTATAATACTAAAGAGTACACGACTTATAATAACCCCTGGGAATGAGGGGATCACTACCATGCTGTTTCTAAATGTTTTATAATAATTGTATAAATTGTGTGTGTGTTGTAATTGTGTTAATAATTGTATATATGTACTATAATGTATATTGAATAAAAATTATTCTATTCTATTCTATTCAGTATCAGTCTCATACCTTTGACTCGTCTCCCCGACGCCTATCAATTGAACGAGATGGTTAAACCGCCATGTGTTCTATCGAAAACCTTGATCTTAGTCGTCTCTAAACGTAGTGGTTTATATACTCTTTGGTTGCCTCTTACGACACCCACGGGACTGAATGGGTTGATATCTCCTCTACAGACGTAATCACACGGCAAAAGCAATATACATATAAACATTTGGCTTCGTGACATAGAAGCTTACCAGTGAGTGCTAAGGGCCGCGAGTTTGAATCCCGTACACAACAAGTTTTTGTATGGCCTACAAATATTTGTTCTGGATCTGGATGTTTGTCCTTGTGAAATGTATGTTTGTGAACTGCCTCCACGGTACAGGAGAAAATCTAAGTGTAACGTTAAGAAATAATTAAAATTAAAAATGTTGGACAACGGACTCCAAGATATATTTTTAAAGATAACTCAAAAACTTTTAGTCAGACCTTAATCAAATTTATATGGGACTACATGAGAAACACCAGCTTTCATATAAAAAAAGAATCAACGAATCATCGGTTCACGTAGAACAAAGCTATGAGGTTACGCGCATTAAAAACAACATACAGTCAAATTGAGTACCTCCTCTTTTTTGAAGTCAGTGTAAAACTAAATTAGACGATCTTGACAACAGCGCCACATCCCGGGTCCAATTATTTGAATCGAAACCATTCTCAAATCAACTAAAACACACACACAAAATTTCATCAAAATCGATTTAGGAGTTCAGTCACATACACAAGGATGAAGTGATATATAAAGATGGTTGCATATCTCGAACGCAAAGCGGAGAGGTTGGACTTTTTGAGGTATGCCTGAATCCGTCGATTGACCTCTCGGTCGAAGTTGGACTTAGCTAGTCGGCTATTTGTCTCAGGTAAACATATTCGAACAACTTCGATCTAAGTGCTCCAAACAACTACTGGCATAGGTGTGACATGGACGTTACACATGACTTTTGTTTTGTCCATGTTTATCTTAAGATCTATCCGTTGAGAGACACTATTGCGGTCATTTAGCATAGTGCCTAGGTCCTCTAGCGATTCTGCCATAAGAACTATATCGTCGGCAAACCGAAGGTGAGTGATGTACTCGCCATTGATGTTAATACAGTATCCTTTCCAGTCCAATAGCTTGAAAACGTCTTCCAATGCAGCGGTGAAGTTTCGGGGATATTACGTCACCCTGTTTTACACCTCTCTGCAATTGGATAGGTTTCGTACTCTGGTTTTGTACACGGATAGCCATCTTAGGCCTACTGTACAAACTTCAGCACTTCGATATACCAACAGTCAACTTGGTACCGCTGAAGGGACTGCAGCACCGCCCTAATTTCGACGGAATCAAAGAATTTCTCAGAGTCCACATACGCAAGACAAGATGGCAAGGCGGCAGATTGTACTCTTTGGTCTTCCGTACAATTTGCCGAAAGGTATGTATGTGGTCTATGGTGCTAAAGCCTTTTCCGAAACCGGTTTGTTCGGGAGGCTGGAAGTCTTCGAGTCTGCGTGCGAGACGATTAGTTATAACTCTCGAAAACAGCACATAGGCGCGGCTCAGTAGGGAAATTGGTCTATAGTTCTTCAAGAGAGCGTTGTCGCCTATCTTGAAGAACAAGACCACCGCACTTCTGCTTCACGCCTCCGGTGTATTGCCACCATGGAGAACGGAGTTAAAGAGCTTCTGAAGGACTTCAAGTACCGGTTTTCCATACGCTTTCAGAAGCTCCACTGTAATTCCATCCTCGCCCGGGGCCTTGCTGTTTTTAAGGTGCTGGAGAGCCATTCTAATCTCGCTCAGTCTGACGTCCGGGATATCATTGGAATAGTGTCGAATAAGACTCGCTCTTGGATCGTTACTCACACTTGCGTATCGTTCCATCGATGACGTATACATTTGCCTATAAAACCTCCCAATCTCACTCAAAATCTCAGGTCTCCCGGAAACGATACTGCCACATTCGGTCTTCACCTTCGACAGTTGGCCCTTTCTGACAGACATCTCTGGCAAAGACTAGGGCCCTGATTCCGCTCGATCGCTTCTTCAATACTAGCTGTACTGAAGTTGCGTAAGTCTCGTTGCATGCATTTGGAGATCTATCTGTTCAGTTCCCTGTATGCTGTCAAATCTAGATAGATAGATAGATAGATAGATAAAGCATTTATTTGTTTCTCCAATCACACACGTAAATTCAGTGACTAAACTAAGTACAAAGTAACATATTACGAAGAAAATAATTTACAAAAACTTAAAATCTAAATGTACATCTGTTGCAGTTTAACAAATAGGTCCTAGCTCAGCGATTAATATTGCTCAGAGAGCAAACACTGATTTTCAGCTATTACCCTCGAGATAACGAGAAGAAAATGAGCACAATAGTTAATCAGTGTAAAATTTATATTTGAATGATGTGTCCTTTCAGCCCTACGATTTGCATCTTTGGTTTAATTTAGTAAAATTAGTGAAGACGCGTGTAAGTGTGTAAGATTGCATACAAATTAAAAGTAGTAGTAGTAGGAACAAAAAAGTCTAAATCTACTTAAGACTGCAGCTTTATTTCTTGTCTCAGCCATGTCACAGCCATGAGATTGAGAATGTGATCGGAGAGTTTTTGTGTTCTTCTGCGACGGGTTTTGCAGAACTTAGCTCCGACTGCATAGACAGTTTCCACGAGCTTGTCATTCATATCGTCCACTTCATTGCAGTCTCTAGACAATGAAAACGATTTTGTAGCTCGAGTTGAAAGTTTTTTGGCATATAATAGTACTAAGATTAAATTTGCTTATTTCTGTTGTTAAATGACATGTGCTTGGTTCCGAGGGTAAAATAGCCAGTAATAATAAGATCTATCCATCTATTCATAACTCCAGTACTGAACACAGGCTTCCCAATGGATCATCTATAAGGTGGATATTTGTCATACTCGCTACCCTTGGCAGACCAATTGGCAACCGCAAATATTTATTTTCTAGATGTTAGACGATGCTGCCCATCTGCTTGTTTTTTGTCGCCTCTTAAAATAACCGTGGAACGATATGGGGCAATGGTTATTCGTAAACCGACATTACACTGTCAACGCCGCCACTGCTCGATCACTTAACAAATAAATAAGATTAAAAGTTTTTTTTCTATTTCATTTTTTAATCAAAATTTGTTGTTCAATATGTTAAGATCTTCTGGCATGAATTAGAAAGAAATAGTGTACTTAGTACTCACTGACATTGAATTACTGATAACCAAAAAAAAGTCTCCCAGGGTTGACTGATGAACAGAATTTTAAGACATTATATTCGACGTTTATATCCCTTATAACAAAGTGCATTAAATGAATAAATAAATGTCTTCCATGTTATTTCTAGAACAACTTCGTCCGAAGAAGCTTGAGCTTCATCTGGGCCCGCGTCCGGGTGCAGAAATTCACATCCCAGTTGTAAGTCCCAGCGAGCCCCTGTCTAGCCAGAAGATTTGTTTCTCGTCGTACTTGGAAAGGATGGGGTCGTTGCCACGGGACAAAGATGGCAATGGTAAGTTCTCTTTTGCCAACTGAAACCACCACCACCTATCACTAGGTGGGTTTGTATTCAAATACTGGCATGTAATAAGTAAAAAAATATTATACTGTAAATGATATGTTAATGCTTTTCTCATATTTTAAATCTTAACAGTATATTTGGGTTGCAATAAATTCGAAGAACAGTTTTTCAACGATCTATTGCTATCGCGCAGTGACCGTATGACTGAGCTAGGGAATAGAGAGAGACAGCTGTAGCACTGACTGATTACACCTACCGATTTCAGTCAGTGTCGTAATAATATAAGAAGTATTGTGACTATGTCTGTAAGCTTTTTTTTTATTTTCTGTGTTACTTTTTTTTTTATAAAACTGAAGTCATCATATCATCATCATAACAGCATTTCATAAGTCCACTGCTGAACATAGGCCTCCCCCAAGGAATGCCACAAATCACGGTCCTGAGCCACCTGCATCCATCGACTTCCTGCATGCCTTACCAGGTCGTCACTCCATCTCGTGGGGGGTCGCCCTACACTTTGCCTACCGGTACGAGGCTGCCACTCGAGAATCTTTCTTCCCCATAGGTTGTCGGTTCTTCGAGCTATATGGCCGGCCCACTGCCACTTCAGCTTACTAATCCGTTGGGCTATGTCGGTTACTCTAGTTCTACTGCGGATATCCTCATTTCTGAGTTTATCACGCAGAGAAACTCCCAGCATAGCTCTCTCCATAGCTCGCTGAGCGACCTTGAGCTTCCTCATCCGGCCAGCAGTGAAGGACCACGTCTCAGTTCCGTAAGGCATCACTGGCAACACGCACTGGGTGTACAGTCTCGTTTTCAAGTTTTCAGGTATACCTAACGAGAAGATGTGCCGTAATTTCCCGAACGCTGCCCAACCGAGTTGAATCCGTAGATTGACCTCTCGGTCGAAGTTGGACTTACCTAGTCGGACTATTTATCCCAGGTAAACATACTCGTCAACAACTTCGAGCTTAGTGCTCCCAACAACTACCGGCATAGGTGTGACATGGACATTAAACATAATCTTTGTTTTGTCCATGTTCATCTTAAGACCTATCCGTTCGGAGACACTATTGAAGTCATTGAGTATGGTGCTTAGGTCCTCCAGCGATTCTGCCATAAGGACTATATCGTCGGCAAATCGAAGGTAAGTGATGTACTCGCCATTGATGTTGATACCGTATCCTTTCCAGTCCAGAAGCTTGAAAACGTCTTCCAATGCAGCGGTGAAGAGTTTCGGGAATATGACGTCACCCTGTCTTACACCTCTCTGCAATTGGATAGGTTTCGTACTCTGGTTCTGTACTCGGATAGCCATCGTAGCTCTACAGTACAAACACTTCAGCACTTCGATATACCGACAGTCCACTTTGTCACGTCAGTCAAAACTGAAGTGACAAACGGAATTACACTCCACCTGATGGTAAGTGGTAACTGCAGTTCATGGACAGCAGCAGCCAACTTCCCACAATCAAGGCTACAGATGAAAAAAAAAGGTTTTCATGTACAGGTATTATGTTAAATTTCTTGGAAAACGCGTAACAGTTTTTCTTACAAAATAAGAAAAATTCTTAAATACGTTTATGCTCCAAAAGTTTTAAAAATCAAATTTGTAAGTTAAAAATATTGTTTTTATATGGAAGAAACGTATAACCATATGCAATCTGCATATGCACCCAATCCTTATGATAAAGTATACACAATGTTCCTCTATTAATTACACCCTGAAGATTACTAATCTTTTTTTTTAAATAGAATAAGGGCGACAAATGAGCGCACAGTCCACTTGATGGTAAGTGGATGCTGTGCATTCAATGTTATATAATATAACCTTGAATGATACTAATTTTTACGGATTTTATCGCGTTTAATGTAACTTTTTAATTCCCGAAGTTGGGACTGATGTGTTTGACGTTCCGATGTCATAATTAGCCCGGCTACCCTCAGTTTTTGAATATTAATTGTAGTCCGATCTACGCAGAAGGAGCTTACAGTATCTTGAAGTCTTGCAGTGATATGCTTGGGTTTGGATTTAATTTTATTAATTATAAGATCCCAAGCAGATAGCAGCACCCGTGCATCTTCTGTATTTAAATTAGGATGTTTTTTTTTTAATTTCCATAGTCTCGCGAATCATCCTTGGTAGGAATCGGTGTTCTTTTGCGAGGATTTGTGGTCTATCAAATCTAATGTAATGGCGGGGACGATCTTGAACATGTTCACACTCTGCAGACTTCTCGGTACGTCGCTGCTTCATGTTAGCTATATGTTTCAGTCAGTTTTTCCAAGATGTTTCAATACCAGAACTGTCTGCATTTGCATTTTATTATCTTAACACCTGTTAAGCATTGACTGATTTTCAGATCTTCAGATGTATAAAATTTAGGATTTTAATAAATCAGTTAATCATTTTCACTGTATTATCCTTCATCGTGTTAAGTCACTACATAAGTTATATATTTTCGATCCGTATGTGGCATACGTAGAGCTAATGTAGTTCTAACCTTATGCGATTTGTAATAAAATCGGATGCATTCTATGACCACTTTTTTAAATTTAAGTTCAGCGTATTTAGATAGACTTTCTGCCATCAATCGATCGCCAAAGCTAGTTGGCGTCCGACAATCGGCAGGATGCACCGCGTGCAGTTGAAGTTGATTTTTGGAGTAAAATATGGCATATTCCTCCACATTGTCCGATATGGATACAAACAGACATGATTTTTTCATCTTAAATAATTGGTTTTAGCAAAAATAAGGACCCCTAAACGTCAGAGAAAGGATAGCGTTTCAGAGAAAGATGTAGAAAGTAAGAAAATCAAAATTGAAGACTCTGAACCACAGAAAGTAGTACACATAGACGAAACAGCAATAGATGGAATAGAGCTAATGGCGAGCTACAAACATCTACAAGAAGATGAAGAAAAGCCAAGTACAGAAGACGAGAAAGAGATGAAGGCCGAGGAGACTGCCGAAGAAGATATAGAAAGGGAACCGGAAAGAGATAAAGATATTATGTCAGAAAAGGAAAAGGATAGTTTTTCGGAACTAGAAGATGACGAAAAGTTTAACAAAAGCGACACGGATAACGAAAGTGACGGTAAAGTGGATAAAAACGGAAAGGGGAGGAAGTTTAAAAATTTGAAGGTAATTTTTATTATACTTTTTAAAAAAAATTAAGTACAATTTTTTAAAGAGTTTATTACTGAAGTTCTCGTTGATTGTAAATTATTTTTTTCTTTGATTTATTCATAGGTAAATCATTTATTACGTCATTCATTCATTAGAGCCTATGAAAAGTGACTGTTGAACATAAACCCTATAGCCATAGTGCCGCTTGGCACGGCAACGGTCGGCAACAGCAGGTTTTTTTATTATTTTGAGTGGTTATCAGGAAGATGCTGCTGGCCATCTTCAGTTTCAGTTTACCTCTGTTGCCTCTTATTACACCCACAGGATGGGGTAATGGATACTTTTACGCCGCCACTACACAATAAAATTAATATCCGCTGTGAAATATTATTAAATTTCATCAGAAGCAAATTGTTAATACAGTAAGTGACTACAAGTATAATGCCCAAATTTCGGTGACGGCGGCCAGTCACAACGGAAACTAATCATCTGCGCAGGACAGGATTATAGTGTGCGAGTATTCTACAAGACTCTGTGGATTACACTATTTAGATTTTTCTCACAAACGCTTTACATGAGTCAACTCTGGACAGTCAGTCCAGACCAAATAAACTAATGACAAATGACTCGTTATTATGTAGGTATTTAGACATCTGATGGAAATATCTGCTTTTGTCTACAAAATATGACTACGCGGTAAATATAATCGAAATTGAAAGATAACTCTAATGCTTAACTAACCTATCTAAAGCACTACATCTCAGTGCCCCACAGGCACCACACACTACAAGAATGTCATATAATAGATATTATTAGGATATAATAATACAAAGATTGTCAAGGTTAAATCGTAGGTAAGACTAGTTCTTAGTGGTTGTATAATTATTGCACACGAATGTATTATAAGCGTAACTACCAGAGAAAATGAGAGAAATGAGGTACGGTCCCTGAGTGTAGGTTGCGTTGTTCGCAATCCGGCCTTATCTAGCTAGCGGATTGTGATACGGCTGGTTAGTCTTGGCCGCGCCACACCGTCTGGTGTGGCGGCTGACGACTAGGTCTCGCTACAACCTCATTAGCGAGGTCAAGGAGTTGTGGGGCCAGGTAAGTCGCACACTCTGAAGAAAAACCCCAAAGCTCAAGTTGACAGGATTGCATCCCACAGATAATAACGTCTTAGAAACATACCTCAATATTTAAAGATGAACCATAATAAGCATTATTCTGTTTTAATTTAAAATCTATTCTGTATGTGAATGTAAAGCTATAAATAACGTAAAACGCTAAAACATTATTACTATTAACAATTAACACTATTAAAGTAAATAACGTCGTCCTGTAGGTAAAATTTCGCCTAAGGCCTAAGAAACGCGGTGGCAGTTTGTACACTCTTGTATTGGGAAAGGAAAATGAAGATATCAAAAGTGAACAGGAACCTCCAAAGATGGAAGAAGAACAGAAATCTGATATTGATATAGAAACAGCCATCAAGCAGGTCAGAAAAGGCTGGAGTATTTACGATGCAGGGGACCTGACTATTGGCGACCTATATCTTATGGTAAGTGATTTGTAAAAATTAAGCTGTGTTAATTTAACCCAGAAATAAAAGAGATATACAAGGTTATTTTGCAATATACTGCCAAATTTACAGATAAGGTTCAGATATTAGTATTAGTGATATAATGAATGGTGAAACAAAATTAATTAAAAAAATATCTCAATCATTCTGTACTTTTTATCTTTTAAATTCGGAATGCGTGGTAATGCACTATTTTAACTGATTGTCATTCATAATAGAATAGAATGTTTTTTTATTCAATATTGATTATTACATAATACTTATTGAAAGTCATTTTTTGTTCACCACTGGTTCGAAAAATACCTCTGTCCTGGGAAGAACCAGCAAGAAACCTATCGGGACTTTTTTAACATATTTCACTTAACAATAATTTTCATAGAAGCAGCATTGTGGCGATCACCTTATTCCCAGAGTTTATTTTCATTCATGTATTCCTTGATATTATAATAACCCTTTTTGGACAGTTTTTCTTTAATAAAACTTTTAAACTTGTTTATTGTTATTATATTACTTGTGTATAAAGATCTAACGCCACTATTTTACTACGCACGCACTCATTCGTAAGGGCTGTTCGGTCGGCAAAAACGTTGTGAATTGAATCTGAAAGAGCAGAGAAGCGCGCGTACGCATGGTTGTTGCCCATAAATCACATTCAATTTGGGATAATTTCAAATAAAAGTTTTTTTAATTAAGATTACAAAAACCGCAATTACAAAAAGTATTAACATAACCACGGCATCACCTTTCCATCATTTGGACTACGTGCTCGTTGGTTACCCTTATTCTATAAAAACACTACCGTGAGCCACGTTTATCCATCGAATGCCTCCACGTTTCATCAAATCTTCACTCCATTTATTAACATTACTATAAATATCCATATTCATGATTCATATCTCTAATTCGATTAAGGAACCTGCCTTTAATTAGATAAGGGTATCGCGATACATTCCTAGGAGCTTTGAAGTAAATTTGATGTCCACTAAACAAATTTTCCATTAGGCACTAAAATGAATTTATGTGTTATTTTTAGTTTGGCTCCCGGTCAAAACTTGAGTTAGATTACTGGTGGGCGGAACCCACTCCACCATTACCACAACCATTGCTTAAAGCACAGAAAAACACTGACACAGAAAAAGTACCTTGCACTATAGACAATGATAAATATACGGAGAAAAAAGAGAAAATAGACAAGACTCTTGATAAAGGGGTTGAAGTTACTACTGAAGATGAGAAAGAAAAAGCGAGAGAAAGTGATACAGATATTTTTTCTCCTAAGCATACGTTCAGTCAAGATAGTAATGATGGAATATCGGGCGACGAGAGAAAAAGTAAGTAAATATTTTTAACATTTAGAAGTGCTGATTTTACCACGTGCTCGGCGGTGAAGTAAAACATCGTGAGGAAAGAAGTATTTCTGAGAAATTAAAAAAATTTCGGAGACGTGAATCTGCCAATACGCATTGGAGCAGCGCGACGGACACTTCTTTGCTCTAAACCCCTTTCAAACATAAATGGAGAACTGTGCCCTGAAGTAGAACGAATATAGGCTATTACTTTTCTTTATAAGATTTTTTAATACAACATGTAACGTAATTAACGCACATACTCAGACACCCGAATTAGTATATTATGTTATAATTATAATACATACACTGACTTTTTCGTTAAACATGTTTATGCATTGATTATTTATTAAATTAGTTATACTAATTGTGGAAGAATGTTGTGATCACAGTACAAATCCACGATCGCACACAGTCGCACACGTAGGTGCAGGTATAAGGGTCTTACTAACCTAGTAGGTATTCGCTCGAGTTCGAGACAAGTTAAAGTCGCCGCCATTTGACACAACTGTAGGTATTATTAGTGCCGAAAAAAGCCGACAATACACGATTGTCTACGTTAAAGAAATATCTACCTATGAGAATTAACCGCTGTCCGAACTCCGAGTGTCGAGTTGTTTATTTAAGTCAAGTAAATAAACATTTTATTGCATCTTTCCATCACAATTTTTGTCGCAGTTTTGTCGCACATCCCGACAAAACTCGCGATACCATCCATACCACCTGGATGATTGGCGGTCCACCACTGTGCGATTTAGAAGAAGTTTTCTCCCTCGCACAACTTCCTTGTGAAGTCGATTACCACCAGCGATTTTTCCGGACCGATACGACTTAGGAACCTTCAAGAAAAGAGCCTACTCTTTTTAAAAGGCCGGCAACGCATCTGCGATTCCCCTGGTGTTGCGGTTGTTCATGGGCGGCGGTAGTCACTTACCATCAGGTGAGCCGCATGCTCGTTAGCCCCCACTTCTATAAAAAAAACACACACTTTTCAGGCTTTGGACTGTCGAACTTGAATAATTTTGTTTATTAATTCTGATAATCAGTAGGAAATATTCGTTACAAAATGTTATGCATTAGCATAACATTTTAATTGAAATTGTAAATAATATTTTAATGTAATTGCCGTGTAGTGGCGGTTAAGAATATCCACTACCCCATATCTTCCCGTGGGTGTCGTAAAAGGCGACAAAGGGAAACAGGCAGGAGATGGGCAGCAGCATCTTAATAATTGTATAATAAATAAATAAATAAATCTTCCTGATAACAGCAAAAATACAATAAAACACTGCGGTTGCCAACCCGCTCGCCAAGCGTGGCAACTATGGCAAATACCCCCCTATGAATATAACAATGAGACGGCCCCCAGTCCCCGGCGGCGCCGCTATTCCTGGCTACGGTGGCGACCATGGTAACGGCGGGGCAGGGGGTGCTAAGAATCTCCGGTGAAGGCTCGGTTGCCACCTAAGACGACTCGACCTGGCAACATACAACACACGCACCCTGAGGACTGACGAGAAGATTGTGGAGCTGGAAGAAGAGATAGACAAGTTACGCTGGCATATTATAGGATTATCCGAAGTCCGAAGAGAGGGGAAGGACACGGTAATCCTCGAATCCAGTACCTTGCTCTATCACCGGGAGGGCGACTATCTGTCCCAAGGAGGTATCGGATTTATCGTCCACAAGTCTCGTTAACCCGATGAGGAGGTGGACGAAATGTATGAGGATATCTCTAGAGCCATGCATTCCTCCAAAACCCAATATACGGTGTTAATGGGAGACTTCAATGCAAAACTAGGCACAAGAGAGAAAGGTGAACTGAAAGTAGGGAAATTTTGAATAGGGCAACGGAACCCAAGGAGCCTTTATGGAGAAAGAGGGACTCTTTATGATCAACTCTTTCTTCCAGAAGCGGCCCCACAGGAAGTGGACCTGGTCGAACCCCGACGGTTCGACAAAAAATGAGATTGACTTCATTATGACGACCAGACGACAACTGTTCAGTGATGTCACCGAATGGTTAGAGGCACACTGAACCTAAACGTTAAGTTGGAGAGGTCTCGTTTAATGAAGTCAACGCTCCGTCCCCTTCGTGCTCTGTTCCAAAGTCCCGAAACCTTTCAGCTCGAGTTACAAAACCGTTTTCAGTGCCTAGAAGACTGCAATGAAGTGGACGATATGAATGACAAGCTGGTGGAAACTGTCCATACGGTCAGAGCTAAGCTCTGCAAGACCCGCCGCAGAAGAACACAAAAACTCTCCGATCACACCAAACACACATTAATCTCATGGCTGTTAGACGGAAAATGAAGCTACATTCTTCAACAGATTTGACAGCATACAGGCAACTGAACAGACAGATCTCCAAATGCATGCGGCGGGACTTACGCAACTTCAATACAGCTTGTATTGAAGAAGCGATCGAGCGGAACCAAGGCTCCAAAGTCTTTGCCAGCGACCTGTCTGCCAGAAAGAGCCAACTGTCAAAACTGAAGACCGAGTGTGGCAGCATCGTTTCCGGGCCACCTGAGATTTTGATTGAGATTGAGAGGTTCTATGGGCAGCTGTACACGTCATCGTTGGAGCCACACGCAAGTGTGAGTAACGATCCAAGAGCGAGTCTTGTCCGACACTATTCCGAAGATCTCCCGGACGTCAGTCTGAGCGAGATTAGAAGGGCTCTCCAGCACCTTAAAAACGGCAAGGATCCTGGCGAGGATGGAATTACAGCGGAGCGTCTGAAAGCGGGTGAAAAACCGGTACTTGAAGTCCTTCAGAAGCTCTTCCGTCCTCCATGGTGGCATTACACCGGAGGCGTGGAGCAGAAGTGCGGTGGTCTTATTCTTCAAGAAAGGTGACAACGCTCTCTTGAAGAACTACAGACCGATTTCCCTTCTGAGCCGCGTCTACGTGCTGTTTTCGAGAGTCATTCCGAATCGTCTCGCACGCAGACTTGACGACTTCCAGCCTCCCGAACAAGCCGGTTTCCGAAAGAGCTTTAGCACCATAGACCACATACATACCCTTCGGCAAGGTTACAGAAGTCCGAGGAGTACAATTTGCCACTATGTCTGGCGTATTTGGACTATGAGAAAGCCTTTGATCCCGTCGAAATTTGGGCGGTGCTGCAGTGCCTTCAGCGGTGCCAAGTTGACTGTCGGTATATCAAAGTGTTGAAGTGCTTGTACAGTAGGGCTACGATGGCTATCCGAGTACAGAACCAGAGTACGAAACCTATCCAATTGCAGAGAGGTGTAAGACAGGGTGATGTTATATCCCCGAAACTCTTCACCGCTGCATTGGAAGACGTTTTCAAGCCTCTGTACTGGAAAGGATGCGGTATTAACATCAATGGCGAGTACATCACTCACCTTCGATTTGCTGACAATATAGTCCTTATGGCAGAATCACTGGAGGACCTAAGCGCCATGCTCAATGACCTCAATAGTGTGTTCCAACGGATAGGTCTTAAGATGAACATGGATAAAACAAATATTATGTTTAATGTCCATGTCACACCTATGCCGGTAGTTGTTGGGAGTACTAAGCTCGAAGTTGTTGACGAGTATGTTTACCTGAGACAAATAGTCCGACTAGGTAAGTCCAGCTTCGACCGAGAGGTCAATCGACGGATTCAACTCGGCTGGGCAGCGTTCGGGAAACTACGACACATCTTCTCGTCAGACATACCTCAAAACCTTAAAACGAAATTGTATAACCAGTGCGTGTTGCCAGTTGCAGACTTACGGATCTGAGACGTGGTCCTTCACGGCTGGCCGTATGAGGAAGCTCAAGGTCGCTCAGCGAGCTATGGAGAGGGTTATGCTCGGGGCTTCTCTGCGTGATAAACTTAGAAATGAGGATATCCGCAGTAGAACCAGAGTAACCGACATAGCCCAACGGATTAGTAAGCTGAAGTGGCAGTGGGCCGGCCATATATATATAGCTCGAAGAACCGACAACCTATGGGGAAGAAAGGTTCTCGAGTGGCAGCCTCGTACCGGTAGGCGAAGTGTAGGGCGACCCCCCACGAAATGGAGTGACGACCTGGTAAGACATGCAGGAAGTCGATGGATGCAGGTGGCTCAGGACCGTGCTTTGTGGCATTTCTTGGGGGAGGTCTATGTTCAGCAGTGGACTTATGAAAGGCTGTAATGATGATAATGATGATGATAATGATGTAAATAATAATGAACTGCTAAAAATAAGAGGCGATAATTCAAAAACGGCGTGTTTAAAAGATGCGAATCAAGATATTTACAATAATTTTAAAAACAAATACTTAACTTACTGATAGCCTAAACACTCATGCAACGTTGTATTAATATAATAAAAATACACTTTCAAAATGTCCACCCCCTCATTCAATTCATTTTAATGACCGTTTTCTTAATAGATATTTTAATTTAGAAAGCACATAAGTGTCATTTTGCACTATTCCAAATGCGTTCACCATTCCTATTTTTTAGGTCCTCGGCACTTGTCTCACTAAAATAAACTATTGATTTAATACGTCCCCACAAAAAAAGTCAAGAGGCCTTAAAACAGCTGATCTAGGAGGCCACTGGACAGGGCCGCCGCGACCGATCCAGCGCTCTCCAAACTGTATTTGTAAAGACTTTAATGTGCTTGAAATAAGGTTCATTTTTCTTAATTTTGTATTGACTGACAGAATTTGTATTAATACAAATAAAACTGCACTTTTAAAAGTCTCATTGCCTTGAGTTACGGTCCATTTTAGTTTGCTTTGACTGTACAGGATTAGTGTGACTGTAATTTACGTAGTTGTAATTATTTTTGGGATAAAAAAGTACCTTTATTAAAAATGATAGAAATCGATTCAATAAACGATTCTGAACAAACTACTTTCAGGATGTGCGTTAATTATGTTACATGTTGTATATTATTTAAATGTACGTGGGCATTTAATTTAGTAAATTGGGTACCTGAAACGCTACCTTGTGGAACTCCAGACTTAACATCAACTTCCTTATACCGCAATGGTTTTCTTTTATGTTAATTTTTTCCTAATACCTTACCTCCTATGATTTAAATCATATTTTGGTAATATTTACTCGTATTTCAAAATTATCTAGTTTTTTAAGGTATGAGAAAGAAAATGTGCCAAAGGCATTTGTTAAGTTAAAGAACATTTCACGTTTATAAACTTTGTCATGTTTTATTCATTAGGCCTAACAAAAGTCCACTGCGAAACGTATTCTTAACCCATAGATTGCCTAATATAAGGGATATTTGCTATTGTTGCCACTCTTGGCAGATGGGTTTGCAACCGCAGTTTTTTTATTTTGAGTTTTATCAGGGTCTTCTTTATCTTTCTGGTGGTACACACCATTTCCCTCTGCCGCGTCTTACGACACCCAGCTTAACTTCAACTATTGTTTGGTTTATATTATAGTATATTTCAATTTCCTTTTCGACGCGTTTACAGGACAGAACGATCCTGAAAAAAAACATTTCAAAATTAGGTTCAAAGAAAACGACATCTTTATTTTTGTCGTCGTAAGTTGCCGAATTTAATCTTTGTAATAAATACTATTTTACATGCTCTGTGTATGATTGAGAAACGTACTATTTTTACATAAATGTAAAAAATAGAATGAATCTTATTACCACTATTTGGCTTCGTAAAAGAACCCGTCGTCCCGTTTCATCCAATAAATCCAGCAGGACTTAAATATCCAGCATTATGAATTCTTAACTTCTTATTGTGTTGCGGGACAATTCTAATCTCTGCCCGGTGTTGACTTCAATCATACTTCCAGATGAGCAGCAGGCGTCCCCGGAGCACAAGCCAGCAGCTCTAGGCTGTGGGACCCTGAAGCTGGTGTCCAAGCTGATCAACCGGCCCACCGCACCACCGCCCGAAAGTGGGTTCAACCAAGTCAGTGACAGGTCAGTGCAGCTCTAACAATGCTTCTATTAGTGTAATGTATACCTGCTGGCATAGAGCAACACGGGCCACCGGCGGATCGGAGGGGAGTAACCATACGCAGGCGTTCCCCTCTGTCGAAGTATAAGTCCACGCGGTCCTATGCGTGCAATCAAGTTGTAGCAAGTATCTAGTTGCAGCCGCACTTCTCACTAGACCGAATCTAGTTGCGCGGCTTGATCGACGTCCTACAAAAATGCCCAATTTTTCAGTTTGTTGCTGCAAAATGAGATCTGGCACGATCTAATTTACAAAAAAATGTCGTTACCTTTCATATATAAATAATTTTAATCACATTATTGTTATATACTTTTTTTAAACTTTAAAATTACAATAATGAGGGTCGTGTTGTTTTGGATTTGTTTACCAACGTCGCCGTTTCCCGTTGTCGCCTCTTACAATAGCCACGGAGCGATATGGGTTAGGTCACAAGGAAGAATTAATGTTACCTATTCACAATATCAAAAGCTGAAAAATATTAATAAAAAAAAGAAGAAGTTCATATTAATCTGTTTATTTATTTATTTCAGAGACATGGTACATTAAGTTGTTGCATTATAACTTTTAGGATCTAACTTGTCTCACAGGTATCGGCGTAGAAACATCACAATTAATTATTTCTTAGCTTTTTAAATCATCACAATGTCAGTATAAACTTAAGATAACTTAATGTCAATAAACTATTATGTAAATCTAATAATAATAATTAGAACTTATTAACAAATTGTGAAGCTTAACGTAATAATAAAGTTTCAATTATTATTAATAGTAATAACATACATATGAAATTAGAGAAACATTGACATTTTTCATATTAGCAGCCGTTTATTTATTTTAATAATATATCCATCTCTATTGTAACCTGTGTGAAGCAAAGAAATTATTCATTCATTCATAGATATAGAAAAAAAAATACTAACTTTAATCAATATACATTTTCCTCGACATTGATCCATGTTTTACTTATTTCAGAATCTTGGCTAAACCTCCCTTTCATTCACGTTTTACAGTCTTCCTGGATTTGTACTTATACGCTCTTATCGCACTGGCAAGGGTCGTGGTGGCGTAGTCATTTACTTGCGATCGGAATATGCATATGATGTCATTACAATATCACCATCGTAGTATAGAGGATCTGCTAAGAACCTACTTCTAGAAGTAGATATTATGGGTTTGAGGTTTGTGCTCGTAGTTGTTTACGGGTAAACTTCTTCAACTGATTATTTTTCCCATATTGACTCTGTGATTGACTCCATCAGCACAATTTAAAGTTAAAAATTAAAGTTACAGCCTATATACATTCCCACTGCTGGACACAGGGCTCCTCTCAGTTCTGAGGGGGCTTTAGGGCAGCACAACCATTCAGCTAGACCGCGATGCTAAGAATAGAATAGAATAGAATGGGGCCCATTGCTGGAGGCAAATAATATTGACGACAAAGTTGTTAATTTAAACACCCAAATTCTTGACTTATCTATAGGCACACATCAGTTCGAGCAGTCAGGTTATGCCGACTTCCTGCACCATGGGTAACTAATGAAGTGCGTAGAGCAATGGTAAGAAGAGACCGAGCTTTTCAAATTTTTAAAAATAATCGGAATAGTCTCAATTTTTAACACTATAAACGACCACGAAACCGCCGTAATCAAGGTGGTAAGAACTGCCAAACGCTCCTACATCCACAATAGTATTTTAAACTCCGCTTCTGCAAACATATGGAAGTTCCTTAATTCCCTAGGATTTGGAAAATCACATGCCAATTCTCTAATCCCAAATATTTCACTCAATGACTTGAACATACACTCCTCTTCTGCTTCGCGTCTGCATTATACCACCAAAGTTACGACTCTCCAGGAACTTAATTCCATGCCTTTGTTATCGAGTAATTCTTTCAACTTCTGTTCAGTGACTGTTAAGGATACTAGAAAAGCTATACTTTCAATAAAATCTTTCGTAACCGGCTATGATGAGGTGATTAGATCTATGATACTTCGCGTACTCGATCATTACTTCAGTTCTCACTCACATCATTAATTTCTCACTTTCTACTAGTGTTTTCGCCAAGTTATGGCTAAAAGATTTTGTCTTGTGCCTTGCTCCATCCAAAGTACCAAATCCGTCGCTTCTTTCCCATTTTAGACCAATTTCTATACAGCCGTTTTTTTCCAAAGCACATCATTGGCACAAAGACAACCACGACCTCACAGAATACAAGCGTGAAGTAGAGGTTTACCTCTGCGTTTCGCTTGGTGAGTGCAGGTGGCCGGAGGCCCTTTTTACTGGAAATGAGGCATTCCATCTTAGTCCTCACGGGTGACAACGCATCTGCATTTTGATTCGCAAACGAGGGTAGATTTAGATGTCTATGGGCCGCAGCAACCACTTACAATCAGGTGGACTGTGTGCTCGTTTGTCACCCTTATCCTATAAAAAAAAATATACATATACTGTTTTTTATGTACCTAATCTATTTTATATGTCAGAAAAGTCTTTTACGGAATAAAAACATCGATCAAGGAGCTACTGAATTAAATTTCTTTTGAATTAATAATTCATAGCTTTACATTATTCTGGAAGCTTGTTAAATATGTGTTTGATAATTTGATTGTTTTTATTAAACCAGATTGAAGCGGCTACTGGCGTTGGCGGGCAACCCGCTAGCGAATGCGGGCGTTCCGCGCTGTGCCTGCGGGCACGTGTGCGCACACCAACGGAAACAGGTTAACTTTCTGAGATACATTATTCTTGTATAATATATGTCTTTACATAGGACCAATAATAGTTATCCACTTTTTACAAATTAGCCAAAAATCAGAAGTATCAAAAAGAACTAACAAAACTCATTAATGAAAAAAACAATAGCTATTTGAATTAGTTTATCGTGACTGGGCTATCCCCGTGTAGTGGCGGGTAAGAATACTCACTACCCCATATCTTCCCGTGGGTGTCGTAAGAGACGACAGAGGGAAACTAAGACAAAAGATGGGCAGCAGCATCTTTCTGATAACAGCAAATTACAATAAAACACTGCGGTTGCCAACCCGCTCGCCAAGCGTGGCAACTATGGGAATATACCCCCCATGACAAAAGTTACAAATATGCAGCCCCCAGTCCCTGGCGGCCCCGCTATTCCTGGCTACGGTGGCTACTATGGTAAAGGCGGGGCAGGGGGTGCTAAGAATCTCCGGTGGAGGTTTGGTTGCCACCTAAGGCGATTCGACCTTGCAACATACAACGCATTCTATCACCGGGAGGGCGACCATCTGTTCCAAGGTGTCGGATTTATCGTCCACAAGTCTCTCGTTAACAACTTTGTAAAGATTGGGAATGTGTTGACGAGGGTTGCGTACCTTATGCTCAGAATCACCAAACGGTGTTCGCTGAAGGTCATACAGGTTTACGCACCAACCCCCGCACATCCCGACGAGGAGGTGGAGAAAATTTATGAGGGTATATCTACAGCCATGCATTGCTTTAAAACCCACTATACGGTGTTGATGGGAGACTTCAACGCAAAACTAGGCACAAGAGAGAACGGTGAGCTGAAGGTAGGGAAATTTGGAATAGGGCACAGAACCCAAGGAGCCAGCAGCTGGCTGACTTCATGAAGAAAGAGGGACTCTTTAACCAGAACTCTTTCTTCCAGAAGCGGCCCCACAGGAAGTGGACCTGGTCAACCCCCGAGGGTTCGACAAAAAAATTAGATTGACTTTATTATGACGACCAGACGACAACTGTTCCGTGATGTCTCAGTGATCGCGACCGAATGTTTAGAGGCAAACTGAACCTAAACGTTAAGTTGGAGAAATCTCGTCTAATGAAGTCAACGCTCGGTCCCCCTCGTGCTCTAATCCAAAATCCCGAAACCTTTCAGCTCTAGTTACAAAACCATTTTGTAACTGTGTCTAGAAGACTGCAATGAAGTGGACAATATGAATGACAAGCTCGTGGAAACTGTCCATGCGTTTGGAGCTAAGTTTTGCAAGACCCGCCGCAGAAGAATACAAAAACTCTCCGATCATACTCTTAATCTCGTGGCTGCTAGACGGGAAATGAAGCTGCAGTCTTCAGTAGATTTGATAGCATATAGGCAACTGAACAGACAGATCTCCAAATGCATGCAGCGGGACTTACGCAACTTTAATATTGCTCGTATTGAATAAGCGATGGAGCGGAACCAGGGCTCCGAAGTCTTTGCCAGAGATCTGTCTGCCAGAAAGAGCCAACTGTCGAAGCTAAGGACCGAATGTGGCAGCGTCATTTCCGGGACACCTCAAATTTTGAGTGAGATTGAGAGGTTCTATGGGCAGCTGTACACGTCATCGTTGGAGCCACACACAAGTGTGAGTAACGATCAAAGAGCAAGTCTTATCCGACACTACTCCGATTATATTCCGGACGTCAGTCTGAGCAAGATTAATATGCTCTACAGCACCTTATTAACGGCAAGGTCCCAGGCGAGGATCTAATTACAGCGGAGTTTCTGAAAGCGGGTGGAAAACCGGTAGTTGAATACCTCGGTCAGGTATACCTCAAAACTTGAAAGCGAAACTGTACAGCCAGTGCGTGTTGCCATTGATGACCTATGGAACTGAGACGTGGCCCTTCACTACTGGCCAGATGAGGAAGCTCAAGGTCGCTAAGCGAGCTATGAAGAGGGCTATGCTCGGAGTTTCTCTGTGTGATAAACTTAGAAATGAGGATATCCGCAGTAGAACCATAATGACCGACATAGCCCAACAGATTAGTAAGCTGAAGTGGCAATGGGCCGGCGTTATAGCTCGAAGAACTGAGAACCGATGGGGAAAAAAGGTACTCGAGTGGTGGCCTCGTAGCAGCGGACGAAGTGTTGGGCGTCCCCGCACTAGATGGAGTTACGACCTGTTAAGACATGCAGGAAGTCGATGGATGCAGGTGGCTCAGGACCGTGCTTTGTGGCATTCCTTGGGGGAGGCCTATGTTCTGCAGTGGACTTGTGAAGGGCTGTAATGATGATTACGTTACATATACATTTTCCTAATATATACAAGAAATAAACTATAAAAATATCTCCTATACATGCATGTTTACAAATATATACATACATACATAAGCATACATATATTCATATTAACATACATATACAAATATTACATATGAATAACTATGAATATATGCGTCTAAAAATATAAATGACATGGATGATTCATGTAAAAAGCGTTGTCTTTAATAGATGATTACGCACCAACTTTTTAAAAGCAAACTTATTGGGAGCTTTTCTGATGTCATCAGGCAAGGAGTTCCAAAGGCGTGTAGCCTGAACTGTAAAGGAGTTACCATAAAACTTGGTGAAGTGAACTGGAATACATATTTTGTTGTTAGAAGAAGAACGTAGAATCCTATCGTGAGATGAGGAGAGATGGTGAAATTTACTCTAAGATAAGAAGGCGAAAATAGGTCATTTAACCCTTTCGCTGTCCCGTGCACTACATATAGGTCATTGCTATTGTCTTACTATTGTGTTTTAAAACCGGACAGTGAACGTGTTAATATGGAAAAAACCGGCCAAGTGCGAGTCGGACTCGCGCACTGAGGGTTCCGAACAAATCCGTAGGTTAAAATTATTAAAAATGTTTTTATTATATGATGTAGCTAAAAATTTATGCTTTTCGCAATTTTTTCTTTATCTGTGCTATAATATGTTGCTTCGTACCAAATTTTAAGATTCTGAGTTCACGGGAAGTACCCTGTAGGTTTTGATTCCCTTGCGGCATAATATTTGCGGCATAAACGGCTGTATCTTTTGATTGCGTTGGCTTAGAAGTTTGATTGTTTCACAGCTTCAAGAGACAGTAGACTTAAGTATTTGATATGAATTTCAGCTTGATACCTCTACGCATTCCTGAGAAAAAGGGTCATGACAAACAGAGAGACGGACAACAAAGTGATCCTATAAGGGTTCCGTTTTTTCCTTTTGAGGTACGGAACCCTAAGAAGAACAAGTAATATTCTGGAAATACGCCTCTGCCAGATTGTAAGCCAATGAAGCTTAGATCTATATTACGAAATATGGTCATACTTACGAAGCCCGAAAATAAGTGTTATACAGTTATTGAGAAGGCGTTCCAGCTTGTTCAGAAAATCCTGGGACAGATCCGTGTAACACACATCTGCATAATCAATTATGGGTAATATGAGCGATTGGATAGGCATAATCTTAGACTTTGTGGGGAGAAAATGTTTTAAACGATACAGAGAACGTAACATGGTAGTGACTTTATGAGTCACTTCATTAACCTTAGTTCTCCAACTCAGCGTGCTGTCAATATGTAGGCCAAGATTTTTTACAGACTTACTGAACGGTATTGTAATCCCTTTGTATTAGATAAGGGGTATGTCTACAAGATTAATCTTGGCTAGCATCCTTGAGCTACCCACCAGTATAGCTTGGCATTTCGAAGGATTGACCAACACTTCATAACGAGTAGACCAACCCTTGACAGCTGATAAGTTGTCATTTAATTTTTTTGATCCCATTATGGATATCCCCAATTTCAGCTTGCACGTATAGCTGAAGGTCATCGGCATACAGATGGTACGAGCAATCGAAGGTGGAGGTAATGAAGTTTATAAAAATTGAAAAAATTATAGGAGAAAGAATACCGCCTTGCGGCACACCAGCTTCCACATCAGCCCAAGCAGTGGTTATTTGCCCCACAGAGACTGATTCCTGTCGACCGCGAAGATAAGATGCAATCCATTCCAATGCTGTAAGGCCAAAATTTAGATGAGACAGTATGGATATGCCCTTTTTACTGGAAATGAGGCATTCCATCATAGTCCTTACGGGTGACAACGCATCTACATTTTGATTTGTAATAGAGGATAGATGTAGATGTCTATGGGCCGCAGCAACCACTTACCATCAGGTGGACTGTGTGCTCGTTTGTCACCCTATCCTGTAAAAAATATATTTCTTCATACTATAGTAGGTACAGAACTCTCTAGTATTAAAAAGTATTATAAAGCTAAGCGTATTTAAGTTTGTTAATTCAATATTTACATTATTTTATGATTTTTAGGCATGGCGTCAAGCCGGTCATTCATAACCCGCGCGTGACCTTTCTCTAAAAAAGTCAATAACCAACTAAAGTAAGCAAATTAAAATATGTATTAAGTAATACTTAAAAACAATCGACGCATTCAACGCTGTCGCTGTCATGCGTTACATAGCGGCGGATTGGAGTGTGCGATGTGCGTACAATTAGTAGTTTGTCGATTGTTATTCGAATAATCATGGTGAGTAACTACTAAATCGACAGTCGAATGCGCAATAGTACAATTATCGATTCAGTCGATTGTTTTTTTTTTTCAACAATCGCCCATCGCTACTATCGCATGCCTAATAACTGCAGTCGTAACGTAAGTAGTGACGCACAGACTTAGCGCAAGCGCACCGCAAGCCCGCCGCACTATCTTTTGTAACAACTTATTTAGCAGTACGCATAATGGGTGCGCTGCGCTTCAAATTAGTAGTTAGAGTTGACACGGTTACCGTGTCAGTCACTGTCGCCCGCCGCTCACTGTCGGTAACAATCGACTAACATGGATAGTTATCGAATTTTATCGACTAAACTGAACAATCGACTAATTCGATTACTTTTAGTAATAATCGCCCGTCGTTATTTGGCTCTATAATTCTGTCCTACGCCGAAGGCTAGTCTATTGAGGCTGGCCGCCGTGACTGAAATTCGATCTGGAGGACATTATTTTCGCGAATGTGTCGACTAGTGGGGAAGAACAAAGCTCTCGCAACACCAGCTTGAAATAACAGCTTAACGCTGCTGTGTTTCGTATGGTGAGTGTAGGGACCTGGAGACCCCTTTTTACTTGAATCAAGACTTTCTATCTTAGTCCTCAGGAGTAATGTGGAATATAATTAATAAAACGCTATCATTATTTATATGTCCACTTTGTTAAGTAATTTGAAGTTTATTTCAGATAAGAATGTAATTTCATTTCATATTTTACGTGATAGAGCCATGTTACAGCTATATTAATAGTATAATTGTATCACGAATAGGTCGGCTCGACCGGGGAAGGACCACGCTCTCACAGAATACCAGCGTAAAATAGCAGCTTAACGCTGCTGTGTTTCGTATGGTGAGTGTAGAGAACTGGAGACCCATTTTACTGGAAAAGAGGCATTCTATCTTAGTCCTCACGGCTGACAACACATCTGCATTATAATTCGCAAACGAAGATAGATGTAGATGTCTATGGGCCACAGCAACCACTTACCATCAGGTGCACTGTGTGCTCGTTTGTCACCCCTATTCTAAAAAAAATATTGCCTAAAACAGTAACAGTAATTGCGTGGCATATTTACCGTGCCAGTCTAGCCAAGCCTACGCCCGCGCCCGCGCGTTTCACAGCTGTGACATAATTTTTGTTCAGATTGAGGGCATCCACTACTTTTTCTGCCACCAGGGCGGCGCCACTTAGTTTCAAGATGAAATATTACATTGATTGCACGGCGAGGAAGTTAGTTTGTTAAAAAAATGTAAAGGTTAATGTTTATTTCTGAAATATTAGTTAGATTAAAAATATACAAATCAAATTACGTATTTTCTAAAAGTAATTAAATTTAAAAAACAGGTATTGTTTTGTCTCACTCTAGAAGATAAACTTTTATTTGTAACGCTAATTTGCAATTATAATTACACTGTAAAACAAATAACTTCACCTTAGTCGTAACTAGCGACATCTAGTGATCGCAAAATTATTTGCACTCACTGCCGTTGTTTTTCTGTTTTGTTTATTTTAAAAAACATTACTTCCACACTAGGAATTTCCCCCGTATCGTAGGGGCAGTTTACATACGTGAATTTCGTAAGGACAAACATTCATATCCGGAACAATTATTATTTGTAGGCCATACAAATACTTATTTCCTTCAGCCTCAGCGCTGCAACTCATAATTGGACGTGGTTATGCAAAAAGGATCCAACACAAGTATGTGTCAAAAAATGTTGACTTGAAAAATAATGTTTGTGGTCTATACTATTATGTGATTTAACAATTTTAGCAAACGTAACACAAATAAGAAGAAAAATTACAAATAGACAAAAACCATACCGATAATTTGAGTTTATGATATTTGAAGTCTGGATACTTCTAATATCATAAACTCAAATTAACTTATTGCAGGTTGTATCCTTTTTGCATAACTATGTCCAATTAATCTACTGCGCCGCCATATACAGATCTATTGCATACCTTAAGCGAAAGCGCAAGGTAATGTTCTACTATCGCGTAAAAATTAAAATTCCAACATTTTATCGAATAAAATCGTATCTAGCAATCATATTATACATATAAATGATATAAAAAGCACATTGTTAGAAAGATAAATGATTGTGGAACTTATTAATAATTTTTTTAAATCGATTAATTGCTATTTTTAAATAAAAAAAAGGGTTTTAGTGGCTTATGGTGTGGATTTATCATATCCCTGTGGCTTGTAAACACTATACTTTTGAAAATATCAATTGTTTAACTCAATCTATTTTTTAATCTCTTCATCTATCATGTGGGAAGCCACTGAATGTAAATGGCAGTGTAATTTTGTTTTGTTTAGCTATAATTAATTTTTTTCGGCTCCAAAATGGCGAAATTTTCGTTGATTTGGTTGCCTCGTATATAAATTGTTTCTGTAAATGGGGATCTACAGCCACAGAGTAGTTTAGTTCACAGAGTACCTTTGTATTAAGTATAAGTTTAGTTCGGCTTCAGTCGCCTTCGTGAGTGGACATTGTTTCGGTTGTTTTCAGCGGCTCAAAAAGATCGCTGTACAAATACACAATATTCGAATAACCAAATTTCTTAAATACTTGATTATAATAATAATAAGAGATTTTTTTATTACAATATTTAAAAGCACAGAATAAATAATAGTAGTACGTACTAAAAGTAAGTAGAATAATTTTTTTTGTCATGGGTGACATTTTCATGCTTTTCGAGGGTGTCGAAACCGATAGGATTGTCGAAATGTAAATCCAAGATGGCGGCCGCAATAGGTATCAATTTTTTCATCATGGGTGTCTTTTTCATGGTTTTCAAGGGTGCTGAAGCCGATAGTGCTGTCGAAATGTAAATCCAAGGTGGAGGCTGCAATAGGTATAAAATTTTTCATCATAGGTGTCATTTTCATGGTTTTCGAGGGTGTTGAAGCTGATAGTGCTGTCAAAATGTAAATCCAAGATGGCGGCTGCAAAATATATCAATTTTTTCATCTTGGGTGTCATTTTCATGGTTTTCGAGGGTGTTGAATCCGATAGTGCTGTCGAAATGTAAATCCAAGAGGGCGGCTGCAATAGGTATAAATTTTTTCATCATGGGTGTCATTATCATGGTTTTCGAGAGAGTTGAAGCCGATAGGGTTGTCAAAATATAAATCCAAGGTGGCGGCTGCAATGGGTATCAATTTTTTCATCATGGGTGTCATTTTCATGGGTTTCGAGGGTGTTGAAGCCGATAGTGCTGTCAAAATATAAATCCAAGATGGCAGCTGAAGTAGGTACCAATTTTTTCATCATGGGTGTCATTTTCATGGTTTTCGAGGGTGTTGAAGCCGATAGTGCTATCGAAAAGTAAATCCAAGATGGCGGATGCAATAGATATAATTTTTTTCATCATTGGTGTCATTTTAATGGTTTTCGAGGGTACTGATGCCGATAGTGCTGTCGAAATGTAAATCCAAGGTGGCGGCTGCAATAGATATCAAGTTTTTCATCTTGGGTGTCATTTTCATGGTTTTCGAGGGTGTTGAATCCGATAGTGCTGTCGAAATGTAAATCCAAGATGGGGGCTGAAATAGGTACCAATTTTTTCATCGTGGGTGTCAGTTTCATGGTTTTCGAGAGTGTTGAAGCCGATAGTGCTGTCGAAATGTAAATCCAAGATGGCGGCTGCAATAGGTATCAATTTTTTCATCATGGGTGTCATTTTCATGGTTTTCGAGAGAGTTGAAGCCGATAGGGTTGTCGAAATGTAAATCCAAGGTGGCGGCTGCAATACATATCAATTTTTTCATCTTGGGTGTCATTTTCATGGTTTTCGAGGGTGTTGAAGCCGATAGTGCTGTCGAAATGTAAATTCAAGAGGGCGGCTGCAATAGGTATCAATTTTTTCATCATGGGTGTCATTATCATGGTTTTCGAGAGAGTTGAAGCCGATAGGGTTGTCAAAATATAAATCCAAGGTGGCGGCTGCAATGAGTATCAATTTTTTCATCATGGGTGTCATTTTCATGGGTTTCGAGGGTGTTGAAGCCGATAGTGCTGTCAAAATGTAAATCCAAGATGGCGACTGAAGTAGGTACCAATTTTTTCATCATGGGTGTCATTTTCATGGTTTTCGAGGGTGTTGAAGCCGATAGTGCTATCGAAAAGTAAATCCAAGATGGCGAATGCAATAGATATAATTTTTTTCATCATTGGTGTCATTTTAATGGTTTTCGAGGGTACTGATGCCGATAGTGCTGTCGAAATATAAATCCAAGGTGGCGGCTGCAATAGATATCAAGTTTTTCATCTTTGGTGTCATTTTCACGGTTTTCGAGGGTGTTGAATCCGATAGTGCTGTCGAAATGTAAATCCAAGATGGGGGCTGAAATAGGTACCAATTTTTTCATCGTGGGTGTCAGTTTCATGGTTTTCGAGAGTGTTGCAGACGATAGGGTTGTCGAAATGTAAATCCAAGGTGGCGGCTGCAATACATATCAATTTTTTCATCTTGGGTGTCATTTTCATGGTTTTCGGGGGTGTTGAATCCGATAGTGCTGTCGAAATGTAAATCCAAGATGGCGGCTGAAGTTGGTACCAATTTTTTCATCTCGGGTGTCATTTTCATGGTTTTCAAGAGTGTTGAAGCCGATAGTGCTGTCGAAATGTAAATCCAAGATGGCGGCTGCAATAGGTATCAATTTTTTCATCATGGGTGTCATTTTCATGGTTTTCGAGGGTGTTGAAGCCGATAGTGCTGTCGAAATGTATTTGAACTACTTTAAAAATTCCGTATAATCATGTTATACGTAATTTTTTTAATGCGCTTAAGGTATGCCCAATTGGATTTACCAATATATTTAATATATATATGACATATAAACATCTATTAGTTTAAATAAAATTCCTAAGTTCGGATGTGTCTACGGTACGTTCGGGCCTGAAAACCTACGCCGTTGTTTCGGCGACAGCATTTAAGCTGAGTGAGTTCCGTTTACCTAAAAGCGTCTACGAACGACACGATTTGGCTCTCAAGCTATAGAAACGATTGGTGGTGTCCCCACCAGTTGGCATACACGAATTGGGTAGTCGGGCTGATTTGGTGCCGATTGGGTCGCATTGACTCACAAAAACACAACATTTTTTTTACATGGTAGAGGTATGCCGTAGTTACATTAATAGTATAGTTGTAGCACGAATGGATCGGCTCGACCGGGGAAGGACCACGCTCTCACAGAATGTCAGCGTAAAATAGCAGCTTAACAGTTGTGTTTCGTATGGTGAGTGTAGAGAACCGGAGACCCATTTTACTGGAAAAGAAGCATTCTATTTTAGTCCTCACGGCTGACAACACATCTGCATTATAATTCGTAAACGATGATAGATGTAGATGTCTATGGGCCACAGCAACCACTTACCATCAGGTGGACTGTGTGCTCGTTTGTCACCCCTATTTTATGAAAAAAAAACGACACTACAGATTGACGCGTGAAGAGAGCAACACGATTGGTTGGGGAGATTTCGCGCCAGTTGTGACCTCATAATTCTCGAGACGATACGTCAATATGTTAGGAAGAAACGAGACCGAAAATGCCCTTTGCTAAAAAGGAGGTGTGGGTATAAATATTTGTTTTATATAAAGAGTTATCACATCTGTGGGGAAAAAGAACAAAAACGACGCAAATAAAGGCTTACGAGAAGAGTTATTAAAAGTATTCCTATTGGTAATCCTCTTAAACAAAATCCGAATCCATTCTTAGGAAGTTTTGAAAATTCTTCGGGCTCCAAATAACGCATAACGTTCATGTACGACACTTTATTTCTTAACAGAAGCCATTCTTTTACTCAATACTTCATTTTCTTCTTCTCTATACTTTTTTCGCGCAACGATGAACTAACTATCATGGTAAGGTGTGCTTTTTGATAAATACGGAGCCATCGCTTCACACGTATACACGGTTCAATGCTACGAGTTAAATTGAAATAGGGTATGCGGTTGAACGAAAAGTTTGTTGGTGAAGAGAGAAATCACGTTCTAGACCCTACCGATCGTCCCTACATATTGAGAGTCAAATCTTGTCGTTCGTCGACGCTTTAACGCCCCATAACACACAACGTGAGGAAGGTATTTTTAACTGTAATTTATAAACATAATTTTTAAACGTTATATCTGTCAAATTGTAGTAGTTTTTTTTAATGTTATACATTTGTTTATTGATACATTTAGAAATGTTAAAATTTAAGAGGTTAATGACGATGTGACGTGTTACAATAAATGTTTGTTTGTTTGTATGTGTAGCAGAAGGCGGCGGTGTGCGGCGCGGGCGCGCGCGCGGCGGCGGGCAGCGCGCCGGTGTTCCGGCAGCCCCCGCGCCCCCCGCGCCCCCCGCCCATCGCGCCGCGCCCCGACACCGACGTGAGTTTACTTTTTGTCACGCTAGCGGAATTAGCTTGCGCTATAACTACTTATTAATATATACCTACTAATAAAATTCTCTGCACACAACATAACATAACTTTTCTTAAAAACCTGTAGAATTGCTAAAGCTATATATCATATACCTTTTTAATACTTTATTGTAATCATCACTATTAAAAATAGTTCCTTGCCTTTGGATTCAATTTCCGCAAGTACTAAAGTTGTTGATTGCAGTTTTAATAAATAGTGTATCACGTTAAGTAACGCTCGGTGAGGAAGGAAAGCATCGCAAGGAAGCTTGCTTATTTGAGAAATTAAAAAAAATCTTCGACGGCGCGCAATTCCTTTCTCTGAAATTGTCTCCGAAATTAAAGAATTTGTATGTACTAAGTGGTAGGATTATTTTTTTCCTAGACGTCTGTAAGGGTAGGTACCACCCTCTTACGTATTTCTACCGCGAAATAACTATGCTTGCATTACTGTGTTCCGGACTGATGGTTGTAAAGAGTCAGAAGATGGAATTCCACACAACCTTTCATTATGACAGTTGTCTAACATTTCATATTAGTCTTGTGGTGACAACGCATATGTAGCCTTCTTAGTTTGAAACCGGTCGCATGTGTCGGCAGAAGGCACTTTGGGCTTTGAGTTGTTCTGTGAAGGTTAAATAGTTGCGGGGGTGCAGGCGGGGCGCAGCGTGTGCCTGGAGGGGCTGCCGCGCTGGCGGCGCGGCCGGCCGCGGCTGGCGGCGCGCCGCGTCGTGGTACAGCGCCTGCTGCCGCTGCTGCCCAAGCTGCCGCCGCCCAGCAGTCAGTCACCGCACCACACACTTACACACAAACACTTCTATGTATCACACTTCCACATGAACGCTTCTATCTATCACACTTCTACACAAACACTTCTACTTGTCACACTGCCACACAAACACTTCTATGTATCACACTTCTACACACACACTTCTACGTTTCACACTGCCACACAAACACTTCTACGTATCACACTGCCACACAAACACTTCTATGTATCACACTTCCACACAAACACTTCTATATATCACACTACCACACAAACACTTCTATGTATCACACTTCCACACAAACACTTCTATATATCACACTACCACACAAACACTTCTATGTATCACACTTCCACACAAACACTTCTACGTATCACACTGCCACACAAACACTTCTATGTATCACACTTCCACACAAACACTTCTACGTATCACACTGCCACACAAACACTTCTATGTATCACACTTCCACACAAACACTTCTATATATCACACTGCCACACAATACTACTGGACGGCCCTAGTCAGTCCGCACCGAAAACTTCTATTTATACTACTCTAAACGGCTACTAGTCAGTCCGCATCGATAACTTCCACACAAACACTTCTATGTATGCTACTAGATGGCCACTAGTCGGTCCGCATGAACACTTCCATGCAAACACTTCTATGTTTTCTACTATACGGCCACTACGGTACGAACGTATACATTGCGCACTAAGTTACGCTCAATTCTCCGTAATTACTTTAATCAACTGCGAGCGACCGAGAAGATTCTTTGTTTTGTAAACGAAAATTTTGGTTTGGTAAGATTTTGGTTAATGTGACTAGGAAAACACTGTCCTTAGTATTTATGTGCGCACTTTGTCAACGTGAATTGAAGTTTGTTTCAGATAAGTATGTAACTTGAATTCATATTTATCTAAAACCGTAACTGGAATAAATGAAAAGAATAAGTTTTATTCCTGACTTTTAAAACTATTTACATGTTTTAAATTTAGCCCTCTGTTATTTTAACAGGTAGTGCCGCCTGCAGGAAAAAATATAATAATGTTTATTAAAATAAATCGATTACACAAAGTATAAAATTGATATAGGCTGTATGGTTGTACTTTGCTATGAAGGGCAAAAAAAAATTGAAAGCGCCTTTAAAATTTTAATAGCATTAACACTTAATCAATTTTAAAATCATTTTACTAACAAACTACGCGTACTAGGCTATTGATATGAAATAGGGAACGAGTTGATGTAATTCTGAAGCTAATAAAAAAACCCGGGCTCGATACGCGTCAATGTTTTCGGGAGTTATCGTGACCACATACAAAATCAACATCCGGACGTCCACGTAAAATTTTTTCCCAACCGTTATTTTTTTCAAAGTAGCAGAATAAAATGATTTTTTAGAAAATATAAGATGAATATATTACATTGTTTTCTTGATATGCGGCTACTCATATTATCGTATAAGTGCAAGGTGATTATGATAGAGGCATTTTAAGAACACAAAATTGCTTGACCTTGACGTGTCGAGAGTACAGCACTACATTATAACGCTTTGCGTTATGAGGCGTGCAATACAACGGCGTGACACTTTTTACTGGAAATGAGGCATTCCATCTCAGTCCTCAGGGGTGACAACGCATCAGCATTATGATTCTCAATTGAGGATAAATGTAGATGTCTATGGTCCACAGCATTCACTTACCATCAGGTGAACTGTGTACTCTCTACGTACTCTCTCATTTGTCACCCTTATAATAAAAAAAAAATATTTACCCTGCCAGCTAGCTATTCAGCCATGGCCCGCGTCATGCGCAGCTGTGACACAGTTTTTGTTCAGAATTGCCGATCCAGTAGTATACATAATGTTTAGTCCACACTCTTTCCATTACTAACTTGTAGAAGACACACTCCCGCATTACTCTAGTGCTTGTAACTGTGATTCCGATAATAAGTAAAGAAATAACTGGCCAAGTGCGAGTGGGATTCGCGCATGAAGGGTATCCGTACGATAGTTAGATCGACGTCGACTAATCCATTCTACCATCGATCGATAAACATAAGTTCACCTCAGTCCCAACTAGCGATATCTGTTTTTTTTTTATAGAATAGGGGGCAAACGAGCATGCGGCTCACCTGATGGTAAGTGACTACCGCCGCCCATGAACAACCGCAACACCAGGGGAATTGCAGATGCGTTGCCGACCTTTTAGAAAGGTGTAAGCTCTTTTCTTGAAGGTTCCTAAGTCGTATCGGTCCGGAAAATTCGCTGGTGGTAATTGATTCCACAAGGAAGTCGTGCGAGGGAGAAAACTTCTTCTAAATCGCACAGTCGTGGACCGCCAATCATCCAGATGGTATGGATGGTAACGCGAGTTTTGTCGCGATGTGCGATGGTGAAATTGAGCGGCTGGAGTTAGTCCGAACAATTCCTCAGAGCACTCCCCGTAATAAATGCGATAAAATACGCAAAGAGATGCAATATCTCTACGCAGTGCCAGTGTATCGAGCCGATCAGAAATAACTCGGTCATCGACGATTCGAACCGCTCTGCGCTGGATGCGGTCAAGTGGAAGGAGCTGGCACTGGGGTGCCCGGCCCAGAGATGAGAACAGTATTCCATGTGGGGCCGAACTTGCGCTTTGTAAAGTTGCAAGCGATGTGCCGACATGAAATACTGTCTCGCTCTGCTGAGCACGCCAAGCTTTTTTGAGGCCAATTTGGCTTCCCTTCCAAGTGACCACGAAACTGCACACTATTCGATATGTCGACGCCAAGGATTCCGATACTGGCTGAGGCAGTAAGGGGAGTGCCTTGAAACTGAGGAGATACGACAAAGGGGTTCTTTTTAGCGGTAAACGCGCAAACTTGTGTCTTCTGGGGATTGAACTGGACTAGATTTAGTCGCCCCCAATCCGAGACTTTGTTAAGCAAAGACTCGGCTTCAGACACAAGTTTGTCCCGGTACTCGGCGACGTTTTCCCGAGAAATATTGGCACGACCGGTATATAAGGCATCACCAGTCCTGTCGTCCGCATAGCAATGAATGCTGCCAGTTAGCAACATATCATTGATATGCAGGAGAAACAGCGTTGGTGATAGCATGCAGCCTTGTGGAACACCAGCGTTGATAGGCTTGAAATCAGAGCATTCACCGTCTACTACGACCTTGATGCTCCGATCAGCAAGGAAACTGGTGATCCATTTGCACAATTTTTCGGGAAGCCCATAGGAAGGAAGCTTCGAAAGAAGCGCTTTGTGCCAGACCCGATCAAAGGCCTTCGCTACGTCCAAACTAACGGCTAATGCCTCCCCCTTGGACTCTACTGCCTCCGCCCATCTATGAGTTAAGTAGACTAGAAGATCACCAGCTGATCGACCCCGACGAAACCCGTACTGGCGGTCACTAATCAGCTGGTGATCCTCAAGGTACCTCATGAGCTGGCAGTTTATAATGGCTTCCATTATTTTGGAGAACAAGGAGGTGATGGCGATAGGCCTGTAGTTGGACGGGTCTGAGCGGCCGCCTTTTTTAGGGATCGGGTGCACCAAAGCTGTCTTCCATGAGTTCGGGATTACGCCTTGGGAGTAGGAGTACCGGAAAAGACGTGTTAAAACCGGTGCCAACTCCGGAGCACACGTCTTCAGCACAATGGGAGGGACTCCATCGGGCCCACTCGACTTGTTGACGCCCAGGGAGAAGAGTGCTTTGCGGACCGAGCGCTGAGTAAATCGCACATCCGGCATGGAGCACTCACATCGCGGGATGGTCGGCGGTGTGTTCCCCCCGTCATCTAGAGTCGAGTTGGACGCAAAAAGAGAGCTCAACAGATCGGCTTTCTCCTTTGCGGCATGGGCCAGTGAGTCGTCCTCTCTGTGCAGAGATGGAAGAGATGGCTGACAGAAGTTCCCTTGGACAGCCTTGGCGAGAGACCAGAATGCACGGGTTCCCGAAGGAAGGCGAACTAGCTTCTCGCCAATTCTGCCGATGTGCTCAGACCTTGCCTTGGCAATGACGCTTTTACAGGACCTGGAGGCGGAATTATACTTCTTTTTTAATGCGCTGGTGTTTACATCCCGAGACGTTGATGCGTCAGCCCAGGCCTGGTAGCACTCCTGCTTATAGCGTGATGCTATTTTACAGGAGCGACCAAACCATGGCTGGGATCTGCCTCCGATGGGCACCACAGAGGATGGAATAAAAAGTTCCATACCCTGAAGTACCACATCAGCAACAGAATCGGCAACAACGCTGGGATCTTCCGGCGAGAAGCAAACCCGCCCCCAAGGGTAGGATGCAAAAAAAGACCGCATCCCGTCCCAATCAGCTGATCTATAGTGCCAAACACGGCGGCAAGCTGTAGATCGCAACTGCGATTGGAGCGTGAGTGGCACCGTACTCCGGATCAGACAATGGTCCGAAGAGCCCAGAGGGGCATCGACGGAGACCTGATATCCGTCCGGATGAGAGGTCAGCAGAAGGTCCAACAGGGAAGGTACATGGTCTTCCACATCTGGGATCCGCGTAGGCGAAGTAACCAGTTGTGTTAGACCATATGCCAAAGCAAAGTCATAGACAGATCTACCCGCATGATCGGTTAAACGAGAACCAAGCCATTCAGCGTGGTGGTCGTTGAAATCACCGAGTATCACGATCTCTGCGGATGGAACCTGTTGTAGCACGGAGTCTGCAGCCATTTGGACGTGGTCTATGAGTCGGTCTGTGTCGGCATTACCGCTATGGGACCTATAGAGGCACCCGTAGACGCGGGGATGGTCGTCGCTGTCTACGCGCAGCCATAGGATGGACAGGTCCGTACCTTCAAGGCTGCCGAGGCGTCGAAAACAGATGCCCTCTCTTACATACACGCAAACTCCAGCCCGGGGCACAAACGAGTGTTCTAATTTGTACCCCGGGTAGGAGAGATACGAAGTATCAGCCGGAGAGGACACCTGTGTCTCGGTAAGAAAGAGCAAGGCCGGCTTAGCTATCTCCAGATGGTAGTGGACGGCGTTAAGGTTTGAATGAAGTCCCCTGATATTGCAGAAATCCACGGTAAGCGTGGCAGGGGTTGCCTTTGTCTTCTTGCTCCGCTTGCCCCGAGCAGGTTTCGTCTTGAGCGGAATTTCGCCCTCCCCAGAATACGCGGGGCAGCCTGAGCACCCACGCCCAGGAGTGGAGTAGTTTGGTCGTGGATGCTCAGTGAGGGATTCTCCAGGGGTGCTGGTACCCTCCTGGGGTAGTCTTTTATTTAATTCCACTACCATGTTGATGGGGGGGGGGGGGGAATTGGGCCTCCGGCCACCTGCACTCACCAAGCGCAACGCAGAGGAAAACCTCTACTTCACGCTGGTATTCTGTGAGGTCGTGGTACCACCCCTGTTCGAGCGGGCCCATCCGTGCGACAGCAAAAGCCACCGCTTAGCTCTACCACTGTTAAAAGCGTAATTAGCCCTTTTTCACGAAGTCGAGTGGGCTTTAGTTTTGGTAAAACCCGTATCTATTTACGTGTCAAAATGTGCGTAAAACCAAAAACGGGTATAGTTAGCGACGACAGCGACACGCTCTCGCAACTGGTCGCTCCATCAGACACGCACACTATCGCAACTGAGCGCTCTGTCAGAAATGCACTCTATAGCAACTGATCGCTCCATCAGAAACGCAGACTATCGTAACTGAGCGCTCTGTCAGGAATGCACACTATCACAATGTGCATGTACACGTTCAACTACGAGTGAATGCCGCTCGACCACAGATTAAATAATGTTACTACGAAAGCTCGACGTCGTGAATCGCAAGAACTACAACTGCTATTGCCGATAATAAGTAAATAAGACTTGAAGTGTGCTACATGCATTGCAGCAGCGCGGCGAACTAACTGAGGCAGCCAGCTCAGTTGTGGGACGTTTTGAGACTGTGTAATTTTCTCCAGACAGAATTTCAATCACGGCGGCCAGTCTCAACGTAGACCATTTGCGCAGGACAGGATTATATTGCACGAATGTAGGCGCAAGCACAAGTGCATTTTTTCCTCTCTCACTCTCATAGTTCAATGGAACGGTAATCCAACACGACCGGATAGAGATTAGGCGCAGGGCGACCTGGACCGAGTCATGGGGATGAAACACCGCTAACTTCCTGACTCCGGGCTGCTACTGAGAATATCTGGACATAAAAACCCAGTAACAGAATCGTCGAGAATTAAAAATAAATAAAATTAAACACAAATTTATTATATTAAATCGATCTGAAGAACTTTATTATACTTACTTAATATTTAAATCGACCGATTTGGCTTTATTGTAGTGTAGCGGATGCAATTTTGAAGTTTGTAATCAATGAATTTTTAATAATTTTATTTATTTCAAATAGATCTCATCCCAGTGAAGATCGTTCCCAACTCACCACCAGCGCCACCAAAAATACTACCGAAGCCTCCTCCAACTTCCACTTCCGAGTAAGTACATTTCTGAAGTGTCTGCCTTACTTACACAGCCAAGTGCTTACAAGCCAGTGCATGACTAAAATCCTACCTGATTTTAAATGGTAATAAAAATTATTTTTTTAACCTCACGATACTGGTACGATAGTGTGAAGAAAGAATAGAACGTTTTTTGAAATAAAGGTAAACTTAAAAATAACATTCTTTGCAGTCTGTCCTTCTTCTACGTGCTGAGCGAGTCCAATGGACAGTTCTTCTTCCACGATGGCGATCGAAGAATTCCCATCACACCGCTGCCTGGTAACGGTACCGAGGATCAAGATCAGGAAGGTATGAATTTTAGTTTGAAATAAAAACATTATTTTTCTGATCCTTACAGTTCACCCCTGAAAATTACCTCTCCATTATAGGAAGGTGTTGTATTTTGCATTTAGCATTTACATATATGAATAGGACATACGGTTATATAGCTCGACGAATCTACTCTGTCACGCTCTCGCAGAATAATAGCGTAAAATAGCAGTCAACACTGCTGTATTTCGTGTGGTGAGTGTAGAGAACCGGAAACACTTTTTACTGGATAAGAGACTTTCCATCTTAGTCCTCATGGGTGACAAGTGACAACGCATCTGCATTTTGATTCTTTATTCAGGATACATGTAGATGTCTATGGGTCACAGCAAGCACTTACCATCAGGTGGAATGTGTGCTCGTTTGTCACCCTATCCTATAAAAAAAAAGTTTATCTTACCAGCAGCGATGTTACCGGACCGATACGACTTAGGAACCTTCAGTAGAAGAGGCCACTCTTTTTTAAAAGGCCCGCAATGCACCTGCAATTCCTCTGGTATTGCAGTTGTTCATGGGCGGCGGTAGTAACTCACCATTCGCATGCTCGCTTGTCCCCTCTTATATATACAAAAAGTTAGTTTGTCACTTTTGGCTATTTAGCAACTTACTTCACAGAGGAGGAGCTAACGGAAGATGAGGATGTTAAAGAATACAAAATGGATATATCCAACACAGAGGTGGCCAAACCGATGCCGCAATCCCAAGATACCTCCGTGACAAGTGATGCATCTAAACCCAGCACGCTCAAAACTGAAAACTCAAATATTACCAGTGAGTTAATTTTAGACTATTATTGTGACATAATAAATGATTTATGTACACAAATGCTACATATGTAGAAAAACCTATTTTTTTAAAATATTTTTTTTATATACTACTTCGATATACATATTTGTTATCGAAATATGCGAAAAGAAGATTAGCCATAAATGTACACATACAGAAAGAGATATTTCTAAAAAAAAATCGGTCAAGTGCGAGTCGGACTAGTGCTCCCAGGGTTCCGCACAAATCCGTAGTTTAAAATTATTAAAAATATTTTTATTATATGATGTAACTAAAAATTTATGCTCTTCGCAATTTTTCCTTTATCTGTGCTACAATACGTTGCTTCGTACCAAATTTTAAGATTCTGAGTTCACGGAAAGTACCTTGTAGGTTTTGATTCCCTGATTCCCTTGCGAATGTCGAAAATTTGCGGCATAAACGGCTGTATCTTTTGATTGCGTTGGCTTAGAAGTTTGATTTTATCACGGCTCCAAGGGACAGTAGATTTGAGTATTTGATATGAATTTCAGCTTGATACCTCCACGCGTTCCTGAGAAAAAGGGTCTTGACAGACAGACAGACAGACAGACGGACAACAAAGTGATCCTATAAGGGTTCCGTTTTTTCCTTTTGAGGTACGGAACCCTAAAAACACGCGTGAGTGTCGTGGAACACTCGGTTGGAACGAAGTTCCTTTCGTAGTATATTATTATTTACAAACGTATTATATTATTGATTAACAAATACAAATAAATGAATTACTAGCGTCTATTAAAATGAAGCGTCATTTAAAATAAAATAATATTTCTTTCATGACTATTATTTTTGTTATTTTTGTTATAACTACCATTAAAATAGGCAAATTATAAACACTGTTTTAGAAAGATGTGTTCTCCTATAATTGGTAGTACATAGTAATTTGTAGATGTAAGACATGTATTAGAAGTAATTTAATATGTACAACTGTTGGAGATCCATACAAATAAATAAATAAATAAATAGATAAATAAATAAATAAATGACAAGATAAGAAAAAGTGCGAGGGAGATGGATGTTATTCCATCTCGCTTTCTTCTAGTCTTCAAGGCCGTCTACACTACGTCAGAAGTGTTCGTAACGAAAAAATCTTACACTTTTCTCGCCTAGGCCCCAATGCGCCAATTTACGTACCGTCCGATAAGGAACTTCGTTTCAAAACTGTGGTATCTGACTCTAGAAACATTGAAACTTGAAGATATATCAAAATATAAAGTATTTTTAGAATTTTATGTTGTTGTTAATTATATGTTTAGTTGAATTTAGTTGAAATTTTTAATTTAAATATATAAATAACGTTCTAGTTGTTACCTTGCAGTGAACGCAAATAAAACATATAGCCAATTATGACATCAAGAGATGTTGGGTACATAGAACAATATTTCTAACAAAATCACAAAATGAAAGAAACTTCATCGCAAATAAAAATAAAAAGTTTTTAACAGTGGTAGAGCCACGCGGCAGCTTTTGCTGTCGCACGGATGGGCCGGCTCGAACCGGGGTGGTACCACGACCTCACAGAATACCAGCGTGAAGTAGAGGTTTACCTCTGCGTTTCGCTTGGTGAGTGCAGGTGGCCGGAGGCCCTTTTTACTGGAAATGAGGCATTCCATCTTAGTCCTCACGGGTAACAACGCATCTGCATTTTGATTCGCAAACGAGGATAGATGTAGATGTCTATGGGCCGCAGCAACCACTTACCATCAGATGGACTGTGTGCTCGTTTGTCACTCTCATCCTATAAAAAAAATAACCTAACAGCTTATTATTCTATTACGAATCGAGATGTACAGTCGAAATTGTGACCTGTTTCCTGATAGTTTTTTGGTTTCAAATGCCATACTTAATATAGGTCGCTTCCAACGTTTTATACATAACGTCACTAATTGGCCTAGTGTCACTATTACGATCTCCGGATAAAAAAAATATATCCGGAAGTGCCTAAAGGCTCTCATCATTCTTGGTCATAATTGAATTGTATTTATTGATTTGAATTGGTTCGAGAGTAAGCTTTTAAAATCAGATTCGAAACTACGTCAGTTTGAATCGAACCGAAGTCTTTTTCTGTAGAATGGGGTATGAGAACATTTTTTATACGTGGTAGAGCTATGCTATAGCTATATTGTACGTACTACGTACTTGTGCTACGTGCATGAATGGGTCGATCCGAATGGGGAAGGACCAAGTTCTCACAGAATATCAGTGTGAAATAGCAACTTAATGTTATTGTGTTTCGTATGGTGATTGTAGAGAAAGAACCGGAGACTCTTTACTGGGAACGAGGCATTTTATTTCCGTATTCAGGGGTGACAACACATCTGTATTTTGTTTCTTAACACGTTCACTATCCGGTTTCCATACACAATAGTAAGACAATAGCAATGACCTATATGTAGTGCACGGGACAGCGATATAGGTCGAGGATATAATCGAGGATAGATATAGACGTTTGGGTTACAACATCCACTTTCCATCAGGTAGGTTGTGTGCTCGCTTGTCACCCTTATTTTAAAAAAAGGTTTAAGAAGTGAACACTTAAAATTAATTAAAAATGGTTTTCGGATAAAAAAGGTTGAGCTTAATGGTGCTGATGAAGCCCGATCGTAACACGATTGGATTTCATGATTTAATAATTATAAATCTCGCTTTCGGATAACAAATAAGATCCATATCAGAGAAGTTACAAAAATTACAAAATATTAATAATAATACAGATAGTTAGACGGAGGAAGCAAACACACACACACACACGTGCGCGCGCATATGTACAAGTAAGTCAGCCATGCAGGACCTTAATAATTTGCCTTAATATAGGACGGTCGTGTTTTTGTGCTATAACCCCCAGGATATTGTTGACGCTGTTCCTTGTTCTGCTTAGTAGCAATGCGTTAGTTATTGTGTCAAACCCGTCGGTTTGAACTAGTTCGGGAGCTTAAGTTTTTAAACTAAGATTCGAAACAACATAGTATAAAGCTGCTATTACGCTGGTATTCTGTGAGACATAGCCCAATAGATGATTATGAAGTGATGAAGTGGCAATGGGCTGGCCATATAGTTTCAATAACCGATAACCGATGGGGAAGTAAGGTATTCGGGTGGTAGCCTCGTACCTGTAGGCGAAGTGTAGGGCGTCCCCCTCACTAGAGTGAGTGACGACCTGGTAAGACATGCAGGTAGTCGAAGGGTGCAGATGGGTCAGGAGTGTGCGTTGTGGCATTCAACAATGATGATGATGATGATGGTGTGAGAGCGTTATGCCACGCTGGCCCGGTCGAGTCGAGCCGCAGTACACAGTGGGTTGAGCACGTGGTGCGCCGCAGAGGAGGGCGGCGCGGAGTTGCTGGCGGCGGAGTCGCTGTCGCTGTCGCCGTCGCGGCTGCTGCGCGAGGCGGACGGCTGGCTGGCGGGCGGCGTGCACGACTTCTCGCTCAGCAGCTTCCTCGGACACCTGGACGCCGACGACACGCACGCGCACCACCCCGAACTGCCGGTAAACTACTGTTTTCATTATTAACATTTGTATTTTATTGCCTTTTAAGCTAATACACCTTAAATAGCGTTTTGCAACTTGGTTAATTCACTTGAGAAAAAGAATTGATTCTGAAAGTCGAAAAATCACATCGTCGCCGTCGAATTTTATACCACGTAAGTGCTTTTTCAGGTGAGTAAATAGGTGAAAATCATTCGGAGCTAGATCCGGATAATATGGTAGATGCTGCATCAACTGAAACCCAGCAGTTTAGATGACAGCGCCTGCAACAACAAATCGATAAGCAGGAGCGTTATCATGATGAAATAGCACTCCAGCACACATTTTTACTCGACATTTATTTTTTTAGTTCTTCGCGTAGTTTTTTGATTTACCGCATACCGTGACAAGTTTGGAACACTCAACTTTTGGTGTACTATATTACTGCCTGCGGTATCTATGATGTTTTCTCGAAACTAATTCGTAATAGAGAGTGTTACTCACCTAAACATGTGACAGTGGCTGTTACGGCTTGCAACTGCCTTGACAATAGTAGATTCCTCCCGGGCCCTGAAGGACGAACCTACAAGCAGGGGCAAGTCGGGCCTCACAAAGCCAAGTGGTAAGTCCTTAATTGCAACGATCTATAAGGGGCGACAGCCCGTTAATGGGAAGGCACTCACCTGCTTCTGGAGCGGAGACGGTTCACCAGGACCTGCCCGGCTGATGGAAGTGTAGTGAATGTATGTGTTAATTTTATGAAGCTGTGTGTAAGTGGCCTGGGCTAGATGACACAATACTGTACTGGGGAAGGTATCCTCTGGTCGCTCCGGAACTATTTCCTTCTTGAGGCACCTTTTCAGTCTAGTCACTTAACGGTACAGCCAAAGAAGAAATTAAGAAGAAAATCTCTATCAGAGTTGTACAATTAATTTAGCCGAAGTTAATAAATCCTTTAAGAACACACGGGTTCTCGTAGACACAACGATTTTCTCGCGTTTTTACGTTCGTCACAAAATAGGCGCTAAACTCAAACGTCCGTCGACTCGAAGTCCGTCCGTGGAATGTGGTCGAGGAGGGGGCCCGGGCGACCTTGTGATCATATACCCCGCGCGTACGTTTAACAAATTCACGTTTCAAAAATTTTATATTTTTTGCCTAAACAAACCCCTGCCCCGAACATAAGGAATTATGTCCGCGAGTAGATTGGCAAACGGGACAAGGTCGCGACGGCACGTTGCAAGACCGAATCTCCGACCAAAACCTCGGCCACTCTAGGCACCCCGTCCGATGCATACGACAACTTAACAATACGCCCGCGGCGCCAATACAAAGGTAAAGCGTTGGGTTCTTTAACCAACACGAGGTCTCCAACCCGAGGAGGATCCGTCTTGTCAGACCACTTAACGCGCTGCTGCAAAAGATGTAGGTACTCCAGAGACCATCGGTGCCAAAAACTCTGAGTCATCTGTTGTAGCAGGTTAAATCTGTTCAACCGCGAAGAGTTCGTTTCCCTGAAGGGGTACTCGGGCAGGGCGTTAAGCGGCTGGCCAATCAGGAAGTGTCCCGGGGTTAGAACCTCCAAATCATTCGGGTCGGATGAGAGGGGACAGAGGGGCCGAGAGTTGAGTACCGCCTCAATTTTACAGAATACAGTGGCGAGTTCCTCAAATGTCAAAATATTTTCACCAATAACGCGACGGAGATGCGTTTTTGCAACTTTAACCACCGCCTCGAAAATACCGCCCCAGTGGGGACACGCCGGAGGGTCGAATTTCCACTGGATGCCCCTTTTTGACATAGCATTTCCTAAATAAGTCCGGTGGCTGGACAGAAATTCGACGACCTCCTTTAGATACCTATCCGTGCCCTTATAATTCGTTCCGCAATCCGACCGGATTAAGTCCGGCAAACCGCGCCGCGACACGAAACGGCCAAGCGTGGCCAAGAAGGCTTCCGTGCTGAGGGCGCTTACAAGTTCTAAGTGAACGGCCTTAGTGGAGAGTCACACGAAAACGCAAAGATAGGTCTTATGTGAACGCGCGTTACGAAGGTTAGAGGACTTGACGAGGAAGGGGCCAGCAAAGTCTGTTCCGACCCCAGCGAATGGTCGGATGGCCCTGACGCGGTCGGGCGGCAAGTCACCCATCAGAGGCTGCGATATGGGGGCCTTCAGTTTATGACAGGGGATGCATTTAAAGATGACGTTCCGAATGGTGCGTCGGCCAGCCAAGATCCAAAACTCCCGCTGCAAAATAGCCGAAAGAGCGTTACACCCAGCGTGGGTATTCTTAACATGGTGGTGGGTTACCAGCAACCGGACAAGGGCGCCGTCCTTAGGGAGCAGCAACGGGTGTCGAGCCCCGCACGGCAGTTGAGAGTTTTTCAAACGTCCACCCACGCGCAGCATCCCAGCGTCGTCCAGAAAGAGGTTCAGGCGGGCCAGAGCGCCCATGATAACGGAGCCACGCTTCAAGTTTTCAATAACGGGCTCAAAATGCTCCGTTTGGACCATACGGGTCCAATGCATCAAAGCTTCACGACGCTCGCTAGGGGACAAAACGCAATCAGAGAGTCGGTTGGACGGATCTCTCGAATTGCGGACAAAGCGGCGCAGCCAAGCAGTCACTCCTAAGAGCTTATCGAGAGAGCTGTACCGTTCCAGAAGGGAGAGATCCCGAGTGGGCTTATCCTTGCCCACTCCTACTCGGGCCCGTAGGCCCGACAAATCGGTAGGTTCGGAGTAATTACCCTGGGGCCAGAATGACTGAGGCTCAGATAACCAACCGGGATCCCACCACAATGAGTGGTCAACCAGCGCGGGGGCCTCACAGCCGCGAGAAGCGCAGTCTGCGGGATTCAACTCCCCTGAGACATGTCTCCAGTGGAGAGAAGTCTCAGAACTCTGGATTTGAGACATGCGGTTCGCCACAAAGATCTCAAGATTGTGAGGTGCGGCTCGGAGCCAACAAAGTACTATCTCACTGTCCGACCATGCGTAGACGTCCGTAATGTCGATTACAGGCTTCAAGGACGAGTGAACGTGGTTGAGGAGCCGCGTGAGAAGAGCGGCACCGGACAGTTCCAATTTAGGGATAGTTAAGCGGGACCTAATGGGGGCAACATTGCTTTTGGCGAGTACGAGATGGACTGCAGTATGACCAGAGGAACTCACAGTCCGCAAATATACGACAGCAGCATAGCCCTTCTCAGAGGCGTCGCAAAACCCATGTAGGGTAGCCCTGCATTTCCCTGGAGGGAGGAAGCACCTTGGCATGGAAACCCGGTTGATATCCGGAAGGGAGGAGAGCATGGAGAGCCACTCTCGCAAGAGGACCCCGCTAATAGGTTCGTCCCAACCCAACCCGGACATCCAGAGCTTTTGAAGAAAGCACTTAGCCAAAAAGATGACCGGGGTGATCCATCCATTAGGGTCGAAGGTGCGAGCTACGGTAGACAGCACGGAGCGCTTGGTCCATGCATTGGGAGGTGGGTCAAGTTTTACTCTATACGTGAAGGGGTCCTGAACAGGCTGATATTGAATGCCCAGCACAGTCAACAAATTAGGATTCTCAGGGTGCTAGAACAGATGAGGGTCTTGTTGATCCTCTCCTGGGAGGTCTTTCAAAATGTGAGAGTAGTTCGACAACCACTTGCGCAACTCATAGCCTCCGGACTTCAGGATGGCAATTAATTCGTCTCGCAAGACAAGGGCCTCCTCGACGGTGGAAGCACCCGTACAAATGTCGTCCATGTAGACCGAAGTCTCCAAAAGAGAAGCTCCCCGAGCGTATCACAGCCGCTCTCTCTCAGCGAGTTCAAGGAGAGTTCGCATGGCGATATACGGGCTGGACCGGAGTCCATATGTGGTGTTGTTCAACTCAAACACCTGTATAGGATCGCTGGGCTTCTCGCACCACAATATCAGGTGATATCGACGGTCATCACGATGGACCACTGATTGTCGAAACATCATCCGAATGTCCGCTACAAAAACCACTTGGTGTCGACGGAATTGGGTCAAGATGTCGGATATATCCTTGATCAGTTTAGGACCAGAGTGAAGACACTGGTTCAGGGACACACCATTTGATGTGGGGGCGGGACCGTCAAAAACCACCCGAATCTTACTCTCAGGGGTCCTCAAGACCGCATGGTGAGGGAGGAAGTAGTGCTCCTGTGAACGCCATTCGCAGTTAGACGGTGACATGTGACCCAGCTCTTGATACTCGCTCATAAACTTGACATATTTGTCGCGAAAGGCTGGGTCGCGCCGCATGCGGCGCTTTATGGACAGCAACCTCTTCTCGGCTAGTGCACGAGATTGGCCTAAAGAAAGACGTGAGGCCAGAAAGGGTAAGCGAGTGACGAAACGACCGTCGACCCGACGGCCGGTATTGTTCTGGAAGAACAACTCGCACTCACGGTCCAGAGGGTTAATTCGAGCCGCATGTGGTGGTTCCTCAATTTCCCAGAACCGCTGGACGGCATCCGAAAGGGACACGCCCACAACGGAGAGCGGGTCGGCCGTCGGAGGGGGAGGAGACCACATAACCGGTCCAAAGAAGCTGTGCCCAAATATCGTGGACATGGCTGACAGGCCATCGGGCTGTAGAGCTCGTATCTCACCTAACATTATGAACCCCAGCGTGTCGGCCCCCAGTAACAAATCTATAGGCCCCGGTTGGGCCCACCGAGGGTCTGCCGGTCTCAAACCCGAAACACAGCAAACCGCGCTGTCATTTATACGAACGTTAGGGAGAAACCCTACGATGTCATCGAGGACATTTACCTTGACTAAAATGCGAAGGTGTTCGCTGGCAGGGCTGAACACCAACTCCGCTTGTCCCCTAGGAGCAGGATGCTCGGCACCTCCGATACCTACCATCGGACGTGATTTAGAGCTCCAGGGGAGCCCCAGTCTTCCCACCAACCAAGTGGAGGCCACACTACGTTGGGAACCCGAATCCAATAGAGCTCGAACCGTTAAGCGGTCGCCGCTCGGGTTGTACACTTTCACTGAGGCCGTCGGCAACAGAACAGTTTGACAGATGGACTGCTGACGGCTCAAAGGCTCAGTGGAGGCGGCCATGGCGGAAGCTAGGGCGGCAGCCTCCTATCTGGAGCTGCCTCGGTCGGACCGGCACCCGAACCGGGGGCCCCGAGAGCGGCACTCCGACGACATCTCGATGACCCTCGACTGGAATTCCCCGAACGGGCCGACCTGGGGAAATTCGGGGATCCTCGGCTCCGAGGTCCGGGACCGATACGCGGCCTCCGGAACCCGGTAATACCGGCACCGACCAAAGGGGGGCGGGCGGCATTCCAGTCGCGGCCACTCAGCCAACGGGGGTGAGAACGGTCTAGCTGACCGCTGAGTGGCTGCGAATCCACTCGCACCTAGCTGAGGGGGGGTGACGACCCCCTGCCCCTGGGGGAACGACTCCCCGACCAGTCGGGGGAGGGACTCCCTTCAGAACGAGGGGCGCCGTGGTCAAGCGTCGAGCTTCGCCCGACAGAGGGCGTAGCGGAGCGCCCCCGCCCGTGGGAGTCGGGGGGCTGGCAGGATCCGGGGAGGACGCGCCGCGCGCACCCAGGCACAACATGATGTGGTGGTTGCCCTGGCAGTGCGTGCAGGGCCGCTGGTGCGGGCAGTCTCGTTGTAAGTGCCTCTCCAGGCACGAGTAGCACCAGCGGCGCTCCCTGGCGATGGTTCGCCTCGCCGGAGCCGGCTTGCGCAACAACTTAGGGCACGACGTCGCTCGGTGGTCGGACGCTCGACAATAGGAGCAGGGAGGTGCCTCCCGGGCCGCTAGGCCACTATAGGAGGGTAGGTGGGGAGGCCCTCCCGCGGGGGCTCCGCTCGGCCTCAGGGGGGTGGGCGACGCCTTGGTCGTCCGATTCCGCCTCTCCCTGGGCACCGCTCGGGCGGCAGCCGGGGGGCCCTCGACGGCGCCTGCTGCGTTCTCTAACTGCCTACACTGCTCCTCCAGGAACCGCAGCAGGTCCCTAAAGGGGGGAATATACGAGGCGCCATCCCCTCCGTACCTCTCCTCAAAATGGAGCCGAAGGTCGAGGGGCAGGCGGGACAGCACAATATGGAGTAGCAGAAAAGACCACTCGTCCACCGATAAATCCAGCCGCCGCAAAGAGTTGCACGCTACGACGACTGGATTCACGATGTCCTCCCGTAGTCGGGTCCGTTCCCTCAGCAGCGGGAGGTTCAGCAGCCCCCGAACATGCTCGTCAGCAATTCGCCGGACGTTGGCGTACCTTCCAGTGAGGAGGTCCCTGGCGTTTTGGTAGGCGTCGTCCGATAGCTTAAGGTAGCCGACGACGCTCAGGGCCTCCCCCTCTAGTGATGCCAGGAGGTACCCCATTTTTTGGCAGGGGGTCAAGTCCCTCCGGGCGTCCACCAGTTTGTCAAACATACCGACGAAGGTCAGCCATTCCGAGAGAACCCCGGAGAACCTTGGCAGGTCCAGCGTGGGGAGTCGTCCTAACAGCTCAGGCTGAGTGGGCGGCTTCCGAGGGGACTCGAGCAGACCACTCAACCGAGCCTCGCGCTCCTTCTCCGCGTCCTTGGCCCCCGCCTCGATCAAGTCGTCCGTAAGCGCGAGGAACTGCTCGTAGTCCGCACGGCAGGAGTCCAGGACTCCCTTTTCCACCTCCGAGTCCTCGAGCTCAGCGTAAGCCTCCTCCACGGCAGCCCTTCGAGCATCGACCTGCTCGAGCCTCTTCCTCATGTTATAAGCCCTATCAGGTCGACCTATCAAAGCGTGTGCGCTGGTAGCCCAGCGCAACTCAGTCCGCAAGCAACGAGTTAGTAGCTTGTGTGACGGCATCCCTACTAAATACAATTACTAATAAATAAATCAATTAACGGATCGTGATGTTAGGGGACTTTAATGGATGGGTTGGAGTAAAGCGGGATGGGTATGAAGGAGTTCTGGGTATGTTTGGGGACGAAAGAGTGAATGACAATGGGAGAAGCCTGCTTGAAGTATGCTTGGAATGGAACCTTTGCGTGGCCAACACAATGTTTGACCACAAAAAGATCCATTTATATACAAGAGATGAGGGTGAGTCTAGAAGTATGATTGATTTTGTAATTGTGGATGAAAGACTGAGGAAGAAAGTGCTAGACACTCGGGCATACCGCGGTGTAGGCCTCGACACAGACCACTTCCTGGTCATAGCCCGAATGCGTGGCCTCTTTAAACGGTGGCGACACCGAGGGGCCGAGCCTACGAGTGTTTTGGACAGAGTAAAAGTGGAAAATCTACAAGAAGAAGAAAAGAAAGACGAGTATGTAGAGAAACTGAAAGAAAGTTTTAAAGGGACAGAAGAGATAGGAGTGATTGAAGATTTGTGGGAGACATTTAAGAAAGGGGTTGTAAATGTTGCGATTGAGGTATGCGGGATAGCTAAAAGAAGGAAAGGGAGAAAGAATGATAACGTGTGGATGGATAAAGATGTACAAAGGGTTGTGCAAGAAAAGAAGAAAGCGTGGTTGGATTGGTTAGCAACAAAAGCTAACCAAAAAGTTCAAAAGGCAACGGATGACGAGATAAAGGAAGCAAGAACGAAGTATAAAAGATTGAAAACAGCAGCGAAAGAAATTGTGTCTAGAAAGAAAGAAGAACGAAAAGATGATTTCGATAGGAGGCTCACTGAAGATTTCCAGTCAAACATTAAGTTTTTCTGGAAAACCATCAAAACAGCCAGAGGAAAAACTTCTACCTCGGAGCTGAGTACAATCAGGAGTCAAGATGGAAGCATTATAAAAGGAGAAGAATGTGTGTTAAAGAGATGGAAAGAGTATTTTGAAAGTTTGTTTGAAAGAGAGGAAGTGCAGGTACAGCATCTGCCACCTTCCACGGAAACTTCAAGAAAAGAGCGTACTCCTTTTTAAAAGGCCGGCAACGCATTTGCAATTCCCTCCCTGGTGTTGCAGTTGTTCATGGGCGGCGGTAGTCACTTACCATCAGGTGAGCCGCATGCTCGTTTGCCCCCTCTACTATAAAAAAAAAAAAAAAAAAAAAACTAATATAAATGTTGATGAAAATGAGATAAGCATGGATGAAATAGTGAAAGCGTTGAAAAGTATGAGATTAGGTAAGGCTGCAGGGTATGACAGGATTACCGTCGAGATGCTAAGGGCTGGACAGGGCCTGGTGGCTAGTCAGCTATACCGCCTTTTCAATCTGTGCTGGCGAAATGGGCAAGTACCGGGAGACTGGTGCAAAGCCGTAATCGTGCCATTGTATAAGGGAAAAGGGTCACGGCAGGACTGCATAAATTACCGTGGTATAAGCCTTCTTAGCGTTGTCGGTAAATTGTATGCGAAAGTGTTGATTGAAAGGGTTGTGAATGAAACAAACGAGAAAGTATGGGATGCACAAGCGGGATTTAGAAAGGGAATGGGATGTACGGATCAGGTCTTTTCCTTGCGGTGCATAGCCGAAAAGTGTTTGGCTAAAAACAAGAAAGTCTACTGCGCCTTCGTAGATCTAGAAAAGGCCTATGATAGAGTGGTGAGGAATGAATTGTGGTCAGCACTGTCCATGAACGGTGTGAGCAGTATCCTCATACGAGCATTGCAATCTCTTTATAGGGATTCTAGTGCTTGTGTAAGGATAAACGGGGCATACACTGAATGGTTTAATATCGAAAAAGGTGTTAGACAGGGATGTGTAGCGTCACCGTGGCTGTTTAATCTGTTCATGGACAATTGTTTGACAGATTTAAAAGAGAATGAAAGTGGGTTGAGAATGAATGAGTTACTCGTCAAATGTTTTCTCTATGCTGATGACCAAGTATTACTTGCGTCTTCGGCCGAGGAGTTGCAGGAGATGGTAACTGCTATGAGTGGAGCTTTTGTTAGAAAGGGAATGAAGATGAATGTAAGGAAGACGAAAGTGATGGTGTTTGAAAAAGATGAGGCAGTGACAGACTGCAATATCGTGATTGAAGATGAACAAATTGAACAGGTGAAAGAGTTTGTGTATCTGGGGTCAAAGTTTACAAGAGGTGGAAAGTGTGAGAGTGATATCGAAAGAAGAGTGAATGCAGGAAACATGGTGAATGGAGCTTTGCACTCCTTTATGAGCAGTCGGAAGGTGTCTAACAAGGCTCGTTTGGCTGTGCATGAGGGGGTGTTGGTTCCGACACTCATGTACGGAAGTGAAAGTTGGGTATGGCAGAAGAAACATGAAAGCAGAATAAATGCAGTTGAGATGAGAGCATTAAGAAGTATGATAGGAGTTAAACTGAGTGACAGGATAAGAAATAGTGAGATAAGGAAACGTTGTGGTCTGAAAGAAGATGAGGTGACAAAAATTGAGAAAGGTATGCTGAGATGGTTTGGCCACGTCGAGAGAATGAATGAAGAACGATTGACGAAAAAAGTGTATAAGGCGAGTGTGAATGAAAGTGTTGGAAGGGGTAAACCTAGGCGGACATTTCTAGACCAAATTAGGGACGTCTTGAAAAAAGGCCAGGTTAAAAGTACCCTAAACCGTAGAGCATGTATGAAGGGAATAATGAAAGTGGACGAAGTGAAACAAGTATGTAAGGATCGTAGCAAGTGGAAAGAAGTGGTCTCTGCCTACCCCTACGGGAAAGAGGCGTGATTATATGTATGTATGTAAATCAATTAGCAAATAACAAATACAGTTCCTATCAATCAAGTTAAGTAGAAATTACACAATTATTAAATTAAATACAAGTGAACACGAAAAAACACAAATCAAATTAGTAAGTAACAACCCTAGTACCATCAACAATTATCCGATTACGTGACAACTTTATATACCTAGTTAAGGTACTTCGCCTTAAGAACTACGGTGAGTACTTAGCCTTAACAAATTCCCGCTTGTTAACCTACGGGCGTGGCGTTCCCAATCTACCCGCTAATAAACAAAGGCGGCAAAAAGGAAAATAATTTTATTATTACGTACAAAAAACAAAGGAATTTTTTACGCGTCCGTCGACTCGAAGTCCGTCCGTGGAATGTGGTCGAGGAGGGGGGCCGGGCGACCTTGTGATCATGTACCCCGCGCGTACGTTTAACAAATTCACGTTTCAAAAATTTTATATTTTTTGCCTAAACAGTGGCGCCTCTACAGAGACGCCTAGCAGCTAAAATCGACTGATTCGTCAATCGGTTGCCAAAATTTGACAGATCGATAATTAACAGGTTTTCAATACGATTGTTCGTTGGGTTTTTCTAAATATCTGAGAAATAGTGAATCACCGGATAGAACAATGGACCCTCAGACTTTTTACGGCAAAGGAAGTAAGTTCCATACTATGTATGTACCACCATAATATGCCATAATATGTAGTGAATATTATAATTTTAAAATTGTTCGGAATTTCGAACACCATGTAATTCTTATGTTTTTTGTAGGACCAAATATGGAACTATATCCGCTCCAGTCAATAACTTGCAAGTTCAGAATTCGGAACATTATGCTGCATAATTTTTTTTATACTTTCAGTTTTAAACTATAACCTGTGCATAATTGTGCAATTTATAGTTTTCAATTTTTTTTTGTTTAATCAATTTAAACTATAAACTTAATGTAATTTTTAAGTGGGACAAGTAAATGTAGTGTATTTATCTGATGTCCCACCCTGAGTATATAATATATAGTTATGCTTATAACTTATAAGTGATTATCTTTCAATTTACTTAAATATTTTAATTGTAGAAAAAATGGAGATGCGTCCTGAACGAACAATCGTCGTAATTCCAGAGAGCAGCGTGGATAAAAATGTATCAGATGATGACGATTATAGTACTTAAGATCTTTTACATATAAACGAAGAAAATGAAATATCTTCCTCAGACGAAGAAGAAGAAGAAGGAGAAGAGGAAATAAACCAGCTATTTCCTGAGTGCACTGAAGAGCATGTGGAGATGTTAGAAAATTTTACAGACAATCAATCTTCTACTTCACAGGCAGCTTCTTCAATTAAGAAAAAATTAAACTTATCATCTGTGACAATCGTCAGTATGATAAATCTAATATTGCTTTTTTGGGATCTGAAACTCTTCCAGATGAAATAATGCAGCTAAATACTCCAATGGAGTTTTTCAAATTTCTTTTTCCGTCATCTGCTGTAAATTTAATTGAGGAGGAAAGCAACGTATACGCAGCACAAGCTTTACCCGAAAATTTACATTTAGTGACGCATAAAGACATCTATGAATTTACTGTTGTTATTATCTACATGTCGGCAGTACACCTGCCAACTACTGGTCATCACTGGAAGGAGGGCACATATCTTGAAAAAGTTGCAAAAGTTATGACTTGCAATAAATTCGAAGAGATTAAAAGATTTCTGCATTTTTTTGACAAAACAAAAGAACTAAAATCAGATGATCCGCAATTTGACAAGCTTCAGAAAATACGTCCACCTATGAAAATCTGACTGCTAAAAGTGCCGAAAGAGAATTTTTGTCAATCGACGAACAGATGGTCACTACTAAGGCCCAAACTTCAGGAATCAGACAGTACAACGCGAAGAAACCCCCATAAGTGGGGTTATTTGAATTATGTACTAAGCGGAGTCAGTGAATTTAATTACGACTTTGAATTATTTGGAGGAAAATACCCTGATTAGCCTGAAAACTGTCCCGACTTTGGAGTGCCAGGAAAATGTGATTTAAAGACTATTGGGGACTGTCTCAGACAATTTGAACCACAAGATTTTTGACGATAATTGGTACACAAGCTTGCAGCTAATGGCAAACTTGCAAAAAAGAGATATTCTGCTATTAGGCACAATACAACTGAGAAGAGCTCCAAAAATAAATATAACTAAAAAAGCTTTAGAAAAGAAAGAACGAGGTTATTGCTCCAAAAAAAGTGTTGCTGTTGATGACGTTAAGCTATCAGTTACCAATTGGTTCGACAATAAAGCAGTCAGTTGTGTTCATCCTACGTAGGCAAGGAACCAATGGGAGTTGTGAAAAGATATTCCAAAAAACATAAGTGTAGAGTTGATGTTCCTTGCTCAAAAGCCATTTTTAACAAATACATGGGCGGTGTCGATTTACTAGATGCCATGTTAGGCTTCTATAGGATCAAAATCCGCAGTAAAAATGGTACCACCGCCTGTTCTTCCATTTCATTGATCTCTGTTGCGTGAATGGTTACCTATTATAACGGAGAGTCATGAAACAGAAGGGTGAAGATGTTTACATTCCATTGCTTGACTTCAAATTCACCATAGCAGATGTATTGATGCACAAAGACTCAAAACTATATACTCCCACTGTGTAGTCGAGGCAAACGAGGACGACCACTGAATCAAGATGTTGAGGCAATTAAAAAGGCACGATCAAGGCGAGGCATAGAACTGCCTCCAATGGAAGAAGCTGAAAACGAGTTCAACCACTGGCCGAATTGGAAAACTGATTGCCAAAGATGTAAAATTGTAGGACGCACGCAGAAATCACAAGTGATGTGCGAAAATTGTGGGAGTTATCTTTGTATCAACAAAGATAAACTTTCACACATAATTTTTTTTAATTAAATACTTATGCATAGCTTCACGTTGTTTCTTTATCTCTATAAAATTCTATTTCAATTATACATAATTAGATCACACCGCCAACCAAATATGAAACGTCTAAGTTATAGAACTAGAACGCATGGCCTTCCATATTTGGAGAAATTACTTTTACCCATTTATCTTTTTTATATGGGCTTCTATATTTATTTGAATATTTTTGTGGCCCTATATATACTCTATAGTGACATTAATTTTTTGACATTGACATTGATTTAAAAAATCCATGCGGTAAAGGGTTAATGATGCGTAATAATCTCTGGTTATTGTCTTTCCTATACTTAAATGACCGATCATTATTATACCTTCCGCATCCCAGAAGACCATTATTTTTCCAACGAACGAAGACACCTTGAATCTCTTAGTTGGCGGAGGAGACGGTCTTTCGAACAGATTGCTTTGGTTTTTTGTCTCACCAAAATGGTATACCCACATACAATTATTGATAAATTTAGATTTGAAACGTCAACTCTTGCTTTCTTTTGGGAATAAGCGCGCGGCCACCTTTTTGAATATTAAAATATGAGTTAAAATAAACTGAATTGTCCCAAAGTTTGCGACCCAAACAAAAGCTTTAGAATCTCAACTAAATAACGGATGATCACACGTCGATTTACCTTAATAATTTCTTCGATGTGGTACTTCTTAAAAAAAACTTTTCTAGAAAAAAATTTCAGGCAGAAATATTAATAACCGCACAAAGTTCCAGTTCCCGCCAAATGTGAAGTTTGAAAGAAATTGGATATAGTTTTTAATTTAGCCTTTTCTCGCCTGGTCTACCAACGAATTTAAGAAACGAAAAAAAATAGAACGTATTTCTATAACTCGTTGATAAGTATCCTGTTCCGAAAACTGATTGATCAACCTCGTACTACTAAAGAGCGTGATATTGATCACGCTCTTTAGTAATACCAGGTAGTAACCCCTGGGAATGAGGTGATCATTACCATACTCTTTCTAAATGTTTTCATACTAATTTCATAAAATGTTGTAAATTAATGCTTTTAAAATAAAATGTAGTTTGGAATCTTGCCGGTTCTTCCCATAACAGAGGTTTTTTTGCAAAGCTTAAATGACTTTCAATAAGTATAATTGTAACCTAATACCGATCGAATACCTAATATAAAAATATATATATTTTATTTAATATAAAATATTACATACATTAATAATTTAAGGTTAAAAGTGTTAGAAATTAAAATTAACATTAATAAGATTTTTATTTAACTACACTACGAGACTTAACCGGTTCAGTGCGAATGGCACGCCAGGCGTGCGATTCGCTCTGAACCGTATGACACACGAGTCGTGTCTTTTTAAAAATCGTTATAACTCGCTTAAATTGCATTTTTGGAAAATTTATCCAGAACAAAATATTCATTATTTTGCAAGTACTTCATGCATGCGGCTTCGTTTCTGGATATTTTGAAAATTTGAAATTTTTAGGGGTTGACAACCTTTTTTTAACTTGTACATGGTACTCTTTTTACTTTGTAGGTTTTCAATCATGTTGTGGAAAAATAGTCTAATAAGTAACAAATAATAGCACTCATTGCGATCACTCACAAACTCTAGTTGTAAATAAATTTCTGGAAAACAAGTGTCCTGTTAAAAAAAAACAATGCGTTTGTCTTATTGTTTAATTTTGCTTAAAATGGTTGAACTGCCCTCGTATTACTATCATATGGCCGAATAGACCTACGAAGTACGATGTGCTCATTTGATATGGTATAAGGTTTATTTTTGCTTGAAACAGTTTGAAACCGTTCATGCATAAAAAAAGTTCGCCAATAAATAGTCTTTTGTCAATCTGCCGCCGTATAGCGCCGGCGTTTGTTTCCTTTTAAAAACACTTGTTTTGCTATTCTTACTAATTAGACGTTTTCGAATCGACTTTACTTTTACATTTGTATAACATTAAATAATATTTAACATTTGTAAATATTAATGAATCATAAACCTTATTTTTTTCCAAATTAAGGTTCTTGATTGTTTGATAAAATTAAATTTTCACCTAATAATAATTAGGTGAAAATTTAATTTAATAAAAACCAAGGTTTTCCAGGGTGATTTAGCTGTACCTACTTATATAAATATTTTTTATTAAAAAACAATAAATAGCACAAAAGGTTTGTAATCTCTTCATAAAAAAGTCACTTACTCTCAATTTCAAAGAAAACACGTAAAAAATGAATGAATGAATGAATGAATGAATGAATGAATGAATGAATGAATGAATGAATTTATTTTCTCTTCACAATAGGTAAACTTAATGCTAAGTATTACAAAATTGCCAGACTGGTACCTAACTTGTGAGAGACTGGTGCCTGATGTAGGTATAAAAAACCTGTATTACAGGTCACCAGGGCTCCCCCGCGGCTAGAGCAACAATCTGAGTAATCCAATTCAAAAAAGGAGATTATAATTATGGTAATAAACAAAATTAACTACAGTAATTGCAGATTTTCAGACACAATGGGTGTATGTACTATGTATAGTTTATTTAATACGTGCAATACAGTGCGTGCGCGCGCGCATTTGTGTGTGTATGTGTGTGTGTGTGTGTGTGTGTGTGTGTGTGTGTGTGTGTGTGTGTGTGTGTGTGTTTGTGTGTGTGTGTGCGTGTGCGCGTGTGTGTGTGAGTGTGTGTGTGTGTGTGTGTGTGGGTGTATGTGTGAGTGTAAGTGTGTATAAGTGCTTGTGTGGGATTAACATATTATACAAAATTGCATTTTAAACCAAGATGATGAAAAGATGCGAGGCAGTAGGAAGTTCGTGGCTGAGCGAGATTACTATTTATTATATAGACGACTTTAATAGGTTTTCGGTCGATTCATAGTCTAAAGTTTTCAGATATTTTATTAGAACTGATTTACAACTAGATTTAGGCAAAGGATAGAAATTTAGGATATTATTTAGTTTATTATACATGTACGGTCCTAGAAAACAGAAGAAATTGTGTGAGGTAACAGAATGGAAGGATTGGGTGCGACATATAGTACCTTTTCTGCGTTTGTCCTTTAGCAGTTCCGGATCGTATTTACATTGAGAATGTTTCATTAGGACAGTTTGTAAGATGAATGTTTGTCTCACTGTTAGAACATCCCACTTTTTGTAGAGGTCCACTGTTGGAAAGCGGAACGGGAGACCTGCACTAACTTTTAGGATGGCCCTTTGGGCTCTTTCTACCTCGATTAGGTGTGTTTTAGCAGCACCTCCCCATGAAGTGATGCAGTAATCTATAAGTGATTGGCATAGTGCGTAATATACCATCTTGATGATTTGACAGTCAGCTACGTGTTTAAGCGATTTGAAGATGTAAATGAGCTTGCGTAACCTAGTGACAAGTACATCAATATGTGCCTTGAAAGTCAGGGTTTGGTCAATTAATATTCCGAGATATTTAATCTTGTCAGTTCTTTGTATAGGGAGACAATTAGTTTGCTCAGAGTTGCAAACGTGGGCTGTGATGGAGAGGGAGGGAGGAGGGTTTTGGCTCGACCTAAGTGTGAAGGTGATGTATTTTGTTTTGTTAATGTTTAATGTCAACACATTTCTTTGTAACCAGAGGCAGCATTTAGTAAAACCGCTTTGTGCAGAATCAAAGACCTCTCTCCAACTATTACCACTGAAGAATAATGCAGTATCGTCGGCAAATGAGAGAATTTTCCCATTGTGTAGCTGAAGCTGGCATAAGTCATTGACATATACCAGGAACAGCGTTGGGCTGAGTATGCTGCCTTGTGGCAAGCCATATTCGACGGTTAACTCATCACTTATCTTATTCTCTATTCCAACTCTCTGCTTTCTTCCACTCAGATAGTTTTCTATTAATTGCAGAGGTAAGCCTCTCACACCAATTTTTTCCAGCTTGGTTATAAGGTTCGGGATCAGGACTGTGTCAAATGCCTTTGCTAGATCGAGGAATATAGTTAAGCATTTTCTTCTTTCATCCAAGTTGGTTATAATTGAGTTAACAAGCTCGTGTACCGCGTTATTTGTTGACTTTTCTTGCCTAAATCCGAATTGCGCTGGTGAAAGGAGATCATTACCCTCTAGAAAATTGATTAAGCGTTTATTTATTAAGCGCTCTAAGATTTTGGACAGTGTGGGTAAGATGGATATTGGCCTATAGTTATTGACACAGTCTTTCTCACCACTTTTGTGAATAGGTTTAATGAGCGCTGTTTTGAAAGCTGAGGGAAAGATTCCTGTTGACAAAGCCAGGTTACAAATATGTGTAATAGGGGGGGTAAGAATATGTATATATCGCTTAAGTATTACACTAGAGATCTGATCAAGCCCTACTGCACAATTGTCTCTTAAACCCTGAATCAGCTGGAAAATTTCATTCTCGTCCGTTGGTAGCATGACAAAAGAGTTGGTGGGGGATGGATATACGACTTCAGGTTCGGTAGATATTTTATGTCTGGATTTTATGATATCTTCAGCCAGATTCCTTCCTATATTAGCAAAGAAGTAGTTAATATCATTAACACTTTTTTTTGGACTTTCTGGAGAGAGAAGACAGGATGAGTGGTCTACTAGCTTATTTGATCCGCTCAGTTTTTTAATGGCTTCCCACAGCTTCTTTTTATTATTTTTCGCCTTTTCAATCTCTTGTTTCTCATAGTCTTTTTTTGCCTTTTTTAAGATAGAGTTACAGTAGTTCCGGTAGCGTTTGTAGGTTAGTTTTATTACTTCATTTCCAGGGTCCTTTTTCAATTTCTTGTAGAGGTTGTCCCTATTTTTCATACACTGCAGTAAACCTTTGGTGACCCATGGTTTTTTTATAAGTTTTCTTTTGGGAGTTTTTACCAGAGTGGTGTTATCTGTTATGGATGTGGTTAAATATTTCATAAGTAAGTCTGTTGCTAGGTTTGCATCCATGCACTCAATAATAATTTGGTATTCAATTTTTTGTATTTCTTTATCTAATTCCAGAAAATCAATGCGATAGCATAATTTATTTAGGTACTCTGGGCGAGTAGTTTGAGTAATGCTTATGGCTACACTTTCGTGGTCAGTAATTGATGATTCTAAAATGAAACAAGTGACAGGCAATTTAGTTTTAATTATGGAATGGTCTAAGCATGTTTTACCATGTGTAGGTTTGGTGTGACCTGGGAGCATGCTATGACTCGCCAATACATTTAGGTAGTCGTGAGAGCGTTTATCAGAGCTATTCGGGACTATATCGATATTGATATCGCCACATAATATTATGTTTTTATAGCTCTTAAGTTTGGACAGGAGGGAGTCAATAGCATTTATAAAATTGTTGGTGTTAGATTGGCTAGGCGGTCTATATATGCCAATAATACAGGTTTCGGAGTTGAGACGTAGTAGTAGACAATTGGCGTCGCTGATTTGGGGTTCTTCAAAAGATACTTTTAAGTGTTTATTATAATATATGACCACTCCCTCATTCTGGGTCATATGGGTAGTAGTTGTAATATAATTGTAGTTGTCTAGATTGGGTATGGACTTAGCCGATTGTAGCCAGCATTCAGAAAGTACTAGTACATCCCAGGATATTTCGGATCTTTGCAAGAATGTTGTTAAATTAGGCATATTACGGTTAATACTACGGATGTTTTGTGAAAAAAGGTTTAATGTGCAATTATTGTTTTTAATACGTTGTTTAATATTGTCAATGTCGCATACGATTGCCTCAGCAACCTGTAAAGTATCCAGATCTGAATTTAGAATTTCAATATTTTGCATATTTAAAAGTGTCTGATATTGTATAATAATATGTAGAATGACAGTCACGGAAATTTACTCGTGACCTTAAAATTATACACTTAACTTTATGATCTGGTAGGATACATGCAGCTGAACAAAGAGTAATGCGACACTTTTTTATAGTTAGAGTACTTCTGTTATTCGACGATATAGTTCGTTTGTGTAACGTGTAATGAGTATAGAGTGTGATGAGTATCTGCTGTGTAAGTAGTGACTTTGTGTGTGAGTGTCTGCAAATCTTGTGGGAGTAAAAAATATTAAAATAAAGGAATTTAACATGAATATCTAATAACAAGGTAAAGAAAAACTGAAACAATAAAACAAAACAACGATCGCTGTAACCCAGTATGTCTAGTCAAATGATAAGTTTATGTAAATCACTTTCTTCTTCGATAAGTATTGGCGCTGCTGCCTCCTCCTTCTTCACAAAAACCTTCCCATGTGTTGTCCAGGCTGCAGCAAGCTTTTTGCTTTTAACATTTTGCCGTGCGAGGTAGAATATTCTTCTTCCTTTACTTGTTAAATACTCAGAAATATATATAGGACGCGATGGACCCGGTAGGTTCATGTGATCTGAGTTTAATTGTGGCTCCTTGCTATCGCGTTTTATCTTATTATATATTTTGTATTTTGATATTAAGGATTCTTTCCGAAGAGAAGTGGTGAAGTCTACCACTAGTGCGTCAGACCTGGAGCGATATATATTTTTGATTTCCGATTCCTGAATTAAAGTTTCCATACCCAGTGTCGAACCAACTTTTTGGATTATATGAGTGAGAGCTTCTTTATTTTCATTATTTTGTCTGTATAAGTTGCGGATTTCAATTGTAGTACTACAAGTATTCCTTTCAAAGAGATCTAATTTGTGTTCTAAGGCGGACACTCGCTTCTTATAGTCGCTATTTTCTTGTTCCAGGTTATTAATTTTTATTAGTAATTCTTCATGACGGTTGGTAAACACTTCGAGAGATTTTTGTAAGTCTTGGTTTTGTGTCATTATAGCAGTGAGAGTGTTATTCAACAATTCAAACTTATGATCTTGTTGTTCTTTAAGTTCGGAAAACATGTTTTTAATTTCGTTGATAGATGATCCCGATTGATCTTGTAAGTCGCCAAATGTACGTTTCTGTCGCTTGGTAATGCTATAGCAGTGAATATTTTCATCTGTCTTGTCAATCTCATTTAGGGTTGGGTCTGAACTATAGTGCGTTTTAGTGCTTGGTGGAGCTAGTCCGACGGGTGGAGAGCGCTGCACCGACATCGTAATTAATTACAAGTGTTTAGGCCTAAATGTACCGACGGCTGGCGATCGATGCGAGGGGCGTAGCTTGCGTGCACGCACACTAGGCAGGATGGAAAGGGTGTGGCCTTGTGCGCGTCTTTGGGGAGGGCCTAAGTGTGAGATTGGTGTTTTGTTCCGCGTTCAGTGTATGAAGAGACTCACGGCAATATACTTATCTTCGTCACAGGTGGGTTCTTCTTGCTTGCGCGTTGCAGTTCACCTCCTTGATTTTATGCACTCCTATTATTTTACTACACTTATATGAAATTAATTATTGATATTTTATACGAAATATAGAGGTTTTTATTAAACACGTCTGCACACTGCGGTGTCCGCGGGGATGAACTCCAAAAATCACGTAGTTACCCACTAAAAACAAGTATCCTTCCTAAGATAATTGATAGAATTAAGGCGTTACTTTGCGGAAATCCATTATAATGGGGTTGTTATAAATTAATTTGCTTAATTCCGCGTAAAAAAAGAAAATGATGTGTCCTGCCCAGCTTTAAGGGGGACCTCCCACCCTCCCTCAATCGTGCGCACTATACCCGTCGCCGTCAATCCCAGCACTACCATCCTCAGCACTACCACACTAGGCAGGACACACCACTCTCGAAAATACGACACGTGTTTCGCCTCTACACGAGGCATCCTCATGTGAAGTAGACTCTGCGGAGGCTGGCCGCTAAGTGAGCGGCGAGCCGAAACTACTGCTATTTATACTACTTGCTGACGCAACCGCGCTCCAATTACGTAGCGAGTGATTACGTCATGCGATAAATCACCGCCTGACGTACGCCGATATTTGCTGTGAAATTAACAACAAACTACTGCGAAACGTCTGCCTACCCTACAAAAGCATTTGGTTGCGTGGTTCCTATAAAAAAAATACTGAATAGAGTATTTTTTTATAGGATAAGGGTGAAAAACGAGCACACAGTCCACCTGATGGTAAGTGGTTGCTGCGGCCCATAGACATCTACATCTATCCTCTGTTACAGATCAAAATACAGATGCGTTTTCACCCGTGAGGACTAGGATGGAATGCCTCATTTCTAGTAAAAAGGGCCTCCGGCCTCCTACACTCACCAATCGCAACGCAGAGGTAAACCTCTACTTCACGCTGGTATTCTGTGAGGTCCTGGTGCCACCCCGGTTCGAGCCGGCCCATCCGTGCGACAGCAAAAGCTGCCGCCTGGCTCTACCACTCTTAAAGTATGCCAACGTTTTAAAAACTACAAATAAATACAAGGCAAATACTTTGATCGTACAACCTAGATATATTACAATATAGTTTTTGAATCTATTATAATAGTTATTATTACTACATTATATATACTCATTATTTTTATGTTTCAACTGCTCTGCTGCGGCTTTTAGTTTAGATGTTTCCTCACAATGGCAGCTGTCCTTAGAATAATAGCTTTTTGAATACTGTTCTTAATGGACATTGGTCCGTCTAGCTTAGCAAGATTATCGTTAAGCTGTTACGGTATTATTCCTGTAGTTGAGATGATGAGGGAAAAGACAACTATTTCATCCTGAATCCACATTTGTCTTACTTATTCAGCAAGCGGTATTTTATAATTATATATTGCTGGATATTATGCGAATTGGGAACCCCAACGTGTAACAAACAATCAATCTTATTTTTATTTTTAATATTATTGTTCATTTTTTTATTCCTTTCCAGTTTTTTTTTACATCAATGTTCGGTTCTTCGTGAGTCAATTAAGGTCCCGATTGGAAACCAGTGCTGTGGTACTCCACAGATTATCAGTGAGGCGGGATCCTTTTTGACATTACACAACAGCAATATTACCAATTTGTAATTTGTACTACGAATTTCTATGTTTCATATTGTGTGTTGGCCAAATAAATGTTAATTTCGTGCTTCCTCTGCTCGCGACTTGTTACTGAATTCCACCACTGTTTCTATTTCCTAAAATGAATTTGTGTCACAGGTGGACTCTCAAATACAATCTCTAATGGCGGAGTCGAGTATGGACTACGTGGCCAAGTTCGCGGACCTCGCTGCGGAGGTCACCGACGAGGTGGAGCCGCTTGAAAAGAAACTCACATAGCCAAGCTAGTTTGACTCTTATGACTTCGATATAGAAGTTAAAGACATGAAAACAAATCATTTGTATCATGCTATATTAAGTTATAGTTTTTGTTTATATTACTTCCAAGAAAAAGTAAACATACTTTATGTATTATCAACCCCCCCCCCCTCCCCTCCCCTCCCTGCAATAATGTGCTAGACATGCGTCTGTAATCGTGTGATATATTTTTCAAAATGTGAGGTGTTATAAGTTTGATCGCTATGTGTGTCTGTCTGTCTGTCTATGGTCAGCCGTTTCAAGGTCATCGGCTGTTTTTTCGGGGTTTTTGAAATTGTGCATTTTTATACATTAAACTAATATGTACTACTACATACTAGAGCAGATGCCCAAGATATGGTTGGGTGAAATACGCGTTAGAACCCACAGACTAAAACTTACTTAGTCGGCGCCAAAAAAAGAGGTTACTCTGTGCTCCTTCCGAACTGCCACAGAATCTGTTCTAGTACGTACTACATATTACTACAATGTTTCTACATAAAAAAATTAACCTTATGAGTTGCTGCACTATGAACTATTTTTAATGTCGCCTATTTATAATTATGTATCACGAACTATATACACGCTTATTTTGTTTAAATCATAATAATATGCACTGTTATTAATTCAGCAATACTAAATGTACTTTGTTTGAATCTTAATGTAATCAGTACTTTTTTTGAAATCGTGTTTTTGGAAATTATATTTCAATTAAAAACTAATAGGTAGTATTATTATTCGCCAATAGATGTCAGGAAGTCATATTTTTCAGTTTATGTTTAAGTTGCTTATCGATAAAGAGTTATTGATTTGACTTTTATCTTTGTATCGAAACATCACCAATGGGATAAAAATATTTGCACACATGTTTACCTTTACTGATGTAATTATTACCGTAAGTTTATTTTTAACGCCGGTCACATACATAAGTTTATTCCGTTCGGAATAACAAGGGTCAGTTGAGAGACGTTAGCCATTGAGTGTAGACATTCTGCCAGCGAATAATGATTTGATTTTCTGATTTCGATTTCATTGTTGCTGTATAATTCTTACTAGGTGCATCCCACCCTTAGCTTATCACCTTAAGCTTGCAGTATAGTCAATATTATGTAAAAAGATCTATCTATGCAGAGATATTTTTTTTAAATATGAATGTATGTAAACTCTTTCGACGAGTTATTAAATGAAAGAAGATGAAAATTGTAACCTTTCATCACACATATAAGATTAAATATAAAAACTTACATAAATACACCTACTCGCTTCGGTCGTGCGACGAACACTGAGCGCTTTCCGTACAGAATTTACTAATGTGTGTTGCGACTCATACAAAATCTATGGAAGACTTGCGTTCGGAGCGGCTTTTTTCCGTTCGGGATTCCGAACGCACAGGCGGTCATACGGAATCTCGAATCGGAGAAAATCCCGTACGGAAAATTACCATACGTGTGTGGCAGGTCATAGATTTTATATGGACCTGCAGCGTTCGGATTTCCGAATCGGAATATCGAAACGGAATTTCGTATGTATGTGGCCGGCCTAACGGTCGGTCATTTTTTCATGTTTTTTTTTAAATATACTTACTTCGATACAAATTTCATGCGTTGAGAAAGGGTTCCCAATAATAGGTTTTTTCACAAAAGAAGGAACTTCAAAAAAAAAAGAGGAAAAAATGTGGAAGCCTAGAGACACTGGACCTTTAAAACCTTTTAAATTGTAGCGAAATTTACCTTTGTATTCTGATGATATTATAGCAGTTTTTCATTGCCTGAAAACACGGATATAACGTCATTTTCTAAAAATGAATCCTAGCTAGATCGATTTATCGCCCCCGAAACCTTCTGCATACAAAATTTCATGAAAATCGTTGGGGCCGTTTCCGAGATTGCGATTATATATATACAAGAATTGCTCGTTTAAAGGTATTAGATAAGTAAAAAAATTACAACTTTAACCTTATGTAATGACTGTATATAAGGATTAAATGATAATAAAAATATTGAATAATGTTCTTTTATTTTTTATCTACGTTTACCTAACTTTAATGGCTCAGTAATGCAGAAGCTAAGTTACCTGTAGGCTGCAAGATCAAATCCCGCACGGAACAATTATACAACATGTAACTAAAACCCTGTGGTTCCCGTTAAGTACGTTATCAGGATCAGTATTGAAACCTAAAGAAATAACTTTTTTTTTAAAACTCGAACTCGGATGTTATTTGTTTATAACAAAATCAATTTTTAAAAACAATGTGAATAAGTGAAAATCATTTTTACTGTCTCTTTACAGGCTCCTACTCTGAAAACGTTAAGTATTAATTTAAGCTTCCATGAAGGCTAGTAATCTTCCATTCAAAAGATGTCGCTGGTTGGGACAGAGATGAAGTATTTTTTTTTTGTTACAGAATGGCAATTAATTGTGAAGTTAGTTTGAAAAAAATATGTACATTTTTAGAGTATTATTAGAGAGGGTCTCAGTGGCTTGTTCTCTATATTTTTTTTTGCCTTCCCCGCTATTGAATCTGAAATATTTTACCTCGATCCAAAGTGGTGGTGCCCTGGTGGCAGAGAAAGTGGATGCCCTCATTGACTAAACATTGTTCCAGCAAATATTAATAACAATCATTAGTTATATCTAAGATAACCTAATCTATTACAAAATTTGAATTGCACTGCCTATCACCTCATGATGTTTTGTGATGTATAACCGATAGTTTAAATATAAGTCAATTTACATCAAAGTGTTCTTCACAGAAGTATAGTCTAGTTTTTGTGTACAATGTCTTCGGATCTCTTTTTGCCAGTTTTAACCAAGTAATTCTCATATTTAAATCAGTTGGCACTTGAATCTATAACTTTTCCGGCGTTATTATGCTCGTATTATTACATTCAGGCACAACACACCAATGATAAAGATAATTACTTATTATTAAACGTATGTGCGAAATCGTTTTATTTACTAGTGCAGTGACGTCACGAGCTGCACAGCATCAGGCCTCCGTCACTCGCTCAAGACCCTGCGTCCTTAGGGTATTAGTGTTCTGTGCCCTGCGTTATATGCCTACCGTTTTGCGTATCGCCCACGATTCAACCGACATTGGGCGGCCGCACGCCCGCCTCAGCGCTTGCACCGCACACGTTTCCCGCGCTTACTCGTCGAAATGCCGAAACCACGTAATTATTGTGCAGTGGTTGGGTGTCAGAGTCAAAAAACAAATGAAAAATTGTCTTTTTTTTTCTTAACTATAAGATTACATCGAAACAAAGCATAACAGTGCTGTAATTTATAAATTGAGTGACAACCATTTTTAGCGATAAAAGAGCAATGGCAGAAAAATAGTTGAGAAAAATTATAGCGTCTAGAAATAAGTTATATATAAAATGAGTTTTATGATTTTTCTATGATTTTTCAAATAAAAATGTATTTTAATTAAAGCCAAGAAAAAAACAAACATTTTTGGGAATATGAAATGACTTAAATCTTTTTTTTTTGGAGTTTATGGCCTTTAGGCCAAGTCTTGAGTATTTTTATTCGGTTTATTATAATTTCTTCATAGCTCACTGCTTCCCAATATGTTGATGCGTCACATTGTGCAGCCCTTGGGAGATTTTGACGGCAACTTGAGCCAGAAGGCAGCTGACAGTTGGCGATGGTATCTAAAGGCGCCTATGCAAACAAACAGCTATCTTGAGAATCCATCACCATCAGAGCACTTGTTTCACAGTTTCCACTAATAGTTCACATGCGCAGACACTTAATACACAAAATCGCACCACTTTTATATATCAAAGTCCACTTCAAACCATTATTTAAACAATAATACAGGAGCAACAAACCGCCGCAGGTCAAGTTCCCGCCAAAACTCCACTGAAATCTTTTTTTTTTGGAGTTTATGGCCTGGTATCTAGACCTTTAGGCCAAGTCTTGAGTATTTTTATTCGGTTTATTATAATTTCTTCATAGTTCACTGCTTCACAATATATTGATGCGTCACATTGTGCAGCCCTTGGGAGATTTTGACGGCAACTTGAGCCAGCAGGCAGCTGACAGTTGGCGATGGTATCTAAAGGCGCCTATGCAAACAAACAGCTTATCTTGAGAATCCATCACCATCAGAGCACTTGTTTCACAGTTTCCACTAATAGTTCACATGCGCAGACACTTAATACACAAAATCGCACCACTTTTATATATCAAAGTCCACTTCAAACCATTATTTAAACAATAATACAGGAGCAACAAACCGCCCCAGGTCAAGTACCCGCCAAAACTCCCTTAAATCATTTTACTCTATTCAAATGTTGCCATTTAGTATATTCATACTATTTTCATATACACTTTGTAACACTATCAACACAAAACACAAAATATTTTTATATTAAGTTAATATAAGTAATAACTGTACTATCAGTAATAATAACAATAAAAGTGATATGGCTGAGAATAAGTCTCTTACAAAGAATTTCCTACAATAATACATTATCTCAATCATAGTACTATGTGACAATTCCATTTAATGTTATGCCAACACTAGCTAAAATAAAGTCACTGTATTTTTTTTACTGGCTTTACGGCTCTGGGTTCTAGCCCTTCTGAGAATGTCACTATGATACAAAAGCCCTGGAGCCATGCCAGAAATATACATTCATGGTATGCAAATATATAATAGAGATATAATAATCTGAAAACACTCAATTATGTATTATTTATTAAGCTAACATCAAACAACCACAGGAAGCATGACTCTTTCCAAGTGAAGTAGGATATAACCTAAAAATGTTCAAATGTAAATATCTTTTTTTTGAGGCCTTCTCAGTACAAAATTCTTTGACAGAGTTATTAAGGGACTGACGCTTAACATTTTAAGATATTTTTGGTATATAGACGCTACCATTTCTTCTCAACTAATTTTATGTATGAATGTCTGCCATTGCTCTTTGATAACCGAGAATTGAGAGAAGGAAAATATGTATAAATCATTTTATAAAATTCAAACATATTTTAATGACAAACAAAAAATATGGTTATTTCGCAAGATTCGTTTTATTACAATAATCATCATAGGTACAACCCTAGCGCATTCGTCCGATGACGCGCTTGCACGTGAGTCGCACGGTGGTCAACACAATCTCGACTCTTTATGCGCGTAATTTTGGTACATTTTCCTCTCACTGCGAACAGCAAATATTATTATTAAGATTTTGTAAGCTATTATAGCGTAGGTATTAAACGTAGTGATTATATTCTCTTTGGTAGGTATTTTCGCTTTTGTATGAGAGTGATATATCTGTTTAGTAAACTATTAAGTAATCTGTGACAGAATGGCGGCTAGCGTTTTCGCGCAAAAATTTAAAACTGCTGATCGGACGGGTCAGCGTTGTACATGTTATGAATTACCACTTTACCGTTTGTGGAGTCTTAAATGGAAGACTTGTAACTAGTAAAAAAGTCATGTACCTGAGCCATGGACTTTTCACGTCATAAAAGGTGGAATGCGCATGAAAGTAGTACCAGTTACTCGACTCCATCGAGTCAGTAATTCATTCTTGGGGCGATATATACGCTTTTACAACAAAATTCCAGAAAATATACAAAATTTGACCTTTTTTTTTTTTTTTTATAGGATAAGGGTGAAAAACGAGCACACAGTCCACCCGATGGTAAGTGGCTGCTGCGGCACATAGACATCTACATCTATCATCTGTTACAGATCAAAATGCAGATGCGTTTTCACCCGTAAGGACTAGGATGGAATGCCTCATTTCCAGTAAAAAGGGCCTCCGGCCACCTGCACTCACCAAACGAAACGCAGAGGTAAACCTCTACTTCACGCTGGTATTCTGTGAGGTCGTGGTACCACCCCGGTTCGAGCCGGCCCATCCATGCGACAGCAAAACCTGCCGCCTGGCTCTACCACTGCTCAAAGTTCAAAAACTTTATTAGACTAAGTTTGTATAAAAAGGGTTATTATAATATTAAAGAATTTATGGATGATAATAACCCCTGGACGTGAGGTGATCGCTCCCAAGCTATTTCTAATTTGTTGTGTTGTTAATTTGTGTAACATACATGATTGTAAGCTGTTAAAAAAAAGTCCCGCTGGGTTTCTTGCTGATTCTTCCCAGGACAGAGGTTTTTTTTGAACCAGTGGTAATTATACAAAAGAGTGACTTTCAATAAGTATTATTTATAATCTATATCGAATAAAAAAGTTTCTGTTCTGTTCTGTATTGTTCAAAGCACAATGCTTGACACCTCGGTGGACTGACTGGTAGAGTCTTCGCTGACGTTCTTTGAAACTTCCTTTGTGGATATTCCGACGATTTTTTCCTGGCTTATTTCGAGCAGGGATTTAACTTGTTCTTCTTCTTCAGAGTTATTCGTTCGAAGGTCACCACTTTCCTGACCTATCGGGGTCACCATTTTGCTGATCTTACGGGACAGCGCTGTACAAATTATGAGTTACCACTTTACAGGTTGTAGAGTCTTAAATAGAAAACTTGTAACTAGGAGAATCGAGTAGAATGAGTAGAAAGAGTAGAAGAATTAGAATGTCTACATTAAAATCTTTACAATCTTAAAATTACAACATCGAATAAAAATCTCATTTTTACCTAACATGTGATTGATCATAAAATATCATCGAAAGAGATTTTTTGTATTTGTGATTTTTGGAAACGAACCGCGCGTGGACTCACATTCCAAGCGTGCGGCAGAGGTATAAAAACGCCGTGACTTAGTACGAGGAATTCTCCAAACAAGCTTTCGGCCGACCTGAACTACCTCCTGGCGGCTCAGGCCGAATCTTCTCCCCGTCCTTAAGTTGCCATTGTTAGGCTCATTTCAGCGGTACCTCGCAGCCTACACCCCTTTTCCCTAAAGGGGGTCGCTTCCGATTCGACAGAAAGACCACACAAGCCAATGCCAGTCTCACAGGTGGTGTTAAGTGGGTAGGCACTTAGGTTTCGCAGTGAGTCTCACGTAACCACGCAGCCGGCTGTCGTGATATGCTTAGAGCATTCACCACCTCCCTTCCCCGCTTCCCGAAAGGTAGCCCTTTTCATTGCTTATGGGCGCAAAAAAAGTGCGAGGCATCCCATTTCTTCTCATCGTTCGCGTCGGGTGGATCTATAATCCTAATTAATAAATCCGTAAAACAGTTTCTTAAAGAACAATATCATGCTGATAACATAATAGCTACTTTGAGAGCTGACTTTTCTATGTTTCACGAGACGTCGAGTGTAGCTACTAAACAATAGATTAAAAATAATTTTTTGGCAAATGCCGTGTAGTGATGGTTAAGGATATCCACTACCCCATATCTTCCCGTGGGTGTCGTAAAAGGCGATAAAGGGAAACAAGTAGGAGATGGGCAGCAGTATCTTCCTGATAACAACAAACTGACAATAAAAAAAGCTGCGGTTGCCAACCCGCTCACCAAGCGTGGCAACTATGGCAAATACCCCCCTATGACGAGAGTAACAAAGAGACGGCCCCCAGTCCCCGGTGGCCCCGCTATTCCTGGCCACGGTGGCGACCATGGTAACGGCGGGGCAGGAGGTGCTAAGAATCTCCGGTGGAGGTTCGGTTGCCACCTAAGACGAATCGACCTGGCAACATACAACGCACGCACCCTGAGGACTGACGAGAAGATCGTGGAGCTGGAAGAAGAGATAGACAAGTTGCGCTGGCATATTATAGGATTATCCGAAGTCCGAAGAGAGGGGGAGGACACGGTAATCCTCGAATCCGGCAACTTGTTCTATCACCGGGAGGGCGACCATCTGTCCCAAGGAGGTGTCGGATTTATCGTCCACAAGTCTCTCGTTAACAACGTTGTAAAGATCGGGAGTGTGTCGACGAGGGTTGCGTACCTTATACTCAGAATCACCAAACGGTATTCGCTGAAGGTCATACAGGTTTACGCACCAACCTCGGCACACCCCGATGAGGAGGTGGAGGAAATGTATGAGGATATCTCTAGAGCCATGCATTCCTCCAAAACCCAATATAAGGTGTTAATGGGAGACTTCAATGCAAAACTAGGTACAAGAGAGAGCGGTGAGCTGAAAGTAGGGAAATTTGGAATAGGGCACGGTAACGTGCCCTATTCCAAATTTCGGAACGGAACGGAACCCAAGGGGCCAGCAGCTGGCCGACTTCATGGAGAAAGAGGGACTCCTTATGATGAACTCTTTCTTCTAGAAGCGGCCCCACAGGAAGTGGACCTGGTCGAGCCCCGACGGTTCCATAAAAACTGGGATTGACTTCATTATGACGACCAGACGACAACTGTTCAGTGATGTCTCCGTGATCGCGAGGGTGAAAACTGGTAGCGATCACCGAATGGTTAGAGGCACACTGACCCTAAACGTTAAGTTGGAGAGGTCTTGTATAATGAAGTCAACGCTCCCTCCCCCTCGTGCTCTGTTCCAAAGTCCCGAAACCTTTCAGCTCCGTTTTCAGTGACTAGAAGATTGCAATGAAGTGGACGATATGAATGACAAGCTCGTGGAAACTGTCCATGCGGTCGGAGCTAAGTTCTGCAAGACCCACCGCAGAAGAACACAAAAACTCTCCGATCACACTCTCAATCTCATGGCTGTTAGACGGGAGATGAAGCTACATTCTTCAACAGATTCGACAGCATACAGGCAACTGAACAGACAGATCTCCAAATGCATGCGGCGGGACTTACGCAACTTCAATACAGCTTGTATTGAAAAAGCGATCGAGCGGAACCAAGGCTCCAAAGTCTTTACCAGAGATCTGTCTGCCAGAAAGAGCCAACTGTCAAGGCTGAAGACCAAGTGTGGCAGCATCGTTTTTTTTATATAGGAGAGGGGGCAAACGAGCATGCGGCTCACCTGATGGTAAGTGACTACCGCCGCCCATGAACAACTGCAACACCAGGGAGGGAATTGCAGATGCGTTGCCGGCCTTTTAAAAAGAAGTACGCTCTTTTCTTGAAGGTCCCTAAGTCGTATCGGTCCGGAAAAATCGCTGTTGGTAATCGATTCCACAAGGAAGTCGTGCGAGGAAGAAAACATCTTCTAAATCGCACAGTGGTGGACCGCCAATCATCCAGATGGTGTGGATGGTATCGGGAGTTCTGCCGCGATGTGCGTTCATGAAATTTGGCGGCTGGGATTAATCCGAACAATTCCTCAGAGCACTCCCCATGGTAGATGCGAAAGAAAATGCAAAGAGATGCAACATCTCTTCGCAGTGCCAATGAGTCGAGCCGATCGGAAAGGACTCGGTCGTCGACGATTCGAGCCGCTCTGCGCTGGATGCGGTTAAGTGGAAGGAGCTGGCACTGGGGAGCCCCTGCCCAGAGATGAGAACAGTAATCCATGTGAGGCCGAACCTGCGCCTTCTAAAGTTGCAGGCGGTGTGCCGGCATGAAATACTGTCCCGCTATGCTGAGCACGCCAAGCTTTTTAGAGGCCAATTTAGCCTTCTCTTCCAAGTGACCACGAAACTGCACGTCACTCGATATGTCGACGCCGAGGATTCCGATACTGGCTGAGGCAACCAGGGGAGTGCCTTGAAACTGAGGAGATACGACAAAGGGATTCTTTTTAGCGGTAAACGCGCAAACTTGTGTCTTCTGAGGATTAAACTGGACTAGATTTAGTCGCCCCCAGTTCGAGACTTTGTCCAGCAAAGACTCGACTTCAGACACAAGTTTGTTCCGGTACTCGGAGAGGTTTTCCCGAGAAATATTAGCACGGCTGGTGTATAGAGCATCACCAGTGCTGTCATCCGCATAGCAATGAATGTTACCAGTTAGCAACATATCATTGATATGCAGAAGAAACAGCGTTGGTGATAGCACACAGCCTTGTGGAACACCAGCGTTAATAGGCTTGTAGTCAGAACATGCACCGTCTACAACGACCTTGATGCTCCGATCTGCAAGGAAGCTGGTGATCCAATTGCACAATTTCTCGGGAAGCCCATAGGAAGGGAGCTTCGAAAGAAGCGCTTTGTGCCAAACCCGATCGAAGGCCTTCGCAATGTCCAGACTAACGGCCAACGCCTCCCCCTTGGACTCTACTGCCTCCGCCCATCTATGGGTCAGGTAGACCAAAAGATCACCAGCTGATCGACCCCGACGAAAACCGTATTGGCGGTCACTAATCAGCTGGTGATCCTCAAGGTACCGGATGAGCTGGCAGTTGATAATGGATTCCATTATTTTGGAGAACAAGGAGGTGATCGCGATAGGTCTATAGTTGGACGGGTCTGAGCGGTCGCCTTTTTTAGGGATCGGGTGGACAAAAGCTGTCTTCCATGAATTCTGGACTACGCCTTGGAAGTAGGAGTACCGGAAAAGACGCGTTAGGACCGGTGCCAACTCCGGAGCACACGTCCTCAGCACAATTGGGGGGATTCCGTCAGGCCCACTCGACTTCTGGATGTCCAGGGAGAGAAGTGCTTTGCGAACCGAGCGCTGTGAGAACAGCACATCAAGAGTCGAGTTGGACGCAAAAAGGGAGCCTAAAGGTCGGCTTTATCTTTTGCGCCATGGGCCAGTGAGTCGTCCTCCCTGTGCAGAGATGGTAGTGATGGCTTACAGAAATTCCCTTGGACAGCCTTGGCGAGAGACCAGAATGCACGAGTTCCCGAAGGAAGGCGAACTAGTTTCTCGCCAATTCTGCCTATGTGCTCTGACTTTGCCTTGGCAATAACTCTTTTGAAGGACCTGGAGGCGAAGTTATACTTCTTTTTAAGTATGTTGGTGTTTACATCCCGAGTCGCCGAAGCCGCAGCCCAGGCTTGATAACACTCCTGCTTACTGCGTAATGCAGTTTTACAGGAGCGACCAAACCAAGGCTGAGATCTGCCTGCGATGGGTACCACAGATGATGGAATAAATAGTTCCATTCCCTGTAGCACCACATCAGTGACAGAGTCAGCAACAGCGCTGGGATCATCCGGCGAGAAGCAAACCCGCCCCCATGGGCAGGATGCAAAGAAAGTCCGCATTCCGTCCCAATCCGCCGACCTGTAATGCCAAACACGGCGGCAACCTGCAGAACGCAACCGCGAAGGGAGCGTGAGTGGCACCATACTCCGGACCAGACGGTGGTCCGAAGAGCCGAGAGGGGCATCGACGGAAACTTGATATCCGTCCGGATGAGAGATCAGCAGAAGGTCCAACAGGGAAGGTGTATGATCCTCCACATCTGGAATCCGCGTAGGCGAAGTAACCAGTTGTGTCAGACCATATGCCAAGGCAAAGTCATAAACAGATCTCCCCGCATGATGGGTTAAACGTGAACCGAGCCATTCGGCATGGTGGGCGTTAAAATCGCCAAGGATCACGATCTCTGCGGATGGGACCTGTTGTAGCAAGGAATCTGTAGCCATTTGGACGTGGTCGATGAGTCGGTCTGTTTCGGCATTACCGCTATGGGACCTATAGAGGCACCCGTAGACGCGCGGATGGTCGTCGCTGTCTACGCGTAGCCAAAGGATGGACAGGTCCGAACCTTCAAGACTGCCGAGGCGTCGAGAACAGATTTCCTCTCTGACATACACACAAACTCCAGCCCGAGACACAAAGGAGTGCTCCAATTTGTACCCCGGGTAGGAGAGATACGAAATATCAGCCGGAGAGGAAACCTGCGTCTTGGTCAGGAAGAGCAAGGCCGGCTTCGCCGTCTCGAGATGGTAGTGGACGGCGTTTAGGTTAGAGTGAAGTCCCCTGATGTTGCAGAAATTCACGGATAGCGGGGCAGTGGTCGCCTTGGTATTGTTGCTCAGTTTGCCCCGAGCAGTTATGTTTTTGAGCGGAATTTTGCCCCCCCGCTCAGGATTGGAATAACATGGTCGTGGATGCTCAGCGAGGGATTCTCCAGGGGTACTGGTACCCTCCTGGGGTAGTCTAATGTGTAATTCCGCTACTATGTTGATGGGGGGGGGGGGGGCGGGGGGGGGGGGGGATTGGGCCTCCGGCCACCTGCACTCACCAGACGAAACGCAGAAGCAGGGCTTCTACTTCACGCCGGTATTCTGTGAGGTCGTGGCACCAACCCGGCTCGAGCCGGCCCATACGTGCAACAGCAAAAACTGCTGCGTGGCTCTACCACCGTTTCCGGGACGCCTGAGATTTTGAGTGAGATTGAGAGGTTCTATGGGCAGCTGTACACGTCATCGTTGGAGCCACATGCAAGTGTGAGTAACGATCCAAGAGCGAGTCTCATCCGACACTATTCCGAAGATATCCCGGACGTCAGTCTGAGCGAGATTAGAATGGCTCTCCAGCACCTTAAAAACGGCAAGGCCTCAGGCGAGGATGGAATTACAGCGGAGCTTCTGAAAGCGGGTGGAAAACCAGTACTTGAAGTCCTTCAGAAGCTCTTTAATTCCGTCTTCCATGGTGGCATTACACCGTTGGCATGGAGCAGAAGTGCGGTGGGCTTGTTCTTTAAGAAAGGCGACAATGTTCTCTTGAAGAACTACAGACCGATTTTCCTTCTGAGCCGCGTCTACATGCTGTTTTCGAGAGTCATTAAGAATCGTCTCGCGCGCAGACATGACGACTTCCAGCCTCCCGAACAAGCCGGTGTCCGAAAAGGCTTTAGCACCATAGACCACATACATACCCTTCGGCAAATTGTACAGAAGTCCGAGGAGTACAATTTGCCACTATGTCTGGCGTATGTGGACTATGAGAAAGCCTTTGATTCCTTCGAAATGTGGGCGGTGCTGCAGTCCCTTCAGCGGTGCCAAGTTGACTGTCGTTATATCGAAGTGCTGAAGTGCTTGTACAGTAGGGCTACGATGGCTATCCGAGTACTGAACCAGAGTACGAAACCTATCCAGTTGCAGAGAGGTGTAAGACAGGGTGATGTTATATCCCCGAAACTCTTCACCGTTGCATTGACAGACGTTTTCAAGCTTCTGGACTGGAAAGGATACGGTATTAACATTAATGGCGAGTACATCACTCACCTTCGATTTGCTGACAATATAGTCCTTATGGCAGAATCACTGGAGGACCTAAGCACCATGCTCAATGACCTCAATAGTGTCTCCCAACGAATAGGTCTTAGGATGAACATAGAGAAAACAAAGATCATGTTTAACGTTCATGTCACACCTATGCCCGTAGTTGTTGGGAGCACTAAGCTCAAAGTTGTTGAGGAGTATGTTTACCTGGGACAAATAGTCCGACTAGGTAAATCCAACGTCGACTGAGAGGTCAATCGACGCATTCAACTCGGCTGGGCAGCTTCGGGAAACTACGACACATCTCGTTCGATATTCCTCAACATCTGAAAACGAAATTGTACAACCAATGCGTGCTGCCAGCAGGGGCGTAGCTACCGCCGTATCAGCCGTATCAATGATACGGGGCCCCCGGGGTACAGGGGCCCCGAACGTGTGTGAGCAAAAATTCCAAGGACTTCTATGGGACAGGAAAGTATATATAACTATTGTCTAAAGAAGTAAAGTATTTAGTAAAACTGAAATCGTCTTCAGCTATGAATGCAGCCGAATCGTCTTCAGCTATGTTCGCCGAACAAAACGCATTTAAAGTGAATATTTGATTTGAATTGTTTGGCTAGATTAGTTCCTAGGAGTATTAATTGTAAGTAATAACTCAAAAACCCGTGTAGTGGCGGGTAAGAATACTTACTACCCCATAACTTCCCGTGGGTGTCGTAAAAGGCGACAGAGGGAAACTGAGGTAGAGGATGGGCAGCAGCATCTTTCTGATAACAGCAAAACAACAATAAAAAAAACTGCGGTAGCCAACCCGTTCGCCAAGCGTGGCAACTATGGCAATATACCCCCCATGAAAGTAACGAAGAGACGGCCCCCAGTCCCCGGCAGCCCCGCTATACTTGGCTAAGGTGCCGACCATGGTAACGGCGGGGCAGGGGTGCTAAGAATCTCCGGTGGAGGTTCTGTTGCCACCTACGACGACTCGACCTGGCAACTTATAACGCACGCACCTTGAGGGCTGACAAGAAGATCCTGGAGCTGGAAGAAGAGATAGACAAGTTGCGCTGGAATGTCATAGGATTATCCGAAGTCTGAAGAGAGGGGGAGGATACGGTAATCCTCGAATCCGGCAATTTGTTCTATCACCAGAAGGGCGACCATCTGTCCCAAGGAGGTGTCGGATTTATCGTCCACAAGTCTCTCGTTAACAACGTTGTAAAGATTGGGAGTGTGTCGACGAGGGTTGCGTACCTTATACTCAGAATCACCAAACGGTATTCACTGAAGGTCATACAGGTTTACGCACTAACATCGGCACATGCCGATGAGGAGGTGGAAGAAATGTATGAGGATATCTCTAGAGCCATGCATTCCTCCAAAACCAACTATAATTTTTTTTTGACAGTGGTAGAGCCACGCAGCAGCTTTTGCTGTCGCACGGATGGGCCAGCTCGAACCGGGGTAGTACCACGAACTCACAGAATACCAGCGTGAAGTTAGAGGTTTACCTCTGCGTTTCGCTTGGTGAGTGCAGGTGGCCTGAGGCCCTTTTTACTGGAAATAAGGCATTCCATCTTAGTCCGCACGGGTGACAACGCATCTACATTTTGATTCACAAACGAGGATAGATGTAGATGTCTGTGGGCCGCAGCATCCACTTACCATCAGGTGGACTGTGTGCTCGTTTGTCACCCTTATCATATAAAAAAATATACGGTGTTAATGGGAGACTTCAACGCAAAACTAGGCACAAGAGAGAACGGTGAGCAGAAAGTAGGGAAATTCGGAATAGGGCAACGGAATCCAAGGGGCCAGCAGCTGGCCGACTACATGGAGAAAGAGGGACTCTTTATGATGAACTCTTTCTTCCAGAAGCGGCCCCACAGGAAGTGGACCTGGTTGAGCCCCGACGGTTCGACAAAAAATTAGATTGACTTCATTATGACGACCAGACGACAACTGTTCAGTGATGTCGCAGTGATCGCGAGGGTGAAAACCGGCAGCGGTCACCAAATGGTGAGAGGTACACTAAACCTAAACGTTAAGTTGGAGAGGTCACGTCTAATGAATTCAACGCTCCGTCCCTCTCGTGCTCTAATCCAAAGTCCCGAAACCTTTCAGCTCGAGCTACGGAACCGTTTTCAGTGCCTAGAAGATTGCAATGCAATGGACGATATGAATGACAAGCTCGTGGAAACTGTCCATGCGGTCGGCGCTAAGTTTTGCAAGACCCGCCGCAGAAGAACACAAAAACTCTATGAACACACTCTTAATCTCATGGCTGGTAGACGGAATATATAGCTGCAAGTTTCAGCAGATTTGACAACATACAGGCAACTGAACAGACAGATCTCCAAATGCATGCGGCGGGACTTACGCAACTTTAATACTGCTCGTATTAAAGAAACGATCGAGCGGAACCAGGGCTCCAAAATCTTTGCAAGAGATCTGTCTGCCAGAAAGAGCCAACTGTCGAAGCTGAAGACCGAGTGTGGCAGCGTCGTTTCCGGGACACCTTCGGTTTTGAGTGAGTTTGAGAGGTTCAATGGGCAGCTGTACACATCATCGTTGGAGCCATACGTAAGTGTGTGTAACGATCCAAGAGCGAGTCTTATCCGACACTATTCCAAAGATATCCCGGACCCGGACGTCAGTCTGAGCGAGATTAGAATGGCTCTCCAGCACCTTAAAACGGCAAGTCCCCGGGAGAGGTTGGAACTACAGCGGAGCTTTTGAAAGCGGGTGGAAAACCGGTACTTGAAGTCCTTCAGAAGCTCTTTAATTCCGTCCTTCATGGTGGCACTACACCGTAGGTGTGGAGCAGAAGTGCGGTAGTCTTGTTCTTCAAGAAAGGTGACAACGCTCTCTTGAAGAACTACAGACCGAGTTCCCTTCTGAGCCGCGTCTACGTGCTGTTTTCGAGAGTCATTACTCCCGAACAAGCCGGTTTCCGAAAAGGCTTTAGCACCATAGACCACATACATATCCTTCGACAAATTGTAAACTGAGTCTTGTAGATACCACCATTTTTCTTGGAATCACACTAGACGCGAAGCTTCAATGGAGCCCCCATATATCAAAACTAGCAAGCAGACTTAGTTCTGCAGCATATGCCGTAAAAAAGATTAGAAGTCTAACTAGTGTTGAAACAGCTAGACTAGTTTATTTTAGCTATTTCCATAGCATAATGTCGTATGGTATTTTGCTATGGGGACACGCAGCTGACACTGAAATTATATTTGTTTTACAGAAGAGGGCCATAAGAGCAATTTATGATTTAAAGCCTAAAGAGTCGCTGCGACAAAAATTTAAGGAAATTAATATATTAACTTTGGCCTCTCAATACATTTATGAAAATGTAATGTACGTACACAAAAATAAAAGTAGTTTTACAAAAATAAGTGATATTCATTCTGTAAATACTAGGAACAGACACAAGCTAGTAGTACCGGTTACTCGACTCCATCGAGTCAGTAATTCATTCTTGGGGCGATGTATACGCTTTTACAACAAAATTCCAGAAAATATAAATTTGACCTGCTCAAAGTTCAAAAACTTTATTAAACTAAGTTTGTATAAAAAGGGTTATTATAGTATTAAAGAATTTATAGATGATAATAACCCCTGGAAATGAGGTGATCGCTACCAAGCTATTTCTAATTTGTTGTGTTGTTAATTTGTGTAACATACATGATTGTAAGCTGTTATTTTAAAAAAAAAAGTCCCGCTGGGTTTCTTGCTGGTTCTTCCCAGGACAGAGGTTTTTTTTCGAACCAGTGGTAATTATACAAAGGAGTGACTTTCAATAAGCATTATTTATAATCTATATTGAATAAAAAAGTTTCTGTTTCTGTTTCTGTACAGAAGTCCGAGGAGTACAATTTGCCACTATGTCTTGCGTATTTCAACTATGAGAAAGCCTTTGATTCCGTCGAAATTTGCGGTGCAGCAGTCCCTTCAGCGATGCCAAGTTGACTGTCGGTATATCGAAGTGCTGAAGTGCTTGTACAGTAGGACTACGATGGCTATCCGAGTACAGAACTAGAATACGAAAACTATCCAATTGCAGAGAGGTGTAAGACAGGGTGACGTTATATCCCCGAAACTCTTCACCGCTGCATTGGAAGACGTTTGCAAGCTTCTGGACTCGAAAGGATACGGTATCAACATCAATGGCGAGTACATCACTCACCTTCGATTTGCCGACGATATAGTCCTTATGGCAGAATCGCTGGAAGACCTAAGCACTATGCTTAATTACCCCAATAGTGTTTCCCAACGGATAGGTCTTAAGATGAACATGGACAAAACAAAGATCATATTTAATATCCATGTCACGCCTATGCCGGTAGTTGTTGGGAGCACTAAGCTCGAAGTTGTTGACGATTATGTTTACCTGGGACAAATAGTCCGACTAGGTAAGTCCAACTTCGACCGAGAGGTCAATCGAGAGATTCGACTCGGCTGGGCAGCGTTCGGGAAATTACGGAACATCTTCTCTTCAGGTATACCTCAAAACTTGAAAACAACGGCTGTACAACCAGTGCGTGTTGCTAGTGATAACCTATGGTACTGAGACGTGGTTCTTCACTGCTGGCCGGATGAGGAAGCTCAAGGTCGCTCAGCGAGCTATGGAGAGGGCTATGCTTGGAGTTTCTCTGCGTGATAAACTTAGAAATGAGGATATCCGCAGTAGAACCAGAGTCACCGACATAGTCCAACGGATTAGTAAGCTGAAGTGGCAATGGGCCGGACATATAGCTCGAAGAACCGGCAACCGGCGGGGAAGAAAGGTTCTTGAATGACAGCCTCGTACCGGTACGCGAAGTGTAGAGCGTCTCCCCACGAGATGGAGTGACGACCTGGTAAGACATGCAGGAAGTCGATGGATACAGGTGGCTCAGGATCGTGCTTTGTGGAATTCCTTGGGGGAGGCCTATGTTCAGCAGTGGACTTGTGAAAGGCTGTAATGATAATGATGATAAGTCGGTTTTAAAAAAATTGTATATAAGTGGTAGTGGTGCATTATCACTAGGATTCATTTAAACCACTATTTGAAAATGGATGTATTGATATTGATTTATAGATTTTTTTAAAGTTCTATGCGGATTTACTCTACTACTATCTACGACCTTGGGAAAAGCGCCTTACTAAAGTTGCATAAGGTATTTTAAAATAAATTTATTGGCAGTACCATTGAGTGCTACTGCTTGTTTGGACCAAGCCTTTGATAATTATTATACATTTGTCACAGATATTCTATATACTATTATTGTTATTGTATGTCTGTGACAAATGTATGATATGTCCGTTTGTTTATAAATGTATAATACTATACTCAAAGAGTATATAACCATTACGGTTTGCTATACTCTCTGACTTGACACCTTGAATAATTTTGGCAGGAAATCAAGGAGATTGTAAAATATAGGGAGTGCGCACTTCATACTAGAGAAACGGTCCTAAATCAGTGACCTTGAAATGAATGAAAGGCACCGAGTTAGGCGTTGCATTTCTTTCTAATAGAGTGTCCATGATACAATATTTTGAGAATATTATTAGTGTATACAGCATCACGGAAAACGAAATGCGTATTTTTTTTTCAATATGGAAAGTGCTGAATAGTGTTATAATTAAACTCCATTTAATATTTTGATTACATTATTGCTTCGCTACAGTATCAAACCTTACGGTAACTAGTGGCGGCGTAGCGTGGGTTGACACCTAGGTCGGTTTTCTATCAAGCACCCTCCAAAATAATACAAAAAATGCTATATATGCTAACGGGACTTTATTTTGCAAAAATATTCTAATATATTATCAAGGTCAAAGTTATTTCTTGTCATTTTCGATAGATAAAGTGGAAAGATTGGTTAATCGCGCTTGGCTCATTGTGGACCTTAAGTAAGATTTTATTAACTTAAGTTTTGAAAAGCTTCCTACACATGAAACTTAATAGTAAAAAAATCTTAGACACAGCGCTAGATTCGGAATAGATTCAGAATAGAACAATTTTATGAGAAAAGCTCCAATGAATTACATTGAACCGCTTCTTGGGAAGAAATGCTGGCAGCTTTCAAGTCGTAAAACAAAAAAAGTAAAAAATTCATCGTATATTTTTGTCAGATTTTGAACTATTACACGAAGATCTTCATCTGGTGACGTTAGCAGAGTGTAAGGCTGAACAACACTAAATGTTACGAGAATATCATCCATTGCTCTGTAGCGATGGTCTAATTCTCTCGTAAATATGTCAAGACATTCTAACATAGCTCTCTGCAGCTCCTCTGGCAATGTTAGTCCAGCATATCGGGTCATTTCTCCTGGTAAACGTTTTCAATATATCCTCATGTCTCTTCTTCCTTTAATCGAAATGTCCACATTCTCACATTTTTTTTTCACGTAGGAAATAGCTTTTTCCACTAGTTGAATACGTTGGCTTTAAAGAAAAAAATTTGGGCTTTGATTTTTATCTCATACTTTTCCAGTGATAATCTAGATTATTATGATATTATTTAGTATTTGCTTTTGTGTCTGACTAACTTCTATTAGGATTTTACACCAAAAGGAAAGATAGCATAAAATACTAAAGTCAGACAAAGCTGGTAAGAGTGTAGATACTGCTTCTTTTTCTGCCGACTTCCAAAAAGGAGACGGTACTCAATTCGACTATGTTTTTATTTTATGTGTGTTACCTCATAACTTTGTACTGGGCGAACCGATTTCGATGATTCTTTTTTTATATAAAAGCTGATAGTTCTCGTGTGGTTCCATATGAATTTGATCAAGGTCAGACCAATGGTTATTGAGTTATTCTTAAATAACCTATATTGAAGTCGCTTATATTGAAGTCGGCTGTACAAAATTTTTAATTTTTAATTATGTATCGACGTTTTCTCTGTTGGTCCTGGGATCATATATATCTTCGAGTGTTTATACTAGTTTTTTTTTAATTATTCTGCAGTGGTTTAACAACGTCATGATGATCAATTCATTTTGTCTCTGAGAGTCTTTTGACGGATACGCCTACACTTTTTATTAAAGTTTCCCATTGACGTGTGGATAATGTAAAGAACCTGTGAACTGTTCCGAAAAAGGTTAAACTTCAATTAACGCTCCCTAAGTGATTACATTTCACATAGATTTAACGAATAATTAGCACAAGGCGTTTTTTACGTGGTAGAGCCATGCTGCAGCTATATAAGAAGTATAGTTGTAGCACAAATGGGTCAGCTCGACCGGGAAGGACCACGCACTCACATAATACCAGCGTAAAATATCAGCTCAACACTGATGTATTTCGTATGGTTAGTGTAGAGAACCGAAGACCCTTTTTACTGGAAAAGAGGCATTCCATCTTAGTCCTCACGGGTGACAGCGCATCTGCATTTTAATTCGCAAACTAGGATAGATGTAGATGTCTATGGGCTACAGCAATACCACTTACCATCCGGTGGACAGTGTGCTTGTTTGTCACCCTATTCTATATATATAAAAAAAACAATATATTCATTCATTTGACAACGTCAAATTTTAAAATAGTGTTGTCATCTATAGCGTAAAATGCACCTCCTAGTTTTAGGGAAAGAACATTCGTGTAACAGAAACAGAAACTTTTTTATTAAATATAGATAAAAATACTTATTGAATTCGTTTGTTTAATTACCACTGCTTCGAAAAAAATCTCTGTCCTGGAAAGAACCAGCAAGAAGCCCAGCGGAACTTTATTTTTTAAATAACAGCTTACAATCATGTATGTTACACAAATTAACAACACAACAAATTAGAAATAGCTTGGTAGCGATCATCTCATTTCCAGCGGTTATTATCATCCATAATTTTTTTAATATTATAAGAATCCTTTTTATACTAACTTAGTTTATTAAAGTTTTTGAATTTTGAGCTGGTCAAATTTTGTATATTTTCTGGAATTTTGTTGTAAAAGCGTATACATCGCCCCAAGAATGAATTACTTACTCGATGGAGTCGAGTAACTGGTACCATTAGCTTGTGTCTGCTCCTAGTATTTATATAATGAATATCACTTAGTTTTGTAAAACTACTTTTATTTTTATGTACGTACATTACATTTTCATAAATGTATTGAGAGGTCAAAGTTAATATATTAATTTCCTTAAATTTTTGTCGCAGCGATTCTATAGGCTTTAAATCATAAATTGCTCTTATGGCTCTCTTCTGTAAAACAAATATAATTTCAGTGTCAGCTGCGTGTGCAGCAAAATACCATACGATATTGTGCTATGGAAACTGCTAAAGTAAACTAATCTAGCTGTTTCAACACTGGTAAGACTTCTAGCCTTGTTTATAGCATATGCTGCAGAACTAAGTCTGCTTGCTAATTTTGATATATGGGTAGAAACATGAACAAGAAAAATGGTGGTATCTACAAAACTCAGTTTCTCTCCATTGCAATGTAATTTTAACATTAATATTTAATTGTTTGACATTTGGAGTCATAAATTTCATACATTAAAGTGTATTAGTGTTTTTTTTTGTATTACTTAATAATAAGCTTAATTAAAATACAATATGGAATATACCAACTATGATTAGCGACAAAAATGTAAGATTATCGTTCTAGCATACGTCTAGTCCTTCACTGCTGGCCGGATGAGAAAGCTCAAGGTCGCTCAGCGAGCTATGGAGAGGGCTATGCTCGGAGTTTCTCTGCGTGATAAACTTAGGAATGAGGATATCCGCAGTAGAACCAGAGCAACCGACGTAGCCCAACGGATTAGTAAGCTGAAGTGGCAATGGGCTGGCCATATAGCTCGAAGAACCGACAACCGATGAGGAAAAAAGGTTCTCGAGTGGCAGCCTCGTACCGGCAGGTGAAGTGTTGTGCGTCCCTCCACTAGATGGAGTGACGATCTGGTGAGATGTGCAGGAAGTCGATGGATGCAGGTGGCTCAGGACCGTGCTTTGTGGCATTCCTTGGGGGAGGCCTATGTTCAGCAGTGGACTTGTGAAGGGCTGTAATGATGAATGATGATGATGATGATACGTCTTAAATATTACTTTAAGTCAATAACTGTCTAAACGTTGGTAATGTTTTTATTTTGTGTAAACATTTATCAATGTTGGAAGGAGATAAAATACAATACTCAGTGCCTCTCTTTCTAAGAAAAATGAGGAACATTTTCAATGTTTCAAGCGCTCACTCCCTATATAATATTATAACCTCCTTGCAGGAAATCGAGCGGAGGTGGATTGCTGTTCCTGTACTATTTTTTAAATAATGCTTTGAAGTGGATTTTGATATTATGTAAAGTGGTGCGATTTTATGTGTTAAATGTCCGCGCATGTGAAATTTTAGTGGAAACGGTGCAACAAGTGCTACGATGGTGATGTGAATCTTAAGATAAGATATCAGTCTGCGTAGGCACCTTGAGATACTATCACCAACTGCCTGCTGACTCAAGTTGCCATCAAAATCTCCCAAGGGCTGCGCAATGTGACGCATCAACATATTGTGAAGTAGACCACTATATAGGATTATGATCATTTGATACTGAGATAAATAATGAAGACATGGCTTAAAAGACAAGCATCTAAGCCATAAATGTTAATAAAAAAGACCTTGCCTTGACATTGACAGAACAGAATCAGAATTTATTCTATCTATAGTAAAATTCTAAAATCTATAATCGTGTTTAGCTTTGGTGTTTACATGGGGATGTTGATTACTTTAAATAACAAAAAAGAATTAAAGTATTCATAAGAATAATGTGAAGAGATGTATGCTTAAATACCTATTATTATATTTATCCTGGTTTTTCCTTCCTATTGAATTCAGATAAATACTTCAATTTAACATCATGTTTTGGATATGTTTTATGTAAGTAATTTCTAATTTTCTTTGTATTTTATTATTTAAATTATATTATACTATAATTATCAAATATTACTATGACAAAAAATTTTCTTATTGGCCTAAGCCCAAAATAACTAGAAAGAAATCTATAGTTTTACACCTTTTCAATCTCTACATGTTACCTCCAAATCCAGTGCACCATTGCGCCACCGAATACTTAATTTTGTTGTAGATCTTTAATATCTTTGATTTACAGGTTACTAGTCATCCTCCCATTAATGATTATAGTATTTCTCATCTTCTCCGCTTTCGTTGTTATTCCATCAGCATTTATATTCGCTTCATGGTATATGAGAATAAAAGAAAGAAAACTACAAAGACGGCAAAGAGATGGAGCAAATGTGGCCTTTTTCCATCCATACTGCAATGCTGGTGGAGGAGGGGAAAGAGTACTGTGGGTGGCAATTAAAGCTATATTGACCCGGTAAGCATTTAATTCGACTTATCTTATAAAATGCCTTGACATCCATTACTGAATTTTGTAAATGTAATAAATTAATATTTGAGATTGAAAATTAGTATGAAACTAAATTATCACAGGCATTTTGTTGCCATGTGAAAAACAGTTATTGATAAAAGTAAATTCATATAAAAGTAATGATTACTTAATTTAAAATCCACTCTTGGACATAGGCCTCCCCCATAGATTTCTTCTTAGGGGGATTTTGCCATATTTGCCAAACTTGTCTGGTGAATTGGTACTGCAGTTTCAGTCTTTCCTTCATATAGATATATCAAAACAGTCATATAGATATACAGAAAAAAGAGCCGCATGCTTGTTTGACCTTTCTGGAATAAAAAAAAATATTCATGATAGATGTACTGTATAATTACTATTAACAATCAGTCATTGAAGGCTGTGCTAGATGGCAGTAAATATACTTTACATTTGTATAAATATGTCTTTACAGATATCCAGACTCAAGCATCTACATTTATACAGTTGAAACTGCAGAGCCAAAAACAATACTTGACAAAGCACAGAATCAATTCAATGTTAAGGTGGACCCTGAGAAGATTAACTTTGTGAGGCTCAGCATGCAGAAGGTGATAGAAGCCAAGTCATACCCGTACTTCACCCTACTAATGCAAAGTCTAGGGTCTATGGTTTTGGGGATGGAGGCATTTATGAAGTTAAATCCAGGTATGAATATTTAATTTAATGTAGTTTTCTTATATAAGAGGGAAGGTCTAAAGGTTCTTAGAATGACGGTTAAGGATAATGAAATAAAACATAAAACCCTAATACATTAATTAGATCTGTCAAATAACTTATTAATACAGTTAAAAAAAAAGATTAATCTTGGGCTCACTCAAAAGGCAATGACTCGATTAGGCTGGAACTTGGTATATATTATACTAACAATAAGTCACTCAACTTGCACCTACCTGGATGAGTATACTTACCCTCACCAACCCTGCCATTCCATGAACTTTTTGACCTTCCCTTGTATACTTTATTATGTATTATATAAAGGTATATATAAACTGACATACAGCAACAAATTAGTGAGCTAAAGTGGTAATGGGCAGGCCATAGCTCAAAGAACAAACGATTGTGAAAAAGGTTGCTCGTAAGCAAAGTATAGTTGTCCCCACATGCAGGATGTCAATGAATGCAGGTGACTTAAGACCATGCTTTGTGCCATTACTTAGTAGTGTAAGTTAATAAACTTGTGAAGGGCTGTAATGATGAGAATGTCATAGTGATGGTAAAACATACATATAAAAATCAATGTATGTAGGTGTCTCCGGACCATGCCTTGTGACACTACTTGGGGTTACTACTTCAACAGTAGACTTGTGATGCTGTAACTACCTTTCCGTCTCTGTTTTCACCCTGTTGGTTTCACCATTCCATGCCTTATACTTTTTAACTGGAAAAACCTCTGTCGTAAAGAACCAGTACGAAACCTAGTGGGACATTTATTAAATTAAAATTTGGGCTGTAATAATGAGAATGACATAGTGATGGTAAAACATACATATAAAAATCAATGTATATAGGTGTCTCCGGACCATGCCTAGTGACACTACTTGGGGTTACTACTTCAACAGTAGACTTGTGATGCTGTAACTACCTTTCCATCTCTGTTTTCAGCCTGTTGGTTTCACCATTCCATGCCTTATACTTTTTAACTGGAAAAACCTCTGTTGAAAAGAACCAGTACTAAACCTAGTGGGACATTTATTAAATTAAAATTTTACACTAAAACACAGGTTGTACAAACTCTGTGGTTGGATGTCTCTGTGACGCAATAGCTTAGCACTGAGTTACATCGATGGGGGCCATGGGTTTGAATCCCGCATGTAATAAGTATTTGTTTAGCCTACAAGTAATTGTTCTGGGTCTGGATCTTTGTCCCTGTGCAATTTATGTTTGTAAACTGCCTCCACGATACAGGAGAAAAGCCTAGTGCGGGAGTGACATTTTTAAAAAGTAATAAAAAAAACTACTTAAAAAACTTATTTAAGAAACAGCTCGGAAGTGACAACCTTATTCCCAGGGGTTATTATCCCATAGTGTTAATTTATATTATAATAATAGCTTTCAGATACGGTTTTTGTTTAATAAAATATTCAAACTTGGTAATATAAAGACTTTGTATATTTTCTGGGACTATCGTAATCTCTGTTAAGAAAATAGCCGCAGATCCAGTGAAATTGTTGCATTTCCAGATATCTTCATAGACACAACGGGCTTTGCATTCACGTATCCTATCTTCCGTTACCTGGCCCAGTGTCCAGTGGTCTGCTATGTGCACTACCCAACCATCACCTCTGCAATGATGCGACGCGTGAAGCACCGCATCACATCATACAACAACTCCAGCCTCGTGGCTAAGAACCCACTGTTCACATGGCTAAAGCTTATTTACTATAAGATATTTGGCTGGGTAAGTGCAACAGATACTAGGGCTCATTTATTGCCTAGGAGTCTAAAAAACTACAAGGTAACTTCTGAAAAGGCAAACCTTTAAGTATTTTAGATTTAAATATTAAAAATAACATCAATTACGCTTATGTTTATTAATGTCACTCCATAATTAATTTAATTTAGGAATCCATAAGATGTTAAAAATTAATAAATTTAGGTCCGCATATTAAAATAAAATTATGTGGTTTACCTAGTCCCTCAACTCACTCGACTCCTTCTGTGACATCAGTTTTATATAAAAAAAACATACATCCACAAATATCCTTTCGACTGCGGAGACTCTAACCGCCCTACTCCGTTGACTGCGGAGCTGTTTAATAAAATGGACGGCTGATTGGGCGCAGTCCATCTTTACGCAAATTTCTCGATTCTGGTATATTAAATACTATAACATGTATGCATTTCTGAATTCTATATGAAATTTCCTACAAATGTGTATATAAATTTAATAAAGTCCCAGAATTATGTTAGTTCTAAGATAACGGTTTGCTTCATACAAATTAAAAAAACATTTCACACTTATAAAATGAGATGAAACACAAAATGAGGTTACAAATAGAAAGGTTAGTTACGCAGGCGTTGTTTTAACATAATTACTCACACAATCAATCAAGATTTCTACAAAATAATTGCAAAAAACTCCGATGTTAGAGCGCGTCAATTACACTGATGGCTGCCTCAAGGGACAGAGGAAATCAACACATGATATAGATATAAAATCCTACTAAAGTATGTAAGCTGTGGGGTTTTTATGCTATTCTTTTTTATCCTGTATACATCGACATATGGTAGAATGAGTTAGAAATAGTGCTTAATGCTTTGATTCGTCATTAAAAAAGCGAGTAAAAAATGTCTAACACTTGGACACCCGCAGTCAACGGAGATATTTTCGTGTCCAAGTGTTAGACATCCGCAGTTGAGAGGATATGTTAGCATCCCTTAAGATTAAAATTAAATGCCTTACAGCCTACATACTCTTTAAACTTTAAAACAGCTGAGCATTGTCTAGGGGTAGGGTTATCAGAGTCATGACACCACTCCTCAAATTTTAATTTTTAAAAGTATTATAAATAAGTCTTTATTCAAATCATTATATGTGGTGCAGCTATATCAGTCGTATAGTTGTAGCACGAATGGCTCGGCACGACCGGGGAAGCACCACGCTCTCACAGAATACCAGCGTAAAATAGCACTTTAACCCTGCTGTGTTTCGTATGGTGAGTGTAGAGAAACGGGAGATTCTTTTTACTGGAAAAGAGGCATTCCATCTTAGTCCTCACGGCTGACAACGCACCTGCATTTTAATTCGTAAACGAAGATAGATGTAGACGTCTATGGGCCATAGCAACCACTTCCCATCAGGTAGACTGTGTGCTCGTTTGTCACCTTTATTCTTTCTATAAAATAATAATCTTGATGAAAGAATAGTGTTAGTGTAACTTCAGTCTCGTACCCACACTAGATTTTAACCCTAGTGCCACGTTTAAAAACAGCACTTTGACGTTACTTTTTTTTTATTGAATTAGGGTGACAAACGAGCACACAGTCTACCTGATGGTAAGTGGTTACTGTGTACGTATTAACAAGTAGTAATAGAGTCCTAGAAGAGTACTACAACCAACTAGTAAATTAAATAAAATACAATAACCATTATTTTCCCATTCCATTGTATAAATTCTACTGCTGAGGCCTCCCCTATAGATTGCCTCATTTTGCCATAGTTGCCAGCCACGCTTGACAGGTGGGTTGGCAACTGCACTTTTATTATTTTGAGTTTGTAATCAGGAAAATGTAGTTGCCTATCTCCTGTTTTAGTTTCCCTCTGTCGCCTCTTACGTAACCTATGGAACAATACGACTAGTGGATATTAAGACAGCCACTATACATATCAATGTAATGCATCCTAATGCTTCCTTGCAGTTGTATGGGGTAGTGGGACGGTGCGCTGATGTGGTGATGGTGAACGGTACCTGGACGGAGGAGCACATCAGCGAAGTGTGGCGCCTGCACTACTCCACACATCGCGTCTACCCTCCCTGCGAGGTGAGTGCCTGTTCAGTGTCTGAAGTATTTGTACATACTAGTGGTCTTCTACCGGTCGAAATTTCTTAAATTTTTAAGTTAGATAACATTAATAAATAAATGAAACTATATATTATTTATTATATATATTTTTACGGATTTTAACGCGTTTAATTTAGCTTTTAATTCCCGACGTTTCGGGTGCTTTACAGCACCCATAGTCACGGGGGGGGGGGGGGGGACTGAGGTGTTCTTCTTCTTCTTTCTTAGTTTTATGGCCCCTCTTTTTAGAATTCTGCCAATGTCAAGTCAGTCATGGGAGTGACATGAGAGTGTTTACAATAGTTACAAGTTATTATTGTTTGTGTAGGTCTTCACAATCTACAACAAAAGACACCACAAGTTTATAACCATCACCATGTTAGTAATCTTACAACTTAATTTTATTAGTTCTAATATAATCACACAAAATATTTACAAAGGGAGTAAACACAAGGGACAATAGGTATGAGAAATTAGTAGGACGAGGGATGTAGTTAGGGAGTATATCATATAAGGAGAAGGAGACCTTGGGGCACTCAAAAAACAGGTGGTTAACTGTTCCTTCGCCTAACCCACATTCACAGATTGACGTATCCCTAATCCTTAATTTAGCTAGGTGTACAGGTGTACAGGTGTGACCGAATCGGAGACGGCAAACAGTTGAGGTAATCACTTTACTAAAGTGACGAGTTTTAAAGAACCAAGGTTTTAGGGGGATATTATTTTGGACATTTGCATAACTTTTGCATTTTATAAGTTTTGACTGATGCCAAATGGTTTGCCATGAGGAGTGTAAACTTAAGTTAGCCTTCGACAGGAGGTCATATGAATAAATATTGTTTTTGGGTAGCAATCCAGATTTAGCTGCTTCCTTAGCTATCTGATCAGCAACCTCGTTGCCCTGAATCCCACAGTGAGCAAGAATCCACGCCAAGGCAATCCTTAGTCCCTTTTTATGACATTTGAATAGAGACTCTCTGATATTTAAAATTAATGGGTATTTTACTTTTAATTGAAATGGGCTGGAAGCAATACTTTGTAAGCAGCTAAGGGAATCTGATAATATGAGAGTTTTTTTCAGGCTGTGAGATTCTGCATACAAAACTGCCTCTAATATAGCCAACGACTCACCTGTGAATACAGAAGAGTCAGAAGGGGAATTGAAATTTAAAATAATTTTATATTTAGGTATCCACACTGCGGATCCTACTAAACCTTTTTCACTGGCCTTTGAGGCATCGGTGAACATAATCACCCAGTCAACCCACTTTTCAGCTAGAATCATGTTTAATTTAATATTTGGTTCAGTGCTGTCCTTATAAATGCCAATATTTAAAAATATGTCTGGCTTATATATTAGGGCCTCATAGGGAATATTGTAGAGAGGGTTCCTAAGTGACTTGGAGATTGAAGAAGGAAGATTGACAAGTTTGGAATAGCTTTTTATAATGCATGGCAAATCCTTATGTGACCAATATTGGGATCGCTTGACTAACTGGTTAAGGGAATGTAGTTTGGATAGGAGAGGATGGTGCGAATAACAGGCAGCTTTAAATAAAAATCTGTCTGATAAATACTGTCTTCGGAGAAAAAGAGCAGGCTCGACACATTCCACTTGGAGAGCGAGGATAGGAGTAGATTTCATTGCTCCTGTTATGATTCTGAGACATTTTGACTGGATTTTGTCCAGTATGTTAAGTGCCATTTTACTACATGGCTCCAGTAAAAAACAACCATAGTCGAAATGGCTTCTTATTAATGCATTATATAAAAGCTTTTGGGAATAAGGATGGGAGCCCCACCAGGAGCCTGATAGAGATCGGATGACATTTAAATTTTTTTCACATTTAGCCGCTACATAGGATAAATGTGGGATACCTGTCATTTTACTGTCTAGAAATACTCCTAAAAATTTCACTTGAGTCTGAGAAGGTATAAGAGATCCATCAATATGGATGGGCGCATCTGGGGAAAACCTTCGTCTAGTAAATACTACTGAGTTACTCTTACTAGCTGAAATGGACAAACCATGTTCTATAAGCCAAAAGTTGAGGAATTTAACTGCTTGGGATAGACGGGAGATTGCTTGGTCAAAGGAAATGTCGGATGCATATAAGACTAAGTCATCAGCATACTGTAGGACATTAGCTAAGTAGTTTACGGATCTATCAAGGTCATATGTATAAAGGCTGTATAACAAGGGGCTCAGAACTGAGCCTTGAGGTAATCCCTTCCAAACAGGTCTAGGTGATGTGAGCTTGCCTTCAGAGCGAACTAATATGCGCCTCTGCGAAAGCAGGTTTGACACGAAATTTGTGATTCTCTCCGGGATGTTCAGCTGTTGCATTTTCTGCCTGAGCAGCGGAAGAATAACATCATCGTAGGCCGAACGAACATCCACAAAGACGCCTATAAGATACTCATTGTTGGAAAAAGCAAGTCTTATGTCTGATACTAAGATACTAAGGCTATCCATTGTGCTAAAACCTTTTCTAAAACCAAATTGAGTCCTTGACAGAATGCCCCTATTTTCTAATATCCACTCCAGTCGATTCTTTACGAGATGTTCCATGACTTTAGATAAGGTTGATGAGATAGCAATAGGGCGGTAATTTAATGCTGAAGAGGGGTCTTTTCCAGGCTTTAAAATGGGTATAATAATATGGGTTTTCCAGTCATCTGGGATAGGACCTGTCGTAAAAACCTGATTAATGATGTTAAGAAAGATCTGTTGACATGAAGAGCCCATATTAACCAGAAATGAATAGGGAATACCGTCAATGCCAGGTGAGGAGTCCTTGAGGTGGCTGAGCACTAACTTTAATTCTTCTAAAGAGAATGGTTCATTAAGGTTATTTGGGATGCTGGGAGAGTGGGAGGGGAAACGTTTTGCAGTTGGAAATATCTCTTCCTCCATAGGAACCCATGGAGGAGCCAGTCTGCAACAGAAGTCGTTTAGCCATTCTGAAGGATCTGCACAGGAGGAATTATTGACATTTAAAGCTCCGCGAAAACGTCTGATATTTTTCCAAACTAAGGAAGAAGGAGATCGAGGGGATAGACTCTCACAAAATGAAAGCCATCCCTTTTTTTTCTTTTCTGAAAGAAGTTTTTTGGATTCAGCGGCAATTTTTTGGTAACTTAAGAAATTTTCCATTGACATATTTGAGGAATATAACCTTTCCGCTGCCTTGCGTTTTCTGATGATCGAGGAGCATTCAGAATCCCACCATGGAGGTGAAGATAGTTTCTTAGGGGATGTGTTTTTCAATGGAAAAATTTTGCAGGCTGAAGTATTTAATATTGCTATGAACTGATTATATACAGAATGTAGGTTTTGGGATGTAACATTAGGAAAATTCTGAATACTACATTCTGATTCTGTGGCAAATCCTTCCCAGTTGGCATCCGACAAATTGAATTTTAAAAGAGGGGCTGTATTTCTGGGAGGAGTACATCTATTGGACAGGTTTAACAGGATGGGATAATGGTCACTTCCAAAACAAGAAGGTAGTGTTTGAAATGACATACTGGCAGCCAGGGATGGAGAGCATAATGATAGATCGACTGCAGATCTAGGATTATGGGAGGGATAACACATTCTGGTAGGAGAACCATCATTTAGAAGACAAAGATTGAATTCATTAAAAACATCAAGCAGTAAGTATGAAAAAGAGTCCGATTTATGGGAGCCCCACATTACGTGATGGCTATTAAAGTCACCAAGAATAATGTAGGGAGGGGAAATGCTAGATAGGATCAAGTTTATTTCAGGGATACATGAGGGAGTGGGGGATGGTACATAAATTGAGACAATGGTTATATCCATAGCTTTAATGGCTACGGCATTAATGTTATCTTGTACTTGAGGAAGAAGGACAGGAGTGGAAGGAATGGTCCTGTTTAGTAGTATCATAGTGCCACCATAACCATCATTCCGATCACTACGATAACAGGAGAAGCCTGGGATCAAAAACGTAGAGCCTGGCTTGAGCCAGGTTTCCGCAATTGCAAGGATTGAAGGATTGTAAGTGTTGATTAAGTAAATTAAGTCTGATTTCTTATTCCTGATGCTCCGACAATTCCATTGAAGGAGGTTTAGGGATGGGAATTTTGTACAATTTTGAGAAAAGGGTGTCAAGTTTATTTTTCACGTTATACGGTAGATATACATCATCAAATTTGCCGACAATATCCGAAAGGGATGCCACAAGGTTTTCTAAAAGGTTGTCATTAGCAGTAACATTGGACTGCAAAGCATGTCCATTGGGCAAGGAAGAGGTAGGAGTTCTTGTTATGTTGGAATGAGAAATTCTATCATAACCAACTGTAGATCTCACTGGAATGGTTTTGGCTTTTAGAATGGTTTTCCTGTAGGACTGGGGAGCAGGGCGAGAGGAAGGAGTGCTAGGAGCCTGGGTAGAGGAATTGTTACTCATGGAGACTTGAGAAGAAGCAACGTCCGCATATGGTCTTCTGACGGCTGGAAAGCGAGCAGAAGCCTCCAGATACGAGACATTCTCTTGTGACATTACTAACTTAATTGCTTTCTGGCGAGAATGTTCGGGGCAGCTTTTATCAGTTGCCATATGTTTGGCAGAGCAGTAAAGACAGGTTGGTGTGTCTGTAAGACAGTTTTCCCCAATGTGTTCCTTTGTGCATTTATAACAGCAGGGTTTTGATCGGCATTGAGCCTTTACATGTCCAAAACGACAGCATTTCATACATTGAATGGTGGGGAGGAGGTAGGTTTCTACTGGGATTGATGAGTAAAAACAGTATAAATGTGAAGGAAGCACTTGACCGGAGAAGGTGAGGACAATAGTTTGGGTTGGAACCCACTCCACTTCATCACCCTTTTTAACTTTTCTGTGGAGCCTTCTCGCTTTAATAATTTCCCCTCTCCCAGAGGGGAGCTCTGACTCTGCAACTAATTCCTCCATTGAAATGTCAGTTGGGATTCCCCTAACCACACCCATACGAGTTACGTTGAAGGTGGGAATAGTTGCGGCAAGTTTATGTTGTATCAGGAATTGAGAATCAATGAAATTGTTAGCATCTGAGGCAGTCTTGAATGCAATTGATACTCTGTTGCGGCCTTCATTTTTGATACCCTGCTTTTCTATATTTGCTACTTTGTTTTGTGAAAGTATATGACCTATTTTCACGGGTCTAATGGTATAACCAGCCGCTGGGTCAGGTTCTGCTCGGGTTAAGTGGATAACGAAAGGTCCTTTATCACTATCTACGTACTTTTTTTTTTCCTGGAAATCAGGGTGGACATACACATTTTGTCGTAAGGAAGATGGGTTGACGTCTTGCTCAGTTTTTTTCCTGGGAATGTTATTGATTAATGAGTCCTCGGGTTTTCGTTTGGCAACGCCAGAATTCCCAGATTTATCCGGGGGTTCTGGTTCCCCTCCATCTACATCCATCATTACCACACTATTCTACATACACTATATTAATATTTCTACTACTCACCTGTTAATTTGGACAATACGAACAAAACAATCACAGACAACACAAAAAAAATTGTAAAGCCTTGCACAAAATTGCCAAAAAGTAATCAATAATCTAGATAACGAAAAAGCACGTGTGACAACCAATCACTCTGACAGCAGCGACTGAGGTGTTTGACGTCCCGATGTCATAGTTAGCCCGGCTACCTTCAGTTTTGGAATATTAATTTTTGGTCTGATCTATGCAGAATGAACTTACAGTAACTTGAAGTCTTGCAGTGGTATGCTTGGGTTTGGATTTAATTTTATTAATTATAGAATCCCAAGCAGATAGCAGCACCCATTCATCTTCTCTATTGAAATTAGAATTTTTTTTTTTTAATTTCAATAGCCTCGCGAATCATCCTTGGTAGCAATCAATGTTCTTTTGCAAAGATTTGTGGCTATCAAATCCAATGTAATGACGATCTAGAACATGTTCACACACTGCAGACTTCCCGGAACGTCGATGTTTCAAGTCAGCTATATGTTCTTTCACGCGGGTTTTAATAGATCCTTTTGTTTGTCCTATGTAAGAGCGACCACATTCATAATCCAGCTTGTACACTCCTGCATCTTGTAGAGGGATATGACACTTGACGGATGGTAAAAATTGACTAATCTTCTTCGGCAGCTTGAAGTATGTTTTAATGGAAGCTCGCTTCAAGATGTAGCCAACCTTGTCTGTGACTCCTCTGACATAGGGTTGTACAGCAGGCACACGCTCGACTGTGGTTGGCTTCACTCTGATAGTGAAGTAAGAAGGACTATCTCATATGGGGGACAAGATGAAAAGTGTCCAGCTGTAAGCTGTAAATAAACAATTCAAAAACCTTCCAAAATGGCGCTAGCGTATATACAGGGTACAGTATGAACGTAGCAGTTGTAGATAGATTGGTGTGCCAAGTTAAAAAAATATATTTTTAAAAGACAATCCTGTGATGTTGCAGATGTTCATGGGCAAAGGTGATCACTTACCATCAAGTGAGCCGAGCTTGTTTGCCTCTTCCACAAACAAGTCCACAGCTGGGCAAGGCCTTTCTCTTTTAGCATTTGTGTTAATCGCTATTCTTGGCTTTCTTGGCTAGGTCGCTGTTCTGCTGGTGTTTTACGTCAAGTGTAAACGAGATGCTTTTAACGCCATCTATTGGAACGTATGAGATATTTCTGGAATTTTCCATTGTCGCCTCTTACGACACCCACAGGACTATATAAAGCATAGACTTCTATATGTACTGCTAGACGGGACTTGGGTACTAATACATTGCGCACTAAGTTAAGGTCAATTCTCCATAACTTCTTTATTCGACTGCGAGCGGCCAAGACAACTAGTTCGTTGTTTTATAAAACGCGAACGTTGTTTACGACAATCTTAACACTTATTTTGTTTAATGTGACTAAGAAAACGCTGTTATTATAAGTATGTAACTATTTCGTATTTGCCTAAAATCAGTAACTTTGTTATATAGAATAAGGGTGACAAACGAGCACACAGTCCACCTGATGGTAAGTGGATGCTGTGGGCCATAGACATCTATCCTCGATTAATGTCAAAATAACAGCTTTTTACTAAATGCATATGAAAGTATATACGGTACCTATAACAAAAACACAATTTTTTAAATTTTTGTCTGTCTGTCTGTTTGTTCCGGCTAATCTCCGAAACGGCTGAATAGATTTTGACGGGCCTTTCACTGGCAGACGGCTGATGTCATAAGGAGTAACTTAGGCTACTTATATTTTAGAAAAAGAATTACTGTTCCGCGCAAAAAAATTAAAACCCTAAATTACACGCGAGCGAAGTCGCGGGGAACAGCTAGTCTATACAAATAAATAAAATTGAAGTTTCTGTTTGTAATGTCAAAATTACAGCTTTTTACTAAATAGAAAAATAGAAAGTATATACGGTACTAATAACAAAAATACAATTTTAAAGTTTTTGTCTGTCTGTCTGTCTGTCCGCCTGTCTGTCTGTTTGTTCCGGCTAATCTCCGAAACGGCTGGACCGATTTTGATGGGATTTTCACTGGCGGATAGCTGGTGTCACAAGGAGTAACTTAGGCTACTTATATTTTAGAAATAGAATTAGGGTTCCGCGCAAAAAAAATTAAACCCTAAATTACTCGCGAGCGAAGTCGCGGGCAAAAGCTAGTAATTAGTTAATATGATGAATATATGTATGACTAAATAAAATGAATGTATGGAATTAAAATTCCAATTTCAGGTGGCTGAACTGAAGAAATTGCGTTCACTAGTGAAGGAGTCCGATCCAATACGCATACTCTCGGTGGCTCAATTCCGCCCGGAGAAAGATCACCCGCTGATGCTGCAGGCGATGTACGAGCTCAGGAATTTGCTCGTCAAGAACGAGATGCTGTGGAACAAGGTAAGTTTTGCAGAGGACATTAATAAAAACGCGGTAAAATTACCTACATTTATATACAAAACTTGCTTAGCGCTAGTAACCTAATCCATGACGTTTTCTGCCACCAGGGCGGCGCCACTTAAAGATGAGGTATAGTTATTGACAGGTTTCATAGCGGGGAAATTTGTTCGAAAATTGTAAAGGTTATTGTTTCTTTGCTTATGCTGTCTCTTTGTATTTGCTTCATGATCCTGACACACCTCTCTCGCCTCCTTTACATCTATAATCGGTTAAGGGTACTCTTAATCTGCCTCATTTTCAATATATCGTCAATTTGGTCCATAAATTTTTGTCTAGGGTGACCTTTCCGACTCTTCCGTTCACTTCTGCAACATAAATTTGCTTTGTCACTCTTTAGGCTTAGACTCTTTTCTTGAGGATCAATATATCTCGCGACCTTTCAATTGCTCACGGCCTTTAATAGCTTGTGAGCGTGACCCCGGCGTCCGATGAAACTAAAAGCATAACAGCTCTAAGATCACAGAAACTAGATGCGACGATTAAAGTTTGGGAGGCCGCGTTTGCGGTGAAACCTCCCATAGCGTTATCAATTGTAGGAAATAAACTTTGCTACCACTGCTAAACAAAGGCCTTCCCACAGATTACCTCATTTGAGAGACACTTGCTACAGTTGCCATGCTTGGCAGTCGGATTAACCACTGCAGTTTTTTTTAAGTTACTAGGTAGACTCTGCTCGTCTGGTTTGTTTCCCTCTGTCACTTCATACGATGCTCACGAGTCGATATAGGGTAAAGCGCGGTCGCGAAGAAGGAAAAAATTTATTGCTTTGCATTTTTAAACTTTATTCCCACCATACAAAGTTTTATTTCTACTGCAACTAAAATAGTTTTAGGACCTTTTAAACAGTTTTTGTGATTCTAAAACTGAGTTTCTTCTCAAGTTATAAAAGTTCATATTTGTATGAATTGCAATAATTTGAAATTCTTCCTGCTCCGCAATTACGACATAATGGATATTCATCACCGCACATATGTATTAATTTAAAAAAAATCCTGTTATCAAATTAGTCTTTATTTTTAAACTGGTAGTTTAAAAAACGGAGCCTAGTTCTTATTAAATTTAGATAGTCCTCTGATAATCTGAAGGTATGTGAAGCTCAAATAATGTTGGTTACTTAAACAAAATTGATCCTTCAGATCAAGCTAGTACTAGTCGGCTCTTGCCGCAACCCGGAGGACGAGGAACGGGTCCAGAATCTGAAAGACCTGGCTAAGCACTTGGCCCTGGAGGACAATGTCCAGTTTGTGGTGAACGCTCCGTACGCTAGACTGCTGCAGCTCTACCAGACCTCCACCATGGCGATACACGCTATGTGGAACGAGCATTTTGGTATCAGTGAGTATATTTTAATACAAGTTATAAATTAAAAAAAAAATTAAAACCCCTTGACCGATTTTGATAAAATTTAAATGGGACCACCTGGGAAGTATGCCCTTTGAAACAAAAAATAATTTTCCAAATCGATTCAAGTGTCTTCAAGTAATTAGTGAGCATACATAAAAATTATATGTGGTAGAGCCATGCTCCAGCTATATTAGTAGTATAGTTGTAGCACGAATGGGTCGGCTCAGCCGGGGAAGGACCACGCTCTCACAGAACACCAGGGTAAAATAGCAGCTTAACACTGCTGTGTTTCGTATGGTGAGTGTAGAGAACTGGAGACCCTTTTTACTGAAAAAGAGGCATTCCATTTTAGTCCTCACGGGTGACAACGCATCTGCATTTTGATTTGTAATAGAGGATAGATGTAGAGTAAATGCCTATGGGCCACTGCATCCACTTACCATCAGGTGGACTCCGTGCTTGTTTGTCACCTTTATTCTATATAAAAAATATGACTATCCCCAGGCGTGGTGGAATGTATGGCAGCGGGTTTGATTACCATTGCGCACCGGTCTGGCGGCCCACTGCTGGATATAATCCAGAACTCCCCGGTGAAGACCGGCTTCCTGGCGGCCGAGCCCGAGGAGTACGCGCGGGCAGTGCTGGAGGTGCTGGCTCTGCCCTCGGACGAGAGGAAGAAGATCGTTGAAGCCGCCAGGTACGTTAGAGTTTGAGGAGCTTTGTCATGTCTCAGTTATGGTTGCCAACTTAATATAACTATAGTATTTTACAGGATGTAAAAATGTGTTTTTATATTATAAAATTTTTCTTTTCATCTTTGATCTAAGAGACATAAACAGCGTAATACGGTATCTGTCAATGGATGCAGGTGGCTCGAGACCGAGCCTTGTGGCGTTCCTTGACGGAGGCCTATCTTTAGCAGTGAACTTTTGAGTTAACGTCCACAGCTGAACATAGACCTTCTTATGCCATAGGGCCATATTTTCCATAGTTTCCACGCTTGCCAAGAATACATATTGAAAGTAATTTATGCTTTTACCACTGATTCGGAACAAACTTCTGTCCTGGGAAAAACCAGCAAGAAACTCAATAATTTACAATACATAATGTAATTACACTCTCAATATATTTAAAGTTTAAACTAAATTAAATATATAGTTATCAACTTAGCAGTACTACAAGCACAGTTTAAAGCACTTACAGTTGTGAAACGCCTTTGATGTCAGGCGATGCCGCCGCCTATGTAGGTGTTTACGCGATCAGCACGCATGCTAGGGTTGTCACGAAAATGGAAATAAAATAATCTTTGATATTATAACAAAAAAAAACATAACATAAACACTCACGCCTGTCACCCAGAGGGGTAGGCAGAGACTATGGGCTTCCATTTGGCGCGATCCTGACACACCTCTCTCGCCTCCTTTACATTCATATATCTACGCATACACGCTCGTCGGTTAACACTCATTATTTATTAACATTATGTACATACATACTTATAAGTTAAAAGCATTTTTGAACAAGATCATTTTTATTACTACAAGTAAAACACATTTTTTTTTATAGGAGAGGGGGCAAACGAGCATGCGGCTCACCTGATGGTAAGTGACTACCGCCGCCCATAAACAACTGCAACACCAAGGAGGGAATTGCAGATGCGTTGCCGGCCTTTTAAAAAGGAGTACCCTCTTTTCTTGAAGGTCCCTAAGTCGTATCGGTCCGGAAAAATCGCTAATGATAATCGATTGCACAAGGAAGTCGTGCGAGGAAGAAAACATCTTCTAAATCGCACAGTGGTGGACCGCCAATCATCCAGATGGTGTGGATGGTATCGCGAGTTCTGCCGCGATGTGCGTTCGTGAAATTTGGCGGCTGGGATTAATCCGAACAATTCCTCAGAGCACTCCCCATGGTAGATGCGAAAGAAAATGCAAAGAGATGCAACATCTCTTCGCAGCGCCAATGAGTCGAGCCGATCGGAAAGGACTCGGTCGTCGACGATTCGAGCCGCTCTGCGCTGGATGCGGTCAAGTGGAAGGAGCTGGCACTGGGGAGCCCCTGCCCAGAGATGGGAACAGTATTCCATGTGAGGCCGAACCTGCGCCTTGTAAAGATGCAGGCGGTGTGCCGGCATGAAAAACTGTCCCGCTCTGCTGTGATTTACAAGTGTTGCACTGTCAAATATTTTCGTGACAATTTCTTTTTATAGATGTTTTCAGTTTTCGATTGTTAAATTTAATTATATAGTGTATTCGCATTCAGATAAACAATTTAAAAAAAAAATGAGGGGAAACATAAGCACGTCATCATAAAACGTCATTTGAATTCAATTTTACTTCAGGCATTCCATCTTAGTCCTCACGGGTGACAACGCATCTGCATTTTGATTCGCAAACGAGGATAGATGTAGACGTCTATGGGCCGCAGCAACCACTTAACATCAGGTGGACTGTGGCTCGTTTGTCACCCTTATCCTATAAAAAAAAACTTACTAAGTCATATAACTATAACAGTAATATATCATTATAGATATTATATTTTTTGAAAACGGCGCTTAAAATTAGTTAAATAAGTACTATAAAACACGCGCGTGCCAACCGCATGTATTGTCTATCAGACTCGGTGGAGTACGCTAGCACAAGGTCGGCCCGGCCCCTGCCCCGCAGTGCCTTCACTGTTGATCTGCACAAGTACGTTCGTTTCCCAACTGTAAGGTCTTTAAACTGTGCTACTAGTTAGTGTTTTACGAGATGTATATATTAATTATAATTTTTTTTTTAATTTAAATTGTTATTTACATCCTTTGCCTCGGAGGTGCCAACGGTTGTAATAGAATCTATTTCCGTTTATTGTTCCGTGAATGCAGCGCCACACCATGTGATGGCGGTGTAAGAATATCCACTACCCCGTTTCTTCCCGAGGATGTTGTGAGAGGCGACAAATGGAAAATGAAACGAGAGATTGACAGCAGCATCTTTCTGATATTAGCTCTAAATAATATCGGGAAGCCTCCGGGCTTTCCGATAGTCACCTTTTCTTATTGACTTGTATACATTTATTTTAAAAATGTTATTAGTCATGCACTTGACCGTTATTAAATTTTCCCTTTCTGATAACACGAAACAGGGCCAAGTAATAGATTTTCTTCGTATATTTGTTGAATATTTATTCAAATGTTCGCCGTCACAACTAAATGCTACTGCGTTATCGAGGTGACGGTAGCATGGAGAATGGGCGCAAAGCCCAAAGTACCTTCGCACTTGTTATGTTTGTTTGGAGTGAAAACTTTTTTAGGCATGTTGGACGCTTTTTGGATGGGTAAAATCATAGAAATATTAAAAAGAGGAGAAGTGGCAAGGGGGCGTGTCTGTGTCCGCACGATATGATCAAAATGCTCAGGTTCTATTCAAATGGCCGTCTTTACGTATTAGTATACTTTCAACCGTAATCGTGAAACAATATCAGAATGCCGTGTTATTCAGTGGTTTTTTTGTAAAAGCCGAAGCCAAAACAAAATCTTTGTAGATCATGGAATCACTTACCATATGTAAGAACAAGTATTTTACTATCTTTATCTTTAAAATCATGAAAAACAACAAATCGTAAAATATTTTTTGCTCTTAATGCGTTATTTTTGTTTTCAAATATCACTGCAACGGTACTATTTTGTAGTAAATACATTGCTCCTTAACCACTACTTATGTATATCGCTAAGCGCCTGAACAAGCAATGTAAATATGACAAAACGATACTTTATTTATGGGGATGCAACGTGTAGTACGGCCACTGTATCTTGCGATGAGTTAGTGTTGTGCTTGCGCAGATCCACTAACGTATGCTATCGACAACAATGTCGATTGGCGAATTGCTATTATAGTTTATTCTGTCAATTTGTCAACCGTTTCAGCCCGGTGGGAAGACTGATGTGACATAATGGTATTTAATTATTTTGATTATTTTCACCGTTTACTACACTGAATTCGTAACTAGCGATCATAAAGTAAGTTGCTTAAATAATTAGGTTAATCATCGGTGAAGTGTTTTGGGTTGAATTATAGTATATTATGCCTTATCTTCGTGTTAATTCCATACTTTTATGTTTTCAAAACCTTCGAATGCGTTATTATACCTAATTGGCATGGTTCAGAATTCAGATAATATTATAATAGTGAATTTTGCTAAAATAAGTCAACATAATTCTCCTGGCAATTTATTTATTATGCATGAGTGTGTGTTTGTTTTCATATATTTAACAATATCTTAACCAACCAGGGGTTTTTTAACAAAGGCTTGCCAGGTACATATTGAGGTTAAGAAATTGCGTAGGATATATGTAAATGATAAATAAATTATTATCGTACATTTTCAGCTTCCCAAAAGATGCTAATTTAAAAAAGAAATTAATTGATGCCACAAGAAGGCCACCAAACTGGTTCCCTACAAAAACTAGTACCATATGCCAAATTACCTACTTTTTCAATACGTTATGACAATCAAAACCAACAATACCGGATTTTTTATTGTATTTGTTAGATAGGTTAGGTACTTAATAATTTACGTTTAGTTACATATTGTTTATTTTTATTATATAATTTCCTGTGCATATCGTTTTTTATTTATTTTATTTTTAATTTTAGTGCAATTTTAATATAAATGGAAGAGAATCGATAACTTTCCAATTTAGTCAATCTCTAATGTATATGGAAAATAAATGGCTTTTGTTTTTAAAATACACAGCACAACGATAGCGACTGATATTTTTGTGTGAGTAAGTAGTACGGTGAATGGTAAATGCACGCTGTTTCTGTAGGGATACGGTTTATAATTGATTATGTAGTACGTTCTAATTTATAAAATGCGGGTGTGTGCGCGACTGCGTATCTATTGCTTTTACTGATCTACAAGTGTAGTAGTAGGTGGGTGGTAGGGGCCAACTGGAGACACCGGGTTCCGATACATTTTCTACTACCGGGCATATCTCCTTCTATTACTATATCTATGGGTAAAATCTTATGAGTTCGCGTCACCGACATGCCATTATAGCGGTATATCTGTAGCTATAAGTATGACGTGTTCGCGTAAACAGTAGTAAAAGTTCTGATTATTATTTACTGCTAAGATATTTCAATAAGTATGGTGTACGTGTGTGTGTGTGTGTGTGTGTGTGTGTGTGCGAGTATGTGTGCGCGTGTGTACGTGTGTGTATGTGTGCTTACAATATCATAACTATGACCTAATATTCTCATTAGGATCATCACAGCTCGTGACCAATGTGTGTTTCTCATATTTATATATTTCAGAGACTCTGTGGACCGTTTTTCGGAGATGGAGTTTGAAAAAGCATTCCTGAGGGCAGCGGAACCTGTCTTCATTATAAATTAGCTTATCAATTCATCCGCTTGTTGCTGTTTATATTGTTTATAATTTTCCACTAGATTAAGTACATTGAGAACCGAATAAATTTTACCAAAGTTTATGGGAGATTTTTTTTACAAAGGAAAATACTCGCTTTCTTGTTAGTGTTCTCTATCACAAGAATATTCTTCCTCTTCAGTGGTTGGTTCTTTGAGCCAAATGACATATAATAAGCAACAATGGGCGCGCGACACGTGTCGCTCAACATGTTCGGCAACTTACAACAGCGTGCGACATTGCCAGATAACGTGCGTCTTGTTATTAGTTTTCGTTCCACATTTAGATGAATTTTATAGGAGGTAGAGCCATGCTACAGCTATATTATAGTTGTTCCATGCTGCTGTGTTTCGTATGGCGAGTGTAGATAACCGGAGATCCTTTCTTACTGGGAACAAGATGTTTCACACAAAGCAGACGATATCGGACAGGGGGGCTGTGAAGAAGGCGAAGTGACGGTGGCATAGACAGGCCGTGTAGCCGCTTCAATTCCTACATCGATCGACACTTCAATCGACACTTCGATTTCTAGCACTATCGCCAAGGTTCATTTAAAATAGTCTGTGTACCTGCTTAACTTAATTCACCTTTTAAAATCTGACACTAACGCTACTGTTAGGTAAGACTAGCTGATACTCGCGACTTCGACCGCGTCGCTTGATATATCAAGAAAACAAAAAAAAAATGTACTTACGGCTAACAATTTAAGGCATAATTTTATGCGCGAAATTAAAAACAAAGGGACCGCGCGCTGCGGGTGTGTGAAAACAAATTCAAGCGAAAAATTTACTTAAAATAATGAAGTTAAGGCATAATTCTCTATGCGCGAAGTGATAAGAAATGGGACCGGGTGTCGAAATTATTATTTTTCTAGCGCGTGCGACGTTTTGTAAGTCACTTCAGGTCAGTAACCTATGTATTATCAAGGCTGATTTATTTCTTGTCAATTTATTACGCTATTTATTTTGTTTGAAAAATGCATTTTTTATTTTCTTTTATTATTGTTTATTTTATTATTTTAACAGACATATATCAACTTATATTCAATGATGTGCTATTTAACGTGATAACCTATTCGCCACCCAGTATAGTTCTCAACCAGTGTAACGGCGGGAGGTTAAAAGTAATTCAAGACGACATTGGAACATTCTGGTCAAGTTTTAGAATGATGAATCGACCATTTCATTACCAATGAATTCTACGTACGTATTATATTGGCATCCAAATTCTTCTATTCCTTTAAACATTTTTTTTCGTTTTAGTTTTCAAAATAGCCAAATTTTAAATTTAAGTTCAAATATATAAATAATTCAATACCGTTATCGCAGTTTAAAAAAATACGAGTAAATAAGGCTTCTCCTTTTATTTGAAAGTATCCCAAATCGAATGTGATTTATGTTTGGGCAAAAACTACGCGTACGCGCGCTCTGTGTGCGTTTCAATTAACAACGTTTATATGAAAGTATATATGGGATTTGTAACAAAAAGACAATTATAAAAGTTTTTAAAAATTACTTCGCAAACATCCGCTCTATAAAATAAAATAATGTCTTACCTAGTATGAGGAGCACCTCCCGCCCTCCCTCAGTTGCGTGCACTATCCCTCTCACCACTAATCCCAGCACCACTACTCCCAACACCACTACACTAGGAAAGATACAGCACTGACGACAATATGACACGTGTTTCGCCTCTACACGAGGCATCCTCAGGTGATGTAGACTCTAAGGCGGCTGACCGTTAAGACAATTACTAAAATTTTTTTCTGTCTGTTTGTTCTGGCTAATCTTCGAAACGGCTGGCTTTGACGGGACTCACTGGCAGATAACTGATGTTATAAGGAGTAACATAGGATACTTTTATTTTAGGGAAATAATTAGTTTTCCGCGCAAATGAAATTAAAATTTAAGACTTGCTCTTGGATCGTTATTCACACTTGAGTATAGATCAACGATGTCGTAGAACTATCCATAGAATCTCTCAATCTCACTCAAAATCTCAGGTGTCCCGGAAACGACGCAACCACACTCCTCAGCTTTGACAGTTGGTTCTTTCTGGCAGACAGATTTCCGGCAAATACTTTGGAGCTCTGGTTCCGTTCGATCGCTTCTTCAATATGAGCAGTATTAAAGTTGCGTAAGTGCCGCCGCATGCATTTGAAGATCTGTCTGTTCAGTTGCCTGTACGCTATCAAACCTACTGAAGACTGCAGCTTCATTTCCCGCCTAACAGCCATGAGATTAAAAGTGTGATCGGAGTTTTCGTGTTCTGCGGCGGGTCTTGCAAAACTTAGCTCCGAATGCAGTGGGCATTGCAATCTTCTAGGCACTGAAAACGGTTTTGTAACTCGAGCTGAAAGGTTTCGGGACTTTGGATTAGAGGACGAGGGGGACGGAGCGTCGACTTCATTAGACAACACCTCTCCAGTGTAACGTTTGGGCTTAGTGTGCCTCTGACCGTTCGGTGCTCGCTACCAGTTTTCACCCTCGCGATCACTGAGACATCACTGAACAGTTGCCGTCTGGTCGTCATAATGAAGTCAATCTCATTTTTTGTCGAACCGTCGGGGCTCGACCAGGTCCACTTCCTGTGGGGCCGCTTCTGGAAGAAAGAGTTCATCATAAAGTCCCTCTTTCTCCATGATCGGCCAGCTGCTGGCCCCTTGAGTTCCATTGCCCTATTCCGAATTTCCCTACTTTCAGCTCACCGTTCTCTCTTGTGCCTAGTTTTGCGTTGAAGTCTCCCATTAACACCGTATAATGGGTTTTGGAGGAATGCATGACTAGAGATATCCTCATATATTTCCTTCACCTCCTCATCGGAATGTTCTTTCTTTTTTTAGAATAAGGGTGACAAACGAGCACACTTCTTTCGCTTCTTTCAGATTCATTATCTTCTTCATACATGCACGTCTAGGTATCCGAGTACTCTTGACCCTCCCCTCTTCGAGCAGTTTGCTCACATGGTCTTCGAAAGTTAGTCTCGGTCTACCTCGACACCTTTTAATATTAACTTTCGCGCTTTATATTTTCTTCACCATTCGGTCTTCACTCATTCGCTCAACGTGCCCAAACCATCGAAGCACGCCCTTATCAATTTTTGTGATAAGGTCATCTTTCAAACCTGCCATATTGCGAATCTCTTCGTTTCGCTTTCGGTCGGCCATGGTAACGCCGCACATTTTACGAAGAGATCGCATCTCCACTGCATTCAACTTGCTTTTATGCTTCTTCTGGCACACCCAGGTTTCGCTGCCATATAACAAAGTCGGTACCAACACTGCGTTATGTATTGCAAGGCGTGCACTCTTCACTACGCCTTGCCTTTTGACTAACGCAGTCAGGACACCATTGACTTTGTTCCCGGCAGCGACACGCCTGTCCACATCTAAATCACATCTTCCATCCCGGCTAAAAGCACTCCCCAAGTATACAATTTCATTTACCTGTTCTAGACATTCCTGATTTACCCATATTTCACACTTCGTTCTCTCTTCGTCCCTTTCAAATACCAGAACCTTAGTTTTATTAGCATTCAAACGGAGACCTTTAATTTCACATTCCTCTTTCATACACGTGACTAATGCCTGCAGTTCTGCCTCTGATGGTGCAATAAGCACTGCATCATCAGCATACAGCAGACTATTTACTTTTATGTCACCCAATTTCACACCCAAACAGCTATCTTTCAGCTTCTGTAAACAACTGTCGAGATACAGTATGAACAGCCAGGAAGACATGACACAACCCTGTTTCACGCCCGTTTGGACGCTAAACATGGGTGACAGGTCATGCCCTACCCGCACACAGGCTTTACAGTTACAGTAAAGTGACTGCACAGCCCTTAGCAATCGACCATCCACACCGTACCCCGGCAACAGTTCCCACATTTTCTTCCTTACAACCTTATCAAATGCTTTCTCAAGATCCACAAAAGCACAGAAAATCTTCTGGTTAGCAGCCAGAAGCTTTTCCGTGATCATGCGTAGAGAAAACATTTGATCCGTGCATCCTCTTCCAGGTCTAAATCCGCATTGTGCCTCCCATAGAAATCTTTCCGATTTCTCTTGCATCCTACGTGTCAAAACCTTCGAGTAAACTTTACTTGCTAAACTGGTCAAGCTGATCGCCCGATAGCACCCGCAGTCAAAATGTGAACCTTTACCTTTATATAAAGGCACAATGACTGCGGATCGCCAATCATCCGGGACATCCCCCGTCCGCCAGCACAAATTGCACAGCAGATAAAAGCTGTGCCAGACGCAAGGCCCACCATACTTGACCATTTCAGCAGTAACTCTGTCTAGTCCCGCAGCCTTACCACATTTCAAACTTCGAATCGCACGTTCAATCTCTTTCATACTGATGACCTCAGTGTCATCGAGGTCCAGGTCTGGCGTACCAGTCACGGCGTCATCCCCGGATCCCTCACTAAGATCATCACACGCATACATTTCTCTATAAAATTCGCTCCATCGCTGCATGACGTCCGATTTTTCTGTGAGGACGTCATTAGTTCTCGAAAGCACTTTGTTCATTCTTAAGACCGTCGCACCACTTCGGGTCCTTCCAACCTCTTTCCAGAAGAGTTTGGAGTTCTCCTTAAAGTTGTGCGACAACCTTTCGTCCGCTTCCATTCTACACCTTTCACGCATTTCCTCAATCAATGCTTTCGTGTGAACTTTCTGCAGCTTATATCTTTCTTTCATCTTCTCTCTCATATCCTTATCATTACTAGAGGCCAAGTAGTCTAACCATGCTTTCTTCTTCTTCTCTACAGCTTCTTTCACTTCATCATTCCACCATGCATCTCTTCTTTTACTACTGCCTCTTTTTATTGTTCCACAAACTTCTTCCGCTGCACTTACCATTCCATCCCTAAGGTTCTGCCATGTTCTTTCCACACATTCATTTCTGCCATCGATGGTGTCAAGCTTTTCGGCTACCCTCGCATGATATTTGTCCCTAGTATCCGCTTCCTGAAGCTTCCAGCTTCGGATGCGACAGACCGACTGTGGTTCTGTTACCGCCGTCCGGTAGCGCCAACCCGCGAACAGACCCCTAAATCTAGTAATCACTAGATAGTGATCCGTTCCCAGGTCAGCACCCCTGAACACTCGCGTATCCATCACCTGTTTTCGCAGTCGGTCATCCACCAGAAACAAATCGATCATACTTCTCTCATTCTTTCTTTCTCTAGTATACATATGGATTTTCTTGTGATTAAACATAGTGTTTGTCACAAGAAGACCCTTTTCCTTGCATACCGCCAGTATAAGCTTGCCAGCATCATTAACCCTTTTATCGCCAAACTTTCCAAGCACAGACTCGTACCCTGGTCGAGCGGTACCAACCCATCCATTTAAATCACCACACACAACAATTCTTTCGTTTCCCCTAGCCAAATCTAGAACTTCTCTTACATTCTCCCAAAACTCCTCCAGTTCAGCCCTGGACGACGAAGCTACCGGCGCATAAACAGCCAAAAGGAATAACTTCGTCAGTCCCAATTTAAAGCGAACCCAGAGAAGTCTTGAGTTCACAACCTTATATTCAGTCATAACATCGACCAACCGAGACGACAGTAGCACCCCCACTCCCTGGCGGGCGCTCTCGCTCTCCGGGACTCCGGACCATAGAGCTAACGCCCCGCCAGAGAGCTCTTCAGTACCACTGCCCTTCCGTTTGGTCTCCGACATACACACGACATCTAATTCTCTTTCTTTCATTATTTCAATCAACTCATTCATCTTATCTTTCATGCCTCCTCTAACATTCCACGTGCCAACTCTGCACTCTGTCCTCCACCTTCCGCCGTGTCGGGCTGTGCGTGACGGGTGGCGGTCCCCATCGCCGCTTTGCGCGCTGCATTCCACACCAACGGGGACTAGTTGGTGTGCGTCGCCTTGGGGGGACGCCCTAACCCTCGTTGGCATGGGTGCGCAGCTGAGTAGAATTACAGCCCTGAAAAGGGCTGGCAGGGGTCGCGACGAGCACGCTTCTACAATGACCCTTTATAATTTAAATTATAATTTAAATCAAAAATTAATAAAAACCCCCGATACAAAAAGAGTAAGCGCAGGAACGCAATAGCGGCTGGCCGTGATGGGGCATGCCGTTGCGGCAACGCACAAGCCGTGGTAGCTCAGATGGTTAGTGCTCGTTGTAAGCTTCACAGTACTCGAGCAACCCGGGTTCGATCCCCGCCGGCACCAATGAAATTATTAATTGCAATTTTAAGTGCTGATTTACCACGTGCTCGGCGGTGATAGAAAACATCGTGAGGAAACCTGCATGTCTGAGATATACGAGTAAAAAAAATATTTCGAAGACATGTGAAGTTCGCCAACACGCATTGGGGCAGCGCGGCGGACATTTCCTTGCCCTAAAACCTTCTCATATGAGAGGAGGCCTGTGCCCAGCAGTGGGACGTAAATAGGCTGCAACTTTATTTTTACTTTTTACATTTTTATATGAAACCGCATGATATCGACTCACTGACTTGCCTGCGACGGCCTGCCGCCACCCGCACCGGTTGAATGATGCAGCGCGCCGCAGCCCATTCTTCTTTTTTATTAGCTTGGGTAGGTGGTTTCTGTATTTTCTGTATATTCGGAAGCCGACGGAAGACTTCAAAAAGGAGGAGGTCTCAATTTGACTGTATGTTTTTTTTACGTCTGTTACCTCTTAACTTTTTACTGGGTGAACTGATTTCGATGATTCTTTTTTTTATTTGAAAGCTGGTACTTCATCTGTAGTCCCATATAAATTTGATCAAAATCTGGCCAATAGTTTTCGAGTTATTCCTAATAATTCATATTGAAGTCGGTTGTAAAAAAAAAATAAGTTTAAATTATTTTTTATATGATAGGGTGACAAACGAGCACACAGTCCACCTGATGGTAAGTGGTTGCTGTGGCCCATAGACATCTACATCTATCCTCGTTTGCGAATCAAAATGCAAATGCGTTGTCACCCGTGAAGACAGATGGAATTCCTCTTTTCCAGTAAAAAAGGGTCTCCGGTTCTCTACACTCACCAGACGAGACACAGCAGTGTTAAGTTACTATTTATAGTTCGGCCGTTCAAAGAATGCGTTCCTGACACCTATCAGTTAGTCACGACTAGTGATGGGCACAACATAACACGTTCGTTACCGTTCCTCCAAAATGAACCGCCGCGTTATTTTTAAGATTATTTTCGTTTTAAATTGGCGGAATCAATTCGATTTCGTATCGCACATTTGCCGCTTTATTTTCTTTAACTAATTTAATTAGCTCTGGTTTTAGCATATTTGCGTCAATGCCTTTTACTTGTAACCAAGCTACCATTTCTTCTTTTTTATTAGCTTGGGTAGGTGGTTTCTGTATTTGAACCGAGTGATAGGAGGCATTATCCATGAATATTACAGAAGGCTCTGGTAGGCTGGGCAAAAGCACGTTCTGGAACCACTCTTTAAATGTAGTGGCATTCATTTCCTCGTGGTAGTCATTTGTGGTTTTTGATTGAAATGCCAGTAACGCGTTCTCCACAAAGCCGTATTTTGCAGAACCTGCGTGGCATATTATCAGACGGGCCCCCTTACCCATTGGTACTTTCGACGTCGACGCTTGTGTATCATCCGTCCAAGAACGGGAAACCGTGTGATTGGCGTTTAGACATGTCTCGTCAATGAACACGACATTATCCCAGTTATCAATATGATTTGCTTCTCTCAAAAAACTTATCCCTTTTAAAATTATGTCGTATCGTTCTAATAAAATTTTTCTTTTGTCTGTTTTTTTATACGAAAAACCAATATCTTTTAAGATTTTGGTTAAAGCAGTTTTACCCCCGCTAAACAGTCCAGCTTCTCTTAACGATGCCAAAAGCTTCTTCCTGTTGAGATATTCATTTCTGGAATAGTAACCATATATATGATTTCTGATTGCATCGGCGTCAAAGGTGTCAATATCTGTCACGGGTTTAGTTCTACGTTTCTTCTTCGGAGTACGTAAAATGTTATCTTCCATGCCAGTAGAGCCGAACTTTTCTTTATTAATATTTGTTATCGTTCGTTTGTTAACTCCAATCGCCTGAGAGACGCTTTCTTGTACTTGTTCGGCAGGTAACAGGGGTCCGCCATTTTGCCGCTCCCGCTCAAAGTAATCTTGCAGCTTGATGATTAACTCACGGGCTCCACTTTTCAATGTTTGTCCACGTTTAGGCATTATTATGCACCAAAAGTAAAAAGAACGCAATACAAAACACAATCGAAGACCGATTTAGTGCCGATGTCAGTTTGAAAAGCAGAAACAGTCCATTAAACGAAAGCCGGGTAATCAAATAAAAACAGATCGAAAACACTTAAAGAACGTGGTCTATGCGCACGAAACGACAACAGACGACTGTTTTCGCGTCACAAAATGGCGGCCCATAACGCTATTTGGGGTTACCATTTTCAACCTAAATATAAAAATGCTACTTTCTTTCGCGCGTTCGGTTTGGTCATAGTTTTATTTTTATATTTAATAAAAGTTATCTTATAGTCCATTATTTTCAAATTCTTAAAAAGAAAAACAAAACGTATTATTTTATAAAAGATATGAATGAATGAATGAATGAATATACTTTATTGTACACCACAAACAAATAAACAAATTACATAACAAAAGACAGGTTAAATGTACAATTTGGCGGCCTTATCGCTACATAGCGATCTCTTCCAGGCAACCAAGGGTGTAAAGGAATAAACAATGAATACTAGGTAGGTGGTGCAATATAAATTATACAAAATGTAATATCAATACATGCGATATATAGACAATAAATGCAATAAAATAACATATAAATAACTAACACATGAAATGATATAAATTACTAATACATAATAAAAGATAAAGTAAAGCATATAATATATACATAAACATACATATATGAGTATATAAACAAACTTACATATCTACCTAAAATACATAAATAAATTACAAATTTCCTCAAACAATAATATAAAGCTGATAAATATAATAAATACATAATTACATAATTTATCCTAACGGTCTCCGAACGATTGAGACAAGTAATGTTCTTTAAGTAATCGCTTAAAGATTACAATAGATTGTGCTTTACGTATATCCAAAGGTAGGGCATTCCAGAGCTTGATAGACTCGACAGTGAAAGATTTATTAAAAAACGATGTTTTGTGAGTTGGTACCCTTAAAACGAATTTTCTAGAAGAGCGTAGAGGTTCTCCCGGAAGCCCCACAAAATTAAACTTCTCTTTTAGATAGGGAGGAGCAGAAGGATGAAATAATACACAGTACAGAATAGAAAGAATATGCATGTTCCGGCGAAGTCGGATAGGTAACCACTTGAGACGTGAGCGAAATTGGGAAATATGGTCATATTTGCGCAATCCAAATATGAACCGAATGCTAGTATTTTGAAGTCTCTCAAGCTTATTTAGCTGGTCCTCAGTTATGTCTACATAGCTTGCGTCAGCATAGTCGAGGATCGGAAGGAGAAGAGACTGTGCGAGCATAATTTTTGTAGGAATGGGAAGAAATGATCGAAGGCGACGCAGTGAACAAAGAGCGACAAAGGTTTTCTTACTTACCTCATTCAGTTGACGTATCCAATTGAAGGAATTATCAAAATAAATACCAAGGTTTTTGACATTGTCAAAGTAAGGGATTACAACTCCATCGAACACTATAGGAGGTACGGTGAACCAGTCAACTCTTGAGATAAAACTCTGGCTACCAATAATGATAGCCTGAGACTTATTAGGATTCACATTTAGGCCATATGATTTACTCCAATCATGAATAATATTTAGATCGCTATTCAATGTAGCGATTGCATTCGGCAAATTCTCAAGAGTTGACTGTGTGTAAATCTGGACATCATCCGCATACATGTGGTAGAGAGAAGATATTTTATGAGTAATTGAATTAATGAAAATGGAAAAGAGTAAAGGTGACAACTAACTACTAAAATAACTGTATAAGAACAGATTATGATACTGTTATTGCCTGTTATTGTTAGCACAGCACTACAAATATAAAGCGCTGACATAACCTTGTAATAGCGCAGTATAGATTTAGAAAAATATTGTTTACCAAGTTATTTGACACTCAGTTTGGCACAAAATTATAACATTCATTGATTATTGATATGATAATGTTGTTTAATGCTCATCAATTGTTAAAACGGTAAACAACCAGCAAAAATATTTTTATCGTAACTGCAACGCCATTACAAAGTTACGTCGTCAGTTCAATCGCGACGTGTCATGAACGCATTCTCTGAACTGCCGAACTATAACGCTGATATTCTGTGAGAGCGTGGTCCTGCCCCGGTCGAGCCGACCAGTTCGTACTACAACTATACTACTAATATAGCTGCAGCATGGCTCTACCACGTAGACGTGCTGCAGCTATATACGGTATATACTGTGACCTGCCGCAACGGCACACCGGATCACGGCCCGCCGCTAGTGCGTTCTTAGCTTTACTGATCTGCAAACGGCTGAACAGATTTTCTAAGAACACTCTCGAATAAGACATTTCATTTGAAAGGTTTCAAATGAAAAACAATCAAAATCAGTTCATCCGTTCAGGAGATATGATACACAACAAACTTATAATACCCCTTCTGTTTTCGCCGGTGGGTCAAAATTTAGAAGTGGGAAATAATGATGTAGAAAGACTAAGGCTGAAATCTATAAACAGATAAATATATATAGATAGACATATAAATCTCAGCCTAAGACTAAAGACTGCATTTTCAGGCAGTAGTTCACTAAGTACTTTTCTACTCGTAGACGATCCCAGCTTCAGAAAATAGGTTCTCTGAATAAACACTACTTCCTTCCCGACCGAATACTTTTGGCCTAATATTCGGCTATTCGACCAGGAAGCCCGCAGAATATTCGATATTTGGCGTGTAACCGAATATTTATTTTTTTACTTATTATAAGCCAGTGCTTGACCACAATCCCACCTGGTGGAAAGTGGTGATGCAGCCTTAGATGGTAAATCGCACTGTCTTATCGTAACAAAAGCCTATTCACTCTTGCCTTGAAGACGCCCAGATTGTATTCGGACTGAAAGATAGACGCCGGCAAATTATTCCACTCCTTTGCTGTACGCAATACAAAAGACGAAGCAAACCGTTACTAACTGTTCTTGCAAGTCTACTTTAAATCCTTTATCAATTCAGCTTACTGATGCCCTGTGCTACGTCAGTTACTCTATTAAAAAAATAAAGATTGAATTGTTTTTATAAATTATATTTTATTTATATAAAAATATTTAAATCATAACATACACAATTGTATTTATATACAGCTTAACATAAAACACAACATTTAGTATCACTTAATCGGATATAGGGAATGTTTAGAATGTATTGTCTAAGTGGAGGCAGCGCCCACTCGGTCGCGTGGAATTAACCTCAACTCTGATCCGTGTTTCAGGAAAACATTACCTGAAAAACAAAAAGCAGTTTTAAAAGCGTCTATGTCATTTTAAAATACAATTATTTACGTACAGATTTACTAACAACAAAAAATTCTAAGGTGGTGGCGTATACTTTCTCCTTCCATAGTTGGTTTGGACTCCTTTTTTGTGTAGGAGTCCATTTGGATGTTCTTTTATTTGGTTTTGTATGGATCGTTTTGTTTGTCCTATGTAAAATGTTATTAAAATGCTATTGAAATCAAAAAACATCCTTATTTCAATATAGAAGAAGGATGAGTGCTACCCGCTGCTTGGGATCCTATTGATGCGATGAAATGGATAAAATTAAATCTAAGCCCAAGCATACTTACTGCAAGACTTCAAGATACTGAAAGCTCGTTCTACGTAGATCGGAGCAAAAATTAATATTTAAAAGTTGAAGGTAGCCTTCGTTAACTATGACATCAACCCCCCCCCCCCCCCCCCCCAATTAAGCACGATAAAACTTATAAAATTAGTTTCATTTAATTTGTAGTATTCGCGTAAATGTTAGAAATCATCATTTTAAATTTCCTATTCGAGGTGAATTCGTCCAATTTTTTTATCACCTATCAATACGTCGCTTAATTCGCAATGACTGCACTCTTTGGCCTATTTGTTTGGTCGCCAAGCAAAAAGATAAAAATGTTAACTTTCATACGATACGCACTGGCTTAGCTATAGTTGCAGTGCTGAGGGCCGAAAGGTTCGAATCCTGCATGTACTCGTAACAAGTATATGTATGGCCTACAAATTAATAATTGTTTCAGGTCTGGATGTTTGTCCTTGTGCAATTTATGTTTGTAAACTGCCTCCACAATACAGGAGAAAAACGATTTGTCACCTTGTTTTTTTTATATAGGAGAGGGGGCAAACGTGCATGCGGCTCACCTGATGGTAAGTGACTACCGCCGCCCATGAACAACTGCAACACCAAGGGAATTGCAGGTGCGTTGCCGGCCTTTTAGAAAGGTGTAAGCTCTTTTCTTGAAGGTTCCTAAGTCGTATCGGTCCGGAAAAATCGCTGGTAGTAATCGATTAATTGATTGTGGTGTAGAGTGTCCATCTCCAGTCGTGAATTGTGTGGAATCCGACTAAAAACCTAATTTTGCGGATTTTAAATAAAACTATTTTTACGGATTTCATCGCGTTTAATTTACTTAACTTTAATTCCCGACGTTTCGGTTTCGGGTGCTGGAAAGCACCATGGTCACGGGGGACGAAGTGATTGACGTCCCGATGTCATAGTTAACCCGGAGTACCTTCTGATTTTTAATAATTACTTTTGGTCCGATCTACGCAGAATAAACTTAGTGTCTTGAAGTCTTGCAGTGGAATGCTTGGCAGACTTCAACACACAGTAAGTTTAGCGTTCTCGTAAATTTAAGAAATCATACTTGGTAGAGCCATGCTGCAGTTATATTACTGGTAGTTGTAGCACGAATGGGTCGGCTCGACCGGGGAAGGACCACGCTCTCACAAAATACCAGCGTAAAATAGCAGCTTAACGTTGCTGTTTTGTATGGCGAGTGTAGAGAACCGGAGACCCTATTTACTGGATACGAGGCATTGCATCTTAGTCCTCACGGGTGACAACGTATCTGCATTTTGATTCGTAATCGAGGATAGACGTAGATGTCTATGGGCCACAGCAACCACTTAGCATCAGGTGGACTGTGTGCTCGTTTGTCACCCATATCCTATTAAAAAAAAATCATTCACGGGGTTTATCGGGTGTAATAGTACCGTGTAGTGGCGGTGTTTACATCTTTCCGTGGATGTTGTAAGTTGCGACAGAGGGAAACTGAGACAGGAGATGGGCAGCAGCATCTTTCTGATAACATCAAAAACGTTAAACTTTTTGGCTCAGAAGGGCTAGAACCCAAGGCCGTAAAGCCAGTTTAAAAAAAAATTGTAAAAAAAAACACTTAGTCTTACCCGCGGTCTGCTGAGGATTGATTCCGATGCCGTCGTCAGTAATGATGGCGCTGGTGGCCGGCTCTACTCTGAACTCCTCCGCGGCGAACTTCAGTACCGCTGTAAACGGTGTTGCCTCGGGTACGCTTAACCTGTATGGGTAACACATGACGTATCAACCTTTTGCCTTCATCAACAGCCCGAAAAAAGTCTACCGCTGACATAATGACATAGTTCTCTTCGGTATAAGGAGGACTTTCCTTTTGTTTCAGACTCAAAATGCAGATGCCTTGTCACCGTGTAGTATATTTGTATACATGGTAGAGCTACGCTGTAACTATATTATGGTTGTAGCACGTATGGGTCGGCTCGAACAGGGAATGAGCACGCTCTCACAGAATACCAGTGTATAATAGCAGCGCAATGCTACTGTGTTTCGTATGGTGATTGTAAAAGACCGGAGATCCCCTTTTAGGTTAGCAATAGAACATTATTATACTGACAGATATATAGTACCTATTATTAACACTTATAACACACGTAAAATAGGAAAAAAACTTGAAGAGCCTAGCGCAAATAACTATTATGGACAGCGTTTGAATAAATATATTGTACCCAGAATCTATAACAAAATAAAATGGTTAAGAGAAGCGCCTCCAAAAATAAATTATGCAGACTTTTAATCACACCTCTCTAAAAGACACAATTATACGAGTTACCACATTACACATTATTGCATACTTTTATTGATCGCTTTTATTTTTTTTATTGCTTTTGTTATTTATTATTATTATTTTCTTTTTTTATTATTTCTATATATTTTGTAATCGCAATAGGTAACTTAGATACAACTATCTTTTATTTTCTTTTTGTTTCTTGTAATTAATTGTATTTGTATAGGTGATGCTGCATGATAATATATAGTTTTAAGAGCGTGTACTCGTCGTAGTGAAAATAATGTACCTATCTTTGTATGAATAAGTATATAAAAAAACTGGATTTGAGGCATTCCATCTTAGTTATCAGGGGTGACAACAAAACTGCATTGTAATTCTTAATTGAGGATTGATTGTAGATGTCTATTATCTGTGTACACATAGGGCCTAACATCCAGTTACAGTCAAGTGGACTGTGTATTTGTTTGTCACTCTTATTCGATCTATACATACAAATAAATAAAATTGAAGTGTCTGTTTGTAATGTTAAAATAACAGCTTTTGCTGCTTTTGCTTTTGTTTGTAATGCATATGAAAGTATATACGATACTGATAACAAAAATACTACGGGACTACTACTATTGACGGGACTTTCACTGGTGGATAGCTGATGTTATAAGGAGTAACTTAGGCTACTTATATTTTAGAAAAATAATTAGGGTTCCGCGCAACATAATTAAAACCCTAAATTACACGCGTGTGAATTCGCGAGGAACAGCTAGTAATAAATAAAAAAATCTATCAGAGGCTATACGATTTTTCTAACGTTTACTGTAGTTGCTGTTTCATCGTATCTGTTATGCGGCCGCTACACGAAAAGTTTTATTTGGACTCAATACTAGCATCGTAATCGTGAGTAGGAGAGTATGTGTATATCTTCTTCTTAAAATGGCAACTACATCAGTACAATTAAGATAATAAAATAATTTATTTTGTCTTAGCACTGACTTTTAGAAGTTTTATATGAAAATAATTTTCTACAGACTTCAAAAAGGAAACGGTTCTCAATTCGACTGTATTTTTTTTTGTGTTACCTCATAATTTTTACTGGGTGAACCGATTTCGATGATTCTTTTTTTATTTAAAAGCTGGTGCTTCACATGTGGTCCCATATAAATTGATCAAGGTCAGACCAATAGTTTTCACGTTATTCTTAATAATTTATATTGAAGTTGATTGTACAAAATTTTTATATTTAAATTATATTGTTTATAGTTTTTTTTGAAGTCAGGTTTTAAATTTTGTTTTAAATGGACTAAACCAGTACCACTACTGACTGACTAACCTGACTATACAATACTAGCGACCTACCCTGCCACCGCCTGGGTAGAATCTATTAATTTGGCATTATTTCGATTTAAGATAAGCAATATTTTATCCAGCGACAGTAGCAGCAGGCAGGGCGCAGACTGCGAACTCGAAAGGTCAAGGGTTCGAATCCGCCATTCGACTACTGTCGTGAACCACTTCTAACACAAGCATTTTAAACTTACCAGAAGTGGTTTAAGGGAATATTAGTAATGTTTAATAGGATTACTAATATTTAAAAAAATATTATGATATCTCAAAAAAAGAATCTTGTTTTTTTGGACAAAATGAAGCCTAGCTTACTCCTGCCATTGCTCTTTAGTTGCAAGTGAAAAAATTTAAGTAATCATTCATGTGTCTTAATGACATGCAAATAACCTTAGCACTATAAAAGACAGTTATTTCCGTATTACAGATAGACACTTTAATTTTTTTCGTAGTCTGAAAATTATGTACCTACGCCTTCGATTGAAGAAGCAAAAGAGTTGAAATTATTAGAAACAACACAAAACCTGGTATAAAAAGTTTAATAAATATCAAATTACAGTGATTAATATATTGTTGTCATTTAAGTTTACAGCCTATATCATTACATAACAATTATAAGTTAAGGCAATCTCTTTGTGAATAATAAATTCACCTATTCATAGCTTAATGTAATTATTTTTTAATTACAGTACAATTAATAATTACAACAGTATATTATTCCAGAAAGCCAATTCAGATTCATTGTTCATAACTAATTCTAGAAACTCCATTTTTAATTGTTCATTTTTTGACATTTTTAACAGTACAGATTTAAGTTCCGAGTATGTTAAATCTATATAAAAATATTCAGCTGACATATTTTCTTTTAATAATCTACCACAATCTATCAAGGCTTTTGAAAGTATCTGAAATATCTCATTGTGTTGAATACACAAATCTATTAAAAACTTTTCCTCTAGTCTGTACAAATGTTTCCAAAAATTTTTATATATTATTTCTTTGGATTGCATTATTTCAATGAAAATATCAACAATACATTTCACAACAACAGCATATTTCAAATTTTGGTTAAGTAAACAACTAAGTAATAAGTCTAAAGTATTTTCATTACTTTCATTTAACATATCCTTTATAATTGGTTTACAATCACTACAGCTGCTTAATTCCGATAATATTAATTCTGTTTTAAATTTCATCAATGCATCTTTAGGAAACTCTTTTGGTAAGTTTTTTAAAAGTGTCTCTTTAGATGCTGCTTCTAGAAAAAAATCGGCCAAATAATCTTCTAACTTCTCCTCAGAAAACAGTTCTACAAACACTTTAAAACCGACATCCATTTGACCAATTTTTGATGAAGAGTTAATAATTTTTTTCAAAATGTATTTTGGAGGGTTTTCTAAGCATTTCTTCAAGAGAACATTGGATATACTGCTATCACTCAATGTCGATACAAACTCATTAATAATAAATCGCTCGTGCAACTTATCTAAGCATTTCACAACATGCTGTGACATTAAAAATGCATTTCTCAGCTCATTTTCACTTGTGTCATTACTTGGCCAATTGTCAAGTTGACATAAATGTAAAAAATCATGTAAAAAGTCCAAAAACTGTCTGACAACGACAGTTTCCATACTGGTTAATAAGTTGACATAACTTCAACGTACAAGCTTCAGTGAGGTGATCAGCATCAGCATCTGTTAAAACAAATATGATTCAAGTGTTGATAGCTTTACTATTTATTAACACTTCTTATATTCACTGGCTACGTTGATGTTACCTCAACAAGTTAATTATGTTATATTTAAAAAAAAAACAAATCATGAAAAGCACTTACACTTTGAAAGGGAGTTTTGGGTCTGAAGTCAAGGTAATCTTGAACGTTACTTTCGACCTAAAAAGAAAATGTTCTGTATTAAAAATATATGTATTTATTACGTTATATTGTATATACAGGTTTCAATAAATAAGCTTTCTAACTTACATGATATTATTATTTTATAATATTAAATATTTCACAAATTGCAGACAGAGAACAATAAGACGTGACGACGTACACAGAAAACACACGTCGGTGACACTGACAGTGACACTTCAATTCACACTTGACAGCTAAGGCCCGCCTCATACATACGGGATTCCATTTTGATCTTCCGATTCGGATTCCGAACGCATTAAGTCCATATAAAATCTATGACCCGTCACACACGTATGGTATCTTTACGTTCAATATTTGCGAACAAAACTAGATTCCGTATGTGTGTGGCCAATCCGTTCGAAATTCTGAAACGAAATCCCGAAACGGAATTCCATATGTATTTTAACCGGCCTAAGAGCAAATATGCTAGTTAGCTAGTTTGTGGACCTTTGTCTATACGACAAAGGTCCAGATAGACGCTAATCGTTGGAAGAAGTGCTGCGACCACGTGATACGCGAAGAAAATACCATGTGGAATTTGGATGACATCATGGAACTTGCAGAACAAAATTCTTTCATAATTAATGTAATTGGAGAATCTAGCGATACTGATTAGTGATTTAAGTAATTTTAAGAAAATTTGTTTCCATTAAACTTAATTAAATGTTGGAAAGAAAAAGAATTTTTACTCCACTGTGAATACATCTTTACCCTATAGTTGCACTGATGACTCACTATTTTCTTAACGCGAACGGACTTTAGCAACTTAACAAAACTCTAAATTAATATAGGCCACTCTCATGGATCTTAACTTAACTTATCTTCACGCACAATCCCTGACGGGGTAGCCAGAGAGAACAGATCGCCAAGTGTCACGATCCTTACATACCTCTTTCGCTTCTTTCAGATTCATTATCTTCTTCATACATGCACGTCTAGGTATCCGAGTACTCTTGACCCTCCCCTCTTCGAGCAGTTTACTCACATGGATCGCTTCATATTTTACCATAGTTGCTATGCTTGGCAGTCGGGTCGACAATATTAGTTTATTATAATACAAGGTGGCCCATAAGTCGTTAGAAATGTAAATTTCGAATAAAATACAAAAAGCGCGCATGAGTGACGCGCGCGGTGCGGGGGGAGTACCGACGGTTTCTGGGAATTCAGTCGCCATGGAGCGTTTCACCGGTGCGGACCGTGCATTTTGTGTGCGCGAGTTTTATCGAAACAATGATTCGGCTACCATTGCGCGGCGTAAATTTCGAGAATATCAGAATTTACGCAACTTTAAAGACATTGCAAGTCTTCAAACGATTAAGAACTGGGTTATTAAGTTCGAAGAGAGTGGTTCGACGTTGGATAAACAACGGTCAGGTCGACCAAGGACATCACGGACGGAAGAAAACATCGATGTAGTGAAACACTCAATTCGTGAAAATCCTACCCAGTCTACTCGTAAGCGTTCCAGTGCATTAAACTTACCCAGAACATCGTTACAGCGAATTTTAAAGAAAGATTTACATCTTCACCCGTACAAGATTCAGTTAGTACAGGAATTAAAAGATACTGAAAGAATCATGCCCACTTTCCATACATTTAAAAACCTGATAGTGAAAGTTGATGTATAATTATAAAGTATAGTAGAAAACCTACATGTAAGCTCAGACAATAATATCATATAGTTATTTTTACGATTTAAACGCTACGAATCCCAAAATATACTAATGTCACTTTTTAGGTTAGGATTTGCCGTAACCAAATAGGTAATAAAAAAATAAATGTGCTATAACTTATTATTAAGGCTCGAAGTTAAAATAACAATACTTATCTATTTATGGTCTAAAACGTCTTTTTTACTTTGTGAATTTCTTGAAACCAACTGCCCCTAAGTCACCGCTTACTCTCGATGATTGTCACCGTAAATTGAGTGTTTAGCTTTATCTGCTATTTCTCCAGCACACATAAATACTTACTAACTACATTTAGTTCATCTTGTATTGTCAAAATGATCACTTATCAACCAAACACATTTCATTGGCCTTTGGTATATACTTACTGATGAACAAAATGGGATAAACCAATAAAACAGTATATTAAAGTGGCATGGTTTATTAATTATCATCATTTTCACTTAAATCTCTCACCACCACGTCATCCAGAAATTCTGCTGGAGCAGAAATATTTTCTTGATACCATATAGGGTTGTAAAAAGAAGTAACATAAACAAAATGGCACAGTACACAACGAGACGCAAATGCAACAACGAAGAACTGCGCCGATGCCAATTGCAGAACTGTCAAATGTCAAAAAAAATCCGTTTCATTCGTCCGCACTCGATGACATACTGAATGATTAATTTATTTTATTATTATATTATTTTATATTAATATGTACTATACAAATACAAATAAATAAATACTTACTGATTAAATAAAACATAAAATAATGTATAAAACTCAGAAGCAGAGTTAAATAAAGTAAAGTAGCAGTGTATAAAATGGAACGTCCAAGAAAAAGGGTAGTTGAGATGCGTTCAAAACATATAATACGTTTACCCTTGACGTAGAATAAACTTATAGAAATATGTAAAAATATTTTTTTCCTGCGTTTCTTTTAACATAGTGATAAGCGTAATTAATTTACAATTCAATTAGCTGAATTTTAAGATTTATTTCATTTCTATACATTGTCAGGTGAAAAATGGGCATTGTTCTTTCGCAAATGAAATGTTGAACCGCTTTACTTCGTTTAATAACGTGTTATTCTCTGATGAGGCTCACTTTCACATCAACGGCCATGTCAATAAGCAAAATTGTCGCTACTGGAGTTGCGAAAATCCAAATCGCAAACATCAAAAGCCCTTACATAGCCCTAAAGTGACAGTTTGGGCGGCTATGTCAGCGCATGGCATTATAGGCCCTTACTTTTTTGAGGACGGCAGAGGCCGCGCGCTTACTGTTATTTCACAACGGTATGTAGCTATGATCCAGGACTTTTTTACACCAGAGTTGCAGAATTTTCCAGGCTTCAATACGCGGACCTGGTTTCAACAAGATGGAGCAACTGCCCATACCTCTAACGTCGCTATGCCGGTCGTCCGTCAACTTTTCCCTAATAAAGTGATCTCTCGAAGAGGAGATATTCCTTGGCCACCACGTAGTCCAGATCTGACCCCAATGGACTTTTTCTTATGGGGTTATCTTAAGACTAAAGTGTACGAAACCAACCCGCGGACAATTGACGTCCTGAAAGAAAATATCCAAAGAAAAATGGCAAACATTACAGAGCTTACTTGCCGCGCAGTGATGGATAATTTTAAACGTCGCTTACAGGAGTGCCGCGATCGTAACGGATTACATTTAGATGATGTAATTTTCAAAAAATAATTCCCATTTTATAAGGATTATGACAAAATAAAAACCTTTTTCATAATGTCATTAGTTTCTTTTTAATTATTTTTTTACATTTCAAGGGACTTATGGGCCATCCTGTATTATAAGTTATTATCATAATATCACTGTTTGTGATCGCTGCTACGGCTATAGTTCACTGCCAAGCCCTATATCTTCAATAAATTGAAGGAGTTGCTTAGCTGTGAGCAATTTCACTTCTTCTGGGCTAAGTTCGTAGTTTCCCAGATGTCCACAATCAGTTAGGATGTGTTTCTTCCGTCAAAAAATCCATGCCTGTAAGCTGAGCGCGGAGCTTTTTTTTTTATAAAATAAAGGTGACAAGCGAGCACACAGTCCATCTGATGGTAAGTGGTTACTGTGGCCCCTAGACATCTACATCTATCCTCGATTACGAATCAAGTTGCAGATGCGTTGTCACCCCGGTGTACAGGCTCTCTCTATTACCAAGTTTAAATGTTTTGTTAAGCTGAATCTGTATAAAAAGGGTTATTATAGTATAAATGAATACATGGTTGACAATAACCCCTGGGAATGAGGTGGTCGCTTCCAAGCAGTTTCTAATATAAATTTTGTAAATACTCGTAGTTTGTAATCGTTTATATTGTAAAATTTATTTAAAAAAATGTCCCGCTGGGTTTCTTGCTGGTTCTTCCCAGGACAGAGGGTTTTTTCGAACCAGTGGTAAAGTAAGGTAGCAGTGGGAGACTCATCCCAATTTACCTGTCCGGTAGTTGTGGTATAGTATACGGGTATGCGATCCCGGCTTCCCTAGCTATTACTGTCATATCCCTTGCCCTCCTGGACGGTAATATCCTACATTTCCTATTTCCTACCCTAACTTACCTTACTCTTCCTTTTTACACCCCTATCCTTCCCTTTTCCTAATCCTACCCTCCCCGCCAATCCAACGTCTGCCGCGTGGATGGATGCATGGCTAGGGGCAAGCCTAGTCGTTAGCGTACCACACTGCCCTGGGACCGGGTGACCCCAGAATTAGGCTAGCGTTACCCTGGCATGCGGGGCTCTGCTGGGGGGGTGGGGGGTGGGGGGTGGACAAACCTTTCCCTCGCTATTCGTGGGAACGCAATGGACAATAATAAAAATAATTTAATTAACAAAAATGGCGGCGATGTGGTTCGCCACCCATCACGTCTCATTTCTCGCGGGGGTGAAAAGCGGCCCACGGAGAGCCGCTTCACTACGTTGAATGTAAGAGGAGGAATGGAGGGTAAGACATATGAAGTATGTCAGATGATGGATGAACGATGCATTAACATTCTGTACGTGAACGAAACCAAGAGGTTAGGATGTGACACCACGGTTCATGGTCTCTACACGGCATACTGGTCTGGAGTCCCCCAAACCAGCCGAGGCTGTCAGGGAGTTGGTGTGATTCTTTCATCTCGAATGGTTGAATGTGTGATGGAGCATGAATGTGTAAGCCCAAGACTCCTCTGGATTAGGTTAAAAGTCGGACTCACTCGCTTGTTTATCCTTGGGGTCTATGCACGACAGATCTGCGTGGAGGTGGGTCATTAAAATCCCAACAAGAGAGAGAGGAATTTTGGGATAACATGAGAGAGGTCTTGAATAAATGCGGAGAAAATGAACGGATCGTGATGTTAAGGGACTTTAATGGATGAGTTGGAGTAAAACGTGATGGATATGAAGGAGTTCTGGGTACGATTGGGGACGAGAGAGTGAATGACAATGGGAGATACCTGCTTGAAGTATGCTTGGAATGGAATTTGTGCGTGGCCAACACAATGTTTGACCACAAAAAGATCCATTTGTATACAAGAGATGAGGGTGAGTCTAGAAGTATGATTGATTTTGTAATTGTGGATGAAAGACTGAGAAAGAAAGTGCTAGACACTCGGGTATACCGAGGTGTAGGCTTCGACACAGATCACTTCCTGGTCATAGCCCGAATGCGTGGCCTCTTTAAACGGTGGCGACACCGAGGGGCCGAGGCTACGAGTGTTGGACAGAGTAAAAGTGGAAAATCTACAAGAAAAAGAAAAGAAAGATGAGTATGTAGAGAAATTGAAAGAAAGGTTTAAAGGCATAGAAGAGATAGGGTGATTGAAGATTTGTGGGAGACATGTAAGAAAGGGGTGTTGTTATTGAGGTATGCGAGGTAGCTAAAAGAAAGAAAGGAAGAAAGAACTATAACGTGTGGATGGATAAAGATGTACTTTATTTTATTTTATTTTTATTTTATTTATTAAGGAACAGCAAACAGCTACAAAATACAATAATATCTAAAATACAATAACATGATGTGTTCACAATAATGTAGCCCACAACGCTATCCACATATTAATTACAATGTTAAATGAAATTGTCGCACACGCTGAATAAAAACTTAATCACTAAAAACTAAAAAACAAGGAGCTAAAATAATACTATTTTTAGATTTTTAGTTTTTCAAATATAGATCTTTTAAAACCAAGAACATTAGGTGTAAACAAGTCTATATTACCATCATTGAAAAACTCGTTAAAGGAATGCATCATACGGCGAACTGGCGCGCGCAAGCCGGTATTTGTACGAGATGTACTGACGGCGAACAAGTTACGAGTGCGCACAGCTCGTATATGAGCACTTCTAGGAACTGCAAAATTTAAATAGGAAACTAACTCAGTACTGCTAAATTTGTTGTTTACTATTTTGTACAATGTTATGGCTTCAAGATATTTACGTCTACATTCAAGCGACAAAACACCAAACTCTCTCAGCAATGGGATACGAGACATGTAAGATTTATGGCATCTATAGTACATGGCACGTAAAAACTTATTTTGAACTTTCTCAATAGCTTCTTTGTATACTTTATAGTAGGGATTCCATATAGGTACATCATATTCAAGCTGGGAACGAACAAGAGTTTTGTAGAGGTATAAGTATGTGGTTGTGCGTTTAAAATCAGTAGAAGATCTCATTACAAACCCGTACATTTTAAAAGCTTTTTTGACTATTTTATCAATATGGATGTTTAGTTGTAGCTTAGAGTCTAGCTGAATCCCCAAGTCCCTTAAGTCTGTCACTCTGGTCAAGGACTTTTTACAAAGGATATAATTAAAATGGACAATATTTTTCTTTTTTGTAAAGCTTATGTATTGACATTTCAGAATGCTCAATTGTAATTTATTAATGTTGCAATATGTTGTCAATCTGTCAAGGTCGCTTTGAAAAGATATACAGTCATCTACATCTTTAATAGTTTTGTATGCTTTAAGGTCATCGGCATATAATAGAAAATTGGAGTTAAGGAAACATTTGTCTATATCATTAATAAAAATAATAAATAACAATGGTCCAAGAATGGATCCTTGAGGAACGCCAGATGTAACCAAAACGTCCTTTGACTGATATCCATTTACTACAACTTTTTGGGTACGGTTTTGAATATAGGATGCAAACCAGCGCAGCAAATTACCACGAATACCGTTGAATGCAATCTTGTTAAGAAGAATCTCATGATCCACCTTGTCGAAAGCTTTCTTAAAATCTGTATATACAGCATCTACTTGAAAGCCGTCATCAATTCTTTCAAATAAATTATTCGTAAAGGTTAGTAAATTACTAGTAGTAGATCTATGTTTAACGAAACCATGTTGTTCTTCAATAATAGCCTTATGTAGAATTGGGTAAATTTGGTTGTGAACTAATTTTTCAAGGACCTTCGACAGGACGGAGAGAATAGAGATGGGGCGATACTGTTGAACATCATGTTTTGACCCACTTTTATGGACTGGAGTTATATTTGCGTGTTTCCACTTCCTAGCAAAAACACTCTCTGACAAACACTTATTATAGATAATATGCAAAGGCTTATACATATTTTCAGCAGTTTGTTTGAAAAAGAGTGGAGGAAGGCCATCTGGACCAGGACTCTTGGAAGTGTCTAAATTTTTGAGTTCATATAGAATTTCAGTTTCAGTGAAGTAAAGATTAGAAATTAAAATATCGTGACTTGAGGTACAGGATGGAGGCTGCCAATGCGAAAGAGAAGGGGAAGAGGGCTCAAGTACCGATTGAAAGAAGTCAGAGAACATGTTACAGACCGTCTCGGGGTCGCTAGATTTAAGGTTATGGTAATGCAAAGTAGACGGGATTTTAGTCTCAGTTTTGCAACTCGATACATAGGTCCAAAAATGTTTTATATTTTTAGTTATATTTTCCTCTACAGTGTCCATATGCCTACGATAGCACTGTTTGCATTGGATCTTAAAGGTATTTCTATATTGGGAAAATTGTACGTAGGCACTTGGGTTTTTATATTTCTTCCACTTAGTCCAGGCTTTTTGTTTACATTTAAATGTTTTAATCAGAGGACGAGAAAACCAGACAGGAAATCCTCCGGAGCGAGAACTAGAACGTGGTGCATGTTGTTTTATGATGTCATCTATGGTCTTATAAAATGTTTCAATGCAGGCTTCAGATGGAAGCGTTTGCAGTAGTTCCGTCCAATTTGTGTTTTCAAGCTTGGAATTAATGAGGTCAAAATCTGCTTTATGGAAGTTATACTTGGTTAGAGGGCGCCTTTTCATTGGTTTATACGTCTGTTTTATGTCAGTAATCGCAATGAAAGGTGGATGATGAGAATCAGGAGGAAGTAGTGGATCCGATGAGGCTATAATGGTAGATGAGGTGTTAGCGATGAAAAGGTCCAGTAGTTTATCATTAGAATTAAAGATTCCATTATATTGCGATGCATTTAGAAATGCCATAAAGTTCAATAATAAGGAATGTGTGTAGGCGGATCCAGATCCATTCAACGGTAAAGGTTGGTTGCAATAATCAGAAGTAGAGGTAAAGTATGATGATGGAACCCATGTCATATCAGGAATATTATAATCACCAATCACATAAAAACTATCAATAACGGGGTTATTAAGGCAATCAAGCAACAGGTCAAAGTGTTTTTCATATATATCCGGGGAGCTGCGTGGCGGAACATACGCTGCACTAATTACATGTTTCCTAATTTGGCTTGTACTAGGAATTTCGATCAGCATACATTCAAGATGCTTAAATTGCAGAGATTTATCTGGGTTAGAGGTATTAAATATGGCAGGTCTCAGTCCACGCAGCACCGCCACCAGAACACCACCACCATCCTGTTTGTTGGTAGCTAAGCGGTCTCTGTCACATCTGTAAACTACGTACCTCTGATCTATAAATTCACCATTGGCAATATCTGGAAGCAGCCAGGTCTCAGTAAGTACAATAACATCATAATTATTAGATAAGATATTCATGTAAAGTGCGTTTAATTTGGTTCTTATACCTCTACAATTTTGGTAATAAATAGTAAGGTGATTTGTTTGAGTAGTGTTATTCATTTAAAAAAAAAATGTAATAGTGTAAAAAATAAATCAAATGGTTTTGTATGCTTTCGCGATCAATTCACGTCACAATGCTATGCTGCTATGCAAGGGTTATGCTCGGGGTGTCTCTGCGTGATAAACTTGGAAATGAGGATATCCGCAGTAGAACCAGAGTAACCGACATAGCCCAACGGATTAGTAAGCTGAAGTGGCAGTGGGCCGGCCATATAGCTCGAAGAACCGACAACCGATGGGGAAGAAAGGTTCTCGAGTGGCAGCCTCGTACTGGTAGGCGAAGTGTAGGGCGACCCCCCACTAGATGGAGTGACGAACTGGTGAGACATGCAGAAAGTCGATGGATGCAGGTGGCGCAGAACCGTGCTTTGTGGCATTCCATGGGGGAGGTCTATGTTCAGCAGTGGACTTGTGAAGGGCTGTAATGATGATGATGATGATGATGATTAATGACATTGTGTAACAAATAATCCTGACAAATACAGTTCCAACTAGCGACGTCTAGTAAACGGAAAATTATTAGCCCTCCTTGGCAACCAAAAACATAATTTTAGTTGGCATTATACACTCTTGTCTATGGTTGGCTTTGGCAGCACTGTTTGTCCAGGACTGGGACAGCCACTGACTTAGAAGCACAGAGTACATTGTATATACACTAAGGCTGAGATCTATAGATCGTATTTTGGCTTTGCTCAGACTTAGCTTACGACAAACTTAGCTGAGTATATGCTCAGCATAATCTTTGATTCTGAATTTATAGTTGTATCCGGCTAAGATTAAGCTACGCTTATGCTAAGGCCCAGACAGTTCAAATATTAATGAATGCTTCATTTTACTCCTTATGTTTTTGACTTCACTGTATAAAATTAAAAAATATACATATTTAAAATCAATATTACTGTATAAAATTAAAAAATATATATATATATATTTAAAATCGAAAAAAATTCCAAATTGAATTTCATAAATTATTTATTATTACATGAAATAGAAAACGGTCCTATGAGAACTGGAACGGATGAGATGAGTGCAAAGTCAGAAAAAAAAGCTTTTAAAAATTCTAAATAAGATTGAAATTACGTAAATAGAAAATGGATTAATGCTATTTAAAACTAAAAAACGGCCTAAAGCTGCCTATTTATTGTTATAATTCATTAGAGTAACATAAAAACAACAATTTAAAATTAATACGGTGGTTTTGAATAATACCCTGAGTTTTACGTAAGTCGTCGATATCGTTGACTTAGCCGCGGCGCCCACTTAAGCTACATGATTTCGACATGGCTTGTAGCATGATTCTGACGATGCTCTGACGTGACCACGAGTGACACTGCTTGCACCAACCTGTGCAACAATAGCATGTCGCAGAGTTCATTTTGGGCCAAAATCTCGCCTGAAGAGGATAAACATGCCCTTGCTTTGCTACAGATTTCAAACATTCAAAGTGCCAGCAGAAGATTTTGAGTACATCCCTAAGGGAAAAAATTTGAAAAGTGGTGGTACTTTCAATTTTATGAAGAAATTAGAATTACATTTCGCATAGATTTGTACTACAAGTTGCAAGAAGCATCTTGCGAGTTCCTGTTACTGTAATCGGGTCTAGTATAATCATATAAACATGGTCTTTCATGAACTAAATCAATGAATTTAATATTAAAAGCTAGATCGCCTTTCATTTTGCGTATACAAGTCACTACAAGTGTCATGTTACGCGCCACTTCAATGCGTCACTAGTAGCAAGCTGAATGGCACGTCACGTCATGCGGCGTCACGCCACGCAAATGGGCGTTACTACATACAATCCCTTTGAATGTTGAGGCGAGTGACAAGTTACGCGTCAAATCACGCGTCAGATCACGTGTTACGTTACGTAGGTGGGCGCCGCGCTTTAGGCTTTGCTAAGCGCGCACTCAGCACGACTTCGAAGCTAGCTCTATAAATACCGACATTGTCTTAGCTCGAAAGTAAAGTCTGAGCAAAGTCAAAGTACGGTCTATAGATCTCAGCATAAAAGGCTTATTACATTACACGATTTATCGGGCCCTGTCTATCGTGTGCCCTGCCTACCAGGCAGGGCGCTGCTTATTACACTACGCTAGAAATCGCTTCCTGCCTCAGTTGTTACTCGAACGTGGTAACGATTGCACGTCTAGCATTATGGCGCAGACTTTATCTAAACGTCAAAAAATTGCTTAAGTGTTTTTTTTTTACGTGGTAGAGCCATGCTGCAGCCATATTAGTAGTATAGTTTACAGCTATATTAGCACGAATGGGTCGGCTCGACCGGGGAAGGACCACGCTCTCACAGTATACCAGCGTAAAATAGCAGCTTAATGCTGCTGTGTTTCAGTTTTTACTGGAAAAGAGGCATTCCATCTCAGTCCTCACGGGTGACAACGCATCTGCATTTTGATTCGCATAAGAGGATAAATGTAGGTGTCTATGGGGCACAGCAACCACTTACCATCAGGTGGACTGTGTGCTCGTTTGTCACCCTATCCTAAAAAACTTTGGCTGGCCGTACCATACAAGGCCAAGCTAAAAAAAGGAAGGAAAGGAAAATGTGGATGAAAATATATTTGCTCCTCAGAGGAAAACTATCGAATATACATATAGTCAGCGTTTTGGACCCAGGTCTGTTGGGAAACGAAACTATTTTAAAGAGTAGGTGAAAATCAATTCGACGAGTTATTAAGTTTAGTAACGCCTTTAATAGAAAAAAAAAATACTTTAATGATTTATTATATTTACGCGAACACTACACATTGAATAAACCTACTTGTACGGATTCTATAGCGTTTAATTATTTTTTTTATTAATTCCTGACGTTTCGGGTGTTTTACAGCACCCAGTCCCCCGTGACCATGGGCGGTAAAGCACCCGAAACGTCGGGAATTAATAAAAAAAAATATTAAACGCGATAGAATCCGTAAAAGAAGTTTTATTCAAAAGAATACTTTTTTAAGAGAGATTGGTTGTCACTTTACGATTTTGGCCACTGGAAACTCCAATCAAGATTTGATAAGGCATAATATCTTTGTAGATGTCGATGACATTGAGAAGGATCTTTTTCTTTAGCGCATGACATAAATACGAATAATGATTTAGAGAGTAGATCGATACAGTAGAACTTTAAATAAACAGACGTGTAGACTCTGCGCATGCGGCCACGCAACTTAGCTGTAAGCTCCCTGCCTCCCTGTCTCTTACTACACTACACGATCCACAGCGCGGCAGGGAAGCAGGGCGGTCGGAACCACTCGGTCGCCCTGTTTAGGGACCCTGACTCCCTGTTTCTTATTACACTACCCTGTCCCTGCGGGCAGGGTCCGAGAAATCGTGTAATGTAATAAGCCTTTAAGTCTTAGAAGTATAATATCTTAGAAGTATAATACTGTGCGTTCACCGTAAGATGTCCCCTGCTGTGATGTTGGCACTATTGCTTCTCAATCTGTTGTCAGTTTGTGATTAGCTGCGCTCGTTTTTGTGTTATTATTTAAAATATTCCGAATTAATTATGCCGAAACCATTTAGAAGCAGTGCAAGAGAGGTTGTGTTGAAGGTGCGTGCCTTTTGTGAGAGAGAAAAGGCAAATCAAGCCCTGTTAATTCCACTCAATCAAGTGCGAACTCGCGTCGCCGCCATGACAGGTTAGTAAAATAGGGATGCCAGCTTCATGCAAAATGCCTTTAGTATGGGTAATAATAAGAAATTACTAACATTACGAATTAAAATAAAAAAGTACGTATCTCAGTTAATTTAATTTACTTTTTTATCATAATATCTGTATTTGTATTTTATAAATATGTAATTTTATAAAATGGTACTTTGGTGTCTATTTCAGGCATGTCAGAGAAAACCATGAGTAGAATATCTAAAGAAGGTGAAGCTGCTGCCTCTACATCTCAAAAACTCAAGTCTCCTGGAAAACACCGTCAAAGACGTAAAACGGTGGATCTTGATGATTTCGATTTATGCGCAATAAGAAACAAAATCCATGAAATGTATACTGTAAGAAAAGTTGTTCCTAGTTTAAATAAATTACTTGTAGAATTAAAGAATGACATAAACTTTGGTGGAGGTCGAACGACTTTGTGGAAAATTTTAAAACAAATTGGATATCAGTATAAAAAGTGTGGTTCGAAACGGAAAATTTTAATGGAAAGGCACGACATAGTTGCATGGAGACGCAAGTATATCGTTACTATGAGGCAAAATCGAGCAGATGGTCGGCCAATAGTTTTCTTAGATGAAACATACATTCACGCATCGTATGCAGTGAAAAAATGTTGGCAAAAAGATGACGAGGACGGAGTAATAATAAGTGATTCTGTTGGAACGCGGTGGATAATTATTAATGCAGGTGGAGAAACAGGGTTTATTCCTAATGCTCAATTGATTTTTAAATCACAGAGTAAATCAGGGGACTACCATGACGACATGAACAGAACCAATTTTATAAAATGGCTTTCAGAGAAACTTATACCCAATTTGCCTCCGAACTCCTTAGTCGTGATGGATAACGCTCCCTATCATACCGTACAAGTAAATAAAGCACCTACTATGAGTTCCTCAAAACTTCAAATGCAAAATTGGATAACAAATAAGGGATTGTCTTATATACCAACAATGCTGAAAGCAGAACTTTATGAAATTATAAAAGAGCACAAAGAAGCGCCGATTTATGAGGCTGACCAATTATTGCTTTCTCATGGCCATAAAGTGGTTAGGTTGCCCCCTTACCACTGCGATTTAAATGCGATTGAGTTTATGTGGAGTCTTTTAAAGAGACGAGTAGCCAGCAATAATGTCGGCCAAGAAGCTGGGAATATCGTGAAGTTAACTGAAGAAGCTTTTTCATCTATAACCCCTCAGGATTGGCAAAAGCAGTGTGAACACGTAAAAAATTTAGAAGTTAAGTTTTATGTACTTGATGGCTGTTTGGATGATATTACTGATAAATTCATAATTGAATTAGGAAATGACAGCAGCACAGATTCGGATACGACAGATGATGATAACGACGTTTATGAAAGTGACAGTGATACGAGTATGTCTGGAATTGTTTCTTTCGACCATAATTATTGTCGGAAAAAATAAATCAATAAATAATTTAAAAATTAAATTGTGTTATCATTCACAACATTACTAGTCTTATAACTAACTGTATATTATTTAAATAAGCAAGTAAAACATATTAATCAGGGGTTTTCAAGTTTAGATAATTTTGCCAGCAACCACCAAGTGGGGTAAATGCTCTATATATTGTTGGCAGCACCGTAGACAATGCTGCCATTTCCCAAGGCAGGGGACATCTTACGGTGAACGCACTGTATATCTATGGGGACAGCTGTTAATTGACAGCTGACAGACACTTGACAGAATTTTATTATGATATGATTTTACGATCAATAGTCAATACGATCGACATGAAGTATAGCCAAACAAGGATAAAAGCAACGTGAAGTAGTACATAACAATTACTTATAATTATTTATTACTTAAAGAATATACTGACACTAACAAGTAAAAAAACATATAATGTTACTGAAAAGAAATTTACTTGAATATTTGACTTTAATATCGTGTAGTGGTTCTGTGATTTGTGTTTTTTTCAACTATGTGACCAACATATCTCCTCTTACTGGAATCTGGTTTCATTTGTATATAATTACACTTATTGTACTATCAGTGATATTTAGTTTTAAATTTATTCAGTGGCTTTTACATTTGAACAAACCGATTAAGTACGATATTGATGGTCTTATAAAGAAATATCCATCTTTGTCGTTTCTGTATGCTGTTTTACCACCCTCAGGAAGAAAATGTAGTATAGAATCAAAAGAATATGATACGAATGAGCTTAGTATTATATCCACGGTCTTGGAGAGAAAATTAGTATCATCATGGTACATGACATACATTTCGCCGGAAATAGGCTTTCCTTTTGCCTGTAAACAAATGTTGGATCAAATGATTAGCAAGACATTCCAGGTTTGGTTGTTTATTTGTTAAAATATATTTATAAAATTAACTCTTAGGCTTACATGATAAGAATGTCTGGATGAGAAAGGCAAAGGAAATAGTATTCTGTGTCTGCATCAATTTTAAACAGCAAATCACTTTTTTTTTTATAGGATAAGGGATAAATACGAGCACACAGTCCACCTGATGGTAAGTGGTTGCTGCAGCCTATAGACATCTACATCTATCCTCTGTTACAGATCAAAATGCAGATGCGTTTTCACCCGTGAGGACTAGGATGGAATGCCTCATTTCCAGTAAAAAGGGCCTCCGGCCACCTGCACTCACCGAGCGAAAAGCAGATGTAAACCTCTACTTCACACTGGTATTCTGTGAGGTCGTGGTACCACCCCGGTTCGAGCCGGCCCATCCATGCGACAGCAAAAGCTGCCGCCTGGCTCTACCACTGTTGGAGATATTGAAATACAACTCTGTGTTATACATTTTAACAAAAACAAAAAATGTTTGCTGGTTTCTATTTATAAAATCATTTGTTTATTTCATTGTACAACATATATGGATAAAAAGTTCCATTACCTTTATATGCATTGCAGCAAATTTAAGCCCAACAATTTTTTTTTATAGGATAAGGGTGACAAGCTAGCTAGTAAGTGGTTGCTGTGGCCCATAGACATCTACATCTATCCTCGTTTACTAATAAAATGCAGATGCATTGTCAGCCATGATGACTAAGATAGAATGCCTCTATTCCAGTAAAAAGGGTCTCCCATTCTCTATACTCACCATACGAAACACAGCAGCATTAAGCTGCTATTTTACACTGGTATTCTGTGAGAGTGTGGTTCTTCCCCGGTCAAGCTGACCCATTCATGCTACAACTATACTATTAATATGGCTGTAGCATGGCTCTACCACATATAAGCTAGCTTCTGCAAGAATTGAAGCAAATTCTGGACATTATCAACAGTTTCATGGAGTGAATCTCGTCAGGTCAATTTTCTCAATCCCTAAGCCGATGACTGTGTGACACAAATAATATGCTGCTATTGTACAATTACTGATATAGCCTAAGGGATCAATAGCTGAAGTGGCAATAAGTTGACCATATAGGTCAAATGTATGCTTTGTGGCATTCCTTGGGGGAGGCCTGTGTTCAGCAGTGGACTTGTGAAGGGCTGTAATGATGATTATGATGATGATAGGTCAAAGAATCTACAATCTATGAAAAAAAAAGATTCCAAGTGGTAGCCTTATTCTGGTAAGTGAAATTTAAGACAGCCATCCACAAGATAGAAACGACCTGGTAAGACATCCAGGAAGTCGATTGGTGCAGATGGCTTAGTTAGGATTATGTTAGGACCGTGTTTTGTGGCATTCCTTTTGGGTGGCATATATTCATCAGTGGATTTATAAAATGCTGTAATGGTGATACAATTTATTTTATATTTTTTTATATATGCACATGATATTTTATATAATGTTTTAATGTAATTTTGTATTCGATGTTATGGAAATTACATTCAATGCAATATTATATAAAAAAATTGTTGAAAATAAAACTAACATTCGTAGCTCAATTCAAGTCAGTGTTGATTTAATATGAATAGGATGGAATGTAATTTGTGATTATCGCTACATGCTTGGCAGACATTTCGGCGATCTCAGCAGATATGAAACATTTTGCTCTTTTGGTATGTACATATGTACGCCTGACGTCCTGCCATACTTCTGAGTATTTTACACCTGGTATAAACATGACAGTTATACTACCATCTAAAGGCCTCAAGACCTGGGTATCATTTAAAGTATTATTATACACTTCATTGACATTAATTTTTTGTTACAGATATGTGATAAAATAGACACAAAAGATGTTTACATTGACGTGTGTTCAGTGCTTACAAGTCATTTGAAGGAATACAGGAAAGCTATAAAAAGGCACGAGGGGTCACTTTCAAATACAGTAGAGTCTTTATATAAGAAATCTCATGCAATATCCACAGATAAAAAATATCAATCCGGTGACCATTGTATAAACTTATTGAGAATTATTCTTAAAGAACTTACACCCTGGGAATTGTGGGATACACCACATTCCGAATTGCTGATAAGAGTGTTGTCCAAGAAGTTAGATACTTTCATAGACAGCACTTTAGCAGACCCTGTTTGGTTGAATGATAAACTTCTTACAATAATAAAAGGAAAGAAGGAAGATAAGGAGCCAGATTCTGTGGACCAAAACTTTGAAAAAGAGGTAGATTTTGAAAAAGTTGCACCAGAACAATTTACTGTTGAGACACAAAAGCCTAACTTCTCAAATGCAGAAACTTCTTTTTCTGCTCTAACTACAGATAATACACCAATTGTTGAGCGCATTGAAAAGGTGATCAGAGAAGAAATTCCAGAAAAGCTGGAGAATATAGTTGAAGAGGTGCCTGTGCAGTGTACAGAGCCAGTGGATATAAAATCATCACCAGTTATGAGGCAGAGAAGGGGAAGGCAAGGAAGAAATGAAGTCAAAATATATGATAGAGTAATTGAAGGTAATGTTTATATGACATAAATGAATAATATAATTATAACTTTTAACAATAGTAAAAACCAACTTGAAATTGATACAAAGAAAGTTATTTATTTTCTTCTCTTAGGGCTGGCATTTTTTCTCCAAACTTATATAGGACCTAACTAGAAGTATAACTATTTAATAAAAAAAGAATCATCAAAATTAGTTAACAAGCTGCAAAGATATCGCGTAACATACTTAGAAAAAAAAACACACTCAAATTGAGAACCTCCTCCTGTTTGAAGTCGGTTAAAAATATTCTTAGCTTAGCTCTCGCTGTAAATGCCGGTAACCCAGGCTTGATCCCTGTTAGCACTAATGAAATGGTTAATTGCAATTTTAAGTACTGATTTATGACATGCAAATAATTCTATGCGATTAGATTACTTTTTCTTTATATAATAATATGTAATACTTGTTACACTGCTTCAATAGAATTTTTTGAAGTGAAACTCTCTTTAGAATAGTTGTGATTTGAAACTAGATGAAACGAAAAAGTGACACTAAAAAAATACATACAAAGAATTATACATAATTTATGTTTTGTTGTCCGATGTCGTTTTAGGCCATCTGGTGTCTATTTTACGTACAACCTTGAGATACCATCAATTGTTGTTCGATAAAATGACTTTACTTTTATGAAGTAGATGATGCTATTACAAATCAATATTACTCTAATATTTTTTTGATTTATTACACTAAACTTTAGGCTTTACACGTCTAAAAATAAGGATTGTAACATTTATTTACTAAAAATTTTAACTTTTATCTTATATTTTATTTCACATTTGTGGTTAAAAATTGTCATTATTTTATTGAAAAAATTATTTACCGTGAAATATTTTTTAAAGTTTTATTTCATTTGAAAGTTTCACTATTACCGCATGTGAACTGCACAAATATTTTTTTCCGAATTGTGGAGTGGTTTACATATATTGCACATGGACATACCAAAACTTAAGAACAATTACATTTTCGTACACCGTACAAGCAGTTTTGTAGACATTTTATGAAGCTGTGAATTTGGAAAAGGCATGCGTTAAATTGTAATAATTAAAATTGTAATTGTTAAATCTTCTTCTGTATATAGACCTTTTTTATAGGATAGTGTGACAAACGAGTACACAGCCCACCTGATGGTAAGTGGTTGCTGTGACCCAGATCATTTACATCTACATTTGTCCTTAATAAAGAATCAAAATGCAGATTCGTCGTCACTCGTGAGGACTAAGATGGAATGCCTCTTTTCTAGTAAAATGGGCCTCTGGTTCTCAACACTCACCATACGAAACACAACAATGTCAAGCTGCCATTTTACGCCGGTATTCTGCGAGAGCGTGGTCCTTCCCCGGTCGAGCCGGCCCATTCGTGCTACAACTATACTACTAATATAGCTCTACCACATATAATTTGTGTCCTCCCATAGATTGTATCCAAGGGGGATATTTGCCATAGATGCCATGCTCCCTCTGTCATATGTTGCGAGACTCATGGGATGATGTGAGGTAGCGGATAATCCTAAACTGCCACTACATGGTCAGACTATACATCAATGATCACAGCTCTGCTCTTAAAGTCATTTTCTTTTTTTACTTACAGGTAGTATGAAGACGTGGGAAACAGACATGGACTTACAATGCATAAGCCTTGGTCAAGATCTGCTTGCAAACTTAGATGGCGAGATCACCCTCAGTCGATTGTGGGGACAAGATATTGAGCCTGACAGCAGCCCTAACCCTCCAAGAGCTAAGTCACCACAGCCGTTATGGTTTGGTAAGTTTTATTGATACTGTAAATGAGATGAGATTTTTAGACATGGTAGAGCCCTGCTGCAGCTATATAAGTAGTATAGTTGTTGCACAAATAGGTCGGCTCGACTGTGGAAGGACCACGCTCTCACAGAATGCCAGCGTAAAATAGCAGCTTAATGCTGCTGTGTTTCGTATGGTGAGTGTAGAGAACCAGAGACCCATTTTACTGAAAAAGAGGCATTCTATCTTAGTCCTCACGCCTGACAACGCATCTGCATTTTAATTCGCAAACGAAGATAGATGTAGATGTCTATGGGCCATAGCAACCACTTAATATCAGGTGGACTGTGTGCTCGTTTCTCACCCTTATTCTATAAAAAAAGATGTAATGACAATAATTTAGTGACAGTTAAACGTATGAACAACAAATATAATATTTTATAGGGTAGTAATTTTCACAACTGTTATTTATACAACAATAACAAGATGTTGTATTGATGTACTTGAGGATGATGACGAAGGTTTGAAGTTGTAGTTTCCGAAGGTTGTTGGTTGCGCATATCACGTCGGGGTCACTAATGTAGCTGGTGGAAGGAAAAGGAAGAAGAGAAGACCCGCCGGGCAAGGTGTTCTGCCCGGGGAGCGGCCAACGCTCCGAGTGGTAGTTCGGAGCTATTATATATATATATATATATATATACACTGCTGTAATTTCGGAACTTTGATAGCGCGATTTAGGCTTCAGTGTGTTTCGCTTGTGGCGCGACGGCAGCGCCGCCATAATGTTATTATAATCAGATGAAAAAATTAATGGGCAGATATTTAATTTTGTGGTGCTTGGTAAATTACTATAGCAGTAAAACATGAACAGTAATAAAAAGAAAATTTATTTATCCGAATATACATATAGCAGTTATCTGCCGATTTCCAAAAAGGAGACGGTACGCAATTCGAGTGTATGTTTTTTTATGTGTGCTACCTCATAACTTTGTACTGGGCGAACCGATTTCGACGATTCTTTTTTTATATGAAAGCTGATAGTTCTCGTGTGGGCCCATATGAATTTGATTAAGGTCAGACCAATGGTTATTGAGTTATTCTTAAATAACCTATTTTGAAGTCGTTTATATTGAAGTCGGCTGTACAAAATTTTTAATTATAAATTATAACTATTTTATCCTACAATTCAGCTTCAAAAATAATTTAAGCAGTGTAATAAATGAATGGCCAGTAAAATTATAGAATGGGCAGTTAGATAAATAGTTTGGGCAGTTCATAGTAAGCGGTAACATCCGAACATCACTTTGATTGAAAAGATGGGCAATCTTCTGTTAAAGGTGTGGGGCTTTGGGGATTTGCCTTTACGTACCCGTCTCGCGGTGGCAAGGATTAAAACCCCATGGTGTTCCACCTCCGCCACCTCTTAAAGTCTATACTCTCTGTCAAGTGTCCAATCGCATGACGTCCTAATTTTTATGCATTCCGCCGTTGGTTGCTCTTCTTGCGTGAATGTGTGTTCTCCAGTGTAATATTGTAGCTTTATATAAGCCAAAAATACTTGAGTACCCAGAAATACCTTCAATTGAAATAGGTTAGAAGGTTGTGACAGACAGACTTCGTGGTTATGTTTTTACCACCCAGAAATACTTGAGCACTCGAAGATCCTCTCAGTTGTGATTGGAGACAACCCTGATTCCCCCTCCGTCTGCCCCGTCCTGCCGAAGACGATAAATGTTATCATTTTGGGGTTAGGTCTATGGGATTTTCTTTTTGATTTTTCTCAAGAACGGTGTATTATCTTTTGATGGGAGTGGTGTCGGGGGTTAGTGGACACTCGCCCCTACCTCCTCTTCGAAATTTTAACCAATCAAAGCGAGAGTTATTTATTCCTTTCATGGACATGTAATAAAATCATTATTTTCGTACGTAACACTTTATTTTATTTTTTTACACGCTGAAATAAACAAGGGATACATTTTACCGCCTTATTTTTTAAAAACTGTTTAGAAGGAGATTTCATACCGACTAATTCCGATTTTTTTAACTGCTCATTCAGTCATATTACTGCTCAATATTTATTTTACTGCCTATTTAAATATTTTTTACGAATCATTTCTATTTAGTTTACTGCTCCGTTTTTATTGCTGAAGTTGTTAATAAACATGGATTTTGTAATTTATAACTTACCAATTCTATAATATTAAACTGTCGCTTTAAATCACTGCCTATTTTTTTTATAAAATACGGGTGACTAATGTGCACACATTCCACCTGATGGTATTTGGATGCTGTGGCCTATAGATATCTACACCTGTTCTCGATTATTACTTTTTATAAATCTACACCTTTAGAACGAAAAAAAAACCAAAAATATTATAAATACATAACTAATATGGGAGAGGTCGCCATGTCTAGTAGTGTTCCTTTTGTGGACAGGAAGTTTAAAAATAAAAATTAAAGTAAAACTAATTATTTACTAAACTGTGAGAGAAAAATTCCTATTGTGAATAATTGAATTGATCAATCTTTTTCATTTTATATGGCCTTTGATTCAAAATTCTGCTCATGTTTAGTCTTAGAATTGTCTATCATGTCTTGTTTTGAGGCTTTTTGGTGAGAAAGGAGTTGGTGTTGATTCGTCTTTGGATTATTTAAATTGATTTTTTATAGGATAAGGGTGACAAACGAGCACACAGTCTACCTGGTGGTAAGTGGTTGCTGCGGCCCATAGAAATCTACATCTATCCTATATTACAAATCAAAATGCAGATGCGTTGTTACCCGTGAGGACTATGATGGAATGCCTCATTTACAGTGAAAAGGGTCTCCGGTTCTCCACACTCACCATACGAAACACAGCAGCGTTAAGCTGCTATTTTACAATAGTATTCTGTGAGAGCGTGGTTCTTCTCCAGTCGAGCCGACCATTTCGTGCTACAACTATACTACTAATATAGCTGCAGCATGATTCTACCACGTAAAGATTTTTAAATCACTTTTTACACACATTTTAAATTAACAATAACAATAATTAAGAGCCTATACTACCTCAAATGGATTGGCATGATCCTACGTTATGCCGAAAATACTGCAGCATTAATTGTGAAATAAATATAATATATAAATACATATTTATTTCGCATATAATAATATATAATTGTGAAATAAAGTTGAGGATTAATGTTAAGTACTTACATACGTACGTACCTATGTTTGACGAAAACACGATTCTATAAAATTTTCTCGATAGAAAAAAATCCAAAGGTACCTATCTCCAAACCGAACAATAATGGTATTCAAAAAAAGAATTCAAATTAGGATTTAATTAATTTAATTAATTAATTAGAATTAGCTGGTCTTATGTTTTTTTCACCGTAAAAAAAAATACCTAAACTATCGGCGTCTTGAATCTTGAAGTTTGTTTCTCGCCGCCTGACACCCCCGCTCAGTCTCGCTTCGGCTTTCAAACGGGAGAGCTGTGTCGTTTGCGCTCAGAACACACATTACGCAACTGCATATAATGACAAGTTAATATTAAATTATGATTGATAATTTTATTACTTAGTACTCGTCCGATAATAATAGTGTAGTTTACTGTAACAAAATCGCTTAAACCTCTTGTGCCCGCGTGACCGCGACCATTAGTGTGCGAGCGAGATAAAGAGTGAGGAAGCGCGGGGAAGTGGGGGCGAAATTAGAATTTGAGCTGAGGTTGTATACTTGTATATCAAAACCTTAGAATAATAACACCTAGAAGCCGAGTCCGCGTCCGTAATGCGAGGCAACTCAAACTAAGCCAGTATGGCTTAGTTCAACACTCGGCCCTTTAGTGCTCAAGGTCGTGTCGTGTTGACAACAGTTCCCGAAATTTTAATTAAAAATGACGGTTTGTGCAGTGAACGGATGTCACAGCACATCAGAGAAACACAAGAAACATAATAACATTACATTTCACGTGTAAGTAATACTTTTGAACTTATATTTTTACGTAAAACATTCATCAAAAATAAATATGAATTTTTAAAAACTGACACATGACATTGTAATATGCCTATATGGAAATGTTGTCAGTGGTAGAAAAAATCTCCCACTTTTTGTCGTGTTATTAAAAATAAAACACGTCAATAGGAATTAAACTTACTTATAATAATAATACTTCATTTTCCGAAAGATTTGATGATGAAGATAAAGAATTGACTCAACACTTATTGAAAACACCGATTCCAAATGATGTCGGATTTGAAATTACACGGGGTAACGATGATCCCAACTGCAGAAACCACATTGTTGGCTATATAGCTGGAAAGACATCTCACAACCCGAGTAAAATGTAAATATTGCATTGATAACATGCTTGCAAAAGATAAACTTTGGTTCCATAAATCGGTATGTATGAGGGATAAAGGTGGATTGGTTTACGCCTCAAAAGAAGTTTATTCTATTTGTAGTGTTGCTTAAACTGATCTGAGACGTTATCTAAAAGAAAATTCAGGCAATATTTTCGAAAAAGAAGTTATACTTCAAATTATGAGAAGATTCCTAGGAGGAACTCGTATTTTTTCTATAGAACACGTTAACTCCCACTTGCATGATTCGAATTTGACGAGACTTATTGTCGAGCGCTACTTAAGAATTAGACTGTTCAAAAATCCAAAAAAGAAAATACTTTACGATTCGTATCATCAAAGCGGCAGTTGTTCAGGAAACAGTTTCAGTTACAAGGCTACTGATACGAGTATAAATGATTTTAATATTCATTTGTGTTTTTCTTATAAAGTTTTCTCAATAACTTTAAGCTGGAATGCATCTACTGTGTAAAACCTGCCAAAATTAAAATGTTCTTATGTTTTTCGTATTGTAGCTTAGGTTATGCATGCAGTGAGGTGCGATGCAGCATTATTCGACGATTATTAAAAACAAATTAGTTAAAACAAACTGAATAATACATACTGAATTCACCAATCGTTCGTCGAACAGTCGTGTGTCGGGCATCGGGCGGGTGTGTATATTGAACTTGCATTAGTCATAATTATAACGTCTCTATTCAGTTACAAAGAAAAATATGCTACAATCACATTTCGATGGCTCATAAAAGTGCTTGGCTAGACAGGCAAATACCCTATTCAAGAATGTTTTGAATTTGGCGGACTACACTTCGATAACAGAATTCGAACAAACTTATTTTCACATTTATATCAGTAATACGTTACGTCGTAACTGTTAGTTTAATATAGTTTCAACTTCCCTACTTTTGGGGAAAAATTTAGTGTATTGGGAACATTGTTTTTTCACTTGTGTGCGTTTCGTCTAGCATAAACACAACTTGCTTACGCAAACATAAATTTGTTCTTGCCTCACGTTTGAACGTCCGCTTTGTAGGAAACTATCGTTCTAGGTGTTATTATTCTAAGATCAAAACTAAGTGATTTATATATTAAATTGGATTTTTTTTTATAGGATATGGGTGACAAACGAGCACACAGTTCACCTGATGGTAAGTACGGCCCATAGACATCTACATCTATCCTCGTTTGCAAATTAAAATGCAGATGCGTTGTCACCCGTGAGGACTAAGATGGAATGCCTCATTTCCAGTAAAAAGGGCCTCCGGCCACCTGCACTCACCAAGCGAAACGCAGAGGTGAATCTCTTCTTCACGCTGGTATTCTGTGAGGTCGTGGTACCACCCCGGTTCGAGCCGACCCATCCGTGCGACAGCAAAAGCTGCCGCGTGGCTCTACCACTGTTAATTTTTTTAATGGACAATCAAAGATGTCATTATATTTTTTTTAAGGCGAAGAGGATGCGATAGAATTGGATTGCGGCGACACAAGCCCTCAAAAGCCAAGCCCTGTCATAAAGGAGAGCCTTACCAAACCCACAGAAATACTCCTCAAGGACATTCAGAGCACTGTCCACCAGGCCAAGAGCAAGATAGGAGACCTACAGGTCCCGTTCACAAACATAGATGTGCCCTGCAAGCATTCCAGTGTATGTCTTTCTGCACGATCTTTCTGCTTACTGTTTGCTTTTATTGTTAAGGTTATTAGTGAATGGGAACGATAGTTGTACCTGTAGCTTACATATCCTTTATGAAACTTTATTTTATGTGTACAACTTACTTAAAAAGACAGAGGAACTTTCCTAGGTCGAAGAATCTGAAGTAGTACTCCAGATCTCCTTCAGATTATCTCTTTCTGTCATCAGTCTGTCGATTTTATTCCCTTCATCCCAGAGTCAGGATAAAATTTCCAATATGGACCATCGATTTAAATGCCCATATTTTTTTTGTAGATAGTACTCACTAAAAGAAAGCGTTTTGCAATATGCGGAAATGCGTACTTATTGAGAAAAAAATTATTGAAAATCAATTATTTTTGCAATATTTATGTCAATTCCTACGGTAAAACTGACACTCAACTGACACTATTTTGTATTGTCCATAGAGAAAAGTAACACATCAGAAAGTATTGTCTTTGTCATCGTCGGTTGGGATGTCGATTCTTTCCGAAAAGATCAATTCGAATCGTAAGCTATATCGATTCATAAAAAAATCTATTTCTAAAATATCCATATTTTTTCATGTTTGCATTTATAATGTAAATATAAATCCATTTTATGAAAAACCAGAAAGATACCATAGTAAATAATCTCTTATTGAAATTTGGTTTATTTTAATTTATTTATTTTTATTAGGGCAGATAATAAATAAAATAGGTTAGGTTCAACTTATGTCAAAGAATCGAATTGATTGACCCCGACTCCACCTGGTACGAGTCTGTCCTACCCCTAGAGTGGTTTTAAAGAGCCGGAGGCGCGTAGGGGGAGCAGCCTCCGCCTGCTGTAACTGAAGGTGCCGAAGGCGGCCAACAAGCCGAAGCTGTGGAGGCGAGGAGGGATGCCTGCGATTTGTTACGCAAAGGCGTAGAGGCTGCTCTTCCCGCAGCGCCGGAGACGTTGCAGTGTCAAAATAGATACAGAAACCCCTTTTAATCAGTCCGCCTATTTTATGTCCGATGAAGGGGATTTTGTTCTCATAAAATGGATTTATAATTCCATTATAAATGCAAACGTGAAAAAATATCGAAATTTTAGAAATCGATTTTTTTGTGAATCAACTTACTTACGATTCGAATCGATTTATAAAATCGATCTTTTTCGGAAAGAATCGACATCCCTACCGACGATGACAATAACAATATAAAATAGCGTCAGTTTTTATTATTATTATTATTATTATATTAACAGGCAGGCAGTTGAGACAACTGATATTGCCTGTATCCTGTTTTTGTCCACTAGTTATTCTTTTTGCAGTTCAGAAAGTGATTATCTAATCTATTCTTGAATTGGTTCACGTTTTGAGCTGAGACTACGTTCTCTGGAAGCTTATTCCACTCGGTGACTACACGGTTACAAATGAAGTGCTTGTGAGGGTTGCTGTTTGAAAAGCTGGTACATACATACAGGTGAGAGTTTTCATTACGAATAAACAATACATAAATTTGCTAAAATAATTGATTTTCAATAATTTTTTTCTCAAAAAGTACGCATTTTCGCATATTGAAACTTTGCAAAACGCTTTCTTTTAGTGAGTACTATCTACAAAAATATGGGCATTTAAATCGATGGTCCATATTGGAAATTTTAACCCAGAGTCAATTGTTGCACATAAAATTTTCCCCACAGATGGGTTTCTTTTTTGAATTAGATCCTTATCTATGAAATTGCCGTTTCGTATAGAAGAAATCGAACTATTTTTTTTAAAAAGCTGTATTAAGTTAAATATAATTACCGGCCATTATTGTCGATCTAATTTTGCTAATTTATTGCACTAGCAAATCTTTTGAATGAAGTTTTGAATTAATAAAATCGTATTTGACCACTTTATTAATGTTCAAGTTTTTCCCTTGTTAAAAATTATTAAAATTTAAAAAGTCAAAGGAAGTAAGTTTAAACAGTGGTAGAGCCACGCGGCAGCTTTTGCTGTCGCACGGATGGGCCGGCTCGAACCGGGGTGGTACCACGACCTCACAGAATACCAGCGTGAAGTAGAGGTTTACCTCTGCGTTTCGCTTGGTGAGTGCAGGTGGACGGAGGCTCTTTTTACTGGTAATGAGGCATTCCATCTTAGTCCTCACGGGTGACAACGCATCTGCATTTTGATTTGTAATAGAGGGTAGATGTAGATGTCAATGGGCCGCAGCAACCAATTACCATCAGGTGAACTGTGTGCTCGTTTGTCACCCTTATACTATAAAAAAAAGTAGTATTTCATTATGTTCAACGTTCAAGAAAATTGCAACCACTGGAGCAATTTTCATGTAAAGCAATTTATGGCAATTTTATAGTAAAGGGCGTAAATGTCCATTTCATTTACTTGTGCATTTTGTGGAATCGCTATTGTTTTTTTTTAATTACCCCCGAAACAAAACTGTTGTAAAAAAATCTGTCTCTAATCAGGGAACTGGGAACACAAGCACATTATTCCATAACTTTTGCATGCTGCCTTTCTGTTTAGGATGTTATGAAACTTCGTGAATAAGTATTGCATGTTTTGTCCAATATGCGTTGAGGTTCTTGTTTAAAAAATAATATCTTTTTAAAATGTTTTTTTTTTAACTTCTTTGTTAATATTGGCATAGTTGAATAAAGATACTGTTCGAAGTTCAAACTGTTAAAAGCCAAAGGAGGTTACTGATTTTAGCCTTTGAGGAGAACGATGTTTTGGAAGCGGTTCCGAGACATCGTGATAGCACTGGGAGGGTGCCGGGGACAGAAAGGACTGCCTCCGGGACGTGCTTAAATAAATTTGTGTTTATTTCTAATTTTAGTTCATTTGTTCTGAACACATTTATTTTAAACAATTTTTTCGCAAGCCACGTAAGGCAATATCCCCATCCGTCTGTACGGTTGATTGATTGATAAAGCAAAGCGATAGAGGGGCACCGGTTGCGTTCATAACCCTTCATATATGCAGATGATGATCACAGTGAAGTTTTAGCCGGTAGTCCGTTTAAAACTCCATCTTTCCGTTGCCCCCGCAGCGGAAAGTATCCGTGAGGATTTCTCCATGATAAAAACAAAAAAATGGCTTCTCTTCTGCCTAGAAGTGTTCTTGGCCAGATGTCAACCATTTACCTACTTCTGCTGCCAAGCAAGTGCTTCCTCCACTGCGGTGCTCCGTTTTGAAGTTTAAGGGAGCCAGTATTATTCAGTCTGGAGGCATTACATGAGACATCGCATCGTTATACTGTCAAGTTGGTCTAGTAATTGTAGGCGCGATTACAGATCATGAGCTGACAGCTTAGAATGGCTGGGTCGGGTCAAAATAACTGATTTTGGATTTTTCTGCCAAGAAATTCTCTGTAGCAGAAGTTGGCGATGTTTCATGCCCGTGACTTGGAAAACACGTTGAAAACACGAAGAACCATTGATCCTGCGAGTGATCTCTCTCCGTTCCGGCCATGTCGGATTGCCATCCCTTTGGACTATGAGAGTGAGGCAACAGAGAGTGCACTTGCTTACGCACATTATCTTGCCCATTAATCCTTACTTGTGCTATAATCGAGATGGCTCCGTTAAGTCTGGCCTAAACTTGTTTTCATTTTCAATCCACACTAATACTATTTGTTTTTACCATTCTTATTGAAATTGCTGATCTAGGACGAGGCAGCCGGCATGATGGAAGGTTTATTGGACTTCGGAATCGCTGGCATTAAAAAAGGGCTTCGCTTCACCGGCCTCAGCGACGATTCACAAGTAAGTAGTACTACCATTAATAATAATAATAATCTCCTCGACCGATTTCGGCCACGGCGACCTCTTCAGCTCCGATCCTGTCGTTGGTGGTGCTTGTGCAAGGCTAACGTAGCCGATCTTATTTACAAATGTTCGCGTGCAATGCGGGCAGGTGAGCCACCATTACAGAAATTATAGTTAATCGCACAAAGTGGGCGTGGTTTGAGTTCATCACGTCGGGCATCCAGTTCAGAGCATCGATTCTCCTCAAACATTTTGACCTTACCTTTTACCAAAGATCTCCACTCCGGTCGTCGAGCGGCTGCTTGCTCGCATTCTGAAGGCTCGATGTCGCACTTCGTCATGTGGCGCTTAAGTACATCTTTGTACCTGAGCAGTTGTCCGCCATGCTTACGCTTGTCCTTCTCAAGTTCAGAGAAAAAGATGCGCTTTGCCGTACGCTGATCTGACATTCGCGATAAGTGTACACACCAACGGAGTTGTCGCCCCATAAGGTAGGCTTCAATCCCCATGGTATAAGCTCTACGCAGCACTTCCGTATTCCGAATGCGATCAGACTAACGGATGTTCCGATTTTAATAATTTAAATACTATATATAAAATATTTGTACATGTATCTCATCATCAGCGTTCATCGCTAGAAATTGGCTTCTCCTGTAGTAATTCTCTTTACAACAGGAATCAAGGATAATTAATTTAAGTAGTAGACACACCCCGATGAGGAGGTGGAGGAAATGTGGGAAATTTGGGTGGTACAAGGTCCGTCCCTTCAGCGGTGCTAAGTTGACTGTCAATATATCGAAGTGCTGAAGTGCTTGTACAGTAGGGCTACGATGGCTATCCGGGTACAGAACCAGAGTACGAAACCTATCCAATTGCTGAAAGGTGTAAGACAGGGTGACGTTATATCCCCGAAACTCTTCACCGCTGCATTGGAGGACGTTTTCAAGCTTCTGGACCGGAAAGGATACGGCATTAACATCAATGGCGAGTACATCACTCACCTTCGATTTGCCGACGATATAGTCCTTATGGCAGAATCGCTGGAGGACCTAAGCACTGTGCTCAATGACCTCAATAGTGTTTCCCAACGGATAGGTCTTAATATGAATATGGACAAAAGAAAGATCATGTTTCATGACCATGTCATACCTATGCCGGTAGTTGTTGGGAGCACTAAGCTCGAAGTTGTTGACGAGTATGTTTACCTTCAGGTAAGTAAAGGACAGGTAAGTCCAACTTCGACCGAGAGGTTAATCGACGGATTCAACTTGGTTGGGCACCGTCTGGGAAATTATGGCACATCTTCTCGTCAGTTATACCTCAAAACTTGAAAATGAGACTGTACAACCAGTGCGTCTTGCCAGTGATGACCTATGGAACTGAGACGTGGTCCTTCACTGCTGGCCGGATGAGGAAGCTCAAGGTCGCTTAGCGAGCTATGGAGAGGGCTATGCTCGGAGTTTCTCTGCGTGATAAACTTAGAAATGAGGATATCCGCAGTAGAACCAGAGTGACCGACATAGCCCAACAAATTAGTAAGCTGAAGTGGCAATGGGCTGGCCATATAGCTCGAAGAACCGACGACCGATGGGAAAAAAGGTTCTCGAGTGTCGGCCTCGTACCGGCGGACGAAGTGTAGGGCATCCCCCCACTAGATGGAGTGACGACCTGGTAAGATATGCAGCAAGTCGATGGATGCAGGTGGCTCAGGACCGTGCTTTGTGGCATTCTTTGGGGGAGGCCTATGTTCTGCAGTAGACTTGTGAAGGGCTGTAATGATGATGATACTAAGGGGGGGGGGGCATATTTTGAAGAAATAATTCAATATATAAATGTGGAAAAATAGAGGATGATAATTTTTTACGTAGTAGAGCCATGCTGCAGCTATATTAGTTGTAGCACGAATGGGATGGCTCGACCGGGGAATGACCACGCTCTCACAGAATACCAGCGTATAATATAATAGCATAATGCTGCTGTGTTTCGTATGTTGAGTGTAGAGAGAACCGGAGACCCTTTTTATTGGAAACGAGGCATTGCATCTTAGTTCTCACGGGTGACAACGCATCTACATTTTGATTCGTAATCGAGGATAGATGTAGATGTCAATGAGCAACAGCAACCCTTTACAATTACCTTTACAACTTATAAAAAAAAATCTATCAAGTCCACGGCACCTTCGGGAAGATATAGGCTGATTTCTTCTGCCGCCTCCACACACTACAGGTCTCACTTAATTTCTACCAGGAGCATTATGTAATTCAAAAGGCTTCTTTATTTTAGTTGTAATAACGTTTCTAAGATTTATGTATAATTTGATATGACACGGCCTCGTAAATTATCTAAGCAAGTCTAAAAACTAGGTGTAATATGCTGTTTCCAGGAAAAATCACCATCACAACAGTCCAAAGACAAAGCTGCGGACAAGATCTCGCCACCGTTGGATATGGGAAGAAGCAAACCCATACCCGAGCATGAAGTCATCACGTCTTCCGTCATACAGAGAGGTATGCCTTGTATAAAAGTGATAAACAAGCAGACCTAGTAGTCTCCTTCTTTATCGGTTCTCAAAACTCCACTTTTAGACAAGGGATCTCCTTCGTCGTTATAGAAGAAGGGTGACAAACGAGCACACAGTTCACCTGATGTTAAGTGAAGGCTCTGGACCGTAGACATATACGTCTATCCTCGAATAAGAATCAAAATGGCTGTGAGGCACCCATTTTTCATTCCATGCATCTGTAGCCTTCATTGTTTAAAGGTTGCAGGTGTCCACGGACTGCTGTAACAATTTGCGATCAGGTGAACTGTTAGTTCGCTTTTTAATTCCATTTTGTGCTATAATAGAACGTGGTAGAGCCATGCTGCAGCTATATTAGTAGGTACTATAGTTGTATCACGAATGGGTCGGCTCGGCCGGGGAAAGACCACGCTCTCACAGAATACCAGCGTTTAATAGCAGCTTGACACTGTTATATTTCGTATGGTGAGTGTAGAGAACCGGAGAGAACTTTTACTGGAAAAGAGGCATTCCATCTTAGACCTCACCGGTGACGACGCATCTGCATTTTGATTCTTTGTTGAGGATAAATATAGATGTCTATGGGCCGCAGCAACCACTTACCATCAGGTGCACTGTGTGCTCGTTTGTCACCTTATCCTATAAAAAAATTATACAGAAAATATCTTAATAGTAATAAGGACTCGTCTCCTACTTAAGAGCCTGTTTCATCTGGTACCATCCTTTACCTATTTCGCCCGTCAAAGGGCATTGCACCAACTGCTGTGCTTGGCTTGAAGAGTAAGAGAGACAGAATTATAACAGTCTGTAAGATATTTGGTCTTCGTCTTCTTGGATGACAATGCATGTGTGACTTTCTTTATTCGAAATTGATTGCAGGTTTCCTTGGGCTGGGTTGCGGGCGCTCGGGGTCCTAGTTATGTAACCCCCGGAGGACGATGTGTCGGAAGTTGTCTCGAGACATCGTGATAGCACCGCGGGGGTGTCCTGGGGGGGAGGGGGTCATAGGAGATACCTCAGGGCCGATACCAAGCTTTTATTTTTAAAGTGTTACTTAAAAGGATTACATAGAAGGGTTACCGTGGGATTATAGACGATAGAAGTCCGGCATAACCTTTTTGTTGCAACCGCCGCGGAAGGTGTCCATGAGAATTTCACAACGGTTTAAAAAATGCCTCCTTTAGCTGCAGTAGTTCTTTACTTTTTTTTGGGTTGACTGTTGCTCGCTAGTCAGTATTCAGAGAAAACCTGGAGCTTAAACTCGAAACTGAACAGTGTTAAAATTTTTGTAACATAATATGGCCTTGACTCAGATTTTGACATCACGATGTAGACTTTAAACTTGAAATTGATCTGGCCTAAGATAAATAAAGGTTGGTCAGCGTATACACAGCACAAACAGTGGATTCAATTTCCAGTCAAAGTAATTTTGTGTTCTAAAACTAATTTTGCTTTTTGAGCCTCATTATAATGTAATTGTGTTCTTGTATTGTATTCTATTTGTTGGTTGTATTCGTGTTTCTGATTCTGCCATATTTCTTTTACAGAAGACAATGGCCACGTTCCTCCATTGGTGAAACAGCAGCGAGTGACATCACAGGATAGCGTGGTAAGCGTTATCTATGTATTAATACTTAATACGTAAAGGAAAGACTTTATGTTCTTTTTTAAGCATATTGCGCGCACGGAGGTCTCTGAGATTCAGCACAGTTAAAGTAGGAGTACAGAAAGCTAAAATTTATTATTTAAATACGTGTTACAAATTTAAAAATAAAACATTCACCGTTTAGGTTCATACTGCCAATGTCAAACAAATCCCAAACACATTATTTGGTCAATCAGTCGCATAGAGCAGAAATTGTCGCCAAAGAGTATGTAAGAATTGTCGCAAAAGAAATTTAAAATGTTGCCAACGAAAAATTAACTGAAAGACTTGTGAATTGTCTGTGATTTCAAATGTTCCTTTTCAATATGTCTGTGGAGTGTATGTAAAGGCGTTAACCTATCAGATCTCGACATTGTATCGGACCAACTACGTCATACCTGTGGTCAGGCCAAGGTAAATAATATTTTTTTTGATTCTCAGGCCACCAATGCCATAAACCAGGCCATGTCTAGTAATGTATGGAATCTACGCGGCATTAATAATAGCGCCATTGTATAAACTACGTGGGCTTCGCAGACCGATTTAGTACTAGACAAATCGTATAGATGGCACTGTTACAAAATTATTTAATTAGTAAAAAACAACATAGTATTTTAAAATCATTAGATAGATACAAAATCAATAGGTGAATACTTCCATTTTAGAGGAATTCAAATAACTTGACAACTTTAAGGTAGAAGTCTGGTAAACCGAATCTTACAAATGAAATAATTCTACTTCGACTTGCAAAGCCGACGTAGTTCTCTCCGAATTGATTTAACGGCACTGGTGGAAGGTCGACATTTGAAGTAAATTCTCTTAATTTTTATAAACGTAATTTAGTAACGATACTAACTATAATAATTTTTTTTGAGTTTTAGTTGTCTAATTCTTATAAATAACATTTAAAAAAAAATTGTACTGAGGGGTCTGCAAATCTGGCATGGGACCGATGTGGACCACTATGACTTCACAGATTAATTTTGTTTTATATGTTACATATCTGTGGTTTAATATGTAGCTGAAAGTGTAATACAGCTTACATAATATACAAACTTAAAAGACGACTACTAGGCGACCGCTTGTTTGTATTTAAAGATGACTTCTGTGTATTGTACATTACGGAAAAAAAATTTTTTTTTGTTGTATTCAAAATTTGACTAAAATAATTTTCCGAAATAAAATACCATATTTAATTTGATGCTTAGAATTGTGATGTGGAGAGTAAGGGGGTAAAATGCAAACTTCTTCCCCAAATAATAAACCTCGTTTGCATTCGTTGCACCGTGATAGATATTCAAACCAAATCAGCCAGCTTCTTTATGGAATCGTTTTCGTTATATACCTAATACTTATTATGAATAGAATAAGTTTTATTCAATACAATCTGTACTGAATAAAAATTGTACATGTAATTCTTATTGAAAGTCATTTTCTACCGACTTCAAAAAGGAGACGGTACTCATTCGACTGTATGTTTTTTTTATATGTCACCTCATAACTTTACTGGGTGAACAGATTTCGATTATTCTTTTTTTATTTGAAAGCTGGTACTTTTTATGTGGTCCCATATAAATTTGGTCAAGGTCTGACCAGTAGTTTTTGAGTTATTCTTAATAATTTATATTGAAGTCGGTTGTACAAAAATCTTAATTTTAAATTATTTACTTTACTACTGGTTCGAAAAAAATCTCTGTCCTGGAAAGAATATTGTATATTTTTTATTAGTAAGCGTAGAAGAAGCGTCGAAGAATGAATTACTGACTCCGTGGAGTCGAGTAACTGGTACTACTAGCTTGTGTCTGTTCCTAGTATTTACAGAATGAATATCACTAATTTTTGTGTAACTACCTTTATTTTTGTGTACGTACATTACATTTTCATAAATGTATTGAGAGGCCAAAGTTAATATATTAATTTCCTTAAATTTTTGTCGGAGCGACTTTAGGTTTTAAATCTTAGATTGCTCTTATGGCCCTCTTTTGTAAAACAAATCTAATTTCAGTGTCAGTCACGTGTCCCCATAGCAAAATACCGTACAACATTATGCAATGGAAATACAAGTAGCTAAAGTAAACAAGTCTAGCTGTTTCAACACTGGTAAGATTTCTAATCTTTCTTACACCATATGCTGCAGAACTAAGTCTGCTTGCAAATGTTGATATATGGGGGCTTTCATTGAAGCTTCGCGTCTAGTGTTATTCCAAGAAAAATGGTTAACAAGACCAAGTTCCTCCTTATTTAAAAATACATTAGTATTTAATTTTTTGACATTTGGAGTCATGAATTTCATACATTTCGTTTTAGTGCCATTTAAATGCAAGTTATTGACATTAAACCAATTTACTAATTTAGATATAGCATTATTTACTTCGTCATATTTGTGTAATTATCATTTTAAGGCGTCCTTAAGCGTCTTGTGGTGCCCGAGCCTCACACCAGCTCTGACTCCAAGGTCGCGGATGCTGTCGATGAATGTCTGCACCAGGTTCCCTTTAATGAGCGCAGGTACATACTGGTATGCTTTTCGAACGAGCTTCTCCACCTCAAGGGCCCACTGCTGCAGGTTTTCGTTGCTGCGTTGCATACGATCTTTAAGCTGTGCACGAAAGACGTGTTCCAGGTGAGCGTCGCCATATCTCGCCTCCAATGCCTCAAGGAGCTGCTCTTAATTCATTTCCTTACCGAGAGCTTCCAGAACAGTTACGGGCTGGTCACGCAGGCCTAGGGTGAGAACAGTCATGGCCTGAGTTTTATTCCAGCCGTTCGCCTTCATGATATCCTCGAACTGGATTTTGTAAGTCGACCAGGAAGAAGTCCCGTCCAACGGCGGCACTTTGAATCCACGTAGCGAAGGTGTTGTAGCTACCACGGGAGCTGTAATTCTATCCTCAAGTTTGAGGTCGTCCAACGTTTTCTTCACGTCAGGCATCACATTGTCAACCCGATTGTTGATTTGGTCGATTCGGGTTTCAGCTTCCGACAGGCGGTTGTCATGTTGAGCAACCCTATCCTTTACCTTCCTTATCTCTTTCCCGAAGGTAGCGTGATGGTCCTTCATGAGGAGTATCTGCTCTTCCTTATCGCATTTGAGCTGCTTTTCCAAACGAAGGGCCTGTTCCTCCTGTCGGCCGCCTGTTCCTCATGTCGGCGGGCCTGCTCTTGCTGTCGGCTAGCCTGCTCCTGCAGTATCATCATCAGAGTGCCTAAGTCAGGTGCTGCAGATGCAGGAGCTGTTGAAGGGCCGGCCTCCGTGGTCAGCAGCTGGCCCTCCGACGTCTGCGGCGTTGCACCACCAAATCGTCTTTGGTCCATCTCCTGCTGGCGTTGACTTCGGGTACGGATATACCTTCCGTGTCGTCCTTTGGTAAAATCGGCATGATTTGGCCCAACTTCTGACACCAATTGTTACGAGCTTGGGGTTCGAGACAAAAACTGCCGAGTGAATTACCAAAATTGACACTTTAATTACAGAACACTAATTACAACTTAAAACGACATTAATAACAAAACACAATTGTACTACTGATCACTTTTGTTCGCAGTTGTATCGCTTCGAAATATTCGCGTGGTGTCGCCAATTTTACACTGACTCCGGTCGCGGTCTATACCGGCCTTATATAGGGTCTCAGTTAGTTCCAGAATATTCTATTGTAGAAACATCTAGAATGTTCGAGTACATACCGGTCCCGATTGTCTAGGTGTCGAAAGTTCTTCCATGGAAATTTCTAGAAGGATCTTAACTCTCCTAGTTCTACCACTCGATACTAGAGGGCGCTAGTGGTACCTAGTGTTACCATTTACCAGACATTAATTTTGGCGTTCAACATTACATATTAAGTCATTAGACTGCTCAATAGAAGCAGATGTCTGTGTACCCAAGAACTTGGCTGAGTTTTGATAAATATTACTGATTGTATTATTTAGACGTGAAGCTAGTAAAGAGTTTCAGTATACCTTCATTTTGTATGTATCTTTCTTATTATTGACAGTATAGTTTCTGCGTTCATCAACTAGGCGGATTGAGTGACGGGCAAAATTTTCAAGTACTGTTTGCTTAGTTAACGCATTCTTCCGAAGGCCTTTCAGCTTTTGACCAGATTAGAAAATACTTTTTACTGCTTTATTGTTTTGTGTTTAGATTATACTTTTCAAGATACCAACCATATTGCAACCAGATGCTATAAAAATTAAAAGTTATTTAAATATTTTTTAAGCTCTCTAATTATTGACTTTTTAGTTGAAACATTTCTGAGATTCTGAGAGATATGAGATTTGAGGTTTGTTTATTTAAAAGTAATGTTAATAATTATATTCTATTGTTTTATAATGATTAGTATTTGACGCTCGAGTATGTTAATTGAAACGTGTGTATGTTAGCCGTCGCAGGTGAAGGGCAGGGTGGGTAGCTGGCCCCCCGAGGTGAGGGCGGAGTCCCCGGAGCCCGAGTACGAGGAGGCGGCCGATCTGTCCACTAGCATCGCCAAACTGCGGTGTCTGCTGCAACAGCGAGCCGAGACCGCACAGAACAGGTATATATTTGTTTGTGTGTTGAGGGTAGGCATACATTTTGTAGGAACAAGATACTGAAAAAATAATACTTCTTCAATATAAGAAATTATTAGAATTTAAAGCAGTAGAGCCGTGTTGCAGCTATATTAGTATAATATAGTTGTAGCACGAATGGGTCGGCTCGATCGGGGAAGGACCACGCTCTCACAGAATACCAGCGTAAAATAGCAGCTTAACGCTGCTGTGTTTCGTATGGTGAGTGTAGAGAACTGGAGACCCTTTTAATTGGAAAAGAGGCATTCCATCTTAGGCCTGAATTCCTCCTACGCTGATGTCGGTCGCGTACATCGGTCGTGCGTACTAATGTACATTGTGTTCTATATAGCCTCACACTACGACGCTGACGACAGCGGCGCGTAGTTTGCTACGTACGCGTACGCGACCGACCGTACGCAACCGACGTCAGCGTAGGAGGAATTCAGGTCTAAATCCTCACAGGTGACAACGCGTCTGCATTTTGATTCTTTATTGAGGATAGATGTAGATGTCTATAGGTCACAGCAACCACGTACCATCAGGTGGACTGTGTACTCGTTTGTCACCCTATTCTAATAAAAAAAAGCTTCGTTGTTTGTCTACTATCGTTCTTCTGAGAAGAAATGACGAAAGATCGTCCGCTGGAATTTTCTTTTTTTTGCCATTTTAAGGCTACAATAAAAGGATTAAAAGAAACGTTTATTTTATTTAAAGCATGCAGTAATAGAATATGAATTTGTAATAATAGAAAAAAGACAAATAAAAGGAAGTATTCACATCTTAAATGTAGCCTTAAACATACCTGTAGTAGAGATTTCCACTACCCAATAGTGTCCCGTGGGTGTCGTAAAAACCGACAGTGGGAAATAACCCAGCAGCAGCGCCTTCCGAATAAAAACTACACATAAAACAGTGGTTGCCAACCCATTTACCAAGCGTGGCAATTATGGCATTTTTTTATAGGATAAGGGTGACAAGTGACCACACAATCCACATAATGGTAAGTGGCTGCTGTGGCCCATAGACATCTACATCTTTTTGTCAGCCGTGAGGACTGAGATGGAATACCTCATTTTCGGTAAAAAGGGTCACCGGTTCTCTACACTCACCATACGAAACACAGCAGCATTAATCTGCTCTTTTACGCTGTTATTCTGTGAGAGCGTGGTCCTTCCCCGGTCGAGCCCACTCATTCGTGCAACAACAATACAATTAATATAGCTGCAGCAAGGCTCTACCACGTTTAATATCCTCAGTTTGGAGCAATCTATAGGGACTATGTTCATTAGTGGATTTTTAATAGGCTGTAAAGATAACGGTAGAAATACGCTGCAGCTTTATAATGGTTGCATTACGAATGAGTCGGCTTGATCGTGATTGAGAAAATGGTCTTACCACGCTCTCACAGAATACCATCGTGTACCACCAGCTTAACCAGTCAGTCAGCTTAATGCTGCTGTGTTTCGTATGGTGAGTGTAGAGAACCGGAGACCCTTTTTACTAGATACGAGGCTTCCATCGTGGTCCTCAGGGGTGGCAACGCATCTGCATTTTGATTTGAGGTATAGATGAAGATGTCTATGGGTCACATCTATTTACCATCAGGTGGACTGTGTGCTCGTTTGTTACCTTCATTCTTTGCTATGTTGTCACTGTTAGAAATGACAGTACCAGTCTGCTTTCGAATTGGTGTTGTTAACTACTAATTGTATGTAGGTCGGACGATATCTGGTGGGAGGGAGCGGAAGAGACCCGTGGTCGGACTCAGCACCACCATTCCTCCCGTCCCGTCGACACCGCTACACTTGCTGGTCAGTTTATTTTATTTGCTATTCTGCATACTTATATACTGTTACGAGCTTGGGGTTCGAGACAATTATTTTGAATTGAATTACCAAAATTGACACTTTAATTACAGGAACACTAATTACAATTCAAAACCACATTAATAGTAAAACACAATTGTCACTTTGGTTTGCAATTATTTCGCTTCGAAGTATTCGCTTGTATCGCCAATTCAATACTGACTCGGTCGTGGTCTATACCGGCCTTATATAGGGCCTTAGATAGTTTCCAGAACCTTCTACTGTAGTGTCATCTAGAATGTTCGAGTACATATCGGTCCCGAAATTTCTAGAAGGATCTTGACTCTCCTAGTTCTGCTACTCGACACTAGAGGGCGCTAGTGGTGACTAATGTTGCCATGTACAAGACATTAATGGTGGCGCGCAACAATATTTTAATCAGTTTAAATCATCGATATATATGAACTACGTACTAGATTCCGCATTCCTAACATACACTATGTTCAACTCAACTGTTCTGCAATCCGTACAGTTAGTGTGGTGGAACCACACTAATCTACTAATCTACTAGTTAGTCTGTGGTTTCAATATTCATGCAGTGTGTAGCGGCGCTAATAATACAAGATTTCAAATTAAAGTTCAAAACTGGACGTAAATAACAATTCAGTAGCCAAGTAAATAAAATTATTTGTTGTTCAAGTGAATAAATAGGTAATAATATCGTAATATTACAAATGAAAAATTATGAAAAAATATATTTCTTTATATATACTTTTTTTTTATAGAAGAGCGGCAAACGAGCATGCGGCTCACCTGATGGTAAGTGACTACCGCCGCCCATGAACAACTGCAACACCAGGGGAATTGCAGGTGCGTTGTCGGCCTTTTAGAAAAATCGCTGGTGGTAATCGATTCCACAAGGAAGTTGTGCGAGGGAGAAAACTTATTCTAAATCGCACAGTGGTGGACCGCCAATCATCTAGATGGTATGGATGGTAACGCGAGTTTTGTCGCGATGTGCGATGGTGAAATTGAGCGGCTGGAATTAGTCCGAACAATTCCTCAGAGCACTCCCCGTGATAGATGCGATAAAATACGCAAAGAGATACAAAAATGCGATAAAACTGACCGCGCAGGCGCAACGCGTTTAAATCAACTGCGCATGCGCGACTGTACTATCTCCCGCGCATGCGCGAAGACATAGAGTAGTGCACATTTTTTGTTTAGAAAGGCTTCTTTAGTACGTGGTACATATAACTCAATGGTTTAAATACTTTAATAATGAAGTTGTGAGTGCCAACTATGCCATATTCTTCCCTATGAAGCAATCTATGGGGAAGCCTCTGTTCAGCAGTGGACTTTTGATAGAAAACTTTAGGGTCTCAGTGTTCTAGTGAAGAATGACGGACGGGCCACTACCGTATTCTTGACAAATACTTTCTTAAAAAATGGCGGTTTTCTTTCTTACTATGTTTTCGCCACTGGTCACGTATTCTTAACGGAATTCAAAAAAGGAGAAGGTTCTCAACTCGACTGTATTTTTGTGCCGACTTAAAAAAGGAGACAGTACTCAATTCGACTGTATGATTTTTTAAATGTGTGATAACTCTTTACTGGGTGAACCGATTTCGATGATTCCTTTTTTATTTGAAAGCTGGTGCTTCTCATGCGGTCCCTTATAAATTTGATCAAGGTCTGACCAGTAGTTTTTGAGTTATCCTGAATAATGCGTATATAATTGACTTCGACTACATTGATGATGTTATCATTTTATTTATATTGAATTTGGTTGTACAAAATTTTTAATTTTACCACTTGTATTAAGTTTATTTTTAATACAAATTGTATATTTCCAGATGAATACGATATGAGCATCGAAAGGAATGCGTCACCCGAACAAACTTCAAATAATATGCAGAGACTGGATAAGTAAGTGGATGCCTACTATGTGTAAAAACTGTTTTAAACTACCTCAAATATTTTGACACAAATTATAGTTTTCTGGGAAATAGTATTTCCCTCAATGAAAACAATTACGATACGTGGTAGAGTCATGCTGCAGCTATATTAATAGTACAGTTGTAGTACGAATGTGTCGGCTCGACCGGGGAATGACCATGCACTCACAGAATACCAGCGTAAAATAGCAGCTTAATGCTCCTGTGTTTCGTATGGTGAGTACAGAGAACCGGCGACCCTTTTTACTGGAAAAGAGGCATTCCATCTAAGTCTTCACGGCTGACAACACATCTGCATTTTAATTCGCAAAAGAAGATAGATGGAAATATCTATGGGCCACAGCAGCCACTTACCATCAGGTAGACTGTGTGCCCGTTTGTCATCTTTATTTTATAAAAAAATTAGATAGCTAAGACGTCATTGGAGCTAGATCGCCGTAACGTTACGTTGCATTCTCTCGCCAATTTGCAAAACACGATCTTGTCTGGATGTAGTAATGCGGCTCGGTATTGGATGTCTTCCCGCCACCTCCCCCGTGACACGATAGCGTGACCACAAATTTGAAATCACATTTTGCCCGGTGCCTATTTCCGCAGCGACCTCACGTTGAAAAGCACCAGCCTGCGGCATTTCAACTGCTTTTAATATCTGTTCTCCAGTTAAATGTCGACTTTGCATTGCGATAAAATGTCAAATTATCACAGTGATCCCAAGTTGAATCATAAAGGTGTTTAATAATAGCGCTTTTCAACAAAAATAAAAAACTATTACTCAGTACAAAATTAGCTCTCTCTAGTTCATCTCGATTTTTACTGGCAACACAATAATTTTTTTCTTTTATTTAAATTTTGATATTAAAAACATTTTAAAGTGGCCAGTACTTTTGTAGTTGGTCAATGTTTATAATAACATTGAAAGGAATATCAAATCAACTGAACACTCATTGATACATGAATATAGTTCATAGGTACTTAGTACTGTTACAAGCTTGGGGTTCGAGACAATGAAAAACTGTCGATTAAATTACCAAAATTGACACTTTAATTATACAACACTAATTACAATCTAAAACCACACTAATAATAAAACACAATCACTTTAGTTCGCAGTTATTTCGCTTCGAAGTATTCTCTTGTATCGCCAATTCCACCTGAACAACCTGAACAACCACCATGGACTAGATGAAGGTTCAATAACACCATCCTTCACCATTCCCTCAATCATGGTTTCCACTTCCTTTTCACGTGCTACAGGCAATCTTCTTGGCCGCTGACGAATAGGCAATTCTTGTCCTGTGTTTATTTTGTGTTGAACTAAGCCAGTCTTTCCTATGTCAGCTTCGTTTGACGAGAAAACAATGGCGTACTTGAGTAACAACTTCTTCGCCTTGACCATTTCATTCGGGGAGAGAACGCCGCGACAGTCTTCTAAAAGTGTGGTCACTCTCGTTTGTCCATCCTTGCTGGGGGTCCCAGTCGATAGATATTGGCACCGACGCAACAAATCCACTTCCTCATTAGTACCAACCAATGTGCCTTTTTCTATAATCTGTTCCTGATCACAAAGGTTCAACACACGTACTCTTGAGATGTCGGTGGTTCTGACCAAGGTTCGAGCCACTCTCCATAGAAGGTCATTGTCTACCCTTTCCACGAGTACACAACGATGAGCTTGCGGAGGATTCCGAGGAAGACTAACCGGCACAATCGTTTCCGATCTCGGGGGAAGAACGATCTTCTTAAGGCTGTACACATTCCCTGGTAACGCCCCTTCCACATAAAGTTCCTCTTGTCCACATTTCAAAACACCTTGCTTTACGTCGATCTCACAACAATTCTTCCTCATAAAGTCTAGGCCCAGGATGCAGTCGTCCATTATATCAGCCACGATAACATTATGTAGGTGGATCTTGTTGCCTAGCTTCAAACTCCATCTCCTTCTCTCCACGGACGGGTATGCGCTGACCAGTGGCTGTCACCAAATTAATGCGTTCGCGGTTGTATGCGGAGTCCCCAAGGAACTGACTTATAAGTTGGGAACTGACAACCGTGCGAGAGGCTCCAGTGTCTATGGTCAGTTTACACGGCGTTCTGTTGACCTCGCCCTTGATGATCAGGCTGTTCCCATCACGGGTTTGTGAGATTGATATCCTTGGGGCTCTTTCAACATCAGCCAGCACCCGCCAGTTTCCCTGCTGCTGCTGGGCGGTGCTGTTAGCCGCACTACCCTCTCCAGATCGATCACCTTCCCTTTCTACAGTTCGCTTAGTGCAGCTGGATCGAAGATGGCCCCTTTCCCCATAGCCGTAGCACCTAGGGCGGTAGCCGTTATTGCGGTCCCGAACTGTAGCTGCTGCAACCTCCCTGACGCGATGGGAACGATGATCCTGCCGCACGGCTTCCACCTCCAGTGCATGGGTCAAGGCGTCCTTAAACGTCTCGTGGTACCCGATCCTCACAGCAGCTCTGACTTCAAGGTCGCGGATACCGTCGATGAATGTCTGCACCAGGTTCCCTACAATGAGCGCAGGTACAGACTGGTATGATTTTCGAACCAGCTTCTCTACCTCAAGGGCTCACTGCTGCAGGTTTTCGTTACTGCGTTGCACGCGATCTTTGAGCTGCGCACGAAAGACGTGTTCCAGGTGAGCGTCGCCATATCGCGCCTCCAATGCCTCAAGGAGCTGCTTGTAAGTCACTTCTTTACCGAGAGCTTCCAGAACAGTTAAGGCCTGGTCACGCGGGCCTAGGTTGAGAGCTGTCATGGCCTGACTTTCATTCCAGCTGTTCGCCTTCATGACAGCCTCGAATTGGATTTTATAGGTCGACCAGGAAGAAGTCCCGTCGAACGGCGGCACTTTGAATCCGTGTAGCGAAGGTGTTGTAGCTACCACGGGAGCTGTAACTCCATCCCCAAGTTTTAGGTCGCTCAGCGTTTACATTTCGCAGTTATTTCGCTTCGAAGTATTCTCTTGTATCGCCAATTCAATACTGCCTTGGTCGTGGTCTATACCGGCTTTATATTGGGCCTCAGATAGTTTCCAGAACCTTCTACTGTAGCGACATCTAGAATGTCCGAGTACATATCGGTCCCGAAATTTCTGGAAGGATCTTGACTCTCCTAGTTCTGCTACTCGATACTAGAGGGCGCTAGTGTAACTAGTGTTGCCATGTACAAGACATTAATAGTGGCACGCAACAGTACAAACTGGCGACTTGTGCCTCTGGCTGGAGTTTACGTGTACGTCAGAGAGGACATCTGTTCTCGACGCCTGTGCAGTCTTGAAGGTCAGCGACGACCAGTCCAGTTACAGTCCACCTGATGGTAAGTGGCTAGTGCAGTCCATGGGCACATGCAGCCAACTTTAAACAAAGAAGGCTACAGATGCGTTGTCACTCCTGAGTGCTAAGGTCGAATGCACCACAGCCTGTAATTACACTGGCTCTCTATAGGCTTGGGCAAAAAATATATGGCGATATTTATTTTAGAGTATCGAATTCGTATCAATGTCGATATATTTTGAAATGTTATATCGGTTTTTTATCGTCCAACCGTCAGTAAATAAAATTTTGGACCTTATCATTACATCATGCAAATGATGACGATATATCGGTATATCGACAATTATCACGCGATATATATCGATATTGTTTAAAAATATAGATTCGATATATATCGATATATTTTTTCCCTTGCCCATCCCTAGCTCTCTATACGCCTCAGACCGGAACACATCTGGGCAAGCACTACTACATGGCGACAGAAATAAATTAGATGGTGGTTCTTACCCAGAGACGAACCCCTCGGCAAAAGGAGTCCCACCACCTAGTAAAGTAGTTTCTTGTGTTTTTTTTGTAATATTTTTTACCTTGTAGTTGCGATGTAAGAATATCCACTATCCCATATCGTTCCGTGGGTGTCGTAAGAGGCGACAGAGGAAAACACATACGGAGATGGGCACCAGCGACTTGCTAATGACGAATAAAAAAAATTACGGTTGCCAACCGTGACAACTATGGCACATTTTTTATAGTATACGGGTGACAAACGAGCACACAGATCACCTGATGGTAAGTGGTTGCTGTGGCCCATAGACATCTATATCTATAATCACGTTTGCGAATCAAAATGCAGCTGCGGTGATGGAATGCCTCTTCTCCAGTAAAAATTCTCTCCGGTTCTCTACACTCACCATACGAAACACAGCAGTATTACGCTGCTATTTTACGCTGTTATTCTGTGAGAGAGTGGCCCTTCCCCGGTCGAACCGACCCATTCGTGCTACAACTATACTATTAATATAGCTGCAGCATGGCTCTACCACGTATAAAGGCAATGAGGCAATCTATGGGGGAGGATGGAGGATGGACTTTAATAGGCTGTAACGGGAACGATTGTAATATTTTAAATGTCATATACTTACTATCGTACAGGTTGTTTCAAAGAACCGTGACTGGGGTGTTCAATTCGATAAAGACGGCGGTTGGAGCCGAAGACGAAGAAGTTGTGCCTAGACCGATGCACGACTGGAACTATGTCTGCTCGTCCGCAGAGTTAAGCGTGAGTTTCTGTTATTGCAATATGACATATTTTTTTACAGAATAAGAGTGACAGACGAACATACAGTCCACCTGACGGTAAGTGTATGCTGTGGACTATAGACATCTACATTTATCCTTGATTGATATATTTATTCTGAAATGTTGTGCCCTAATTCCTCACACTGTGATGAAGCGAAGCATTAAGAGTGCGAAGTATTCGTCTTTCTAGTGTGGTGAGTGTGAAGAAATTTTAAACTATGCATACCAGTTGTCAATTTCTAGAAAAACACTTATTTTTATTAGTGGATTAATAAAAAGAGGATAACTAAGAAAACCTTGGAGAAATGAAATTATGATTTCTTAAGTGATCTGTTGCGTAATTTGATCGAATTTTAAGTTTGATTATACACAGTCAGGCCATAAGTATTGTCACACAGTAAAAACTTTTCTTTTAGAATGCTGGCCACAAAAAAGTTTATTGAATTCGAATTTCGAATTGTTCATGAAAATAAAACTGTATACTTTTTAGAATTTTACTCATTTTTAAATATGGAGTGGACGCTTAAAGAAGACCGTGTTGCAGTTATTGCGTTGCATCGTTGCGGTTACGCGCCAATTCAAATTTTTGACATACTGAAAAATTTGAATATAACCAAAAGATTCGTTTATCGTACCATCAAACGATACAATGAAGACTCTAGTGTAGATGACAGGTCAAGAAGTGGTCGCCCTCGGTCTGTTAGGACTCCAGCAGTGATAAAAGCTGTGAAGGCGCGAATTCAAAGAAATCCCAAACGTAAGCAGAAACTGTTGGCCCTTCAGATGGGGTTAAGCAGAACCACGGTGAAAAGGGTGTTAAATGAAGACTTAGGGCTTCGGGCATATCGAAGGAAAACAGGACTTCGTTTGAATGCGCGTCTAATGGACCTGAGACTGAAGAGATGTCGCGCTTTGTTGAAGCGGTACGCGGGAAAAAAATATCGGGAAATTCTTTTTTCGGATGAAAATATTTTTACTGCAGAAGAGAGCTAAAACAAACAAAATGATAAGATGTACGCACACAGTAGTGAAGAAGCGAGCAACCGTATTCCGCGTGTCCAACGAGGTCATTTTCCATCCTCGCTCATGGTATGGTTGGGAGTTTCTTATTGGAGCTTAACAGAGGTACATTATTGTGAGAAAGGTGTAAAAACGAATGCAGTTGTGTATCAAAATACAGTCCTGACGAACCTTGTGGAACCTGTTTCTCATATCATGTTCAATAACAGGCACTGGGTATTCCAACAAGATTCGGCGCCAGCTCCTAGAGTGAAGAGCACACAAGACTGGCCGGCGGCGCGTGAAATCGACTTCATCCGGCACGATAACTGGCCCTCCTCCAGTCCAGATTTGAATCCGTTAGATTACAAGATATGGCAAAACTTGGAGGAAAAGGCGTGCTCAAAGCCTCATCCCAATTTGGAGTCACTCAAGACATCCTTGATTAAGGCAGCCGCCGATATTGACATAGACCTCGTTCGTGCTGCGATAGACGACTGGCCGCGCAGATTGAAGGCCTGTATTCAAAATCACGGAGGTAATTTTGAATAAACTTTAGTGTCATAAGAATCTATGTTTTGTTAAGTTCATTTTGGTATATAAATGGTTACATAATGAATAAACTTGTTTCAATTATTTTATATTAAACATGTGACAGAATTTATCACCTGACTAGATATTTATACTATGGTCTCCAAATCTTTCTTCCAGAAATTGTTAAAAATACAAAAGTAAAAGCCGACTTCAAAGCCCTAAAAGGAATCAAATAATTTACACGTAATAGCTTCTGAAGTCGTTGCTAAGACAGTGTGTAGAAGAATTAAAGCCCAAACTTCAGATGCTGATGTACCCATTTCGTAACGCGGAAGAAAGAGACGTCCGATACATGGCAGTATCGGACGTCTCTTTCTAAGCATAACGATACGCCAGATGTAAAATATTTAGATTGGCTGAGAGCGGCAAGAGAGACGATATAGGCAAGTCTTTCCTACAATGGCAGATATCCATGTCTTTCTTTTACGGGTCGATGAAGAATGTAGGGCTCCGGTACTTGAATTAAACACCAGTGCCAATCGCTGACAGAGACATGAAAACGAAATTCACGGCCATAATAAAATATTTCAAATTGAAAAAATGAAAGAATGTAAGTTATTTCTGGCAACTTACCTTCAAGAAAATGTAATAATTAATAATAATAGTATTATTAATATTAGTAATAATTATTTTGATTCCTTTTTTATGACATTCTGAGCTGATAGGGTTCAGGTAATTAAGTAAAAAAAATATGTGTGCAGTTCACACGCGGTAGAAGCCTTCAAATTACCTATTCCTATTCCTATTTCTGTACTACGAACTCTCAGTAAAATTTTTGAAAAAATTATTTTGGATCAATTGTTAATTTTTTTAATATAAATAAATTACTTCATAAAAACCAATTTGGTTTTACAAGGGGTCGCTCGACGTCTGACGCCGGTGTTGAGCTTATGAAATATATTTTTAATGCCTGGGAGAATTCTCAAGATGCCTTAGGTATTTTCTGTGATCTTTCCAAGGCTTTCGATTGTGTTCATCATGAGACATTAATCAGGAAACTACAACATTACGGTGTAAAAAATTTGGCGCTTAGACTTATTACTTCATATTTAAGTAACAGAACTCAAAAAGTCGTGATCAATGGTAAAGGTTCCTCAGGATCGGTAGTATCAATGGGCGTTCCTCAGGGCTTGATTTTTGGCCCATTCCTGTTTTTAATCTATATTAATGACTTACCTTATCTTGTAGGGGACAATAACGATAAAGTATTATTTGCTGACGATACCTCTTTAATTTTCAAACTCAAACGGCAGTTAATTAATTATGACGATGTAAATAATGCTCTATCGAAATTAGTACATTGGTTTAACGCCAACAATATGCTCTTAAACGGCAATAAGACAAAGTGTATTAAATTTACAATACCTAATGTAAAACATTAGAATACCAATGTGCTGTTAAATGGGGAGGAGTTGGGTCTTGTGGATACCACTATTTTTCTCGGTATTACTATGGACGCGAAATTTCAATGGGGCTCCCATATATCTAAATTAGCAAGCAGACTTAGTTGTGCAGCATATGCTGTAAGAAAGATTAGTCTCACAGATGTTGAGACAGCTAGATTAGTGTATTTTAGTTACTTTCATAGCGTAATGTCTTATGGAATTTTGCTATGGGGTAATGCGACTGATATTGAAGCTATATTTGTTTTGCAAAAGAGAGCCGTTCGGGCGATTTATAACCTAAATTGTAAAGAGTCCCTCAGACAAAAATTTAAAGAAATAAACATATTAACTTTGGCATCGCAATATATTTATGTAAATGTAATGTATGTACATAAAAACATAAATAGCTTTAATAAGAATAAGGATGTGCATACTTTAAACACTAGGAACAAACATAAGCTTGTAATACCAGTTACTAGACTCCACAGAATCAGTAATTCATTTATGGGGCAATGTATACGCTTTTACAACAAAATCCCAGAACATACTCAAAGTTTATCAATAAACAAGTTTAAAAGTTTTATTAAAGAAAAACTGTACAAAAAGGGTTATTATAATATCAAGGAATACATGAATGAAAATAACCCCTGGGAATAAGGTGATCGCAACCATGCTGGTTCTATTAAAAATAATTTAAAAATTGTATAAATGAAATTATTGTTAAGTGAAATATGTTTGAAAAAAATAGTCCCGCTGGGTTTCTTGCTGGTTCTTCCCAGGACAGAGGTATTTTCGAACCAGTGGGAAATAAAAAATGACTTTCAATAAGAATTATGTAATAATCAATATTAAATAAAAATTATTCTATTCTATTCTAATGAAATGAAATATAACATTAAAGTATTTTACGACAAATTAGTAATTTAATATGGTAATTTTCAACCACAGTACGACATAAAATATAAGATAAAAGTTAAATTTTATTGCAAATAAACCTTACAATCCTTATTTTTAGACACAGTAGAGCCCAAATTTTACTGTAATAAATCAAGTCGAATCGAATCGAAATCAAACCGAAAATCCGTAGTTGGTATTCAAGAAGTCTCGCAACTCAGTTCTTCTACTGGTTCTTCTTCTAGTTGAAGAAGATAATTTGTAATATAATAAAATATTTATAAATGTAGATTATATTTTATTTATTTTATTGTGTTATTTTATAATTTCATAATTTCAAACCTTAAAAAACCCATTCATTAAATCTTATCGATATCGACTACCTGCTGTTACGCACATCATTATGACGCTCCATAAACCCAATGTGTGCGAGTGAGATAGATTGATTACAATGATTTATTGCCTGACGACTCATTTTATAAGGCGGTCACTATAGTAGCAGTTCATATTCGGTATAATATTTATTTTATGGTGATTAATGGAAAATTATGTCAAAATTTGATGACTAGTTTAGCTGTTATGTAGGGCGGTAACTGACATTCGTACCAGTTCGAATATGACCTTCACCCTTGCAACATTTATTACGTATTGTTTGGGGAACAACACCATATTGGGGTTTTATTAGTCATTAGTCATTTATTCCAAAAACAATATACATTGTGTGGGAAAACTTGACCGGTTCAGTGCGGAGTGCACGCCAGGCGTGCCATCGATTACTTTTGTGTGTGGCGTATGACACGCGAGTCGTGTCTTTTTAAAAATCGTTATAACTTACTCAAATTGCTTTTTTAGAAAATTTATCCAGAACAAAATATTCATTATTTTGCAAGTAGTTCATGCCTGCGGCTACGTTTCTGGATATTTTGAAAATTGAAATTTTTAGGGGTTGACAACCTTTTTCAACTTGTACATGGTACTCTTTTTACTTTGTGGGTTTTCAATCAAGTTGTGGGAAAATAGTCTAATAAGTAACAAATAATAGCACTCATTGCGATCGCTCACAAACTCGAGTTGTAAATAAATTTCTAGAAAACAAGTCTCCTTTTAAAAAAAAACAATGCGTTTGTCTTATTGTTTCATTTTGCTTAAAATGGTTGAACTGCCGTCTTATTACTATCATATGACCGAATAGACCTACGAAGTACCATGTGCTCTTGTGATATGGTATAAGGTTTATTTTTGCTTGAAACAGTTTGAAACCGTTCATGCTTAAAAAAAAGTTCGCTAATAGTCTTGTCAATCCGCCGCCGTATAGCGCCGTTTTGCTATTCACACTTGTTTTGCTATTCTTACTAATTAGACGTTTTCAGATCGACTTTACTTTTACATTTGTATAACATTAAATAATATTTAACATTTGTAAATATCAATGAATCATAAACCTTGTTTTTTTCCAAATTGAAGATCTTGATTGTTTCATATTTACAAATGTTATTATTAGGTGAAAATTTACCTAATATATAACCTACTTATATAAATGATTTTTTTATAAAACAAAAAAATAGTACAAAAGGTTTTTAATCTCTGCATAAAAAAAGGTCACTTACTCTCAATTTCAAAGAAAACACTTAGAAAAACACGTAGTTACCCACTAAAAACAAGTATCCTTCCGTTTGTAACTGATGTTTGATGTCAAATAAACTTAAACAAGTAAAAAAGCATAAAAAAAGAACATTACTTTTAGACATGGCTGATGGCACAATAGGCGTGTCATCAACGTCTGTGGCACGCTTGGCGTGTAATGAAATATTTGTTCGCCGCCACAGCTAAAAGTTGTCGAAAATCGGTGCCGCAACGAATCGGTTAATTGTAACATAAATTATCGTTACAGCCTATCAAAAGTTCACTGCGGAACATAGGCCTCCTCTTTAGATTGCTTCATAGGAGAGTATTTGTATAGCTATATATAGTTGCTACGCTTGGTAAGTGGGTTGGCAAACGCAGTTTTTTTTTATTTTTAATCTTTATTAGGAAGACCGTGTAGTGGCGGTGTAAGTATATCCACTACCCCATATAGTCCTGAGGGTGTCGTAAGAGGCTACAGAAGGAAAATGAAACAGGAGATTGGCAGCAGCATCTGTAATGGATTGGGAAGACCATGAAGCAAATACAAAGAGGAGGTGTTGTAATTAGATTTCACTATGTAACAATGCGTGACAATTTGCGGGGTGAGGTTAACATCCCATCCCATTTTACACTATCTACCTCTACCGATAAAACTACTCGAATCGTTCCATATGGATGTTGCAATGTAGTTTAGCTACCTTGACGATAGTGGCGGCCTGTTCACAAAATTATTATAAACCAAAAAAATAATATTTTGGTGATTAAAATTTCTTTGTCTGAATGCAAAACGAATTTCAGCACCTTCGTATGATTATTTTACCAATACTGAGCTCTACATACTTTTATGTTTTTAGTTTACAGTGTCGCCATCTAGTGTCGAATATATTTAATTATATTTCAAAGCCGACGCAAAGAGATTTTTCTAGAACTATTTTAATAAATTAGGTGTAAAATTACTTACAAATGAAATGTGATGCCATCCATAGCATCAGAGCTTCTATCTGAGTAGTTTTTACACGATAAAACACAACACTTCATCCTTTTCTTCTTAAAACTACGAAAATACACCGATTTACAATTTTCAACATATAAGCGCACATGACGAACGCTAACAGTATTATACTAAATAAAGCCACGTCCACTATGATGACGTCAGGACCTACTTAGAATCACAGTGCACGGTTGCTTATGCCATCTCCTCTTTGTATTTGCTTCATGGGGAAGACGCCGCTGCCCATCTCCTGATTTGTTAACCTTTTCGACTTTTAAGACACCTACGGGACGATATAGCATAGTGAATATTCTTACACCGTTACTGTACGGTAAATAAAATATCTTTTAAATACTGTGATGACGATGATGACGAGGGTAATGATGTGGATGATGAAGGATTGTGTCGGCCAGGTGTGTAACGCGGTGGCGCGGCTAGTGAGCGCGCGGCGTGTGCTAGCGCACGTTGACTCAGCGCTTGACCCGCTGCAGGCGCATCCCCCGCCGCACAGCCACCCCCTGCCGCCCGCTGACTTCGGTACGTACTGGCGCTGCGTGCTGTGTGCCGTGTCGTTCTGTGTCGATTTATGCACGCTGACTGAGCGCTCGACCCGCTGCAGGCGCACCCCCCGCCGCACAGCCACCCCCTGCCGCCCGCTGACTTCGGCACGTACTGGCGCTGCGTGCTGTGTGCCGTGTCGTTCTGTGTCGAGTAATGCACGCTGACTGAGCGCTCGACCCGCTGCAGGCGCACCCCCGCCGCACAGCCACCCCCTGAGGCCCGCTGACTTCGGTACGTACTGCCGCTGCGTTCTGTGTTCCGTGTCGTTCTGTGTCGAGTTATACACGCTGACTGAGCGCTCGACCCGCTGCAGGCGCACCCCCCGCCGCACAGCCACCCCCTGCCGCCCGCTGACTTCGGTACGTACTGGCGCTGCGTTCTGTGCCGTGTCGTTCTGTGTCGAGTTATGCACGCTGACTGAGCGCTCGACCCGCTGCAGGCGCACCCCCCGCCGCACAGCCACCCCCTGCCGCCCGCTGACTTCGGTACGTACTGCCGCTGTGTTCTGTGTGCCGTGTCGTTCTGTGTCGAGTTATGCACGCTGACTGAGCGCTCGACTCGCTGCAGGCGCACCCCCCCGCCGCACAGCCACCCCCTGCTGCCCGCTGACTTCGGTACGTACTGGCGCTGCGTGCTGTGTGCCGTGTCGTTCTGTGTCGATTTATGCACGCTGACTGAGCGCTCGACCCGCTGCAGGCGCACCCCCCGCCGCACAGCCACCCCCTGCCGCCCGCTGACTTCGGTACGTACTGGCGCTGCGTGCTGTGTGCCGTGTCGTTCTGTGTCGAGTAATGCACGCTGACTGAGCGCTCGACCCGCTGCAGGCGCACCCCCCGCCGCACAGCCACCCCCTGAGGCCCGCTGACTTCGGTACGTACTGCCGCTGCGTTCTGTGTTCCGTGTCGTTCTGTGTCGAGTTATGCACGCTGACTGAGCGCTCGACCCGCTGCAGGCGCACCCCCCGCCGCACAGCCACCCCCTGCTGCCCGCTGACTTCGGTACGTACTGGCGCTGCGTGCTGTGTGCCGTGTCGTTCTGTGTCGATTTATGCACGCTGACTGAGCGCTCGACCCGCTGCAGGCGCACCCCCCGCCGCACAGCCACCCCTTGCCGCCCGCTGACTTCGGTACGTACTGGCGCTGCGTGCTGTGTGCCGTGTCGTTCTGTGTCGAGTTATGCACGCTGACTCAGCGCTCGACCCGCTGCAGGCGCACCCCCCGCCGCACAGCCACCCCCTGCCGCCCGCTGACTTCGGTACGTACTGGCGCTGCGTGCTGTGTGCCGTGTCGTTCTGTGTCGAGTTATGCACGCTGACTGAGCGCTCGACCCGCTGCTGGCGCACCCCCCGCCGCACAGCCACCCCCTGCCGCCCGCTGACTTCGGTACGTACTGGCGCTGCGTGCTGTGTGCCGTGTCGTTCTGTGTCGAGTTATGCACGCTGACTCAGCGCTCGACCCGCTGCAGGCGCACCCCCCGCCGCACAGCCACCCCCTGCCGCCCGCTGACTTCGGTACGTACTGGCGCTGCGTGCTGTGTGCCGTGTCGTTCTGTGTCGAGTTATGCACGCTGACTGAGCGCTCGACCCGCTGCAGGCGCACCCCCCGCCGCACAGCCACCCCCTGCCGCCCGCTGACTTCGGTACGTACTGGCGCTGCGTGCTGTGTGCCGTGTCGTTCTGTGTCGAGTTATGCACGCTGACTGAGCGCTCGACCCGCTGCTGGCGCACCCCCCGCCGCACAGCCACCCCCTGCCGCCCGCTGACTTCGGTACGTACTGGCGCTGCGTGCTGTGTGCCGTGTCGTTCTGTGTCGAGTTATGCACGCTGACTCAGCGCTCGACCCGCTGCAGGCGCACCCCCCGCCGCACAGCCACCCCCTGCCGCCCGCTGACTTCGGTACGTACTGGCGCTGCGTGCTGTGTGCCGTGTCGTTCTGTGTCGAGTTATGCACGCTGACTGAGCGCTCGACCCGCTGCAGGCGCACCCCCTGCCGCACAGCCACCCCCTGCCGCCCGCTGACTTCGGTACGTACTGGCGCTGCGTGCTGTGTGCCGTGTCGTTCTGTGTCGAGTTATGCACGCTGACTGAGCGCTCGACCCGCTGCAGGCGCACCCCCCGCCGCACAGCCACCCCCTGCCGCCCGCTGACTTCGGTACGTACTGGCGCTGCGTGCTGTGTGCCGTGTCGTTCTGTGTCGAGTTATGCACGCTGACTGAGCGCTCGACCCGCTGCAGGCGCACCCCCCGCCGCACAGCCACCCCCTGCCGCCCGCTGACTTCGGTACGTACTGGCGCTGCGTGCTGTGTGCCGTGTCGTTCTGTGTCGAGTTATGCACGCTGACTCAGCGCTCCACCCGCTGCAGCCTCGCCCCCGCGGGTTGGCAACCGCAGTTTATTTTATTCGTTATTAAGAAAACGCTGCTGCCTATCTTCTGGTTTGTTTCCCTCTGTCGCCTCTTACGACACTCACGGGAATCATCCCGTGGGTGTATTAAGAGGCGGCAGATAAGATAGGGCAGTGGATATTCTTACAATGGTTAAATTTCATTATTATTCTGAAATTATTATTTTGTGGTGTGTACAGAGGAGTGGTGCAGTGGTTACGGGGCGGCGTGGTGTGGATCGTGCGCATTGGCTGGGGCTCTTGGACTCTGCAGTTCTCACGTAGCCTTCCGTGTCGCCACGTTGCTGTTTGCGGGTACGTTAAAATTTCGATTGCCTTAAATTTTCACGCGTCACAGTTCACTTTTGATAGATATTGTGGGTTAGAGAGTGATGAAATGAAAGATGGCCTTACTACAAACAATAATATACTGGTCATTTTTTTCACATGCGCAGACAAAAAATGTTTCCAGTTGAATCTTATGATATTGTTTTTCAACTTGTCCCGCTTAGAAAATACCGTTAAAAATTTAAAGAGGCAAATAACAAATGATATAATACATTTTAGATTTAGCAGAGTCACTTCTAACAGCATGGCTAGATGAGCTTAGTGCTTGGCTTCGGAAGCAGACTTTCGCACTGTTTGAGCAAATGTCCAATGAGAGCTCGACCTTGAGCCTGAAGAAGGAGAAGATGTGGGAACTGGACCTAGAGGAGACATGTGCCGCTGTTATTTCTACAATACCAGGTGAGAGTTTTTTAGAATAAGGGTGCGAACGAGCACACAGTCAACCTAATGGTAAGTTGATGCTGTGGCCCATAGACATCTACATCTATAGTTAAATAGGAATCAAAATGCAGATGCGTTGTCACCCGTGAGGACTAAGATGGAATGCCTCATTTCCAGTAAATAGGGTCTCCGATTGACTACACTCTCTATATTAAACACAGTAGCGTTGAGTTGCTATTTTACGCTGGTATAATATGAGAGCGTGGTCCATCCCCGGTCAAGTCGACCCATTCGAGCTACAACCACAATACAGCTGTAGCATGGCGCTACCACGTAAAAGTTTTTACGTGGTAGAGCCATGCTGCAGCTATATTAGTAGTATAGTTGTTGCACGAATGGATCGGCTCGACCGGGGAAGAACCACGCTCTCACAGAATATCAGCGTAAAATAGCAGCTTGACGTTGCTGTGTTTCGTATGGTGAGTGTAGAGAGCCGGAGACCCTTCTTACTGGAAAGGAGGTGTCGGCGCACGTCATCGCGCTTTGGCCAAAATGGAAGACGCGTGGGGGCGCGAACCGGTCACTGGCCCTGCAACAGCGCGGGCGCTTCTGTCTCTCACTCAGCTGCGAGACGCAGTAGCAGACGGGCACTTCATTCTTCAATTTATATTATGTTGTTTAGAGGTTTTACGGCATTAAACCTATTGTCAATAAAATCCACTTATTTTATTTTGTAAAGTCCTGATAGGACCTAAACAGAGGAATACCATTTTAATCCTCACGGGTGACAACGCATCCTGCATTTTGATTCGTAATCGAGGATAGATGTAGATGTCTATGGGCTACAGCGACCACATAAACATCAGGTGGACTGTGTGCTCGTTTGTTACCCTCATTCTATAAAAAAAAAACTTGGTGTCCCCAAATATGTGGTATTTGGCGACGTTAACAATTAAATTAGTTTGCAGGCGGCACTAATCATTTAGCTGCTGAAATGTTAGATTGTTTAGTACTCTCACCGTTAGAACCTTTCAAAAGTCCACTTCTGAACGAGCTCCTTCTACGATTGCCTCATAGAGGGAATATTTGCCATAGCTGCCACGCTTGGCAAGCGGGTTGGCAACTGCAGTTTTATTATCAGTTAAGGAAGACAGTGCTGCCCATCTACTGGTTTGTTTCCCCAACTGTTGCCTCTTACGACATCCAAGGGATCATCCCTTGGATGTCGTTGGGGTAGTGGATATACATACTTTCACCGCCACTCAATAAAAAACAAACTAAAGTAGCTCTCAATTTAACGGTATGTTTTTTTTGTAAGTATGATATGGCGTTTTCTTAGGAAGTTTTGAACCGATTTTAATGACTCTTTTTTTAATTAATTGTCTTATACTTCAAGGATGGTCCCATTACATAATTTGAAACAAAAATTAAGTCTAAGGATGAAGTTTTTAATGTAACTTCATATTTAGACGATATTCCAGCTGGCTCCTTGAGCTTGTGATATTTCTTAGTTTTTTTTTTTTTTTTTTATAGGAGAGGGGGCAAACGAGCATGCGGCTCACCTTATGGTAAGTGACTACCGCCGCCCATTAACAACTGCAACACCAGGGGAATTGCAGATGCGTTGCCGGCCTTTTAAAAAGGAGTAGGCTCTTTTATTGAAGGTCCCTAAGTCGTATCGGTCCGGAAAAATCGCTGGTGGTAATCGATTCCACAAGGAAGTTGTGCGAGGGAGAAAACTTCTTCTGAATCGCACAGTGGTGGACCGCCAATCATCGAGATGATATGGATGGTATCGCAAGTTCTGTCGCGATGTGCGATGGTGAAATTGAGCGGCTGGAATTAGTCCGAACAATTCCTCAGAGCACTCCCCGTGGTAGAAAAGAGATGCAACCTCTCTACGCAGTGCCAGTGAGTCAAGCCGATCGGAAAGAACTCGGTCTTCGACGATTCGAACTGCTCTGCGCTGGATGCGGTCAAGTGGAAAGAGCTGGCACTGGGGGGCCCCTGCCCAGAGATGGGAACAGTATTCCATGTGAGGCCGAACCTGCGCCTAGTAAAGTTGCAAGCAGTGTGCCCGCATGAAATACTGTCCCGCTCTGCTGAGCACGCCAAGCTTTTTAGAGGCCAATTTGGCCTTCTCTTCCAAGTGACCATGAAACTGCACGTCACTCGATATGTCGACACCGAGGATTCCGATACTGGCTGAGGCAACAAGGGGAGTGCCTTGAAACTGAGGAGATACGACAAAGGGAATCTTTTAGCGGTAAACGCGCAAACTTGTGTCTTCTGGGGATTGAACTGGACTAGATTTAGTCGCCCCCAGTCTGAGACTTTGTTCAACAAAGTCTCGACTTCAGACACAAGTTTGTTCCGGTACTCGGCGACGTTTTCCCGAGAAATATTGGCACGGCCGGTGTATAAAGCATCACCAGTGCTGTCGTCTGCATAGCAATGAATGTTACTGGTTTGCAACATATCATTGATATGCAGAAGAAACAGCGTTGGTGATAGCACGCAGCCTTGTGGAACACCAGCGTTAATGGGCTTGTAATCGGAGCATGCACCGTCTAGTACGACCTTGATGCTCCGATCTGCAAGAAAGCTGGTGATCCAATTGCACAATTTCTCGGGAAGCCCATAGGAAGGCAGCTTCGAAAGAAGCGCTTTATGCCAAACCCGATCGAAAGCCTTCGCTATGTCCAAACTAACGGCCAACGCCTCCCCCTTGGACTCCACTGCCTCCGCCCATCTATGGGTCAGGTAGACCAGAAGATCACCAGCTGAGCGACCTCGACGAAAACCGTACTGGCGGTCACTAATCAGCTGGTGATCCTCAAGGTACCGCATGAGCTGGCTGTTAATGATCGTTTCCATTACTTTGGAGAACAAGGAGGTGATGGCGATAGGCCTGTAGTTGGACGGATCTGAGCGGTCGCCTTTTTTAGGGATCGGGTGCACCAAAGCTGTCTTCCATGAGTCCGGGACTACGCCTAGGGAGTAGGAGTACCGAAAAAGACGCGTTAAAACCGGTGCCAACTCCGGAGCACACGTCTTCAGCACAATATGTGGGACTCCATCAGGCCCACTCGACTTGTTGACGTCCAGGGAGAGGAGTGCTTTACGCACCAAGCGCTGTGTAAACAGCACTTCCCGCATGGAGCACTCACACCGCGGGATGTTCGGCGGTGTGTACTCCCCGTCATCTAGAGTCGAGTTGGAAGCAAAAAGAGAGCCTAGCAGATCGGCTTTCTCCTTAGCGTCATGGGCCAGTGAGTCGTCCACCCTGTGCAGAGATGGCAGAGATGGCTGACAGAAGTTCCCTTGGACAGCCTTGGCGAGAGACCAGAATGCACGTGTTCCCGAAGGGAGGCGAACTAGTTTCTCGCCAATTCTGCCGATGTGCTCTGACTTTGCCTTGGCAATGACACTTTTGAAGGACCTGGAGGCGGAATTGTACTTCTTTTTAAGAGCGCTGGTGTTTACATCCCGGGACGTTGATGCGTCAGTCCAGGCCTGGTAGCACTCTTGCTTATAGCGTGATGCTAGTTTACAGGAGCGACTAAACCATGGCTGGGATTTGCCTCCGATGGGCACCACAGAGGATGGAATAAAAAGTTCCATACCCTGAAGTACCACATCAGCAACAGAATCGGCAACAACGCTGGGTTCTTCCGGCGAGAAGCAAACCCGCCCCCAAGGGTAGGATGCAAAAAAAGACCGCAGTTCCTTCGAAAGGTTTAAAAAATTCATCAGAAACTATTTTATAAAGATTATTTTATTCGTTTTGATTCTTTGAAGTCGGCTTTTACATTTTTTTGAAAGTTTAATTCTTCTTTACTTAGTTATAATATTACCTGAGATTTTGTATCTTTTACAGAGGTTTATCTCTTTAGCGAAGTTACTATCACGGAGGCTGTCAAATTGGCAGTCACCAGCTTCAGCCACAAGGAGGTGAACAAGGACGTGGTGTTCAGGACACTGGACCTTCTCGTAGCTCAGTACAAGAAAGCTGCTGGCTTGAGGAACCCATCCTTTGACGCCAACTGAGCGGCGAGCCAATTTCACATTTATTGTTATTTGAACTTGCTACACTCTAAAGATAAGAAGAAATTGGTGTAAGATTTGAAGTTACTGCATTCCAAAGATAAAAAAGCTTTAATTAAATATTATGTGTATTAAAATTTGATAATTTCTATTGTTTTAAAATTAATGGATCTGAGACGTGTTCCTTCACTGTTGGCCGTATGAGGAAGCTGAAGATAGCTCAGCGAGCTATGGAGAGGGCTATGCTTGGAGTGCGTGACAGACTTAGAAAGGATGTCCGCAGTAGGACTAGAGTAATCGATATAGTTCAACGAACCAGTAAGTTGACCGTGGTTAGTGGCATTCCTTGGGGGAATAGTCTTGCGAGATGGGGGAAGCCAAATATTTTACACAGGCAGAATGTATAAAACTGGTGTGAAGTACTGTGGTAGTAAAAACTAATATTATATTTGAAATATAGATTGCCAAACACTTGTATTAATACTGTCTCTCTTTTAGATCTTTATAATTCTGTTATTAATTGTAATATTATGAAATATATTTAAAATTTATGTCTGACGATCGTGTACTTATTTTCAAAATACCCTCATTTTACACAAATCACACAACTCTATTACCTTTCGCCATTTTGTTAATTGAGTAAAATTTTAAATTGATGATAAGTATATCCACCAGGTGGTGAAGGTATGTAGCTAATTATGTTGAGGGAGGGGGGGGGGGGGGGGACACACTTCAGAACGTGCAAGATCTCTCTCGGACATCCAATTTGGGGACCATTTTCAAGTAATAATATCAATCAGTAATAAATCAATACAACAAATGAAAACAGCGACTGTGCCTTTTTGTGACAAGGTAGGTATCATACATTAAATATAACAAATTATTTTTTTTGTTCATTATCAGTGCACAAAAAATGTCTCCAGAATGAATTTTAGCCCGGACGGCAAAACTTAATGGAGACTATACGTAAATGTTAAAGACTCGCCGCCGTAAAGACAGGCCTGCCGTAAAGCCCGTAAGTGCAACAGAGAGCGCAACAGGCGCCGTCATGTTTCCCCATTTTATTGCACCGCAGGCAGGGAGTCTTTTAACAGTGTGACAGTGTGTACGCAAGCAAAGGTGCACTCTTTATTGCCTCACTCTCATAGTCCGATGGGACGACAATCCGACTGTTCAGGTGACGTTGGAGGTTACGGAAGAAGGCGCATATCTGGTGAGCCTTAGGAGAGTAGAAGGGAGGAGAAGATCATGGGGTTGTCAGGCGCTTCAGGGACCATGGATGTGTGCGGAGGCGTTCCCATTGGACTTCTAATATGCGGCGAAGGTGGAACACCATGGGTTGATGTCGGTGCGAGTCCGATTTAACTCGTCCTTGTCCCCGCGAGGCGGGTATGCGTAGGAATTTTCCCATGTAAAAATAATGGGCCTAATGATGCGTGCGCGTTTACTAGGTCCTACTTGTAAGGGCCAAAGTAGATCAACAATGTTTTAGTCTGTGCAATTGTAACACACTCGTTCCTTTCCCTGGGGCGGGTATGCATTTAAAAACGCGAGTGCACAAAGGTTAAAGTATTACGAAATTGTTGCCGGTGTCAGTATTGGCCAGTACTTCATCCGAATTAATCCACCTAGTTTATTAGTAACGGCTAATAGATAACTTACAATCCATGGGGGAGGCCGTTCAGCGGTGAACTGCGACGACAACAATAAGGGTTTTTGTTTTAAAGTAAGAATGCAGGTGTCTGTGAGCTTCACTGACAACATCAGGTGAGAACTCCTAAGTTCTTTAGTCATTATTATTATGATAATTAAATAATAATCATCATCATTACAGCACTTCACAAATGCACTGCTGAATACAGGCCTCTCCAAGGAATGCCACAAAGCACGGTTCCGAGCTACCTGCATCCATCGACCCCCTGCATGTCTCACTAAGACGTCACTCCATCTAGTAGGGGGCCTCCCTACACTTCGCCTACCGGTACTGTTATGTCCAACCCTATTTAGTTAAAAGCGCTGACTCGATTATTTTATTTCGTATATAAGCGTAGTGTTTGGGGTAATCGAGGCAGTGCAGCTCCAACCCATATTAAGTGCATATCGCACACGCCGTTCGCGGCTTTAGTACATTTTTTGTATTATTTTAATATTGGGGAAATAAACCAAAAGAACTTCCGGGATTGGGTGTAAAAGTTTTTTTTTTAAAAACACCTTCAGAGCGGCCCTCCTAACAGTACGAGGATAATTAAATTAAAAAAAAGCTATTATTAAAACTTCAATCTCTATTTCTCCACCTCTCCCTCCGTCACTAGAAATTGTTACTAACAATTTGAACTTCTGTATTAGCACGAATTCATGGGCGATGGTAACATTGTTACTTATTGTTACATGCACTGACATACACATGTGTATTTAAAATCATTTGCAAACAACAACAACATGGTTTTAGTTGCATTAGTGTGCGTCTAGCGGTGAACTTTTACGAGCTGATAAAGAAAGAAAGAAGAGAGATGTGTGCGAGAGTGCGTGTCAAGTTGAGCATGGTTTATGCGTCATGTGAAACGTACACAGTCTGTTTATTTTTTGGTATGAGAAAAACATTTTTTTTAGTTTGAGCAGTGCATGATACCGTGCTCGCTGCTTATAAACAAATAACAGAACCTACTGTATTCAAGCTGTGGGACCTATCTTTTTTTTCTTCCTTTTTTATAGGATAAGGGTGACAAACGAGCACACGGTCCACCTGATGGTAAGTGGTTGCTGTAGCCCATAGACATCTACATTTATCCTCGATTACGAATCAAAATACAGATGCGTTGTCACCCGTGAGGACTAAGATGGAATGCCTCGTTTCCAGTAAAAAGGGTCTCCGGTCCACTCACCATACGAAACACAGTAGCGTTAAGCTGCTATTTTACGCTGGTATTCTGTGAGAGCGTGGTCCTTCCCCGGTCGAACCGACCCATTCATGCTACAACTATACCAGAAATATAGCTGCATCATGCCTCTACCACGTATAAAGTCTCTCGGAATGTATAATCGTTATCATTATCCTTATTACGGCATATCAAAAGTACACTGTTGAACATTAGCCTTTCTCCATGGGTTGCTTCATAGAGGGATATTTGCCATAGTTTATACGTTGCCAACCCACCTGGATTGGCAATCGCCATTTTTATTATTTCTAGTTGTTACTCATACTAAAGTAATTTTAAAGTAAATTTAAAGTTAAAAAGTTAAAGTAAATAATAATATACTACGAAATGAACTTCATTTCAACCGAGTATTCCACGAGGCTCACGAACGTTTTTTATTCTTTTTAATTTTTAGAAGTCGGCTTTTAAAAGTTAAAGTTACAGCCTATATACGTCCCACTGCTGGGCACAGGCCTCCTCTCATTTCTGAGAGGGTTTTAGGGTAAGGGAATGTCCGCCGCGCTGCCGCAATGCGTGTTGGCGAACTTCACATGTCTTCGAAATATTTGTTTTCTTATTTCTCAGACATGCAGGTTTCTTCAAGATGTTTTCCTTCACCGCCGAGCACGTGGTAAATTAAAAAAAAAATATGCAAATTTAGGTTGTATACAAATAAAAAAAATGTATTTTGTATTTACCATTAACCATACGAAAATATTTATTTTTATTATTATATAATCCATTTCAAACGTACACTAAATAATATCACAGAGCGCGTTAAATAGACAAATAACTCTCGGTTTATATGAAAGTTACAATAAGTCGACCGTTTTACACTCGACACAACTAACTTAAGTCTACATAGATACATTGTCACATAAATAAAATTATAAAAAACATTGAAGTAATATGTACTACGTATTAGAAGAGACACTGAGACTTGTTCGTCGGCAACACGCATCAAAGCCCGCGGCTCAAACTTAGTCTGTGCCATAAAATGGTACTCTATGCCTCCTCGCACGCACTTAGCACTGCCACACAGGTTTTGTTCGCATTGTCTGTTCTAGTACGTAGTACATATTAATTAAATGATAATAAAATATTGAGCATTTATTCGTCCGTGAATTTATTTCATTCTTACGTTTAAACCAAAATAACATGTATTATTGTAGAAAATACCTAGCTCTTGAGAACGACTAAGCATTTTCAATGTGTACTTACTTTTTCTACGTCAATAGTGGATTAAATTTCGCATTGTTTCAATTGAAAGTCTGCTCTGAAAAAAGATGTAGTGACAAAAATTGAGAAAGGTATGCTGAGATGGTTTGGCCATGTCAAGAGAATGAATGAAGAACGATTGACAAAATAAGTGTATTAGGCGAGTGTGAATGAAGTGTTGGAAGGGGTAGACCTAGGCGGACGTTTGAAGACCAAATCAGGGACTTCTTGAAATAAGGTCAGGTCAAGTGTACCCTAAACCGTAAAGCATATATGAAGAGAATAATGAAAGTGGACGAAGCGAAACAAGTATGTAAGGATCGTAGCAAGTGGTCTCTGCCTACCCCTACGGGAAAGAGGCGTGATTATATGTATGTATTATTTCAATTGTAAGTTATATCTAACGAATCCACTTTATACACAATACACAAGAAATCAATATGAAATATTTCATTCAAACTAAATGCTCATTTAATTTATACTACATATACTACAATTACTTTTAAATATTATTCTTTCCTCTAAGACTCGAGGGTAGTAATACAGTTTACAATGGGCAATTGTCACGTTAACTAATGATATTTCGTCTACCAGATCGGAGCGGAAAAACTATATTTTCTTCCCTTTAGTTGGCATTGATGAGCAGGAAACCTACGTTACATTGCGACAGCATTTAAAGTTAAAACATCTCAAATCATAGAGCCGTTACTATACTGAGGTCCTCGCAGCTTTGGTGTCGTGAAACAGTGGGCGTAGTCTCCACGTCTTCCAGTTCAGTGCCCCGAGAGCGACTCGATCCCGCAAAGTTTAGGAACATCTGAGGAAAATAATAAATGGAGAATGGAACATCATATTTTAATAAATACAATCAAAAGATTTATAAAATGCATTAACATATTGAACGTCTTTCATAATGTTTGTATATCCGCTTTGAAGGACCAGAAACATGTACAGTTCGTAAATCTGGAATAATGATAAAGCTGGAACAGTAAATTAATAATTAACGGCCTTACTCTTAAAAATCGAAGACAATTAAGGGAATGCTAAAATTCTAAGGTCTTTCTTTTTCTCTTTTTACTAAATTAAAATAGAAAGAGACAGGTATAGAGATAATTATTTCGAAATTTAACGTGAAAGTTCCAGGGTGGCCCGCGAAATTCAAATTTTCTTACGTTTTATGGACTGTGCAGGTCAGGGTCAGGTTGAATGTTTAACAAAATGTGATTCGTGATCGTAACGAGTATATGTTTACAGAACTATTATCATTAAAATCACCAATACAGCCCTCCAAGTTCATATAATTCCTTTGAACGAGTTTTTCTGGAAATAGCCATACAATAGGATTATACGAACTTAGGGGGTTATATTGATGATTATAATGATTATAATTCTGTAAATACATACTCGTCACGGTCGCGAATCATATTTTATTAAACATACAACCTGACACTGACCTACAAATTGCAAAAAACGTAACAAAATTTGAATTTCGTGGGCGACGCTGGAGCTTTCACCTTAAGTGAGCGATAATCAACGATTATGAGTAAAACCGTTAGTGTTTAAGTAACAAATAAAAAAAAGTAATACTGGTGTAATAAAGGCGTACGAAGTTAATAATTTGGGATGTAGATTGCGGCAAATGTCAATCTTTTATAGAAAGCCATGCTGCAGCTGTTCTATGACTGCAGTGCGATGGAGACGTCTTGATCGGTGAAGGACCATGGTTGCAGAGAGTATTAGCATAAAAGAGGAATATATTGTGGCTTTGTATTGTATGGTGAGTGTAGAGAACCTTTTACTGGTAATGAGGCATTCCATCTTAGTCCTCAGGGCTGGCAACGCATCTACGTTTTGATTCTTAAACGGGAAAAGATGTATTATGCATTTCTATGGGCTACAGCATCTACTTACCATCAAGTGGAATGTGTGCTTGTTTGTGTCACCTTTATATTATAAAATAAATATCTCAAACTGACCTGATCGAGCGAGCTCTGATTGACAGTGAAGTCTTCAATATCACAAGAGCCCCGCAATTCCGCTGTCAGACGGAACACGTCGCTCAGCTTTGTTGTTACTTCTTTACCGTCAACTGGAAGTTAGATTTTAATCATTTCAGTCATTCACAATGATGTTCTGAAATAAGAACAACTTGGACATAATAGGGAAAGATCACGAGCTAATCTGACATGTTCGTTACCATTTATTTGTGGAACATGCTGCGATCGGATTACATACGTAGGTACCACATCCCACTTCTCAGGGATGATATATAACGTTTGACATAAAGATCATTTTTGAACTCACTTTATCGATAATTAGTTTGTCACGTCAACGTAAATTAATGGTAATGTCCAAAAATAAGTATAAAAATGACAAAATTGCAATGATGTTTAATTTAATGATTTTTTTTGTAACATCTTTCTTCTCGTTTACCGCAATCTGTGGGAGTGAAAATGGACGGAAGTGTGGGATAGGAAGCCGAGGTAACGTTCGCTATTTGATTTGACCAATGAGCGCGCGCGGTGTTAGTAAAGTGTGCTGTTCATCGATCACTAATAATAATATTAGTGATCGATGGTGCTGTTATATAAACTAATTTATATGTTTATGTAAACTATGCTCATTTAATAAATTAATGTATTTACTGTTGATAATATGTGTCTGAAAAGAGCAGATTATTAATAAAAAAAAGCGAGTGAGTATTAATGAATAACTTATTCGAATAAATATTTAGAGTATTTAGCTTTTAAAATTTTGAGGTTAATTTCTGTCGGAAACCTTATAATTTTTATCACTGGTATTCCTTTACATAGAGTAATAATTCTACACAGTCAGGTCATAAATATTGTCACACAGTAAAAACTTTTCTTTTAGAATGCTGGCCACAAAAAAGTTTATTGAATTCGAATTTCGAATTGTTCATGAAAATAAAACTGTATACTTTTTAGAATTTTACTCATTTTTAAATATGGAGTGGACGCTTAAAGAAGACCGTGTTGCAGTTATTGCGTTGCATCGTTGCGGTTACGCGCCAATTTAAAATTTTTGGCATACTGAAAAATTTTAATATAACCAAAAGATTCGTTTATCGTACCCTAAAACGATACAATGAAGACTCTAGTGTAGATGACAGGTCAAGAAGTGGTCGCCCTCGGTCTGTTAGGACTCCAGCAGTGATAAAAACTGTGAAGGCGCGAATTCGAAGAAATCCCAAACGTAAGCAGAAACTGTTGGCCCTTCAGATGGGGTTAAGCAGAACCACGGTGAAAAGGGTGTTAAATGAAGACTTAGGGCTTCGGGCATATCGAAGAAAAACAGGACATCGTTTGAATGCTCGTCTAATGGACCTAAGACTGAAGAGATGCCGCGCTTTGTTGAAGCGGTACGCGGGAAAAAAATATCGGGAAATTCTATTTTCGGATGAAAAAATTTTTACCGTAGAAGAGACCTACAACAAACAAAATGATAAGGTGTACGCACACAGTAGTGAAGAAGCGAGCAACCGTATTCCGCGTGTCCAACGAGGTCATTTTCCATCCTCGCTCATGGTATGGTTGGGAGTTTCTTATTGGGGCTTAACAGAGGTACATTATTGTGAGAAAGGTGTAAAAACGAATGCAGCTGTGTATCAAAATACAGTCCTGACGAACCTTGTGGAACCTGTTTCTCATACCATGTTCAATAACAGGCACTGGGTATTCCAACAAGATTCGGCGCCAGCTCATAGAGCGAAGAGCACACAAGACTGGCTGGCGGCGCGTGAAATCGACTTCATCCGGCACGAAGACTGGCCCTCCTCCAGTCCAGATTTGAATCCGTTAGATTACAAGATATGGCAACACTCGGAGGAAAAGGCGTGCTCAAAGCCTAATCCCAATTTGGAGTCACTCAAGACATCCTTGATTAAGGCAGCCGCCGATTTTGACATGGACCTCGTTCGTGCTGCGATAGACGACTGGCTGCGCAGATTGAAGGCCTGTATTCAAAATCACGGAGGTCATTTTGAATAAACTTTAGTGTCATAAGAATCTATGCTTTGATAAGTTCATTTTGGTATATAAATGGTTACATAATGAATAAACTTGTTTCAATTATTTTATATTAAATATGTGACAGAATTTATGACCTGACTAGGTATATTCCCTTATATATTCCTTTCTTATATAACACAACAACATTTTACTAAAAAGTTTTTTTAAATAATACAGGTTTTCACAATTTTCATAATTTAATTTACAAAGTGTTGTATTGCATGGATATAGGTCCAATGATTATGTGGCTCTCTCAGGCGTACCCCAAGGTTCCTATATTGGTCCTATTCTTTTTTAGTGTTTATTAATGACATAAGAAATAACATTAAGTACAGCCAATGTTCCTTAAAAATCAGGAAGATGTTTTATCTTTGCAAAATGACCTTGATTCCATCTATGAATGGTGCATAAGTAACAAAATGAAACTTAATCCTCGTAAGTGTACCTACATTAAATTCACAAGGAATAAATCTATTATTGCTTCTTGTTACTCCATTAATAAAGACATATTGAGTAAATCTTCATCCACCCGTGATCTTGGGCTAGTTCTTGATAACAAACTTAGCTTTATAGAACATATAGATAACGTGGTAACGCGTTCATGGAAAATGTTAGGTTTTATTAAACGTGCATGTAATGAATTCAAAAATACTCAAACTCTGATAACTATCTACAATGCATTAATTCGTAGCAGTTTAGAATATGCCACAGTGATATGGAATCCTTCTTATAAAATACACGTTGACAGAATCGAGCGTATTCAAAAAAACTTCACTCGATTCATCGCTTATAAATTTCAAAACTGTCCATACTATATTGACTATAGATCTAGGCTTTCTCATCTCGGAATGAGTTCACTGGCAGACCGACGAAAACTTTTAGACCTAATGACGCTACATAAACTTCTACATGGTAAGTTAATTTCACCAAGTTTATTGCAGCAAGTGTGCCTTAAAATCCCCTATCATATTCCTAGACACCCAATTACCAACTTATTAAATATTCCCTTCAGTAGAACCAATCTTGGTAAGTTTTCACCGTTAAACAGATGTATGCGAACTTATAACAGCTTAAACAATCATGACATCGACATCTTTAGCGACCCCGAACGTGTATTCAAAAGAAAATGTAAAAACTTACTATTACCTACCTTGCCCAATTAATGATTCTAATCTATTATTTATTGCATTTATTTTTTACTAGATTTGGTGCTTTTGCTCAATTATTTGTGTTTGTTTTGAGTTTATACGTATGTTGTTTAGTTTTTTTTCATATAATGATGTATACACCTGTAAAGACATATCCTTTGTCTAAAAAAAATGTATTTCGTTTGTAACAATGCATATTGATATTGTCGATGGTGTATCTATCTAAATAAATAAATAAATAAACAGTGGTAGAGCCACGCGGCAGCTTTTGCTGTCGCACGGATGGGCCGGCTCGAACCAGGGTGGTACCACGACCTCACAGAATACCAGCGTGAAGTAGAGGTTTACCTCTGCGTTTCGCTTGGTGAGTGCAGGTGGCCGGATGCCCTTTTTCACGGGTGACAACGCATCTGCATTTTGATTCGCAAACGAGGATAGATGTAGATGTAGGCCCATAGCCGCAGCAACCACTTACCATCAGGTGGACTGTGTGCTCGTTTGTCACCCTTATCCTATAAAAAAAATACACTTTTGCTCATACATTCTAAACGGGTTATCCGATTTTCATAATTTCAATTGGAATATTAGTTCTAAGATTAAATCTACCTTTTGAGAATAAAATTATTGAAATATCTATACATCTCTATACAAATAAATATTTTCATTTTCAAGTAACGTAATTATACAAAAATTGTAACAACACTCAAAACTTACTTTAGTTAGCCTAGTTAGGTTACAATGGGAAATACATTAACAAAGGAGAAGGCCAGATCGTGCCCACTTGTACAAAAAAGGTAAAAATATGAAACATAATCTTATGAATTTTGAAGTTTTTTGTGATAAATTATTTTGTACTACTTGGTGTAAAATATTATTTAAAAAAAAATCGGTTGTCTGTAAAGTCGGTTTACTGACGATAGTTGAACGTGACAACGTCATAAGAAATATTTAATATCGAAAGAATCATTACCTTTATCGCCGCAATTATCGTTGCTATAAACAATTGACACCACATTCACTTTTCACTGCACGTCATACTTGACGAAAACATGTAAATGTATTATTGTATAGCAGCTGCCCATGCGGACATGCCGAACGCGAGAGCCGATTGTGCCTCTTTGTCGCTCGTTCCGCGCTCTCGCTTGCACTTTAAATGGAACGCCTCAGAGCGAGGTAACGCCGCATGAGTCATGTTTTTTCGTGCGTGCAACCAGCTTCATCGATTTATAAGACGTTGTCACGTCAAAAGGAATTCAGCGATTAATATTTCATATCCAGTCTTTTCTAATAACATCTGCGTTTCTTTGTACGAATAATTATATACGTACGCATAAAGTATCAAAGAATATACATTTCTATTAAAATTTATTACAAGTCTTTGTCATATAAAAATATTTCTTATCAATTTTTATTTTTAATTATTATTATAAGTCGATAATAATCATGAATTGCATTATATAATTACTGAATAACAATCATTGATTTTCGTGCATTTTGTGAAATGATACACACACGTCATTGTGTCAATATCGTAAGTACGTATGTCAAATTAATGAGAATATTTTCACACATTGAATAATTTGTGCTTGTGAAATATATTGATTATGATTATATCACATTTTTGCTTGTGCTGATTCCCGCTTTCTTTACCGTTGCACTTTTCCTGCTTCTGCTGACGACTTATGCTTTAATTAATATATGGACTCGATCACGCCTACTTATTGACTTACTGCTAATTACAACGGACATTCTGATAATTGCATCCACGATGTTGAGGTTCACTAATTGTCATCTTTGCGTCGATAGGATGCAGGGGCATTTTGTGTCTTCATTTCGATTTACAATCTTAACTCTTCTTTCAACATGGACATCTTTGCAACAGATATATTTAGTTTTATAGCTTTTTTATATAGTTGATAATGTATGGTCCTGTCGTTGTCGTAAAATTAGTTACTAATCTGTAAATATTTACACATTCGGGTAGAATCTACTAGTTAGTCTGTGATTTACACCTTCTTCAGACACATGTGATAATAATATGTATTTTAAAAATAATTTTGTAATGAATACAACTCGTTAACATGACTAGGACTTAGATTTTATGAAAAACAGGTGGTGCTAGTCTTATATTGTGTAAGGACCTTTTAGATCTTATACAAGAGAACCCCTTTTCCAATGTTATGTACATTATATTATCATGCATCTTAAATTCTTATATTCTTATTTATATATATCATTAGCGCCTGACAATTTATATTATGAAATTACAATGCACTGCAACGAATGCTGTTCTAAAGTATAAGTTAAATGTAATTATTAAAGTCCAGTTTAAAAAAATCTAGAAAGTTAAAGTAAAAAGTTCTAGAGACTTCAAATTATATAACTTGGATGAAGTAATGAAGTAAAAAAAAAGTTGCATACGGGATCCGTGTACACCACAATTTTGTGTGGGGCAAAGTTCTACAGAGAATCTGGCATTCTCCTTTAAGTAAAATAGTCTAATTAGGGTAAAGTAAACATAATATCCAACAAATCTCTTTACATCCTAATTAAAATATAAAACTTTCTGACTGGATATGTACGTTGACACTTAAAGCGCGATCCTACTACTTCTTGCGCCTTAGCCTAGATGGGGTTACACTGTCGATATTATTTTGATTTTTTACGAAATATAACTTAATAATGATGAGATGTCAGATGTTAGGGTCCGTTTACGCAGACCTGCTAGGAGAGGATAGCACGATCGCGATTAAAATAGAGCCTTAGATAATTGTAATAAGGTTTTTTTTACATTACATTTCTTTTCTTATATGAGAATGGTTGAGAGCCGATCTAACACGTTTAGTAAAACAATAAGAGGAGCCAACCGGCTGCCTATGTTGTCCTGTTTTCCGCGCTAGGGCAGCTGATCGGCTTCGTTTGCCTTTTCGTTTCCTCTCTCGCTCCGCGCGACAGCCGCCATTTTGATCATATTATGTAATATAGTACAAGTGTAAAAAACAAACGCTCAGCACCGAGCGTATCCGCTAGGCTCTGAACGCGTCTGCTTTAACAGTGCTCTGCCGACTGTTTTATGTGAAACGGCTTGGTCAGCTTCGGCCGGTTCCAAGCATATAATCTGCGCCAGTTTGTTTGAAAAGAAAAGCACCGTCCGGTGCTCTGAGAGTTTGTCTGTGTGTACGGGCACGTACATATTATCACATGAGATTACACGCTCGCTTGTTTTTTAATCACAAAGTTATTTAGATTGGTTGTAGTATTTATTAAAAATAATTTAAGAAAAAAATATTATTTATTTCGCGGATGTGAAGGAAAATATCGAAGGAGTATATCCTGGCTTCTAAAGGTGGTTTATACCTACGAGTATCTTTTTACGTCGTACGCTGTACGTCGTAAATTAGAAATAGGAAAAAAGAAGTAAAGATAATAGAAATAAAGTATATGTAGAATGCGTTGTGATAACAAACTTGTATTTTATTTTTTGCTGTGCAGAATATGTCGTAAGGTAAAACGAAACGTTTTTAAACTATAGGAATTAGATAATAGTGATGGCAATGGGCCGGCTATATATTTCGAAGAATCAACAACTGAGTAGATAGTTTTGATAGTCTCATACCAGTAAGCGATGTGTAGGCTGTAGGTGCTCCCCACTAAATAAAATAACGTGGCAAGAGATGCAAGAAGTTGATGGATGTAGTAATATCAGAAGCGTGTTTTGTGGCGTTCTTTGGGGAAGGTCTATGTTAAGCAGTGGACTTGTGAAGCGCTGCAATAATGAATGATGAAGAGTGTGTGTAGATGTGAAGTAGGTGTTTACCCGTGGCAGCGGCGGGCAGCAGGAAGCGCAGCGTGGCGGCGTGCAGCGCGTGCAGCTGCGCGTGCGGCGCGCGCCCCCGCACGCGCGCCCAGGCCGCCCGCGCTCCGCCCCCCGCGCCGCCCCGCGCGCGGCACGCCACCACGTAGCCCCCGCCGAACCTGCGCACACAGAAACACCTTGGTACAGTCACGTTGCAGCTATATGAGGCTCGACCGGAGAAGGAATACTTTCTCAGAAGTTTTCACGTAAGCGTAAGTAGCAGCTTAATGTTGCTGTGTTTCATACGATGAGTGTAGAGAATTGGAGAACTTTATTACTGGAAACGATGCATTCCTTCTATTTTCTCAGGGGTGACAACGCTTCTGCATTTTGATTCTTAATCGAAGATAAACGTTGATGTCTGTCGGCCACAGTATCCACTTATAATCAGGTGAACTGTGTGTTCGTTTGTCACCAAATTATATAAAAACGTATGAGGATTATAATGCACAAGGGATGCTTATACGGTAAAAATATTCCATTATTCTTGAAACATACAGTTTTCTACATATACATAACAAATTCAACCACCAAGCAAAATGGCACTCGCTGTAATGTTCCGACTTGTGGACTAAATACTGTGCACTACGTACCTGCGCAGGCAGCGCTGCAACGCGTGCGTGAGGAGCAACACTATACAACACATACCTGCGCAGGCAGCGCTGCAGCGCTGCAGCGCGTGCGTGAAGAGCAGCACTTTACGACACGTACCTGCGCAGGCAGCGCTGCAGCGCGTGCGTGGAGAGCAGCACTATACGATACGTACCTTCGCAGGCAGCGCTGCAGCGGCGCCAGCGCGTGCAGCGCGCCGGCCTGCAGCAGCGCCACGCGCGCCGCCAGCCGCCGCGCGTCGTCCAGCGCGTGCGTGGAGAGCAGCACGCCGCGCCCCGCCGCGCACGCAATCCGCACGCCCCGCGACACGCAGCGGCGCGACCCGGGGTCCATGCCGCTGCAAGACAAACGTATTACAAACTGTCTCACTTACTCTGTAGAAAGTTTCTGTGAGACTGTAAGCCGTGACCGAAATTCAGTCTCGAGATACCACGCGGTTTATGTCGTGTTAAAAAACTAGGAGTAAAATGAAGAGTATGAGTATTTTTTTAATAAAACGTAATCGCCCAAAACAACTAGTTTTTGGATAGTGTGACAAACGAGCACATAGTCCACCTGATGGTAAGTGATTGCTGTGACCCATAGAAATCTACATCTATCTTCGTTTGTAAATTAAAATGCAGATGCGTTCTCAGCCGTAAGGACTAAGATGGAATGCCTCTTTTCCAGTTAAAAGGATCTCCGGTTCTCTACACTCATCATACGAAACACAGCAGTGTTAAGCTGCTATTTAACGCTGGTATTCTGTGAGAGCGTGGTCCTTCCCCGGTCGAGAGGACCCATTCGTGCCACAACTATACTACTAATAGAGCTGCAGCATGACTCTGCCAAGTATAAACTTAAGAATCCCAAGTGATCAACAACTATATAGGTAGGAAAGATAGAACTCAGCATAAATCAGTCGCTAAGGACCGTCTCGTCTATCGTGAAATATAAAAGCGTCAAACATATATAATGAATTATGGACATATCATCAGACCAAGGGAATAATAATTGAAATATGATTAGTATTTTTTTTCCAAAATTACAGTAACTAAAAATTACAGACTGTGTACTCTAAAGAATAAACTCGGTACAGGTAGCGAAACCGAGGTTTTCAAGCTTCTGAATTATTTTTAACGTAAGAAACAGGTCCAGACAATATACCGTCTCTTTCTATAAGTAGGTGTGCTAAAAGCTTGCTTGTACCGATAACAATAGTATATAGACGTTCTCTGAAGGAAGGGACCTCCTTATTTGGAAATCTGCATTTATCTCCGGCCATAAAAAAGTTCCAAAAGTCCATGTAGAGTACTATAGAAAATCGTAAACTCGTCTGTTGAACATGGCATCAAACAAACATTCAGTGATTATCAACACAGCGATAAAGTAGATCTACTCTTTTGCACCTTATTATCTGTTCCGACTATTTAACTGACATCATGTCTGAACGCTTACAAGTCGACGTAATCTACACTGACAACAGCTAAGCGTTCGATAGTTTAGATCACGTTATATTTCTCGGAAAACTACTGTAATTGGGTGTCAGTGGCGATCTGTTTAGGTGGTTTAAAACTTATATTGGTAATAGTTGCTAAACAATAGCCTTCAATGGTTTCACGTCAGCAACTAAGCAAATCCCTTCAGGAGTACCACAGGGATCGCTATTAGGTTCATTGCTGTTTGAAATTTTTATAAATGACATAATTCTTCACAATAATTTTATATCAGCATATACATAGACATAAAAAATTTATACCCTAAAATATATCTTAAAAACTTCTAAATGTCTTGGTGGGCAGTGTAATCTTAATGAACTTGAACGATATTGTCTACGCAACTAACTTGAATTAAGCGTAAAATTTAATGGTATTTTGTGAGAGCGTGGTCCTTCCCCGGTCGAGCCGACCCATTCATGCTACAACTATACTATTAATATAGGTTCAGCATGGCTCTACCCTATGTGGCTTTTGTTCGCAACCATTTGGAGTACGCCTCGCAAGTGTGGTACCCATAACATAAAATATAAATAGATAAGATTGAGCAAGTAGAAAAGCGTTTTCAACCTTTTCTGCAATATATGACGCAACCTTACACTGATAGCTACATACCACGGTGTAAAAAATATCATACTCTGCCCTCGTAGAACGTAGGTGTATAAAAAATGAAAATGAAAAGTTTATTTGTCTCAAAACCGTTACATGGTTTATAAATTTAATGAGACATCCCCAGTAAGTAATTGATAATACTTATGTTGGGGCTACCTCGCTCTTCCCTTAATTATTAACAATATTGAGATTATTTTACAAAAAGTGAGTAAAAATTAAATAGAGGAAGAAAAATAAAAGTAAGTGACTTATAAACTAATTAGGCAGCTCTTTATCTAACTGTAGTTATATGTCTATGTGGAACTGTATGTGTGTCTTCTTTTTAAACAGGGTTTGTGGTGTTATCTGTGTATGTGTGTGTGTATGTAATTATGTGTGTGAATGTGTGCGTCTTCTTTCAATTGCCGGTGTGTTCGAAACGCAATTAATAGATTAAGCTTGGTAAGTACGTACATTATTGATAAGAAAGAAATAAAAAGAAATTGTTTAACCAAATCCAACTAAAACTTGTTCAGCTTCCTCGTATGTTAAGGTTTTATGTAAACCTTTTATGTATGCATATGTGTGAACTCATGATGGAACTTTAATTTTAATTTAGGGTTTTAATTTTTTACCTACTTCTACCCTATTTCTTTTTCTAAAATATAAGCCTAAGTTACTCCTTTATAACATCATATCAGAGATTAGCCGGATCAAAAAGACAGACAGACAGATAAACATTTTAAAAATTTTGTTTTTGTTATAAGTACCGTATACACTTTCATATGATTTAGTAAAAATATGTTATTTTGATATTACAAACAGACACTTCAATTTAATTTATTTGTATAGGTAAATGTACTCGTAGACTGATTGGGTTGTATATTAACGCCGTGCAAAAGCGGTTTAGACCTTTGGGGAGGAAGCCACTATATCCTTTCGTCTTCTTTCCTAATTTGATATTTTTAAATTATTTATCTTTTTAAATTGGCAAATGGCAATGTTGACTGTCTGGAGCTGCTGAGTAAGTTAGGAGGATAAGAACAAGAGCTATTCTATTAAGAAAGCCTCGTTTACTCCATGTGTCGCAAACTTGGACTAAATACATTCAAAATTATTTTATGATACGTGCGTGCTTTCTACAGAGAAGCGTGAATTTTCAACGAATCATGAAAGTAGAATGGACAAATGTTCTTTGAAGCGATATTATTACTTTTCCTACACAAATCGCAAATACTTTTAATAATTTCTTCATTGAATTGATAAATAAAGATATCCAAAATAATATATCAAATAATAAATCCGATCAAATCCTAAATAATTCTATTTATCTCAGCTCTATTGACGAATATGATATAAATAAAGTAATTATGACCTTGAATAATACTAACTCAGAAGGGTATGACGGCATTTGTACCAAAGTAATTAAGGCCTGCAATAAAGAAATAGGCAGGGTCTTGGCATTTTTAATAAACTTATCAATGGTCTCTGGTATCTTCCCTGATAAACTTAAATTCTCTTTGATTAAGCCTTTGTTCAAAAAAGAAAAAAAATCAATTTTGGACAATTACCGTCCTATTGCGCTCGTACCAATATTGTCAAAGTATATGAAAAAATTATACATACTAAACTCACATCTTTCTTTGACAAGTATCATGTCCTGAATTCCAGTCAGTATGGGTTCCAGAGGGGTAAATCTACTGCACATGCTGTTTTCGATATGGTAAAGGAGACTCTAACATGCCTAAATGCTAATAATTATACAACTGCTCTTTTCTTTGACATGTCGAAGGCCTTCGATTTTGTATCACATAATTTACTATTGGAAAAGTTGGAAAAATGTGGCATTAGAGGCACTGCTTTGAGTTGGATTAAAACGTACTTGCAAAATAGACGACAATCTGTTGAAATAAGCAGACCAGACTGCAATCGTGTAGTCCTAAACTACATATCAGATTTTAAAGAAAAAAATATGGAGTTCCACAGGGCAGCGTTTTGGGACCACTGTTGTTCTTAGTCTATATTAATAATCTACCGGATGTAACTAAACACAAATGCATTTTATTCGCTGACGACATATCTGTAATAGTGCAAACAGATGGTAAACAATCTCTAAAAGACCATATTAATGACATTAATAGTACAGTAAAAACAATAATAGAATGGCTTAAAAATAATAATCTAATTATAAATCTTGACAAAACTTATTTTATAAATTTCAATGACATTATACCAGACAATGAACATTAATTTCGAAGGACAAAACTTAAAAAGTACAAATATGACAAAATTCCTAGGTATATGGATAGATCAAAAACTAAATTGGAAAAATCAAGTTGAAAATGTTTGTAAAAAAATTAAGAGATTTTCCTACGCACTTTACAAACTACGCAAAGTAGCCACAAAAAATACAGCGCTTACTGCGTACTTTGCCTATGTGGAATCCGTTTTGCGATACGGACTCATTATATGGGGTAATAGCACAGATGCAAAAAAGGCATTCATTGCCCATAAAAATGTATTAGAGCAATATGTGGCACTGCACCTGATGAGCCTTGCAGGCCGTTATTTATATCTTTGAAAATACTACCCCTCCCATGCCTGTACATTTTTGAAATTGCAAAGTTTGTGAAACAAAACATGTATTATTTCAGACAAGCGAAAGAGATTTATACACGAAATACTAGAAATGACAATAGACTTGCTGCTGAAATTATACCAAAGAGTGCTCGATTTAAAAAAAAAAAACTGCTACTGGATGTGTATTCTCATATTTAATAAAATACCCCAAATTATAAAAGACTTACCCCTTAATAGATTTAAAGGCGCCTTTTACAGATGGCTAAATGAACATTGTTTTTATAATGTAAATGACTATCTAAATTTGACATGATGTGACACAACAGTAATTATATATTTTTAATTAAATTTTAATCTTAATTTTTATGTATTGGTAATGCTAATTTGTAAACAATGATATGACGATAAATATTTTAATTGAATTTTAAATTGTAATGTAATAAATTTAATTATATAAATGTATTTGCATGCTATTATAGATGGCTGGAAAAGCTGAACTACTCTTTATAATAACCACCTAAATGTACTCCTTTTTCAAAGCAAATAAATCTTCATTTCATTTCATTTCATTTCACATATTTTTTCCTTCGTTTCATTAATTTTATCTTTCATTTTCAATGAGCCATTCTAAATGAAATCAAATCGAATGGTTATTTGTTGAGGTGATAATACTTGGTTCATTTTTACCTTTCAGTTTCAATCAGTCATTCTAAATGAAATCAAATCGAACGGTTGCTTGTTGACGCGATATTACACGGTTCATTTTTACCCTTCATTTTCAATGAGTTATTGTATGTCAACTGTCCCCAGAATACAGGAAAAAATCCTAGTGTGGAGGAAAGTTTTTTGAAAAAAAAAAGCAAGACAAATAAAATAAAGAAATAGACAAACCTCGTAGGTTCGTCGAGAAGAACCAATGGCGTTCTTCCCATAAATGCAATAGCTGTACATAATTTTCTCTTGTTTCCACCACTGAGCGTCCCGCTGCGACCATCTTTGTACTTCGTTAGGTCGAACATTTCGATCGTTTTTCGAATTACCTGCAACGCAAAGGTTTTTTTTATAGAACTATTTTTCATATATTTTAGGATAATTAATAGAATCAGGCCATCCATCCATCACGTTGAAGATTGTTGAATATATATTCAACAAACTCTTTTATATTACGGAGGGGCACACTGAAATGATCGGGAATAGAATATTTTAGATTGAGTTACATAAAACCTTTTTTAGAATTTTAATACTGGCCTCTTAGAATCTTAATGATATTCAAACAATTAAAAAAATGTTTTAAAACAAATCTATGTTGGTTTAAAGTTGAAACGTCGTTAACAGAAATGGAGCTTACGCGTGAACATTTCTGTGCCATAATTTATTACAATTTTCGTCGCGGCTTATCTCAAGATAAATGTTTCAGCGAACTTGTTTCGATTTATGATGTTGAAGCACCGAGTCAAACGACAATATACCGCTGGTATGCCGAGTTCCGACGTGGTCGTGTGTCGCTCAGCACTGTTTCTTCTGCAGGTCGACGAAGAACATCGGTCACGCCTAAAAACATCTCAGCTGTGCGAACTATTATATTAGATGACTGTCATGTGACATACGAACAGATTCGGGCTGTTATCAGTATCGGAATGACTGCAATTCAGTCGATATTACATAATGAGCTGTGTGTAAGGAAGCTAGTTTCCCACTAGGTTCCCTACAATTTGTCCGAAGAGCACAAGGCGGCTCGTGTAGATTGGTGCCGGGATACTCTGCAACGCTCCAACGGAGGGAAGTCAAATGCCGTTTATAATATCGTCTCAGGTGACGAATCATGGATTTATTCATACGAACCTGAAAGAAAACATCAGTCTGCAGTTTGGATCTTCGAAGACGAGGTCAAACCAACGAAAGTGGTTCGCTTCTGCAACGTGTCAAAGAAAATGGTCGCTACGTTTGTCTCGAAAAAGGGGAATGTTGCTACAATTCCTTTACAGGAACGCAGAACGGTTACCGCTGAGTGGTATATCACGGTTTGTTTGCCAGAAATGATAGTCGAACTTCGAAAAAATAACCCGAAATGTCGCATCATCTTACATCACGATAATGTGAGCTCCTATACGGCTCGGAAGACAAATGATTTTTTGAATCAGCAAAACGTTGAGCTGATGAGCCATTCTCTGTAAAGTCCTGACCTGAGCCCAAACGATTTCTTTACATTCCCTAGAATGAAAGATTTATTACGCGGTCAACAGTTTGCTGACCCCGAAGCAGCTGTGGAAGCGTACAAACCAGCCATTTTGTCAATATCAACTTCAGACTGGAATTACTGTTTTAATGATTGGTTTGTACGAATGGCAAAGTGCATTAAGTTGAACGGAGAATACTTCGAAAAACAATAAAATACAATTTAGCTATATCGTACATGTGGTTTTTCTTATTCCCGATCATTTCAGTGCGCCCCATGTATGTTCTTGTGTTATTTGAAAATAAAATTTGTTATACAGTTTTGGTCCTTCGAGCCGGATAATAATATTATTATGTTTATATAAAGATTTAAAAAATATATTTATTATATTATATTGTATATTATATAAACACTTATTATATGAAACATAGTACTACCTTGCTGCTATTTAACGCTGGTGTTTGTGGGAGCCTCAGACCAAAAATGAAAGACAGACGGAAGGCCGCCTTTATTTCAAGTGATGCTGAAACCATGCTCAACGTGATAGGCACTCATGCAAACAGTTTCTTTTTTTTAACAGACTTCAAAAAGACTTCTCAACTAGAGTGTATGTTTTTTTATTTATATGTTACGTGATATCCTCGCAGATTGTGAAACAATTTTGATGATTCTTTTTTATTAAATAGGTCATACTTCAAGGGTGGTCCCATATAAATTTGGAGAAAAAATTCTACCCATAAAAGTAGCAAAGGAATAACTTCTTTTTTAGCTATTTGAAGTCGGTTTTTACTTTTTGTTAAAAGTTATAATTATTTTCTTTATCAGCCCGTATAATAGAGTACGACAAGACGAGAGTGGACGCACACATATGCACCTAAATCCATGTTGTTGATTGCAAATAATTTAAGTTGCGTATGTGTGTGTAAATGCGTGTTCTTACAATAAGAAGAGCATGGTATTGGCTTGGTTTTTGTCACTTGTTATGTACGCAACGCTCCGTATCCATATTTCTTTCTTTGTTGGTCTGATGTGCGAGCGCAGAGTCTATCCCACTCTTACTGTATCTATGATATGCTGCAATGTTTAAAAAAAGTCGCGCTGTGTTTCTTGCTGGTTCTTCTCAGGACATAGGTTTTGTTTCGAACCAGTAGTAAAGTTTAAATGACTTACAATAGCTTAAATACTTGTAATTTATATTGAATAAAAATTATTCTATTCTATTCATGCTATGAACTGACCTCTCTTTGTTTGGTGATACCGCGCAGTATGCAGTAGAATTTTAAAGTTTCACGTACAGTTAGCAGAGGGTCGATTGCATCGCTTTGCGGACAGTAACCTGAAATACAAGCAGAATTCTCATTTTTATTATTTCTTCTTTTATTAAAACCGCTACCGTGATGTTTCTGAATGTTTTCATAATTCATAATTCATTTATTGCATGTGACAAAGTATAAAGTTGTTACAATATATCTACAGAGCATGTGACAACCCTGTACGGGCGTAGCATATTTTACGGATTTTAATTGTCAAATAATATTAAATCAAATTAAGTTACAATTTTCAAGGTACGTAATCTATACATTATTATTAATTAATTTATTAAATATCAAACTAAATAATACTAAATAAAACTAATCAAACTAATTAAAATTAAATGTCAATAAATATTTCATCTCAACTATTGATCATTTTACTTCATGCAAATAAGATTTAAAAATTTGGTGAAAATATTGTTAATGTCATTTAAGTAAATAGAAATAATAAATTTTTTCAATATAATTTAAATTTATAATTTATCCATAAAATATTCATTCAAATTATAATAGCTTTTTACAATAAGCATTTAAGTGCTATTTCAAATTTACGACACTGGAGGGCTTTTATATTATTAGGTAAATGGTTGTAAACTCTTATATTCAATTGTAGGTACAACATATTATATTGTAAATTATTGTCAGACCTCCCCCACAGATTACCTCATAGGGGAGATGTTTGCCATAGTTGCCACGCTTAGCAAACGGATCGGCAACCGCAGTTGTATTTTTATTTTTAGTCGCTATTAGTAAGACGTTGCTGCCTGTTTTTTTATAGGATAGGGTAACAAACGAGCACACAGTCCACCTGGTGTGGTAAATGGTTCTCTAGATCTAAATCTATCCTCGATTACGAATCAAAATGCAGATGCGTGGTCACCCGTGAGGACTAAGATGGAATGCCTTTTTTTCCAGTAAAATGGGCCTCCGGTTTTCTATACTCACCATACGAAACACATCAGTGTCAAGCTGCCATTTTACGCTGGTATTCTGTGAGAGCATGGTCCTTCCCCGGTCGAGCCGACCCATTCGTGCTACAACTATACTACTAATATGGCTACAGCATGAGACTACCACGTAATAAAACTTATAACGATTTCGTCGGGGATTAAAAATATACTTACTGATAAGCCCCTGACAGAGATCTCGAGGGCCCACGCGCTTGTCATTGAGATAAATGCTTCCAGAGGTGGGTCGGATCTCGCCCGTGAGCATTGCAAATGTTGTTGACTTTCCAGCACCGTTTTGCCCCAGAAGTGCTGTACACTGCCAAAAAAAATATTTATGATTTTTTTTTTTATAGAATAAGGGTGACAAAGGAGCACACAGTCCACCTGATAGTACGTGGATGCTATGCACCAAAGATATCTACATCTTTCCTCGATTAAGAATCAAATTATAGATACGTTCTCAATGCCTCGATTCCAGTAAAAGAGGTCTCCGGTTCTCTACCGTCATCTTACGAAACACAGCGGCATTAAGTTGCTATTTTACGCTGGTATTCTGTGAGAGCTTGGTCCTTCCCCAGTGGAGCCGAATCATTTGTGCTACAACTACAATGTATCTGCAGTGTGGCTTTACCACGTGTAAAAGTTAGAATAAAGTTAACTTTTAAATGGTTTATTTCCTTTATTAATTGGAGTTACTATTTAAGGTAATTTATAAAAGAGGCGGCAATGTTTAGTTTAGCAGTTGGCGTGGAATTTCGACAACAAAAGAGTGTTCCGGTCTGAAGCGCATAGAGAGCTACGAGGGTAGATCAAAAAGTTTACGGAAAGGGAAGGATAATAAAATGAAACTTTAAACAATTTTTACTTTTCATTGTATTCTACCTTAACCCTAATAATACATTTATTAGATCTGTCAAATAAATTATTAATACCGTCTAAAAAAAAAGATCGACGGATTCAACTCGGCTGGGCAGCGTTCGGGAAATTACGGCACATCTTCTCGTCAGGTATACGTCAAAACTTAAAGACGAGACTGTACAGCCAGTGCGTGTTGACAGTGATGACCTATGGAACTGAGACGTGGTCCTTCACTGTTGGCCGGATGAGGAAACTCAAGGTCGCTCAGCGAGCTATGGAGAGGGCTTTGCTCGGAGTTTCTCTGCGTGATAAACTTAGAAATGAGGATATCCGCAGTAGAACCAGAGTGACCGATATAGCCCAACGGATTAGTAAGCTGTAGTGGCAATGGGCCGGCCATATAGCTCGAAGAACCGATAACCGATAACCTAAAAAACTAAAAGAAATAAAAAAGTTGTGTTTTTAAAACAGAGTTGAAGGCACTACTTATAGAGAAATGTATTTATAGTGTTGATGAATTTCAACTATAGAGTAGTCAGAATATTTATTTAAATGATAAGAAATTTAATAGTTTGTTTATTTCTTATTTCTTTTTATTTTGGAAGTTTAGTTTATTTTATTTTTTTAATTATGAAGTAGGTTGACATTTGCTAGCTTTCTTTTAATTGGGTTTTCTTTATTATTTAATGTAAACAATATATTATTCAACATTTGTGATGAATATTAATCGTTAAGTAGGTAGAATAATGATATAGATAAGAAAGGTACAATGACATTTATTAGTTAATTTAATTAATATTTTTTTAATTTATTTTATTGTTTGATTATCTTATTAATTTATTTTGTTTAAATAAGTTAAGTTTTAGCAATATAAATAGGACATTGCTGTAATATTCGTATACAATTTATTGTTAATGAATAAAGATATTGATTGATTGATTGAAAAAAGGTTCTCGAGTGGCGGTCTCGCACCGGCGGACGAAGTGTAGGGCGTCCCCTCACTAGATGGAGTGACGACCTGGTAAGATATGCAGGAAGTCCACGGATGCAGGTGGCTCAGGACCGTGCTTTGTGACATTCCTTGGGGGAGGCCTATGTTCAGCAGTGGATTTGTGGAGGGCTGCAATGAGTAAAAAAAAAGATTTGTCTTGGGCGTCTAAATAGGCCGAGATTTCCCACGCAGTTCTTTCTTCATTTTTGGAAACAAATAATAGTCGCCTGGGGCCAGGTCTGGGCTGCAGGGTGGGTGGCGCAGTCAGAACCACACCGGTGAATGGCAGCCGTCGCAACATGGCTTGTGTGCACGGGCGCACTGTTGTGCAAAAGGAGCACGCCTTTTGTAAGCTTTCCTCGCTTTTATGCTTTAATAGCTTTTTTAAATTAATCTAGTAAAGAAGTGTAGTATGATTACAGGCTATAAGGCATTCCGTCTTAGTTCTCAGAGGTGATAACGTATCTGTGTCTGTATCTTCATTGTGTGAAGTTGGCTGCATGCCCCTATATACATAACCACATATGGGGTTGTTATAAATTAATTTGCTTAATTCCGCGTAAAGAATTTTTTTACTGGGAATGAGGCATTCCATCTTAGTCCTCACGGGTGACAACGCATCTACATTTTGATTTGTAATAGAGGATAGATGTAGATGTCTATGGGCCGCAGCAACCACTTACCATCAGGTGAACTGTGTGCTCGTTTGTCACCCTTATCCTATAAAAAAAAAAAGAAAATGATGTGTCCTGCCCAGCTTTAAGGGGGACCTACCACCCTCCCTCAATCGCGCGCACTACCATCCTCAGCACCACCACACTAGGCAGGACACACCACTCTCGAAAATACGACACGTGTTTCGCCTCTACACGAGGCATCCTCAGGTGAAGGAGACTCTGCGGAGGCTACTAAGACACTTAGACTGTAAGTTCGTTTATTACTTCAGTTTTATGAAAGAAAGTGTGAGATGGAATGCTTTGCTACCAGTAAAATGGTGAATAGGCGCCGACAATACACATGGTATTATTTGTAACAATATATGTATGTTGCTTACCTGCCCAGGTGGTATTCCAAGCGTGAGATCTCGAACAGCGGGCGGGCGGCCGCCCATCGTTGGGTACGCTTTGCCCAGTCGTTCGCACTGTGCCACGTCGTTCATTAGCACTATCTCGCTCTTAATTGAGCCCTTCTCTTCTGTATCCACGAAACCTGAAAGCATAAGAAAGTTGGTTGGAACAGCAATATGACAAAAACGATCCTAATGTTCTTTTTCAACGGGACCCTATTACCAAGCCTCCACTGTCCGTCCGTCTGTCCGTCTGTAAGTCAGCGGGCTGTATTTCATGATCCGTAATAAATAGATAGTTGAAATTTTTACGAATTGTGTATTTCTGTTGCCTCTATAACAACAAATAATAAAAATAAAAATAAATTAAAAGGGCCTCCCCTACTAGTAACGCGTGGGTACGGAACCCTTCATGCGCGAGTCCGTATCGCACTTGGCTGGTTTTTATTTTAGCTAGAAAATGTATCGAGCTATTTTAGGAAACAGAAAAGATGTTTTTATTGAATAAAGGTGACAAGCGAGCACGCAGACATCTACATATGCGTCAAGACATCGACATCAAGTCTGCTGTGCGCATACGCCGCGTACGGACGTCTGTTGTCGATTCGATTTATTATATACGCGTACCTACTGTATTTGAACTAAGTTGCGATAAGATGGTTATTCTTATCAATAACAAAGGATGAAGTTATTAAAGGCAAAGGTTATTATGTTCACCTAAGTAATTATTAACGATCGCAACTGATTGTTATGATATCTGTCTTTCTTGTATTTTCCTTCCACTTCGCACTGAAAGACTTGTCGTTTTCGGAAATATTGCACACATGTATAAAGCTATTTGAAAATTATAATGATGAAAATATTTAATTTCTGAATTCTACCTGCATTGATGTTGCCAATTGTACGTAGACGTAGAGGTGTCCGCGAAGCCAAAACCCGGCGTCGCTCGTCTAGTACTTCTGGGTCAAGCTCGCTCTCCGACAATGGCTCTATTGTTCCTGAACGGAATCTGGTGAAATTATTCGAAAATAAATATTTTGAAGCAACTTATGTTTTATACGTGGTAGAGCCATGCTGCAGCTATATTAGTAGTATAGTTGTAGCACGAATGGGTAGGCTCGACCGGGTTGGACCGCGCTGTCACAGAATACCAGCGTAAAATATCAGCTTGACACTGCTCTATTTCGTATGGTGAGTGTAGAGAACCAGAGACCCATTTTACTGGAAAAGAGGCATTCCATCTTAGTCCTCACGGGTGACGACGCATCTGTATTTTGATTCTTTATTGAGGACAAATGTAGATGTTTATGGGTCACAGCAGCCACTTACCATCAGGTGGACTGTGTGCTCGCCTATCAACCTATCCTATAAAAAATATATTTAAAGTTTTAAAAGTAGAATTTAAAAATCCCTATATATTTAATAAGTTTTTCTAGGTGGTACAATTCTCTGGAATTCTGAACTGAATTCTGACCTGGAATCCGCTTGGGTAGGTACCATTTTTTATTACTTAGCAGTGGTTCCAGTATGAAGTGTATTGAGAGCCAGTAAAACAGGCAATGTGAGGCATTCCATCTTAGCCCTCAGAGGTCACGCATCTTCGATTGCAGAAGCCACTCAAGTGGACTGTAAATCGTCTGTTACTTCAGTTGTGTAAAAAAACCATACAAACAGAAAAAAAATTGGAATGTTTTTTTTCAAAAGGAAAAGGGCAGATCTCACGCCAGGCAAGGTGTTCTGCCCGGAAGGCGGCCAACGCTCCGAGTGGTAGTTCAGAGCTATTCTATATATACTGCTTTTACGGAACTTTGATAGCGCGATTTAGGCTTCTATGTATTTTCGCTTGTGGCGCAACTACAGCGCCGGCACAAACTCATTCTTTTACCTCTATAAAGTTTGGAATAGATCTATAGGTTACTTACTTCACAAGGATTACTTCGAAGCAGTCGTACTCTATGGCCAAGTTAAGAAGTAACAGTACAGTGCCGACGAGAACAAGCGCCAGGTAGTGGTAAACGAGCAGGTCGCCATAAAGTGGATCTCTGTACGTATCCATTCCGAATTGAGCTAGCACCTAATAGCAAAAAGATTATTGAAGTTTTCTGTTTATACAAATAGATAAGATTCAATTAGCATGGATATGATATGATATGGATAACTGGATGTTTAGACTGTCCCAATCTTCTTAGTGAGATAAATTTCAATGTACCGCATCGGTTGCCTTTAAGATCACATCACATTGTTCCTTAACAATAATGTTTGCATTGTATAAAGAATACCAAAGCAGAATAGATCTACTCTCAACCTCGATGGCTGGCATCAAAAAAGTAGTTATCGGCGATTAAGGCTGTGTACTAACGGAAGTTTCTTCATTATTAAATTAAAATTAAAATTTTATTACAGTTAAATTGTACCTATGTACCTACTGTTGTAAAATTAACGTAAAGTATATTTTTTATGCGTGTGGTGCCCTCCTGTAAATAATGGAACATTTAGTTATATTAATTGTAATGTCATTCCATATGTATGTAACAGTGTAGGTACTTACTGTTGTGAGAGCCCAATAAAATAAATAAAATAAAATAGATAGATGCTGCGGCCTACGGGAATTGCATCTATCCTCAATTAGAATAGAACAGAATTATCTTTATTTAATTCTAGCTGATACTCGCGACTAAAAAAGAATCATAAAAATTCGTTCTACCAGAAAAAAATCTGAGGTAACACACACACATAAAAAAATATACAGTCGAAATAAGAACCTCCGCCTTTTTTTTGAAGTCAGTTCAAAAAAGTTTAATCATAGGCAATAAAATCCCTAAAAGTAGTTTTAGAAGGTTTTTGTTCATTTAAATTTAGAAGTACAATAACGAAATTAATATTTCTTTTTTTTTTCAAATATATTTACTGCCAGCTTTTGTAAAATGAATTTAGAGCATTGTAGTTTTATAAAATAATTAAAAAGTTCATTATACCTGAAAATTAATTGTGTTCTTGGCGATTTCTAGTAAGCCGTCGCCAAGAGCGAACTGTGGACTCAACATGAAGACCTTGTGCAGTACCCAGCGAGCGTTGTCTGTCGCCTGCGAAGTTTAACATTAGAAACAATCTGCGAAGATATCGCGTAACATACGAGTACATACAAAATAATATACACTACTGAAGCAGGAGAATAATAAGTCAGTAGCCAACATCGTATCCCTCAACACTCTAAGTTTCATAAGTTTAAGCTTATTAGAAACACCTGATCTTGAACAAGAGCTAGTTACGTGGTAGAGCCATGCTGCAGCTATAGTATAGTTGTTGCACGAATGGGTCGAATCAACCGGGGAAAAACCACGCTCTCACAGAATACCAGCGTAAAATAGCAGCTTAACACTGCAGTGTTTCGTATGGTGAGTGTAGAGAACCGGAGACCCTTTTTACTGGATAAGAGGCATTCCATCTTAGTACTCACGGGTGACAACGCATCAGCATTTTGATTCGCAAACGAAGATAGATGTAGATGTCTATGGGCCACAGCAACCACTTAACATCAGGTGGACTGTGTGCTCGTTTGTCACTCTATCGTATAAAAAAAGTAGTAACTCTAAGTAACATAGAACAATGTACCTGTTTTTACAACAGAAGCTTAGTCCTGTCCGTAATTTTAGTTTAAAAATATAAAAGAAAAACTATTTAAAAAGAGTTATGAAAAATAAATATGTAAGAAAACGACACCTACGGGATGATATGGGGTAGTAGATATAGATACTACCACCGCTCGGTAGGACCGTTCGTGTTATAACTATAATAATATAGCTGCCACCAAAGATAATATAACCACTACGTTGCTGCCACATTCTACCTCTTATAAAACATTTTGAACAAAAACAAGTTAACCAGTAACCCTACTCCATGAACTAAGTAACACATTCATGGACAATGCGCTTGCTTCCAAAGAGAATATTAGTCTTTTCCTTGAAATTACCGGTTCAGCAGACGTTTTTCAGCTTAATAAATACTCCTATTCAAGACCGGTGCCCAGCAGTGGAACGTGTTACTTTCTTGTTGTGTATTCTGGATACAGAGATTGTAAAGTGTTTGAAATTAGAATTGCTTACGTCTGATTCAGATATGATATCCAAGATGAGGAGTATTGCGATGCCAAAGATGCCTACGAAGGTGTTAGCGCAGAACAGGACCATGTTGGCTAGGCTCGGTTGAGAGAACAGCTTCTCGGCCACGTGCACTACGCCCGCACATCCATATCTAAAAAACGGTTAATTGGGTAACAAATAATTTTCAAGAGTCATCATTCATTCACTCATTATATTCGTTCACAAGTCCACTGCTGAATGTAGGCGTCCCCGATATATTGTCTCTTAAGATACTTGCTATAATTGCCACGCTTGGCAGGCGGGTTGGCAATCACAGTTTTTTTTTAATTTTTTAGTTGTTATTAGGAAGACGTCGCTTTACATCTCTTGGTTTATTTTCTCTTTCGCGTCTTACGACGCTCATGGGACGATATGAGGGTAGCTGATATTTTAACAACGCCACCACACGATGTGTTTATCGACACCTATTAAGTTGTTATTTACAATTGTAAGTGCTGGTTTACTTGCTCTGTGGTGAAAGAATACATCGTGAGGAAACCTACATGTCTGATTAATAAAATACTTCGAGGACATGTGAAGTTCGCCAACACGAATTGTCTCAAAAACGAGGGTAGTTCTGAACTCAACATATATAGCGTCACTCATAGAAACCCCGAGAAGGTAGGCAGAGTAATCACGAGATATATGTTGATTCTATTTAAAAATTATCGATTAGATATATATCGATATATTTTTTTCCCTTGCTATATTGCTATCACTACAAAATACCGAAATTGACAACGAGCAGTAATGTCAAAGGTGAGATATAAAGTTGCTCGTCACGGGACGTCCGGCAGATGTGGACCGTCATAGTTGATGGTAGATTTTATAATTAATAAAAACCGACAAATAAAAATAATATTAAAAAGAAATACAAAGTGTATACAAGCGGGGAACGTGTCAAGTATACTATAGTTGAATAGATAGCCACACGCAGTATACAAATCACACAGAGAAACAACGAAGTCTTATGTACTCATGGACAAAAGAGGAACGCAAAAAAAAATAATTTCTCTGGTTGTAATTATCGTGCCTACTGTCCACAAAAATTAGTAAATGCTATTAAAAAAGATAGTTTTCGAATGTTTTTTTTTAAAAACATGTGAAAAAGATGTAAAATCCGTCAATTACAAAAGATATTTGGAAAAAGGGAGGGTCATTTGTGGGTTGTTATTTATATAAAGGAAATCTTACCCATAAAATAAGATGAGAACGCAGATAGCCGGCAGGTTGTTTCTAGTCACGAATACCGGAAAGTGGAACGCTTGCAGCACCATCATCGTGATCAGCATGTTGATGAAGATTATCTGAAAAAAATTACTTTGAAGTCCACTTGATTGACATTTCAAACCTTCCAATCCCCTCGGGATCATGGTTGTATTAATACGTTAAAATTACACGCATTTCGAGATAAGTTTTTAATGTAAAATTTCATTCTCTATGTGCATTTTTTATAGAATAATGGTGACAAATGAGCACACAGTCTACCTGATGTTAAGCGGATGCCCATAGACATCTACATTTAGCATTGATTAAGAAAAATACAGATGTGTTGTCGTCACACTTAAAGACTATCGAACAGAACTCAGCACACGAAACATAGGAGCATTATTCTACTGGTCGTATGCCTGATATCTCTCCGGTCGTGTCGGATTGAGGTCCCATCCCAGTGAGCTAGTTATAACGTGTATACTCTGGCACTTTATCCTGTGTAGATAACCAGTCAACGTCGAGACTGGCCTCCGTAACCGAAACTCGGTCTGGAGGACATTATTATTCTTGTGAATATAACAATGCTTACAATCATATCCCAAACTAGCGCCGTGATCCAGTAGAGCGCGGGACTGACGCCGGCCAGAAGCTGTAGACGCTTCTCCTGGCTGCAGCGCGCCGTTACCAGGTAGATGGCGGCACCCGCGCTCACCAGACTGTACGCTATCAGCAGCATCCCCGTTATGCCAGCATCGGCCACATGCTGATAACTAAGATAGGAAGAAATGCGTTTATTCCAGTTTAAGAATACAGCACAAAATGAAAAAAAGTAATAAAAGGGAAATACATACATAAAACAAAGAATTTATAGGAAAATATACTAAAAAAAAACCCTGTGCTGCAGCATGAAACTACAAAAGAGACTTAACTGTTTATTTTTTATTTTTGTGATGTGTACTGTACACATCACAAAAATAAAAAATAAACTATATATTTCAGTGAATAAATATCTTTTTTCATTTTTTCTTTCTTTGATACCACTGGTTTTCAGTCTGGCTTATGGCTTAGGGATATGTCCCTAGGCGTTTCGGGCGACTAAGTGCACGCTTGCTCTCGACGCGCGAAAAATTTAAAAATATATATAATTGGACTAATAGTAGATTTAGCCTTTTTTTAAAATAGGATAATGTACGCATGTGATATCTATAGTATTTTGGAGAAAAAATTGAATGGAAATAAAAACAACTCGTATAAACATTTCTAAAAAAATAAAAAAAAAATTGGCTACCTACACAGTATGCAAACTGTACCAAATATAAATAAACTCCTTAGAAACGTGAAGAGGTTCGTCTAAGGATCTAATCCGAAAGAAAGCCCTACTTACTACCTATTAATTTTTTTTATAACTTGCTTTACGGCTCTGGATTCTAGCCCTTCTGAGCCTGAAGTTACAATGTATAATTATTCTTTATGGTTCACTGCTTCATAATATGTTCATGCGTCACATTGTGCAGCCCTTGGGAGATTTTGACGGCAACTTGAACCAGCCGACAGGTGACAGTTGGCGATGGTATCTCAAGGCGCCTAAATAGAGAGACGCCTTATCTTGAGAATCACATCACCATCAGAACACTTGTTTCACCGTTTCCACTAATAGTTCACATACGCAGACATTTAATACACAAAATAGCACCACTTTTACAAAACAAAATCCACTTCAAACCATTATTTAAACAATAATACAGGAGCGGCAAACTGCCGCCAGCCAAGTTCCCGCCAAAACTCCCTACCTATTAAACTAAATAATTAGACCTTTCTACTAACTTTTTACCCGACTGCCCTAGAAGGAGACTAATGTTTTTCGAGTGTATATATGTATGTACATCTATTTCTTTGGCACGCTCTGTAGCCTTAACTGCATCGTTGGTCTAGTGATTGTAGTAGTGCGTCTGCCGATCGTGAGGTCCCGGGTTCGAACCCCAGGCCGGGCCAAAAATCAGTTATTGAGCTTTTCTATCAAAAAATTGTCAGTAGCTGCCTGGAGTCAGGAAATTGGCGGTGTCTCACCCTCGCGCTTCAGGAAGCACGTAAACCCGTTGGTCTTGCGCCTGATCTTTCTCCGGTCGTGTCGGTTTACCGTCCCATCAGACTATGAGAGTGAGGGAATAGAGAGTGCACCTGTGCTTGTACATACACTTGGGCACTATAATCCTATCCTGCGCCGATGGTTAGCCTCCGTTGAGGTTGGCCGCCGTGACCGAAATTCGGTCTGGATAACTACAATAATTATTAAGTTAACAAATTACTAAGCCCTTTATCATATAAATTATATTCTTTGTTGACCTATCGTTGATTTCTTATTCCATTACTCGCGGTTGCTTCCATTACGTACTAAAACTTTATCTTCAGCGCGTCCATTTTTATAGAATTAGTGTAACAAATAAGCACACAGTCCACCTGACGGTAAGTGGATACTATGACCACATCTACATTTATTCTCGATTAAGAATCAAAATGAAGAATGCGTTGTCACCCCTGAGGACTAAGATGGAATGCCCGTTTCCAGTAAAAAGGGTCTTCGATTCTCTACACTCACCATACGAAACACAGCAGCATTAAGCTACTATTTTACGCTGGTGTTCTATAAGAGCGTGGTTCTTCCGCGTTCGAGCCGTCCCATTCGTGCTATTACCATAATACAGCTGCAGCGTGGCTCTACCACGTGAAAAACTATTTTCAAAAAGGGCAAGGAAATCATACGCACACAGTATCCTTATTAATCTGCTCTTTGGAGATCTTCAGCGGATGCGTGTACGTGGTGATGTTCGCGGTGTGGTGGCCGCTGACAGTCCGCAGCACAGCGTTGTTGAGGGCGTTTAGGTAGGCCGGCATGGCGTGGTGGCCCTTATTGTTGTACCAGACCACTAGGTTCGAAGTGTTGTTCTTAATGTTTGATGAAAAGCCGCCGAATCTGTGGAGAGTTTATTCTTATTTACTAAATGATGAATTGGTTTCTTCTTCTCAAATGGCCCTTTCTACACCTAAAAAAACAATGGATCATATTAAACAAATTTTTTCTATAGAATGAGTGTGACAAACCAACACACAGTCCACCTGATGGTAAGTGGATGCGGTAGCCCATAGACATTTACATCCGTCTTCGATTATGAATTAAAATACAGATGCGTTGTCATCCCTGAGGACTAAGATGGAATGCCTCGTTTCCAGTAAAAAGAGTCTCCGGTTCTCTACACTCACCATACGAAACACAGCAGCTGCTGTTTGACGCTGGAATTCTGTGAGAGCGTGGTCCTTCACCGGTTGAGCTGACCCATTTGTACTGTAGCTGGTGGAAGGAAAAGGGGAGATCTACCACCGAGCAAGGTGTTCTGCCCGGGGAGCGGCCAACGATGCGAGTGGTAGTTCGGAGCTATTCTATATATATATATATTGCTTTAATTTCAGAACTTTGTTAGCGCGATTTAGGCTTCGATGTGTTTTGCTTGTGGCGCGACGACAGCGCCGCCACAGTACTACAACCATAATATAGCCACAGCGCACCCACAGCTTGAAGTGGTAGATTGCCGAATAGTGGCAGCGTAAGCGAATTCACTAACCCATATCATCCCGTGGGTGACGTAAGAAGCGACAGAGGGAAACTGAGCAGTATCTTCAAAACCGTGGAAAGTAACCGTACCGACGCCACGGACGATGGTTTGATTGAAAGATATTTTTTTATATACATTAACAATTGGAATATTTCCTTCGAAAATAAGCCATATTATAATCACTAGCTAATCATAATGATAGTCAATGAATACGATTAATAGTTAAATATCGATAGGAGTCGATTATAATCGTAATGGAAATAGATTCATCACTATATAAAAAATAACCTCCAGTAATAAGTACCTTTTATTAATGTAAATTTCTTGCGATGTCGTCAGCCATTCGTTGAGAGTTTTGACATCATTAAGCACCATCATCTCTGGTAGTTCGGTGGTGTTGATTCTACTGAAGTCACATTCTTGTTTCGTTTCTCCGCATTTACATGTAGGATTATCCTGTAATGAAGACGATGTTTTTTTTTTAATTTAAAAGTAATAATAGTGACAATGTCATCGACTTCCTGCATATCTTACCAGGTCGTCACTATTAAGTTGGGGGCCGCCACAAAATTTGCATACAGTACGAGGATGCCACTCGAGAACCTTTCTTTCCCATCGGTTGTCAGTCCGTAGTGCTATATAGCCAGTCTATCATCACCACTATAGCTTATTGATCCGTTGGGCTAAGTCGATTACTGTGGATCTACTGGGGTTATCATCACTTCGAATTCTATCACAGAGAAACTCCAAGCATAGCCCTCTCCATCGTCGCTGGACGACATTAAGATTCCTCATACGGCCTACAGAGAATGATTACGTCACAGTACCATATGTCGACAGAAAATTGTACTCATATAAATATGTAAACCTGTCCGATCCGAAAGTGGCAAAAAGGTACCGCATTACGTTCCCAAAATTTTTCTTTTATTAATGAATATAAAAATATTATTATTATTCACATGTACTTTTTAGTACAAACCGCTTAAAATTTAGTAAGTTTTTAAAATCTGGCAGCACTATTGTTGATGACGGTTTAAGAATGTGTGGCGGCATTTAACTATATTTTATTTTATTTCATCGGCGGTAATTTTTTATTTATTATCTGAAAAGAATTACATGGACCGAATCATATCAAGCACCCTCACTCAAAGTTTTGTTATATATTGTATATGACGACGGTATAAAATAGTGTGACCTGGCGGTATTATTACCCGACGGCGGATGTATTGCCATATAAATTTCCCCATTTAACTATATTTTATTTTATTTCATCCGCGCCAATTTTTTATTTATTCTTTGAAAAGGATTACATGAACAGAATCATATCAAGCATCCTCACTTAAATTTTTATATATTGTATATGTATAGATCGTATAACTGCCTCCATGGTTTCATGATCGTAAACACGGATAATAGAGAGTGCACCTGTGTTAGCGCATACACTTGGGCACTATAATCCTGTCCTGCACCGATCGCTAGTCTCCGTTTAGATTGGCCACCATGACCTACATTTGGTCTTTTTTTATAGGATAAGGGTGACAAACGTGCACACAGTCCACCTGATGGTAAGTGGTTGCTGCGGCCCATAGACATCTACATCTATCCTCTATTACAAATCAAAATGCAGATGCGTTGTCACCCGTGAGGACTAAGATGGAATGCCTCATTTCCAGTAAAAAGGGCCTCCGGCCACCTGCACTCACTAAGCGAAACGCAGAGGTAAATCTCTAATTCACGCTGGTATTCTGTGAGGTCGTGGTACCACCACGGTTCAAACCGGCCCATCCGCGCGACAGCAAAAGCTGCCGCGTGGCTCTACCACTGTTAAAAACTGGTCTGGAGGAAATTATTATCATAGATGCTAAAAGATCTTCCAGCTTACCTGAATTGTCCAATTTCTCGCGAATTTGTCATATCGCAGTGTGTCCATGACTTGCTGTGCGAACGCTGAACTGATTTTATTGTCATAAATTGATGGGTGCTCACTGAAACAAATACAGTGAAAATAATTTAAACAAACAAACAAATAATTGTTCCGGGTCTGGATGTTTGTCCTCCTGCAATTTATGTTTGTAAACTACTTCCACGACACAGGAGAAAATCCTAGTGTGGGGGTAACGTTTTTTTAAAAATCTAAAAAAAATAATAAAACCAAAAAAAAATTGTTTACTTTGGCAACCAAGGCTGAAGGAAAAGGGTGAATGTATTTACTTGCATTTTAAAACACTCGGAGGCGTAGTAGCGTCTCAATATAGCACGAAAGCGTCAGCTAGACCGGAAATCACGCTATCACATAATACCTTCTTATGATTTCAGATTAATACTGCTGTTTTTGGTATGGTGAGTAAAGTGTCCCGGAGACCCTTTTTACTGGTAAAGAGACATCCCATCTTAGTCTTCAGAGGTAACAACGCATCTACATTCTTGATCGAGGGTAGATGTAGATGTCTATGAGTCACAGTATCCATTAACCATCAGGTGGACTATGTGCTTGTTTGTCGTCCTTATCCTTTAAAAAACCCAATTGAGTTAAATTGTTAGCAGGAAGTTGTTGCCGCCCATCCGCTGGTTTAGTTTCAGGCATTTCATCTTAGTCTTCAGGTATAACAACGTATCTACATTTTGATTCTTAATCGAGGGTAGATGTAGATGTCTATGAGTCACAGTATCCATTAACCATCAGGTGGACTATGTGCTTGTTTGTCGTCCTTATCTTTTAAAAAACCCAATTGAGTTAAATTGTTAGCAGGAAGTTGTTGCCGCCCATCCGCTGGTTTAGTTTCAGGCATTTCATCTTAGTCTTCAGGTATAACAACGTATCTACATTTTGATTCTTAATTGAGGGTAGATGTAGATGTCTATGAGTCACAGTATTCATTAACCATCAGGTGGACTGTGTGCTTGTTTGTCACTCTTGTTCTATAAAAAAACAGCCTTAGTGTACTAGACACAATACGTACATTAGGAACTCGGTAGAATTTTCATATAAGCCCCGATGAAGCTTCAACGCGAATTCATTGTTAGGAGGTGGTCGTACGGTCGAGAATGCCATGGCGATTATCACGAACAGGGATGGTAGCACGATCAACATGAAGAGCAGCCACCTAAGATAGAAAAAATAAACATTTAATGAAATGCAAATAGAAACAGTTTTCAATATAGATTATAAATATATTTATTGAAAGTCATTCTTATGTTTAATTTACCTCTGGTTCGGAAAATACCTCTGTCTTGGGAAGAACCATCAAAAAAACCAAAAGGACACATTTAAAATAAAAGGACAGTTGGTAATCATATATTATGTTACACAATTTACACAAACAAATTATAAATAGCTTAGTAGCGATCACTTCATACTCAGGTGTTATTATCATCCATAAATTTCTTAATATTATAATAACCCTTTTTATACAATCATTGATTAATCGTTTTTAAATATGGCAGTGGAAAATTTGTATATTGTTGGGATTTTGCTATAAAAGCGTATACATTGCCCCAAAAATAAATACTTTTTTTTATTAAAAAAAGTTATTATATTTATTTAATTTTTCTGAATGCGATGAAGATGCGATAGAGGGAGTAAACATATAATGTGTGTGTGTGTGTAGATCTATGAATTATGAAGCGTGTTTTATTTAAATATATTCAGTATTTTTTTCTGGCAATGGTGTCTCTTTTCTCTCCCGAGTTACAACTTTTTTTTTTAAAAAACGTTACCCCCACACTAGGATTTTCTACTGTATCGTGTAGGCAGTTTACAAACACAAATTGCATAAGGACAAACATCCAGAACAATTATTTGTAGACCATACAAATACTTGTTCCGTGCGGGATTCGAACCCGCGGCCCCCAGCGCAGCAACTCATTGCTAAGCCGCTGCACTACGGAGCCGTCACTTTACAAAATCTTGACCTATTTGTCGGTAAATATTTTAAGATTATAAGTAAAAATATATGTCGGAGAAAGTAAAATGTAATGCGTAGTCTTACCTATTTCTTATATAGTGTAAATAGCGGGCATACAGCAGCGCGAAGAATTGATCCCAAACGGTACCCACAAGCGGACCCTCACGTGGGACTAGCGGAGTTCGGTCATCGCGCAGACTGGACGTAGAGTCGCATTTAGAGGGCGCTTCTAAGGATCCTAAAATGTTTTACAGTTGATATTAATATAATACAATGTTTTTAAATATAAGTCAATACAAAATATATTGATGGGCTTGCGATACGGTCAGGCCTCACTATCATCGTCATCTTCAATACAGCCCATCACAAGTTCACCTGCCGAATATAGGCCTCCACCAAGGAATTCCACAAAGCTCGGTCTTGAGCTATCTGCATCCATCGAATACCTGCGTATTTTATCAGGTAGTCACTCCATCTAGTGGGGGGCCGCATTACACTTCGTTTCCCGGTACGAAGCTGCCATTTGAAAATATTTTTTCCCCGACGGTGGTCGGTTCTTCGACCTATATTGTCACTTCAGCTTACTGATTCATTTGGGCTACGTTGGTTTCTCTGGTTCTAATACAAATGCTCATTACGAAGTCAGTCACGCAAGTAAACTCCGAGCATAACCCTCTCAGAATGCTGAACGACCTTGTGCTACCTCATACGTCCAGCAGTGAAGGATAACGACTCACATCCATGTGTCATCACTGGCATGCATTGGTTACCTACTATTAATGCATAATCTATTTTAACGTAAATTTAGTAAATTATTCATTTAATTGAGATGCCAAACTTAGTATATTATCAAGTATATACAATGTTTAAAAACTCTTTCCGATTCGAAAGAGGCAAAGGTAGCGCAATGACATTATCAAAAAGTTAAAACGTCATTATATTATTGTATATTAAATAATGTTATTGTAATTTAATATACATATATTTTTACAACAATTTGCTTAAAATTTAGCAAATTTTTAAAATATAGCAACACCGTCGTCGGCGACGTGAACTTTGAATGTGTAAATTTTATTTATATAGTAATTATTATTTGATTTCATGTAAGTGGCAACCTTGAAGCTTCATACACCCAAGTTGCATACATACATGTTACATAGGCAAAGATCATACACATAAAATTACGTCATTAAAGTTATCCTACTCTAGTTTCCGATTTCTGGCCTTCTGTATCGCCGACAAGGACGCGTAAATGAAGCAAGTTCACAAAATAGTGTTATATTTTATGTTTTTATATAATTTTTGATAAAGTTATATATTGCTATGAGCGCTTAAATATATTTAGATTACACTTTATATTGCTATTTGCTAATGTTCTTAATTATGAAATCCTAGATGCTTTAAATAAAGATAATTTATTCTGTTGTATCGTATCGTTAAAATTATAACCTTTAACTAAAGGTAAAAACCAACTTCAAAAATCGGTTGTCATTAAAGTCGGTTTACTGAAGATAGTTCAACGTGACAACGTCATAAGAAAATACTGATGGAATGGTTGCATTTTTCAAAAGAAAATTTTAATTTTATTTGTTTGATAGATATTTTGTATGGATATAGAGAAGGAGGTAAATGGAAATCACAATTGAATTGATCAAGTTACATTTATTTGTACGCATAAATACAATTATGTCAATTTTTTCACTTCATACTTGACGAAAACATGTAAATGTATTATTGTATAGTAGCTGTCCATGCGGACGCATCGCTCACTCAAGTAGGAGAGAGACAGATGTCGAACGCTGCCGAACGCGGAGGCCGATTGTGCCTCTTTGTCGCTCGTTCCGCGCTCTCGCTTGCACTTCAATGGAACGCCTCAGGTAACGCCGCATGAGTCATGTTTTTTCGTGCGTGCAGCCAGCTTCATCGAATTAGAAGACGTTGTCACGTCAATAATGGGGTTGTTATAAACTAATTTGCGTAATTCCGCGTAAAGAAATAAAATGATGTGCCCTGCCCAGTTTTAAGGAGGATGCCTCGTGTAGAGGTGAAACATGTGTCGTATTTTTGAGTGTGGTGTGTCGTGCCTAGTGTGGTGGTGCTGGGGATGGTAGTGCTGAGATTGACGGTGACGGGTATAGTGCGTGCGATTGAGGGAGTTTAGGAGATCCCCTTAAGGAAGGTCATTTTCTTTCTCTCTTTACGCGGAATTAAGCAAATTAGTTTAAAACACCCCATTATAATGGATATCCGCAAAGTAACGCCTGATTCTATTAATCAACTTCAAATAGTTAAAAAAAAATTATTTGCTACCCTTAGGGGGTGGAATTTTTACTCCAAATTTATATCGGACCACCCTTAAGCCATTACCTACCCTTACCTATTTAATAATAATCAAAATTGGTTCACAATCTGCGAAGATATTGCGTAACAAACATAAACATACAAAAAAACATGCACTCGAATTGAGAACCTCTTCCCTTTTCAAGTCGGTTAAAACAGCAGCATTATGATGCAATTCCATGCTGGTATTCTGTGCGAGCGTGGTTCTTCCTTGGTCGGGCCGACACGTACCACTCAAAATTAAACTATAATATGCATACCGTCACCATATTGTAAAAGCTTCAATTTCAAAAGCAAGCAATATCAGTTTTGCCTTTTTAAATTGGACATAGCAATTTAACAAGTGGTAGATTTAAACATTTTGTACAACCGACTACAATATAAATATAATTTATTGTAGATTTTTTAAAAACCGCTCCTCTGATTTCGATAGAATTTAAATGGGACCACCTGGGAAGTGTACCCCTTGAGACAGAAAAAAAATTAAATCGGTTCAGGCGTCTAAGTAATCGGTGAACATAAATAAAAAAAGAAAGATTCCGACGAGTTGTAAACCTCATCCTTTTTAAAGTCGGGTGAAAAGGCAGAAATGACGTTAAACCCAATATGAACCCACAGGGTTGAGTGGAGTGTTATTTTACTTTACCTAGATCAATGGCTTGTTGCGGCGCATCGGCTTGATTGCAGATGGTGAAGAACACCTGCTCCAAACTACTGCAGTCCATGGTAAAGCTGCTAAAGCCCAGTGCCGTCTGATTTGACTCCAGCATGAAGCATAGCTGCAGGAAGCTGTGTAAACAATATATGTATTCAGGTTTCACTTTTTTTGAATTTCACTTTCAATGTTATTTTAATCTAGCTGTTACCCGCGACTTCGTACGCATGTAATTTAGGGTTTTATTTATATTGCTCAGAACCCTAATTCTTTTTCTCAAATATAAGTAGCCTAAGTTACTCCTTAGAACATCAGCTATCTGCCAGTGAAAGTCCCGTCCAAATCGGTCCAGCCGTTTCGGAGATTAGCCGCAACAAATAGACAGACAAAAATTTAAAAAAATGTGTTTTTGTTATAAGTACCGTATATACATTCAAATGCATTTAGTAAAAAGTTGTTATTTTAACATTACAAACAGACACTTCAATTTTATTTCTTTGTATAGATATTTTAATAATGAGCTGAGCAGCAGATCGAGTGACTTTTTCTCCGTTCTCTTTTATAGATCGCCTCATAGGGACGATATTTGCAATAGTTTTCGAATTCGAACCCGGTACTACAGAATTACGACTTACGACTACAAGATCAATAGTCATCAAGAGACAGTTAGCAAAATAATACATACATACATAAACACTCACACCTGTCACCCAGAGGGGTAGGCAGAGACTATGGACTTTCATTTGGCACGATCCTGACACACCTCTCTCGCTTCCTCCACATCCATATACCTACGCATACACGCTCGTCGGTTAAAGGTACTCTTAATTTGGCCCATTTTCAATATATCGCCAATTTGGTCGATAAACTTTCGCCTAGGGCGACCCTTCCCGACTCTGCCATTCACCTCTGCAACATAAATTGCTTTGTCACTCTTTCCTCATTCAGTCTTTCTACATGACCAAACCACCGAAGCATTCCTTTCTTAATCCTAGTCACAACATCATCTTGCAAACCACACATTTCTCTTATCACACTATTTCTCACCCTGTCATTCAGATTCAGCCCTAGCATACTACGTAATGACCGCATTTCTACAGCATTTATTCTACTCTCGTGCTTCTTCTGCCACACCCAACTTTCACTACCATACATTAAAGTAGGCACTAACACAGTATTGTGAATTGCCATACGTGCCTTTTTGTACACATTCTGACTTTTCACAATAGAGTGTAGAGCCCCATTCAATCTATTTCCTGCATTCACTCGTGTGTAGTGTAATAACTAGTGTGATAATAGATTATTAAGTGTGGCATCTTATTCATTAACTTTCTTTTATAGAATATTGGTGACAAACGAGCACACAGTCCACGTGATGGTAAGTGGATATTGTAGGCCATAGACATCTACATTTATCTTCAATTAAGAATCAAAAAGCAGATGCGCCGCCACAGCTGAGGACTGAGATGGAATGCCTCGTTTCCAGTAAAAAGGGTCCCCGGTTCTCCACACTCCCCATACGAAACACAGCAGCATTGAGCTGCTATTTTAGGCTGGTATTCTGTAAGAGCATGGTCCCACCCTGGTCGAGCCGACCCATTCGTACTGCAACCGCAGTATAACTACAGCATGGCTCTACCAAGTAACCTACCACGTACCAAGTAACCAACCTATATACGTTTGACTCTACAACTGAGTGACTACGAATCTATATACCTTTTCTGTTTGGAACTGACTGTAGGTGTGTATTTGCTGCAGTTATTGCTTATATGTATTGTAAGCTACTACCGCCGCCCATGAATAACTGCAACATCATGAAAATTTCAGGTGAGTTGCCGGCTTTTATTTTTATTTCTACTAGCTGGGCAGCAATTTCATTAATTTCTCTAATGCGATGAAATAATTCACTTACTTGTTACTAACTCCATCGGGACCATAAAATGGTAAATTTATCTCCACCTCAAGTCCGTTCACGTCCACTAAGATGGCGTTTTTGATGACGTTCCTCACGGCCGCGAGAAGAATTTTGGTCTTCTCCTCAATGCATATATCTGCATCTTCTATTATCTCTTGCACATCTTCCATTTTTCTCTGTCTTTCTGAATACATCACGGTCAACTTATATCCGGTTCCGAGGCTGCGTTTGATGTCTATTGGTGAACCAGTTGTGTGGACTTGACCCTACAGGTTATATGAATTAAAAACTAAATAACGAAAGTTTATTTTTATAAGGGTGACAAACAAGCACACAATCCACCCGATGGAACCTGGTTTCTATGGCCCATGAACATCTACATATATCCTCGATTAAGAATAAAAATGGAGATGGGTTGTCATCCAGTGATGATAAACTCAGGAGGAATAAGATGGAATACCTCGTTTCCAATAAAAGAAGTTTCAGGTTCTCTACACTCACCATACGAAACACAGCAGCGGCCGAGCCAATTCATGCGTGCTAAAACCATTATATAGCTGAAGTATGGCTCTATCACGTAAGAAAATTAATAGCCACTAATTTTTGGGTAGATGTATGTAAGTATTTTATAACAAGATTCACTGTGATATGAACTGCCTTTGCATAAATTCAAAGCGTATGTAAAAACACTCTTATGAAAAATGATATAAATAACTAGCGTTTCCCCTAGCTTCACACGGGTGATTTCTGGATCTCGACCATCCAGAGATCTACTGAAACACACACAAAAAATTTCTACAAAATCAGTCGAATCATTTCTGAGTTTTGGCGAGACTAAATGACAGCAATAGGTGTTTATATATAGAAAGAATATATTATTATAAATTAGATGATTATTTAAAATAAAAGAATTGGTGGGCAGAATGAGCTTCCTAAGACTTTTTTTAAATTATGTATAATATATTTTTAAGATTAATAGTATTGTTACGAGTTACGGCCTTATATAGAGTCTCAGATAATTTCCAGAACCTTCTACTGTAGAAACATCTAAAATCTTCGAGTATTACCGGTCCCAACTGCCTAGGTGTCGATAGTTATAGAAAGTTATTCCACGGAAAATTCTAGACGGATCTTGATTCTCCTAATTCTGTTACTCGATACTAGAGGGCGCTAGTAGTAACTAGTGTTGCCATGTACCAGCCATTAATGGTGGCATTCAACGGTATCTTTAGGAGTTTCTGACTTCTCGCAAGGTCTCTCGCGGTAGGAACTTCTTGAAGCGATCGCGTAGATTTTGACTTTCAAAAAGTGGTTTATAAAAGCCAATTTCGATTAAAAATGTATTACTTTGACTATATTTATTACTAGCTTCGTCTGCGTTGTTTGATATATTAACAAACTTTTCGTATGTGCGAAGGAAAAAACATCAAAAAGGTCGCAAGTACTTTACTTACATAATTTCTTTGTAAACAATGTTATTCGTTGCATACAATATTCACTGAACACGCAGTGATTATAAAATTCGTTGTTTATTAAAACATTAATAACTTTATATTAAATGAAGATATCGCAATATTGTTGTTTTTAGATAAGGGCCAAGTGTCTAAGAAATAATACTTAGAAAACCTAATTGAAAATCTATCCAGTAGTTTTTCCGTGATGGACGCTCAACTGCAAATCTCTATCAATTTATTCGTATAGATTGTACTTACACTATTGAAAACTCGCTATTAACAAAATGTCAATTACCTTATGCATGATGACAATCTGGTCACTCAGCAGCTCGGCTTCGTCGAGATGATGCGTGGTGAGAAGAATGGTTCTGTTCTCTCGCAGTTTCAATATCATCGACCAGATGTCCCTATAAGGAGTAAAAATGTATCATGGAGGCGGTTTATATACATAAGTTATACATACACATCCAGACCCGAAACAATTATTTGCAGGCAATACAACCACTAGCTCCTGGATCCAAACATGTGACCCTGCAGCGCAACTAATACGAAGCCATCGAAAGACTCCCTTCAAGGTTAATAATATCACTTTGAAAATCATCATCATTACTTATTGTGATCGAGGCACATTTCACAGCAAACATTTCACGAGGTAGAGCTACGCTGCATTTGGGTTTTTAATAAGCTGTAGATGTAATTGTTTAAGGGCCATCAGCATTACAGACTTGCCTTGGTATAAATACAAGGCGGGTGTAAAGAGTATATTTATGAAGAAGGGATATTTTAAATAAGATGATTAAAAATTTTATACGTGGTACAGCCATGATGCAACTGTATTAGTAGTATAGTTGTAGCACGAATGGGTCGGTTCGACCGGGGAAGGACCACGCTATCAGATAATACCAACGTAAAATAGCAGCTTAACACTGCTGTGTTTCGTATGGTGAGTGTAGATATCCGGAGACCCTTTTTACTTGAAAAGAGGCATTCCATCTTAGTCCTCACGGGACACGTCTGCATTTTGATTCGCAAACGAGGATAGATGTAGATGTCTATGGGCCACAGCAACCACTTGCCATCAGGTGGACTGTGTGCTCGTTTGTCAACTTATCCTATAAAAAAATGCGTTGACACAGTCTATCTTACAAGACGTGGTATATAACCATATAAGATCATGTAGTGGCAGTGTAAGAATATCAACTACCTCATATCATCCCGTGGCTGTCGTAACAGGTGACAGAGGGAAACAAATCAGGAGATGAGCAGCAGCGCCTTCCTAATAACGACTTAAAATAAAAAAAAAACTGTTGCCAACCCGCTTGCCAAGCGTGGCAATTATGGAAAATATTCTCCTTTTGAGGCTATATATGCGGGAGGTCATGTTCAGCACTGGATTTTCATAGGCTGTAATGATAACGATAACGGGTTTAAACTATATTTTTTTTATATATGATAAGGGTGACAAACGAGCACACAGTCCACCTGATGGGAAGTGGTTGCTGCGGCCCATAGAATTCTACATCTATCTTCTATTAAAAATCAAAATGTAGATGCGTTGTCACCCGTAAGGACTAAGATGGAATGCTTCATTTCCAGTAAAAAGGGCCTCCGGCCACCTGCACTCACCAAGCGAAACGCAGAGGTAAACCTCTACTTCACGCTGGTATTCTGTGAGGTCGTGGTACCACCCCGGTTCAAGCCAGCTTATCCGTGCGACAGCAAAAGCTGCCGCGTGGCTCTACCACTGTTAAAAAGAAGAATCTTCAAACTTTCTAATTAAAGTAGTCTCTTAGTCGCAGCTACAGTCATTGCGAAGTCAGACATTTTGATGTCAAACATACTTTACGTTTTAGTTCTCATGTTTCCGCAAGAAATTCTTCCTTGAGACAGATTGTAATTTAATCTTGAGACATTATAAACTACTTTTTATAACGGTTACAACCTTCTTTCAACTTCTTCTCTTTCAATATTTACTACTTATGTATATCTAAATATCTAATATCAAATATATAAAAAAATAATTTTTGTTTGTTCCTATTTTATGTGTTGCTATACCGTTCATCAGATTGCGTTAAAACTTTGTCAACTTATTGCTTACACTTGTACGACGGTTATAGATATAGTACAGTAGCTATCTGTCTATCATCTTACAGCAACTCTGCCACGTGTATGGTAGCGATAAATTTTTTTGAAAGTCATATAATATCATTCCATTTCAACGAATGTATTTCTAATAAAACAATATAACTGTAATGGCACCAGGTATTTTTTAGGGTAAGATTGTACTGATATGATAAAAAAGTCTAATTGTGAGATTGTTGCCGCTTTTCAACACAAATTCTTCCGCAGTAGGGACTTATTGGAGCAATTGTGTAGCTTTTGACTATTTTAAAGTCCTTTATAAAAGTCTACTTTCAACTTTTGAGTTTCTTGCTGCTTCTTCTCACAAGGTCTTATCGCAGTAGAGACTTGTTGAAGTGATGCTGTAGCTTTTGATTTTCAAAAACGTGCTTTGTAAAAGACAATCTTTGAGTAAAATATTCTATGATATTTGAGCAGCTAATTATAAGGTAGACTCTGTATTCGTTTTTATCTGTACGGCCCTGCCCAGCAAAAGAATAACCACAAGAGTCAAGGAATTTATATTTAGTGTTTTTTTTAAATAGAATAAGGTTGAATAAGGCCCATAGACATCTACATTTATCCTCGATTAAGAATCATAACGCAGATGCGTTGTCATCCTTGAGGACTTAGATGGAATACCCCGTTTCTAATAAAAATCTTCGGTTCTTTACACTCACCATACGAAACACAGCAGTATTAAGTTGCTATTTTATGCTGGTATACTGTAAAAGCGCGGTTCTACCCCGGTCGATCCGACCCATTCGTGCTACAACCATAATATAGCTTCGGCATGGCTCTACCACGTAAATGCTTTGGATTATCTATGGAAGTAAGCATACCTTCTAGCAGCGGGGTCCACTCCAGCCGTGGGTTCGTCCAGCACGACCAGGCTCGGTTCCGCCACGAAGGCCAGCGCCACGCACAACCTGCGCCTCGTCCCTCCGGACAGTCGCGCCACTGGCTCATCGGCGACGCCACCCAGTGACAGAATACGCATTATGCTGGAAAGAACAATAATATATAACTAATAATCAAAATTCCTCCTTAATTGTTTTTTTCACTGTGGTAATAATTTGTAACATAATAATTATATAACGCAAATAGTAACTATATAATATACTCGTATACTGAAATATTCAAATAATTAAACGAAACTAAAAGTTAAACGTATCTCAGACATGGTATTTCACTGTTGGTTGTATGAGAAAGCTCAAGGTCGTTCAGCGAGCTATGAATATGGCTCAGAGTTTCTCTGCGTGATAAAATTATAAATGAGGATATCTGTAGTAGAAATACAGTAACATAGCTATAACTCCATCCGATTAGTAATATGAAGTGGCAATATTTTTTTGGACCGATACGACTTAGGTACCTTTAAGAAACGAGTTTACTCATTTTAAAAAGACCGGCAACGCATCTGCAATTCCACCGGTGTTGCAGTGGTTAATTGGTTCATTCGATGGCGTACGACACTTACGATCAGGTGAGCCGCATGCTCGTGGGACTCCTGTACTTTAAAAAAATATAGCTCGAAAAATCGATAACCGATGGAGAAGAAAGGTTCTTGAACAGAAAAGTTCTCGTCTCCCTATGGCGGCCCCTTACTAGTAGAGGGGTGAACTTGGAGAAAATGGAGTGTAGACATGGTAATAGATGCAGGAAGTCAATGGATGCAGGTGTGTCAGGACCGAACTTTGTGGCATACTTTGGGGAGGAACTATGTTCAGCAGTGTACTTGTGAAACGCTAAACGTCACGGTGAAATCAACCACGATTCTCAGCAGTTATAGAATTGCTTCTATAAATTTATCCCAGAGTTTAGAGTCCATTCAGTTAGAATTAAAGAACATATTTTTATTGATTGCTGCAACTTGATTTTTCAAAACAATAAACGAAAAAGAAAAAAGAACAAAATATTAACAAAAAAATGGATTGCAGCCACAAAAGGCCACTGACTCGGTAGAATGCTACAGTAACAGAGTTACCGCCGCGCCGACATTGTGTTGGAACCACATAAGTTACGTAGGTACCTTTCGACCTGGTCTTCCAGTTCGTGCAGCGCGAGGCCGCTCTTGAGCTGAGCGTAGAGCACGACGTGCTCGCGTGCGGTGAGGGCGCGCAGCAACACGTCGCGCTGCGGGCACGCGCCCAGCCGCGCGCTGCGCCGCCCGCCCGCCCCGCCCGCCCAGCGCATTATCACCTGCCCCCGCGTCGGCCGCAGCGTGCCCGTCAGGATCTTACTGTGTAGAGATAGAAAGAAAGAAATAAATATATAATGTGTACTCGCGATTGTTGTCACTTGGTGAAACTCTAGTTTCATTTTTGTAATTTAGATAAACACTAGTTTCACAATATTTATTTTAAATGATTGTTAAAGTAATTATAAAAAACAGACCGGTTTCGCGGTAGTTTAACACTGCTGTGTTTCGTATGGTGAGTGTAGAGAACCGGAGACCCTTTTTATTGGAAAAGAGGCATTCCATCTTAGTCTTCATTTTGATTCTTTATTGAGGATATTATCACGAAGTATCATTTAAGAGTTGTGATGGAAAAATGCCACGTGACGCAACATAAGCTGGGTTACATACAGACGCCACATGATGTCAATGTTGAGAAGGCAATGAGTTTATGATTTCCGCAGTCCTGTTTCCAACAAATATCTTCCATCAGCTGGGATGACTCTAAAGCTACGCAGGAACAACTTTAGAATCATAATATGCAAATATATTATCTTTTTTGATATTTGATTGCTCTGCAACTTCCATGAGTGGATGCGCTAGGAGCACGGCACCACGCAATTCTAATATTGGGACAGATATAGTTTTGGTAGGTTCAACTTTAGTTTTTGCTGAAATCAAGTGTGTGTATTGAGCCATCTTTTTTACAACTCTTATGTATATATTATTCCGCGTAAAGAAAGAAAATGTTGTGTCCTGCCCAGTTTTAAGAGGACCTTCCACCCTCCCTCAATCGCGCGCACTATACCCGGCACAGTCAATCTCAGCACTACCATCCCCAGCACCACAAAACTAGGCACGACACACCACTCTCGAAAACACGACACGTGTTTCGTCTCTACACGAGGCACCCTCAGGTAAAGTAGACTCTGCGGAGTTTGGCCCCTATGTGAGCGGCGAGCCGAAACTACTGCTATTTATACTACTAGCTGACGCAACCGCGCTCCAATTACGCAGAGAGCGATTACGTCGTGCTATCAATCACCACCTGATGTACGCAGATATTTGCTGTAAAATTAACAACAGACTACTGCGAAACGTCCGCCTACCCTTCAACCACGCAACCAATCGTTAGCCACCGCACCATGAGGGTGACAATCGACCATGTTGCGAGGCTGTTTATCATCAAGAAGCAGGCTTAAACATGTTTAAGAGAGGCGAGTTGGAAACATTTGTTTGTTTTATTCGTTCGTCTTCACTACATGATCGTTTTTTCACAACGTAAGTATTATCATCAGCCGTCTTTTTGCTTTCTCTATATATTTTGAAATTATTTTGTTGTTACAGGCCCACTTCTGCATTTCGAATCCGCCAGTTTTAATCATTTTCGTGATTTCTGTGTATATTTCTTTTGGTTCTTCTAAATTATCAGCTTCGGTAAGGAGATCATGCTATTTTTGCTGCAATTGGAAATTTTTCATTTTCATTATGTGTCAACATTTGAACCGTTTTTGTGGCTAAATATGCCACTTGCTGTGCCAAATGTAACTCTGGTAAGTTTATATTCTTTTAGTTTGATAACCACGTTCCGTCCAAAGAAGTCTTTGTAGATTTCCATGTTTGTAAGTAACCTTAATCTATCGGTACATTTTAACCCATTCAATGCGGCTCGAAAAATCGCCTTTATTACGCAGGGGCGGGTGGTTTAAAGAGCTAACTCCGATAGGCGTCGGACGCATCTCATATTTAAACACTTTGACACCAATCGGCGTTTCCCGCACATGAAAATGATTCTTCCTTGTTTAGACAGAATTTTATTGACGCTTATCAGTTTACGCCATATCAAGTGACTGCGTATTCAGTGGCCAAGTTACCTTTGTATATAATAAGTTATTTTGTGATTAAACCAGTGAATTTTTATTAAAAATTCTAGCGATTTCCTATTTACTATAAATATGGCTGGAAATAGTGAGTGAATTTGTTTTTATTCTATACAGTATAGTAAGGGATATGTTCCACATTATAGAAAGATTTCTAATTACACTTTGAATAACGAAATTGGTTTTTTATTAATATTTTTATTATTATTGAAATATGACCAGGGATTGCAAACCTTTTTTCTGATTTTTTAAAGTTAAAAATACTTTTAATAAAAGTATTTAGTCTACTATTTTAAATGTATTAAGTATAATAAGTAGTGTTTTTAATTAGTAGTTGAAAGGAAGAGAGGGGTTTTCAGTTACACACTATTTCTAGTGCATCGTAATTTGTTTCACTTAATAATTAATAATGACTTTCTCTTGGTGGTCTTGGAAGGTCAGGCTCGACTATCGTCACTGAGTTTATTGAGTGACGGTGTGAGACAATTTGGTTCGCTAAAAAGAAAGCCATGTGATGATCAACATTATCAAGATGATAATGTTGATCATCACATGGCTTTCTGAATTTTCAAGATTATAATAGTGATGCGACAAAAGTCACATCTAGACAAAATAAAGAGTCACAGGTATCGTCACAGGACATTCAGGATGGAAATTTATATAAACGCAACATTTTCGATTCTAATGAGTATAAATGTGATGTATCACAATTACCCAATTTTGAATTTTTAAAACAGGGACCAACTGACCACCGAAACAAAGCGTTTGCTCAACTGATCGCTTACGAATTAGATCTTGTTCCAATGAAAAAAAGATCTGTAACATATGTTAATATAATCAATCTTGTGAGGAAAGTACGTCACCAATAGGATGTGGACGACATAAGTTTACCCAACTAAGAAGACTCGGAATAATGTTTGTGGCATAGGTACGTTGTGAGCCTACATGTTGTTTGATGATTGTTGATATTATTAAATAAGTATTATGAACACTTACGTAGTTGTAGTTTTGTTTAAGTACCTACAAGTATGCGAAACAATGATTACCTATATGAACGGTTTTAACAATCCTAGATGTTGGATTTTATTAACAAGCTGTTTTCGTTTTAATTTTCTGGCTGCTCTTTTTTTCCTTTTTACACTAGAGGTGATGAAGAATATATAAAAAAAAAAATAGCTAATCATATCAACGCAGCAAAATGTTTAACTATCAACTATGAAATGAAGATTGCTCATAGTATGAACCTATTACTGTTCTTTAATTCTATAAAATAAAATACGTAGCTAAAATAAATAATATATTATAATTATTTAATCCAAATGTTTTCAATGTCGATAACATCTGGAAGATGCCGTTCGGCGTTTTCCGCGCCCGAGGATAGTTTTGTCATTTTTCTAAAATCATTATTTACAGAAACGGAAACTATAATGATGTTGTATGTATGTAAAACATGCACATATAAAAAGTATATCCCTTTAGAATAGAAATTGGCTAAGTTATGGCTAAAATATAATTTACGCCGATCGGTGTCATCCGCCTAAGAATGACAATTTAAATTACGCCGTTGTACGTGCACCGCACGAATGGGTTAATGCAATCCGCGAAAAATGCTACTTCGTATGATCGCCAAGTCATAACTATATGTCGTAATTCACGTTGTATTGTTGGCCCCACATACATGTTATCATTTAATGACTTTCTTTTTTGTCCTTTAGAGGAGGCTTTAAAGATCCTAACCTTTGACGTAGTTTTGTCTCTCCTTATGATGTTTTGTATCACCTTATGATGCGGCAAATAAAAAAATCATTTGTGGATCTGATTGCTTCACGGCTATCAATTTGCTGTATGTTTATATTCCACTAAAACCTTATTGTATTCTTCTTTTAACTCTACCTTTGTCTAATCTTCTTTCTAGTCATTGTTTTGCTATATTCTTCGTGTTTCCATAGTCCATACTCGAGTCTTTTATTGGTAATTTCACAACGTATATCCCTTCATAATCTCTTGTGTATGTGATTTCATAAATCTTTTCACATTCGAACTCTTCTTCTGTCATTCTCTTTTTCGAAGTGCAAGGTCCAGTTGTCCTTGTTAGTTGTAAGATGCATACTTAAAATAGGTTTTTCTCTAGTTTCAATTTATATTTATCTCACCAGAAAGGATCCACCCTAGGTGTGTATTCTGAGCTAAAGGTGAGCCAGGTCGACCTTTTCCTACTCCATTGTTTATGAATTGAATGTATACTACTGCACCCAAAAGTAAATTTATTCTCTCTGTTATACCATAAGTAGGATTTGCATTGGCATTGGTAAGTCTTGTATATGTTGAAATGTTCGTCGTTTAGCGTTATTTCAGTCTAACTATGCAATTTTTTAATTTTACTACGTTGTACGGACACATGAGATCTTCAAACCTAAGTTCAAATCACCAATACTACATTTTTGATGATTTTTATTTTTTTACAATTTTACTTATTTTTATAACTAGTTTGTTTTTAATGTATAATTAGTCTTATAACACAATTCCATATTGGTCACATGTTTTGCACTCTTGTAGATGCTTTTTACCACTATTATCGAACACACGTTTTCTTTATTCTTTGTACCGATTACTGTTTAAGTGACCTTACCTAACTTTTCGCGAATCCGGCTCGAAAGACCATGAACCGCATACTTTGAAAACTAAAACGACGAGATTGAATCGAAAGTATAATGATATAAGTCATTTTCTTCATAAAATGCATATTTTTAACAGTTTATTATAACATTACAAAGTTATAATGCAGCTAGTTTAACGTCATGTTCTATGGAATTGTAACGAAATTTTTACTCTTTAAATTGTTGATTCTACTTAGCTGTGATAGTTTTCCTTTTAACTCATTATATATACTACTATTGTGTATACTTTTCACATTTTCCTAAATCGTAAAGATTTTGTTCCACACCCCCAATGTTTTTGAAGGACTTATTCAACGATAATCCACATGATGGAATAGACGGGTAAAAAGTCATCCTCCATTTACTTGTACATGAAGTACACAAAATAAATATGCTTTTTAAGATTTTATGTCACAGTTTTCTAGGCGTGATTAATATCTATAACTATGCCAAATTACAGATTTGTAGCACATAGGGTCTCTGAGCGAAACAGCGGACGGACAGACGGACGGACGGACGGACAGAGATGGCGAAACTATAAGGTTTCCTTGTTGTGTGACTACAGAACCCTAAAAACTATAATTGCCGTAGAGTCCTAACTCCCCGCGATATAGTGCTAAAAACGCGAGCTGCGTTTCCTCTTGTTTTGTAAAACAGAAGTGCAAAAAGAACTCACTGTTCACCTGATAGTAAAGGCTTCTGCGGACCATATTAGCAGCTTAGCAGATATAATGTCTTCCAGGCGGAATTCTGTCATGGCAGTCAGTCTTAACTATATGCGTAGGACAGGATTATAGTGCCCGACTGTATGCGCAAACGCAGATGCACTCTCTATTCCCTCACTCTCATAGTTCGATGTGACGGTAATCCGACACGACCAGCGAGAGATCAGGCGCAGGACCAATGGCATTACGTGCTTTCCGAGGCACGGGGATGAAACACTGCTAACTTCCTGACTCCGGGCGGCTACTGAGAATTTCGAACAATGGCGAAGTCAATGGATGCAGGTGACTCAGAACTGTGCTTTGTGGCATTACTTGGGGGAGTTTTTTTATTCAGCAGTGGACTTATAAAGGGCTGTAATGATGATGATGATGATGATGATCGTTGTAGTGTACAATTATGTTTGTTATTATAAGGTCACATTGTAAGCTTACATAAGCGTGGTCTTCCCCGCGCCGTTGTGCCCCAGCAGTGAGGTGATCTGTCCAGATTGCAGCTCTATGGATACGTTGCTGAGGGCCAGCTTGGCGCGGGAGCCGGAACCGTAGACTTTGGTGATATTAACGATGCTAACGCCTGCCTTTTCGCCTGACGCCTCGCAGTTCATAACGTTGTTTCGAATGGCTTTGACACCTGGAAGAAGGAACGAGATAGAAAGATATACATGAAACAAGTTAAAACGCTTTAAAGCGATAATTGTCTGTTATATACGAACTGTTTGCTGTCTAGTGGTGGCATAAGGATATCTACTAGCCCATATAATCCCCGGGTGTTGTAAGAGGTGACAAAGGGAAAGTGAAACAGAAGATGGACAGCAGGATCTTCCTGATAACTCAAAGTAAAAAAATGCTTTTGCCAATCCGCCTACTAAGCGTGCCAACTATGGCAAAACCCCTATGAGGCAATCTATAGGGGAGGACTATATTCAGCAGTGTCCTTTAAAAGGCTGTAATAAATACTTGAATGGGTAGGTATTATTATATACATTATTTCTTACAACTAGAGGTGATGAAAAAAGATATTACGTACCTAAAAATCTATCCAGCAGAAGTCCAATAAGAATATAAAGAAAGCCATCCACGATCACGAAGACAGCAGCCAGGCCAATGTTTAAATCAGTCACGCCATCAGGAGAGACCCACAAGTAGGCCCACTGTGCACCAAGCCCCATTGCTTCGTATTGTGTGATGAACAGACACGCGTAGCAAAATGATGACGACATAAACAGACACTGTGGAAGAAAAATAACCGTCTAAAACATATCGTACGTATTTTATTAAAGTAACAACATATATGTCCTCCAGAACGAATATCAGTCAAGGCGGCCAGTCTCGACAGAGACTAGCCATCTGCAAAGGACAGAATTAAAGTGCCTAAATGTATGCGCATTAACAGGTGCACTCTCTATTCCCTCACTCTCAAGTTTCAATGGGACGGTAATGATGGAGATTAGGCACAGGATCTACGGATTTACGTGCTTTCCGAGCCACGGGGGCGAAACACCCTCAAATTCCTGACTCCAGGCTGCTACTGAGAATTTCTGGATAGAATAACCCAATACCTAATATTGACCCGACCCGTGATTTGAACCCAGGATCTCATGTTACCATGCAGCAGTACTTCAAAAGCAGTCTTTGTCAGATTTGAACTACATCTTTGCTTTTACCACAGAATATATATACAAAAACACAAGGACTCTCTGATAGCAAACTTGCGAGTTAAAACCTAATTACAACGTCGCTAATATTCATAATACTTTGCACGCCTCGGATACGACCTACGTTAAAATAGCCTACCGATTGTTGTGGCGCGCGCATTAAATCAAAATGCACCTTACGTCCGCGTGCGAGAGTCTGTATCACTTAGCCTGTTACGCGTCTTTGTTAAGGCCGCTCCTACTGTAGGGTTAGGTGTTGTGAAAAAACAAATTGAAGGCTTTGATATCAGTTGTCTTGATGATTTCCATCTATACTATTAAACAGGCAATTTAGAACAAAAACTGTGTCACTGCTGTGGGACACGTGAGCGTCTGGGCGGGTAGCTGACACAGTAATTATGCCACGCAGATGTTCTTTCACTTACGATAGTTACTGTTTTTAGAAAAATACGAAATAAAGTTACATACTTATTTAAACTTAACTTCAAATCACGTTGACAAAATAATCACAGCGAACTAAATTAGTCACATTGAACAAAATCAGTGTTAGATTGTCGCAGTTTACAAAACAAATAATTAGTCTTCTGGCTCGCGCGCAATCGACTAAAGGAGTTACAATTGACAATTGACAGTTATTAGTGTGCAATAAATAAAGGCCACAGAGCCCTTTTAGTGGTGTATATAGAAGTCTATGTTGTATTGTATTTTTATAATTGAAAGTATTCAGTAAGGACTGTTTTGAATTATTTTGAGATTGCCTTTTGACCTGCCTTTTCTCGTAGCCTCGTACCCTTTTATACTGCTATGCCAATGGATGGACGAGTATTTAAATAATTAATAGTTTTTGTTTAAATATGTTATTAACCTCAAACACATACAGAACTGGAAACGCGCTTAGAAATTGTCGCCATTTTGAATAACAATTATTGTTTGAAAGTGGTTGCAGGTGTACATAGGTTCTATAGTCACTTATCATTATCTAAAACGGTAGTTTGTTTGTTACTAATAATAAAAATACTTACCGTTACAGACTTTTAAAGTCCACTGTCTAGCATAGGGGGGGGGGGGGGACATTTGCCAAAGTTGCCATGGTTAGCAAGGGGGTTGGCACCGCAGTTTTTTTTATTTTTAGTCGTTATTAGAAAGCCTCTGCTGACAATTTCCTGATTTGTTTCTCACAATAGCCTCTTACGATATCCACGGGGTGACATGGGGTAGTGGATATTACGACATAGTATATATAGAAAAACTGTATATATGATAAAAAACTTACAACAAGGTATTTCAACGAGCTGGTGAGTACAGTCTCCAGAGATAAGATAATCACCAACGGCATGAACGAGACGAGGTACGCTATGCCAGTACACACAGCCGCGAAGCTGGCCGACTTGAACAGCTTCGAAATCATGTAGCTGTAAAATTTATTTCAGATGAGTACTTTACATAATTTTAAAGTGTTATAATTATTTAGCCGTGTTTGTAATACGCCATTTAATCTGAGTGTCGCTTGAGACGACTATCGAAAATAAATGTTTTTGGAACGAAGTTCTTTTTCGCGGCTTACAGTAGAATGAATTGGCAGATATCGTCACGTAAGGAAAAAGCGTTAGGATACTCGTATATGTCCAGACGACTTTTCCATCTCTTTCTCTTTCTCTCTGTTCCTTTCTATTATATACTGTTGTATGTATTTGTGTTTGCGTGAGTATTGAGATTAATATAATAATTAAATTTAAATTATTTAAAAAATTAATACAAAAACAATAAAAAATATTTTTAATCAATAAAAATCTACATATTAAATTACGTTTAAGTTGAAAAAATTACGTAAAGAAATTCGTTCCTGACGGGGGTCCCCCAACCGCACAATCTTTTTTAAAAGTATTCCAATTAACATGAGTGTCAACTATAGGCGGTAGAGCCAAGCTGTATCATGACTGCAACAAGAGTGGGTAGGTCCATACTCTTTGCACGAAATATCAATATATGCATTTTTACGTGGTAGAGCCATGCTGCAGCCATATTAGTAGTATAGTTGTAGCACGAATGGGTCGGCTCGACCGGGGTAGGACCACGCTCTCACAGAATGCCAGCGTAAAATATTAGCTTAACACTGCTATGTTTCGTATGGTGAGTGTAGAGATCCGAAGGCCCTTTTTACTGGAAAAGAGGCATTCCATCTTAGTCCTCACGGGTGACAACGCATCTGCATTTTGATTCGCAAACGAGGATAGATGTAGATGTTTATGGGCCACAGCAACCACTTACCATCAGGTGGACTGTGTGCTCGTTTGTCACCCTATCCTATAAAAAAAATATCAGTAAACTGCTGGTGTGTTTTGTGTAAATGGCTTACTGGTAACGAGCTATACTAACTTAGTTCTCAGGGGTAACATAACAGATGCATGTTAATGTCTATGAGTCACAGCATCCACGTACCATCATGCGGAAAACAACAGAGGAGACCAAGCGACCGAGAATTACGATGCATTCAGTGTTGAGGCGCATCGCTCTCCGGATTTAAGCCTAGATCGTTCAGTTCTTATTATTATAACTGTTGCAGCCTATCAGAAGTCCACTACTGGATATAGACCTCCCCATATATCACCTTATAGGAAGGATATTGCCATAGTTGCTACGCTTGGCAGGCGGGATAGCAACCGCAATTTATTTTTTAGTTGTTTTTAGGAGTCGTTTAGACACGGTAGAGTTACGGTGCAGGTATATTAGTTGTAGCACGAATGGGTCGGCTCGATTGTAAAATAGCAACTCAATGCTGCTATATTTCGTATAGTGGGTGTAGAGAACCGGAAACCCTTTTTACTGGAAACGAGGAATTCCATCTAGGTAGAGGATAAATGTAGATGTACATGGGCCACAAAATCCACTTACCATCAGGTGGACTGTGTGCTCGTTAGTCACACTTATCCTATAATAAAAAGTCGCTGCTGTACATCTGGTTTGTTTCGATTGTCCCTCACGACACGTACGGGACGATATGGGGTAGTGGATATCCTTACACCGTCACTACACTGTTTAGGATTTTATTTCTATTTAATTGATAATAGAGTAAATTGTAGATTTTATAACGTTCATAAGGGATTACGCACGATACGATTTGAAGCGACCAATCAGCCTCTACGGGGTTAGCTATGTTAACATTCTGAAATAGTTCATGTTGATAGAAAACTGTAATAATGCTAGTGGATATTCTTAAACCGCCACTACATAGTATCAATATATTTGTTTCCTTTTTTGGAACGAAGTTTCTTATCGGTCGAATGGGGGTAGGCGACAAAAAGTGTATGATTTTTCCGTCACGACTCCTTTCTATAGCGCGAGCGAGATGGAATAACATTCATCTCCCTCGCACTTTTTATTAACTTGCCATGAAAGAAATATTATTTTAAATGACGCTTCATTTTAATAGACGCTAGTAATTCATTTACTTGTATTTGTTAATCAATAATATAATTTTTATTTATCAATAATAATATACTACGAAAGGAACCTCGTTCCAACCGAGTGTTCTACGACACTCACCTATGTTTTTTTTGAACGTTACCTCCACAATAGGATTTTCTCCTGTATCGTGGAGGCAGTTTACATACATAAATTTCACAAGGATAACCAGACCTGGAACAATAATTTTGTAGGACATACAAATAGGTACTTGTTAGCGCTGTAACCCACAGCTAAGCCATGCAAATGTTAGTTTAGTTGAGTAGTAGCTCACCAGAAAGAGAGTACGGAGAATCCGTAGATGAACAGCAATGAGAAGATCAAGGAAGCCGAAGTACGAGGCAGTACGCCGCCGAGACACAGCACTGTTGCAATGCTCCCGCAGGTGATGACCAGCTCCACGAACGAGGTCAGGAACCACGACAATGTGTGGTAAGTCAAGTTTACTCCCATCACCGACATTAGCTGGAAAATAGTGAGTTTTTAATTTTTTGTAAAATCATTATTCATCATCATTACAGCCCTTCACAAGTCCACTGCTGAATAAAGGCCTCCCCTAAGGTATACCACAAAGCACGGTCCTGAGACACCTATACCCATTGACTTCCTACATGTCTTACCAGGTAGTCATTCCGCCTAGTGGGGAGCCGCCCTACACTTTGTCTACCGGTACGAGACTGCCACTCGAAAACCTTTCGTCCTCATCGGTTCTTCTATTATTTTTAATAGTATAGGGTGACAAAAGAGCACACAGTCCACCTGATGGTAAGTGGTTGCTGTGGCCCATAGACATTTACCTACATTTATCCTCGTTCGCGAATCGAAATGCAGATGCGTTGCCACTCGTGAGGACTAAGATGGAATGCCTCGTTTCCAGTAAAAAGGGGTCTCCGGTTCTCTACACTCAACATACGAAACACAACAGTGTTAAGCTGCTATTTGACGCTGGTATTCTGTGACAGCGTGGTCCTTCCCCGGTCGAGCCGACCCATTCGTGCTACAACTATACTACTAATATAGCTGCAACATGGCTCTACTTTGTATAAATTCTAACAATATGGTCGGTCCATTGCTACTTTAGCTTACTAATCTGTAATATTTTTTTACCACATTCAAAAACGAGGAGGTATTCAATTCGACTGTATGTTTTTTTGTGTGTTATCTCATAACTTTTTTTGGGCGAACCGATTTCGACAACTCTTTTTTTTATTTGAAAGCTTCTCATATGATTCTGTATAAATTTGATCAAGGTCTAACCAATAGTTTTTGAGTTATTCTTAATAATTTATATTGAAGTTGGTTGTACCAAATTTTTTATTTTTAATTATTGTAAAATACCATAGAATTATTTGTAATAATGTCAATCCATTTGAGGACAAATGTCAAAGGTGAAATACGTCTAGTACTGAAATCGTCAATACATCGTAGTAAAGAATTTTAAATGGTAGAACTATGCTGCAGCTAAATTATGGTTGTAGCACCAATGAGTCGGCTCGACCGAGGTAGGACCACGCTCTCACTGAATACCAGCGTAAAATAGCAGCTTATTGTCCTGTGTTTCATATGGTTAGTATAGAGAACTGGAGAACCGTTTACTGAAAACGATGTATTCCAACCTAGTCCTCAGGGGTATAGAATAGAATAGAATATAATAAAATATTTTTTTAGTCAATATAGATCACATGTGTAATTCTTATTGAGTCATTTTTTACTTTACCACTGGTTCGAAAAAAACTTCTGTCCTGGGAAGAACCAGCAAGAAACCCAGGGAGACTTTTTTTAAAAGCATATTTTACATTAATGATTGGTACAAAATTTATTTTAGACACAGCTTGGAAGCGACCACCTAATTCCCAGGGATTATTATCAACCATGTGCTGGTGACAACGCATCAGCATTTTAATTCTTAATTGAGGATAAATACAATAAACTAATTTATGTCAAAAACGAAATTTAATGTATTTGGTTATGTACAATGTGTTTTGTTTAACAGTGGCAGAGCCACGTGGCGGCTTTTGCTGTCGCACGGATGGGCCGGCTCGAACCGGGGTGGTACCACGACCTCACAGAATACCAGCGTGAAGTAGAGGTTTACCTCTGCGTTTCGCTTGGTGAGTGCAGGTGGCCGGAGGCCCTTTTTACTGGAAATGAGGCATTCCATCTTAGTCCTCACGGGTGACAACGCATCTGCATTTTGATTCGCAAACGAGGATAGATGTAGATGTCTATGGGCCGCAGCAACCACTTACCATCAGGTGGACTGTGTGCTCGTTTGACACCCTTATCCTATAAAAAAAATGTACGTAAATACGAAACTAAAATTAAATATTACCATGGTGTTCCCAGTTTCCTTGTCAGACACGATGAACCGCACGATTGAGGAAGTCGTGAACAACAGAGAAAAGAAGAGCGCCACGATTAGGGACTGCGATTCATACAGCGATGCTTGGAAACTAAAAACATTACAATACACGTTATTAATATTTGAATTAATTCATTGATTCGTTAGAGATAGGCGTTTGATTGCGTTGATTAGCGTTTAGGCCCAACCTTGTGACAGCTCAGGGGTTCGCTCGCTGTTCACAGTACGCGGGCGACCCAGGTTCGAACCCCACCGGCACCAATGAAATTTTTAATTACAATTTTTAGTACTGATTTACCGCGTGCTCAGCGACGTAGGAAAACATCGTGAGGAAACATGCATGTCTGAGAATTAAGAATAAAAATATTTCGAAGACATGTGAAGCTCGCCAACATGCATTGTGGCAGCGTGGCGGACATATTCTTGCTCTAAAACCCTCTCAGAAATGAGAGGCCTGTGCCCAGATGTGGGACGTATATAAGCTGTAACTTTATTCATTCATTTATTACGGCTTATAAAATTTTCATTACGAGAGCCATATATATATAGAGCCATGCTACATCTATATTAATAGTATAGTTGTAGCACGAATGGGTCAGCTAAACCGGGGAAGGAACACGCTCTCAAAGAATACCACCGTAAAATAGCAGCTTAATGCTGCTGGGTTTCGTTTGGTGAGTGTAGAGAACTGAAGACCCTTTTTACTGGAAAAGAGGCATTTCATCTTAGTCCTCACGGCTGACAACGGTGTATATGGGCCAAAGCAAACATTTTTTATTATTAATATATTGAGACCGAGATAATAGTAAACATTGAATACTGTATGTATATCTCTTTCTCTCTCATCCTATAGATGTATATGTTTGTCTCTTTTTAGCGTCGCTTTTCCGTTTTACCGAGTTTCAAATCACAACGATTCTAAAGAAGTATTTACTTCAAAAATCTATTTTATTCTAATTCCTGAAATATATTTATTTCTTACGGTTACTTACAAGTCCTTTCTATAACAAGGGTAAGGCATTTGTTGAGTGTACATGGCCCGATCTAGGTCGTAATCGTGTACAGTTTCTCTTTTCTGCAGCCTGTTGGTGCGGTTCGCAGAGATGTCGATGATGGCTTTGTCGATAATATCTTGAATCTGAATGAAACCGCGGAAGTAGCGCATGTCTTGGACGAAGCTCGCTTCAGGGCCGGGTACCCAAAAGCTGTGGGTAGAAGAGAACGAAATTATATAACGTTTCATACCCAGAATAACAAATAAGATAGATGGAACGTGTATAACAAAGAAGAGAAGCCGAAACAAGGAATACCAAATAGCATAATAATAAGCAGCACACAACGTTCACTAGCACGTTTCGGAAAGTACAATAAATAATAAATAAAAAAAGAAATATAAAATAGATACGAAAATTCATCAGCCGATTTATAAATAGTAAAACTCATCAGCGGATAGGACGGAACCCGCACTTTTGCAGAAGGACTTGCTGCGCTTTAAGAAATGGTGTTCTCGAAATAATATTTTCTAAACGTTGGCAAATGTCACCACATTCGTTTTACGAGGAGAAAAAATGTAACCCCGCTTTTTACTCCCTTAATAATCCAGTTTTAATAAAGAAAGAACTAGTAAGAGACCTGGGGTCTATCATCATTATCATTTTCATCATCGTTATAACCCTTCACAAGTCCACTGCTGAAAATACTTCTACCTCACAGTATGCCAAAAAACACGGTCCTGAGCCATCTGCATCCATTGACTTCCTGCATGTCTTACCAGGTCGTCACTCCATCTAGTTGGGGGCCGCCCCACACATCACCTATCGATACAAAGCTGCAACTCGAAAACCTTGCTTCCGCATCGGTTGTCGATTCTTCGAGCTATATGACCGGCACATAGTGACTTCAGTTTTCTAATCCGTGGGATTATGTCGGTGACTCTATGTCTACTGCGGATATTCTCACTTCTAAGTTTACCACGCAGAGAAATGCCGAGCCCTCCCCATAGCTTGCTGAGTGACCTTGAGCTTCCTCATACGGACAGCAGTGAAGAACGATGTCTCAGATCCATAAGTGATCACTGACAACACGCATTGGTTGTAAAATCTAGTTTTCAAGCTTTGAAGTATACTTGAAGAGAAGATGTGTCGTCGAAATCTCCCGAACGCTGCCCAGCCGAGTTGAATCCGTCGATTCACCTCACGGTCGAAATCGGACTTACTTGTCGGGTTATTTGCCCAAGTAAAAATACTCGTCAAGAACTTCGAGCTTAGTGCTCCCAATAACTACCGGCATAGGTGTGGAGCTTCAAGAAAAGAGCTTACTCCTTTTTAAAAGGCCGGCAACGCACCTGGCATTCCCTTGGTGTTGCAGCGTGACCAGCGTACCATCAGGTGAGCCGTATGCTCGTTTGCCCCCTCTCCTATAAAAAACGTGGTACTTGACTGTCCTCAACTCCTTCGCCTAGTGAATTTTAAACTCCCCGTTATACTGTGTTTATGTTTGTAATATGTATTATATGTCATTACTCAAAGGCTAAGCTAAAGTAAGGTATATACGTACAAATTTTTTAATCTGTTTGTAGTCGGTGTGTTTTCTATGTCCATTCGAATTTTGTATTCCACATTTAATGGCACTTCTACGCTTGTATCATTGTTCATAAACACTAAGCCTGTAAGGAAATAATAAATTATACTTCTATTTACATATAATAACACCCCGAACATTACATATTTAATGAAACTATTTGCAGAAATTTTTATCGAGCACAATTATTTTAACATAATGTTACAAATCTACAAACTTCAAAAAACAGTTTAATTAATTTTAAATAAATTATTTTATCCATCCATTACGGCCTATAAAAGTCCCCAGCTGAACTTAGTTTAGAACTTAACCCCAGCTGAGTAGTAATCTATGAGGATTATTTTATATTTATATATATTTTCCTTATTTATTTTTTCTATTTTATAGTAGGTACGTAAATATCAAAGAGCAAAAAAATGAATTTTTATTGAATCAGTTTTCTATGAACTTTAGATAATAAATCAAAAATGCTCACCAGCTGAAAACTCATTTACCCTCATCAATTTGACAGCTTCATTGCTAAGCTGATGCTCGTCCAACACCGGTTGGAACCGGTTCAAGTTGATACATTCCAATAAATCAGATCCTTTTTGTAGAATGCTGCCTAGATCCTGGCGATGATAGTTATTTGTTAATTTTATTTTATATTTCTTCAGACAGTCGCAATTTGGGTTCAGACTGATTGATATGTTTTTCTTAATCGCTCAATCGCCAGAGCCTTTTACGTGGTAGAGCCATGCTGCAGCCATATTAGTATAGTATAGTTGTAGCACGAAAGGGTCGGCTCGACCGGGGAAGGACACAGAACACCAGAGTAAAATAGCATATTTCGTATGGTGAGTGTAGAGAACCGGAGACCCTTTTTACTGGAAATGAGGCATTCCATCTTAGTCCTCACGGGTGACAACGCATCTGTATTTTGATTTGTACTCGAGGATAGATGTAGATGTCTATGGGCAGCAGCAACCACTAACCATTACGTGGACTGTGTACTCGTTTATCACCCTTATCCTATAAAAAGTCTTGAGCCAGGGATGAATACTTATCTTTATGACTTACTTTAGAAATTGATGACAAGAAATATTTCCAGTGTGTGATGTGATGACCTGTGATGGATTCTGATGATCTGATTATGATAATTAAACTCACCTGTACATCTCCTATTTTCTCAAACAGACTCTCGACGTCAATATTAGGTATATCCATGTTACCAAGCAAATTCTTTCTTAGTTCTTGAGTATTAGGCCTAGTTAGCAGATTCTGGAGAGCGGTTATCCCCACCCGATGCTCAGATAATGTTTTCACTGAAGAAAATGCTCTTGCGAAGGAGTGCACCAAATTTACCGTCTTCATCATTGGTTCGAAAGTTTTGTTGGCCTGTAACAATGTTAGAAACAATTGTAATTGAGGCCTTCTGAAAATCAGTGATGCAGTCCAGACAGCAGTATTATGCTCAGTGATATCAATGCACTGCAACGCACAGGACAATAATAAACAGTTGGTACTAATTGTATTCATTTAGTTAGTATTAGTACACGTGGTATTCAAATTAATTATTTATTACAGGTGTGTTGTGACCTATTTAAGTTATTCGATTGCGTAAATCATGATGCACTGTTAAGCAAATTTAGTTTTTGTGTCAAAAAATCGGTGAACCTTATAGAATTTTGGGCGTGCCCCAAGGATTAGTATTGGGACCATTGTAATATATTTTCTACTAGTAAAATTGACTTTTAAAAAGTGCTTTGTACAGCCCGATTTTAAATACAAATATTTTGACTTTGTCTTTGAAAAAATATTCAATATTTATTACATATTTCGTTAAGGGGAGGTGTTATAAAGTTAGGTACTTTATTGCGTGCCTAGATAATAAATATTACATTGTATGTTTGTGTGTTGTTTATACCTTACCGTTTTTATAATTCTCTCGACCGCTGGCGTATTTGGGGTGTAGAGTATCTTGCCCATAATCAGTGGCTTCACAAAGCTCCATACGATCTTTCCACCGTCAACGCTGACGATCTGCTTGTACAACGAACGGCAGAAGTCCGCTGAGATAATTTAAATGTATATAGTGATAAAGAAAAAGTTATAATAAAGACTTTGTAATGGGCTGTAATGATGATGATGATAACGTGAAAGAAAGAGAAGGAGGCCGCAAAGCCCTATTGGCGGACTCTTTCCTACTTTGAGAGCCTTTCAAAATTCAAGCTATCACGGATCATGCTAATAGCAACGGATTTAATAGCTGCAAAGAAGATAAAGTTAGTTATTGTGTCCTAAGCAGATCAAAAATATAGGTCAATATCATGAATTAAATATTCACTATTATGAATATGTGTCATGTAGCGGCGGAGTAAGAGTGAATCCACTATCCGATATCATCCCGTGGGTGTCGTAAGAGGCGACAGAAGGAAACAGAAACAGAACGTTATAATATTTAAAAAAAAAAACTGAAACTGCCAACGCGCTAGCATGAAGAAAACTATGTTAAGACGCAAGGTTCAGCAGTGGACTCTTTACTGGTTGTAATGAATGAATAAAAAATAATGATTCTTGGTTAGATTTCATACATTATTTTTTGTACAATTAATAATAAGAAACATGCACACTATCTACCTGATACAAAGTGTATGTTATGGTCCACTTCAGGGAAACGTAAATCTTCGAATTGCAATCAAATATCAAGTGCGCTGTCATTCCTCAAGACTAAAATGGAACGTCTCTTGTCCAGTAAAAAGGGCCTTGGATTCTTGTCACTCACCAAACAAAACATCGTATTATTTTAAGGGAGCTAGATTCTCGCCCGGTCGAGTCAACCAATTTCAGCTGCAGTGCGTATATAACGATGATATTTTAATAAAGATTTTTCCATGTTCGTTTGGGACATACAGGTCCCATGTTTATGTGCGACTTATTACAAAAAACAATGTGCCAACTGTCTTACTTGCCTAGCATGTCATAAAAGGCGACTAATGATTGCATTTGTGATTATGTAGGCGATGGGTTTATGGGTAGACACTTATTACTTCTTTCAAATATTCCATCTGTGCCAAATTTTTTGACGTGACAACGTCTTATAAATCGATGAAGCTGGCTGCCGGCACGAAAAAACATGACTCATGCGGCGTTACCTAGGCGTTCCATTTAAAGTGCAAGCGAGAGCGCGGAACGAGCGACTGTGCGAGCGAATGTGGTGACAATTGTTTATAGCAACGATAATTGCGGCGATAAAGGTAATGATTCTTTCGATATTAAATATTTCTTATGGCGTTGTCACGTTCAACTATCGTCAGTAAACCGACTTTACAGACAACCGATTTTTTTTTCAGAGTAGCTTGTTGCACGTTGGACAATGCTTACTCCCTTGAAAATCACAGGCGTGACTTTAACAGAAACAGAAACTTTTTTATCCAATATAGATTATAAATAATACTTATAGAAAGTCACTCTTGTATAATTAGCACTAGTTCGAAAAAAAAAAAACCTGTCCTGGGAAGAACCAGCAAGAAACCCAGCGGGACCTTTTTTTAAATACATATTTACACACAATTTACATATTCAATCAAAAAATTATATATATATATTATTTTTAGAACACATATTTTTAGGATGTACCGTGGTAAATTAAACGTGAGAGTAACTTTCATTAAGTATTATTTATAATCTCTGTTTAATAAAAAAGTTTCTATTTCTAAAACAAAGCTTTTTATATTTTTGTATTTGTATATATATATATATATATATATATATATATATATATATATATATATATATATATATATATACATTAACGTTATTTCATTCTGTTGTGTTTTATTTAGATATATGTATATGTTTTTTTTAATCTATTTTTACGGTTCTTTTGTGGTTACAAGAGAACGTAAAAATATATAAAAAGAAAACAAAACAGCTGCCATATAACAAAACTTCGTAGTGCCTGAGGTTCACTGGCAGAGAATGCTTTTATCATTAAGTCCGCCTTTTGATCCTATACAGTTTGTAAGGTTCAATAAAGATTAAATAAATATATAAATAAAATGGTCTTACTCGGTAGAGCTTTCAGTTGCTCGGGATCAGCTTTGCTCATAAGGTCTTTAGTTTCAATGACTGACTTAAAGATCCTGTTCACATGGGTATTGAATGGTTTACCGCATAACATTCTACCTGCGTCTGCCATGAAGTCACCCGCTGAAATAAATACTTTATTATAAATGTGGTTATGAAAAATATGTAAACACTTTTTGTACCATAATAATAATGTTCTCTAGACCGAATTTCGGTCCCGGCCGTTAGTCTCAACGGATACTAGACATTTGTGCGGAGCAGGATTATATTGCACGAGTGTTTGCGCAAGCGCAGGTTTCTCTATTTCCTCACTTTCATAGACCGATGGGTCCGCAATCTGGCACGATAAGAGAGTGATCCGCCGCAGGGCCAACTGATTTACGTGCTTTATGAGGCACCGGGATGAAAGGTCGTCAACTTTCTGACTCCACCTCTCTTTCTTTTTCTCTCTCTCTCTCTCTCTCTATATATATATATATATATATATATATATATATATATATATAGTAGCCGTGGTAGCTCAGATGGTTAGCGCTCGCTGTAAGCTTCACAGTACTCGAGCAACCCGGGTTCGATCCCCACCGGCACCAATGAAATTGTTAATTGCAATTTTAAGTGCTGGTTTACCACGTGCGGTGAAGGAAAACATCGTGAGGAAACCTGCATGTCTGAGAAATAAGAAAAAAATATATTTCGAAGACATGTGAAGTTCGCCAACACGCATTGGGGCAGCGCGGCGGACACTTCCTAGCCCTAAAACCCTCTCAGAAACGAGAGGAGTCCTGTGCCCAGCAGTGGGACGTAAATAGGCTGCAACTTGACTTGATATATATATATATATATATATATATATATATATATATATATATATACCATTTAAAGCTATACAGACGAACTAGTAAGCAGAAATGAGTTCAACCACCTAAATATTCAACATATTATTAATTTCCTTTATATCCACCTTTGACTTAGAGCGAAAGAGTAGCAACACAACGCTCATTCTAACGAAGATCATCGACAGCGAATCAGTACGTAAAACCTCGAGATTGGAATGGTATGCTGTTGTCATCAGGTTTAATCTGGAGGTATCCGTGTTTAACTATGACATTGGGACGTCGAACACCTCAGTTACCCCGTGACCATGGGTGCTGTAAATTGCTCGAAACGTCGGGAATATAAAATAAGTTAATATACGCGGTAAAATCCGTAATACTAGTTTCATTTAAATACGTAGTGTTCGCGTAAATATAAGAAATCATTATGCTAGTGTCTCAAATAAATCTACCTAATTTATTAATGTCCTCCAGACCGAACTACGGGCACGGCAGCCAGCCTCAACGGAGACTAGCCATCGGCGCAGGACAGGATTATAGTGCCCAAGTGCATGTGCAAGCACAGGTGCACTCTCTATTCCCGAGTCTGGGGCCTCACAATTTCCAAAGAGGCAGTTAAATTAATTTATAATATCACTTTGAATTCGCAAGTAAAACGGTAATTATAAATTCTCATTTAAATGTAATGCAAGCAAGTAAACCCTCCCGCATTGAGATACGGAAAAGGAAATCTATAAGCCCACGAGGTGTGGTTCTTCATACGAGGTGCAACTTAATCTCGATTTTTTCGTTAATATACTGTAAGCCCTCCTGCTTAATTTTTTGTGCGGTAATCCGAAGAGGCTTACGAACCTGATTACTTACTTATCTTCACGCACAATCCCTGACGGGGTAGCCAGAGAGAACAGATCACCAAGTGTCACGATCCTTACATACCTCTTTCGCCTCTTTCAGATTCATTATCTTCTTCATACATGCACGTCTAGGTATCCGAGTACTCTTGACCCTCCCCTCTTCGAGCAGTTTGCTCACATGGTCTTCGAAAGTTAGTCTCGGTCTATCTCGACACCTTTTAATATTAACTTTCGCGCTGTATATTTTCTTCACCATTCGGTCTTCACTCATTCGCTTAACGTGCCCAAACCATCGAAGCACGCCCTTATCAATTTTTGTGATATTACTTTACTTATCATCTTTCAAACCTGCCATATTGCGAATCTCTTCGTTTCGCTTTCGGTCGGCCATGGTAACGCCGCACATTTTACGAAGAGATCGCATCTTCACTGCAGTCGATACCAACACTGCGTTATGTATTGCAAGGCGTGCACTCTTCACTACGCCTTGCCTTTTGACTAACGCAGTCAGGGCACCATTGACTTTGTTCCCGGCAGCGACACGACTGTCCACATCTAAATCACATCTTCCATCTCAGCTAAAAGCACTCCCCAAGTATACAATTTCATTTACCTGTTCTAGACATTTCTGATTTACCCATATTCCACACTTCGTTGTCTCTTCGTCCCTTTCAAATACCAGAAATACGAACCTGATTAATATTTGAAAATCGCGAATTTCCTATACTGGTGAGTAGGAGCAGTAGGATTCTGAAGCCAATATCACACAAGACATGTTATGATTCGGGTAGTCAAGTTTTTGTTTTATAGAAGAGTAGGCAAACGGGCATGAACATTCGGCCTCCGCCCATGAACAACTGCAATACCAGAGGAATTGCAGTTGCGTTGCCGATCTTGTAGTGCGAGCAAAATCCCAATCAATCAAAAAAAGTCCTTTGTGACTGTAATTCTTCATCAGCCTGCAATAGTCTACTGCTGCAGCTGATGATTTCTCTTAATCACCACCCTTGGCTGACGGATTGATGATTGCTGTACCAGACATCTAAAAGCCACGTTGCAGCCCGTTGCTGGTCTAGATATTTTGGCCGTTATATACGTTTGGCGTGAACGAAATAGACATATCTCCATTTGTCTGGAGCCATGTGCTATTTCTGGGGTTCAAATTAAATAAGTAGTTAATCGATATTTATAAAAAATTTGCAAAATTTTTATTTGTAATAATGGATTTAATTTTGACGGCTCTGTGGCACATTATCTTAGCAAGTTGCAAGTTCAAATCTCGCACGGAACAAATATTTGTATGGCCTTTCCGGGTCTAGATATTTGTTTTTGTGAAATTCATGTTACAAACATGCAACTGCCTCCATAATACAGTACAAAATCCTAGTGTGAAGTTTTTTTAAGAAAAAAATGTGATAACTGCCAACACAGAACTCAAGTTTGTATGAGGTTTACCTCATAAAACTTGAGTATATAAGTTTTTTTTATATTGAATAAGGGCGAGAAACGAGCACACAGTCCACAAGATGGTAAGAGGATGCTGTGGCCCATAGACAACTAAGTCTATCTTTGATTAAGAATTCAAATTCATAATGCTTTATTACCCCTGAGAACTAATATGAAATGCCTCGTTTCCGTAAAAAGGGTTTCCGGTTCTTATCACCTACTATTTAACTTTTTTAACACTATTTCACGCGTTCTTCCTCGGTCAAGCCAACCCATTCGTACTACAATGATAATACAGCTGTCACATGGCTCTACGACTTATATAACATGTAAAAAAACGTTGGATACGAAATTGACTTCAGAAAACTGTACCATAAAAATTCAATTTCAATTTAATTAATTTTTTATTTGGATATTGTATGTGGGTTTATTACCTCTGCATTGGCTGGGGAGTAGGAGAATTGACAAAGAATTACCGCTTTACCGATGCATGTGTTAGTTAGTTCAGATATAAATAACATTTTTTCACAAGATCGAATTTAGTAAGTTACCTATTGTGAACATTTAAATCCCTTTACAAAAAAATTCACTGTCATAAATGAAATATGTACATCTATACTTCCCTAAGGGGATCACCATGTTGTTTGATACATATTGTTTACGCGACTAAATAACTTAGTCGTGACTTTTACTCACCTGCGAATAGACTATCAAACGAGAAATCAGTTTTAAAGTAATCAAGCATGGGCTCATTAGCCATTAAGTCACTTATGCTGCCAATATTGTTTTGCACCACCGGCGTGAGGGAAACCATCTGTGGTAAGCTCTCTATCACTCGCTCGCCCTCTGATGTAGTGAGGTTTGAGGCTGCGTATAGTTCTGCTAACAACCAATCTTTGACCTGGAATTACAAAATCGAATATATTTAAAATTTTGAAGGATAATTTTTAATATGAATTAATAATATTATGTTATCAAAGGAATCGAAGAAGAAATCGATTTCCTTGAAGTGAAGTTCTTTTTACAGGATAAAGATGATAAACGAGCACGCAATGCACCTGATGACAAGTGGGTGCTATTATCTATAGACATTTACATCTATCCTCGATTAACAATCAAAATGCAGATGCATTGTTACCGCTGAGGACTAAGATGGAATGCTTATTTCCAGTAAAAAGAGCAACGCTATGGGCATTAATATACCATCAGGTGGACTATGTACTCGTTTGTCACTCTAACTCTACAAAAAAATTTAATAATAATCCTTTTTATACAATCTGTGTTTGCATTTATTATGTAGACCCTTTTTACTGGAAATGAGGCATTCCATCTTAATCCCCACCGGTGACAACGCATCTGCATTTTGGTTTGTAATCGAGGATAGATGTAGATGTCTGTGGGTCACAGTAACGGCTTACCATCAGGTGAAGTGTATGATCGTTTGTCACCCTTATCCTATAAGAAAAAAACAATGTATGCATTTACATTTTTTGAACAAGGTATCGCCAAACATAGTTTGAGTTCAGCAACTGGGACCTAACTAGTTTTTGTCTGTTCCTGGTATTTACTGAATGTATATTTTAAAAAAGCTATTCTATTTGTCAAGTTGGAGTCATACATTTAGGTACAATATTGCATTAATATCGGTTAAGCTGTTTCCGAGATTAGCGTGGACGAACGTGACACGGGATTTATATATATTACATATTGTGATGATTCAGTTACCTTGTTAATGATAAACGTAAAATTCAAGTTCTGCATCAGCACAGGAACCACCTGCTTCGCTTTGTCATCGTCCAGGTCACAGAACTGCTCTATCACCGCGCCATAGATATCGTCCAGGGTGACCACATCCACATTTCCCGGCACTATAACCTTGGACATGTTCTCCACTTCGCACACAAAGTTGCTTATTCGGTATACGTCTTGTCTCGTAGCGAAGATCTGCCGTTAAAATAGAGCAACGAGATAAATAATACAAAAGTTCGTACACTAATATTGAAAAAAAATAATGATGTACACCCGTATTTGGTAATTATCAATAAAAAGTGCTCTCAGTGTGTTATTGATCACATTTAGGTAGAAAAAACTTAAAATAATTAATTTAAAAAAATATCTCAAGAAAGGGATAGAAATAATTAGTTACTCGTATATAATAGGTACGTATATGAGAGGATTGACTCCAATTCGATTTAATCATAAGTTGCTTGTTGTCTCGCTCACGCGCCGGCCAGCATTAACTTCGTGAGCCGTTGTAATAAGCGAGAAAATACGACGAGTGAGAAAGGAGTTGTGACGTAAGGTACTGTACTAATAGCGGGAGATGGAATGGGAGCGCCTTATGAATGGAGTGCGTAAGTTATTGACTTGTGTAGTATTTTCTAGTACTGTGCCAATAAAATTACGCCAGCTTTTGGATAAAACAAACCTCGATAACATTGTGATAAATAAATAAATAAAATCTGACCATTATCAATAGTAGCATCTGCTGCAACTGTCCTTAATTTTTCCTTTTTTTTGGTACTTACAAAATAGTGGTGTACATAAAAAAAGTACAATAGGCATTCTTATCGCTCTGAAAGCGGTTTCTTTCAGACAAGTTTTATACGCCGTAAATATCCCCCCCTATGAGACAATCTATGGGGGAGGTCTATGAGCAATGGACTTTAATAGGCTGTAACGGTAATGGTAATATAAGCTTGATACTAAAGATCTGTTGCTCACAATAAATGAAAAAATAAATAAAAACACAATAAATAGTTAAGGAAACATAGCATAGATACATGGAAAGACGGGTGGTATGATAGGAAATATATGATTTCCAAATAATTGGCTATGAGTAGATTTTTTAACGCAAAAATTAAACTTGTAAAATATTAATAATTATTAAAATAGCAGCTTAATGCTGTTGTGTTTCGTATGGCGAGTGTAGAGAACCGGAGTGCCTTTTTTCTGGAAACGAGGCATTTTGATTCTTAACTGAGGGTAAATGTAGATGTCTATGGGCCACAGAATCCATCTACCATCAGATGGACTCTGTACCCGTTTGTCAACTTTATTCTATAATAAAAAAAATATAATGTACTTGAATATTAAATTGAAAGGTACCGGTTTCAAGTGGAAAGATCCGACTTGTATTCGAGGTGCGGCGATGGACCAGAAGTTCGTGTTGTTGATTCCGAGACTACTGAGGTCCGTTTCCAGTTTATCAGGGTCCAAAAACAGCTCAGAAACTTGCACTGAAAAAAATCTGCAATTATGATCTACAATACCAACCTATTTGCTGTACTCTTTTGCTCTCATGTCTCTCTTTCACAGCAACACAAATCAATTCTCAATACTCAATAGCTCGATACTATATTGCTTTCCATTATTCAAGTTATATCTCTTCTTTCTTCTTTTTTTTTTTGAAAAACCTTACCCCCACACTAGTATTTTCTCCTGTATCGTGGAGGCAATTTACAAACACGAATTGCACAAGGAGAAACATCCAGACCCGGAACAATTACTTGTAGGCCATACAAATAGTTGTTCCGTGCGGGATTCGAGCCCGCGGAGCTCGGCGTCACCCGTCAAATATTGATGACGCCGTATATATTCAAGAAACTTTTCGTTCTCCATTACGATCCGTTTTTTATGGTATTAAAATAAGAGACATACTTAATATCAACAAGCACTTCAAAAAAAGATGGCTACAGATGCATTATCACTTCTTCACTAAGATGGAATTTCTTATTTTTTTTTTACATGATAAGGGTGACAAACGAGCACACAGTCCACCTGATGGTAAGTGGTTGCTGCGGCCCATAGACATCTACATCTATCCTCCTATTACAAATCAAAATGTAGATGCGCCGCCACCCGTGAGGACCAAGATGGAATGCCTCATTTCCAGTAAAAAGGGCCTCCGGCCACCTGCACTCACCAAGCGAAACGCAGAGGTAAATCTCTACTTCACGCTGGTATTCTGTGAGGTCGTGGTACCACCCCGGTTCGAGCCGGCCCATCCGTGCGACAGCGAAAGCTGCCGCGTGGCTCTACCACTGTTAAAAACTGTCTTATATACTGGTTTCTTTTCTGGTGGCAGAAAAAGATACCGTGGATGACCCCATTGCTGTCGGTTAGTCTCGGTAAAATTCAAAAATGGCTCGACCGATTTTGATAAAATTTTCATGTGTGTCAAATGGGCCTCTAGGTGGTTTAATTAACTTTTGGACCCGGTAGGTTGTCGAGATCCAGAAATCACCCGTGCGAAGCCGGGCGGTACGCTAGTATATAGTTTTAGATAATTTCGAGGTGGTAAGGAGCCCTTTTGTGGCTAGAGCCACGCGGCAGCTTTTGCTGTCGCACGGATGGGCGGGCTCGAACCGGGGTGGTACCACAACCTCACAGAATACCAGCGTGAAGTAGAGGTTTACCTCTGCGTTTCGCTTGGTGAGTGCAGGTGGCCGGAGGCCCTTTTTACTGGAAATGAGGCATACCATCTTAGTCCTCACGGGTGACAACGCATCTACATTTTGATTTGTAATAGAGGACAGATGTAGATGTCTATGGGCCGCAACAACCACTTACCATCAGGTGGACTGTGTGCTCGTTTGTCACCCTTATCCTATAAAAAAAAATAGAAGTCTATCTGGGCAGGTGTAGGTTGTGATGTTACTGCTGTTTTCTGTTCTGAAGAAAATATTTTTACACGTGGTAGAGCCATGTTGCAGTTATATTAGTAGTATAGTTGTAGCACGAATGGGTCGGCTCGACCGGGGAAGGACCACGCTCTCACAGAATACCAGCGTAAAATGGCAGCTTGGTACTGCTGTGTTTCGCAAGGTGAGTGTAGAGAATCGGATACTTTTTACTGAAAATGAAGCATTCAATCTTAGTCTTCAAGGGTGACAACGCATCTGCATTTTAATTACTATTTGAAGATAGATGTAGGTGTCTATGGATGACAGCATCCACTTATGATCCGGTTGATTGTGTGCTCGTTGAGAAAACGATTTTAAATAAAGAAACTAGGTACTAGCAACGTAAACTTAATATCAAACCTTTTAAATCATATTCTAGTAATGAATTCTTAAATTCCTGCAGCGCTAGCAACCCCTGGCTGAGATCATGTAAACTGTTCTGCAGGCTATCGCTCTTTATTAACGGAGTAAGATCCTTCATAAGACCATGAATGCTGAAATAAATTGCCTTAAGTTAATTATATTATTACACTAAACTCGCGGTACCATCCATACCATCTGGATGATTGGCGGTCCACCACTCTGCGATTTACTACAACTTTTTTACCTCGCACAACTTTCTTGTGGAATCGACTACCACCAGCGATTTTTCCGAACCAATACGACTTAGAGACCTTCAAGAAAAGATTCTGCTCTTTTTTAAATGTCTCCTGGTGTTGCAGTTGTTAATGGCCGGCGTTAGTCACTTACCATCAGGTGAGCCGACTTCAAAAAAAGAAAGTTTACAATCTGACTCTATGATCTTTTCTTTAGTATGTATGTTACTTGATATGTTCATCAATTGTGAATCAATTTTGATGATATAACTAATATTACAGCGACACTCCCATATAATAATAATAATAAATTATTTATTCCGCCAAACATTAAAGTTACATTATATGATCGGTGATCGAGGTCACCTAGTAAGCAAAATAATGCCTGTAACAGATGACTTCGCTCTTCCATAGCTAAAGATTACAAGTATTATTAACGAAATAAAGTAACTAATAGCGAATAATAGTGACAGTAAAAAATCTTTAGTGTCCTGCCATCAGTCTCGTAGCTTTAATACATCAATAAATCAATAATTATTAGGTTGTATTTCATATATGTAGTGTGTAAGTGTATTAGATAGTTGTAGTATGTGGTGTTGTATGTAAGTTTGTGCATGTTGTATGAGTAGTGTGTGGGTACGTATCAATTAGGAGACAAAATTCTACCTCTAATGGGCAAATATTCAAAGGTTACTCAATTTTAAGATTAACTGTAATAAGGAGTTAAGACTCGTGGTGTCACATAAGTCAGTCACTTTGACTAACAGTACAAGACTTAACGGCATCTTAACATTGAGTGGCGTTTGAGTATTTGAACTAAATAGAGGATTAAGTTAGTTTTATAACTGTTCCGACAACATTGAGATTGTGGTATTATTTAGTCCACTTAAAAGTTTAAAAAAAATAACTCTTAATAAAAAGTAATGGCAATACAAAATAATATCAAAGAAAAAAGTATAATTTAACATCTAAAGTCGGGGATTTAATACTCCTATACATACGAGTGTGCCTTAGCACCAACTGCAGAATGTGAAACTACTTTTTTTTTCGTTCTTTAAAGACAGATTTTACTTTTAACAAACATTTAATTTTTGGATTATTTTTTTAATCAAATATCTTAGTGAGTTATATATACTCAGGCGGTAACTGCTCGCCATAAATTTCTCTCGTATTTTCACTTTTGCGGTGAACTGACTCCTTCAAAAGTCATTTAGAAATAAATAGAACTGTACCAAGTATCGGGTCGTAATTAGGTTGAAACTTTTAACTTTATCTTTTAAAAAATATTACTTTGATTAGAATGTTAGAAGTAAATAAAATAAAACAAATAATAAAGGATAATCATTGAGATAAAAAATATACCACGTTTTCATATTCTTACGTCATCATCCGACATGAACTGTGTTTGAAATTTCAAGTCTTTATCTCATCGGGAAGTTAGTTTAAAATCACTTTACTAAATCACTTTACTACCCGAATAGATACACAAAAACGTGGAACATACATACACGTATTGATACGCAAGAAGTATAATTAGATCAAAAAGTATGAAACATGCTGAATCGGTTAACTTATATCGCGTTTAGAGAATTAATAACATTCAGCTGTCCTAATACTTCTTCAGGTATCTTACCTATACACGATACTGTTCAGGGTATCATCCATAAGTAACTGCATAGCTGTATCTATCATGGAGACCAGGCGACCTTGCATCAAGCTTTCTAAGTCCACTTTACTAACTACGCCCAGTAGTCTGGCGACGTGGCCGACTAGATCTTCAATACGTTCTAAAATGTTCGAAATGAATCCGAAACGCCAAAATGATTCTTCTTGGAGTTGTTGGAGCTGAAATGAAAAGTTATGATATTTTTTAATATAATCTTCGTCGGAGTAGAGCCATGCATGCTGCAGTTTTATTATGGTTATAGTACGAATGGGTTAGCTGGACAGGGGAAGGACCACGCTCTCACAGAATACTAACGTATAATAGCAGCTTGATGCTGCTATGTTTCGTATGGTGAGTGTGGAACTGAAGACCCTTTTTAATGGATACGAGGCATTCCATCTTAGTCCTCACGGATGACAATGCCTTTGCATTTTTTAGTCCTTTAATAACGTTACCCCCACACTAGGATTTTCTCCTGTATCGTGAAGGCAGTTTACAAACACAAATTGCACAAAGACAAAAATCCAGACCCGGAACAATTATTTGCAGGCCATACAAATACTTGTTCCGTGCGGGATTCGAACCCACGGCCCCTAGCGTAGCAACTCTCAACTTTTAATCAGTGGTAGAGCCACGCGGCTGCTTTTGCTATCGCACGGATGGGCCGGCTCGAACTGGGGTGGTACAACGACCTCACAGAAAACCAGCGTGAAGTAGAGGTTTACCTCTGCGTTTCGCTTCGTGAGTGCAGGTGGCCGGAGGCCCTTTTTACTGGAAATGAGGCATTCCATCTTAGTCCTCACGGGTGACAACGCATCTACATTTTGATTTGTAATAGAGGATAGGTGTAGATGTCTATGGGCCGCAGCAACCACTTACCATCAGGTGGACTGTGTGCTCGTTTGTCACCCTTATACTATAAAAAAAACTCATTGCTAAGCCACTGTGCCACAGAGCCGTCAATTTTGATTCTTAATTGAGGATAAATGTAGATGTCTATAGGCCACAGCATCCACTTGCCATCAGGTGGACTGTGTGCTCGTTAATCACGATTATGTTATATATAAAAAAAAGTCGCATAAATTAATCACATAAAATAATTGCGCATGGTAGAGCTACATGTTCACCTTCGTATATTTCTGTGCTTTTTTATATATGAGAGACATGTCCCATAGACATCTACATCCATCCCCGTTTGCGAATCAAAATGCAGATGCGCTGCCACCCGTGAGGACCGAGATGGAATGCCTCCCATCCACGAAAACGGGTCTCCGGTTCTCTACACTCACCATACGAAAAACAGCAGTGTTAAGCTGCCATTCCACGCTGGTATTCTGTGAGAGCGTGCTCCTTCCCCGGTCGAGCCGAGCCATTTGTGCTACAACTATATTACTAATACAGCCGTAGCATGGCTCTACCACGTATATATATATATATATATATATATATATATATATATATATATATATATATATATATATACATACATACATATATTATATATATATACAACGTGTCCCAAAATTCAACGATAAGCCAACACCGGAGGATAGACCTGCCCCGGACTAATCGGGGAAAAAAGAAAAAAAAATATATCCCAATTATATTTTAAGTTATATAAAAAAAATGAAATTCTTCAGAAATTGAGACCGTTTATGATATTTTTCACTACAATGACCACAATTTTTAAAATATTTTTTTCTTTTTTTTTATAGGCAACCTGAATAGTACTGCTATCTACCACAATTCTTAAAAACTCCAGAATAACTCTTGTTTTATCACGAAAATTAATGAAACTTATTTTATTCCCTAAATTTTTTGAAGACTTTTACTTTTAACCAAATTTAACTTATCGTGGTGTAAAAAAAAAGTATGAACACTAGTATGGCAAGTTTTTTTAAAAATTGACGCAACTAACCAACATTCCAAAATGGTATAATACTCTAGGAAAACAAGTTATAAAAAAAATATGGGCCTATTATTTCTTAACAGGGGCCAAATGACGGTCGGGTGTAATAAAAGTATTAGTTCTTGAAAAATGTTTAATATTTCAAAACAAATGGTACAAACAGTTTCACGTGTAATATATTAAGTTATTAACATTATAGCAAATGTTCGAACTGTTTGCCACCAGCATTAATACATGCACGACATCGCCTTAAAAATGATCGTTTTATTTGTCTTGCATATCTTCTGCTATTAATGTAATCAGCAGCCTGAGTGATATTTCGACGAAGCTCGTCCAATGTCACAATGGGTTTTGAGTAGACCCTGTTTTTAAGACAACCCCAATAGAAGAAGTCCAGGGGGTTCAAATCGGGTGAACGGGGTGGCCATAAGATAGGACCAAGTCGCCCGATCCAACGCCCTGGATACTCTTGATTTAAATATTCTCGCACAGGACGGGCATAATGTGCTGGGCAACCATCATTTTGGAACCACATGTTTTGAAGATCACTTAAGGGCACGTCGTTTACAAATTCTTGCAAGTCATTTTGTAAAAAGTTTAAATAACTATTGCCATCTAAGTTTCCTTGTAACTCAAAGGGCCCAATTACTTTTCCATTTAATATGCCGGTCCATAGGTTAAACTTGAATTGATATTGGGATTTGTCTTGTCTCATCAAGTGTGGATTTTCATTACTCCAACTATGTAGGTTGTGAAGATTTAAATACCCATCTTTCTTGCACGTTGTTTCATCCGACCATAGAATTTTGTCTAGGAAGTTGGGATCTTCACTGTGCCTTTGCAACATTACACGGCAAAATGTGACCCGTAGCGGATAGCCCCGCGGTAATAACATCTGCACACGCCTGTAGTGATATGGGTGAAGCTTGTGACGTTTTAATATTCGATGTGCAGAACTGTTCGGGATTCCTGTAGCTTCTTCCATGGCACGTACCGAAGTAGTCGAGTCATTTTCTATCTTATTGAGAACTTCTTCATCACGATTCAATCTAGGTCTTCCAGCGCTTCTCCTATTGGATGGCATACGACCCTCCGAAAACGCTTGATGCACATTAATAAACACTCGATACTCAGGATATTTTTGAGCATTTGGGTATCTTTCTCGATACAGTCTGCTAGCAGCGTTAGCATTATATCGGCATTCTCCATAGATTAAATGCATATTAGTTGCGGCATGTTAAACGCCAAACAGTCCAAAATGCGCCAGAACTCTAAATCACAAAACACACAATCGTAGTCCAAGATAATGCCAGGTCAGTTCAGTTTGCAGATCACTTCCAGTCCAAATAATGCCAGGTCAGTTAAGTTTGCAGGTCGATTCCAGTCCAAAAAGCCAAGCCAAAAGTCGATAGTATTTACGAGGGCCACGTAAGTTGAATTGAGAACGGTGCGCAGTAAACAAAGGAGCAGAGCGTACTGAACCGACTTGCTGAGAATAATAACAGCTTCTCTACCTGCCCTGTTGTTGTCTCTTTTTAACGTAAATATCTCTATCTATCTATTTCTCTCTAACACCTAAAGTATTAATGCCCCATTCGAATTCCTAGAAATTGTAACAGGAACCCATTTTGGGCATGTAGTAAAAGTGATTACTGACAATTACAATTTAAGGAATTTGGCCCCTGTTTAGAAATAATAGGCCCATATTTTTTATAACTTGTTTTCCTAGAGTATTATACCATTTTGGAATATTGGTTAGTTGCGTCAATTTTTAAAAAAACTTGCCATACTAGTGTTCATACTTTTTTTTTACACCACGATAAGTTAAATTTGGTTAAAAGTAAAAGTCTTCAAAAAATTTAGGGAATAAAATAAGTTTCATTAATTTTTGTGATAAAACAAGAGTTATTCTGGAGTTTTCAAGAATTGTAGTAGATAGCAGTACTATTCAGGTTGCCTATAAAAAAAAAGAAAAAAGTATTTAAAAAATTGTGGTCATGGTAGTGAAAAATATCATAAACCGTCTCAATTTCTGAAGAATTTAATTTTTTTTTTATATAACTTAAAATATAATTGGGATATATTTTTTTTTCTTTTTTCCCCGATTAGTCCGGAGCAGGTCTATCCTCCGGTGTTGGCTTATCGTTGAATTTTAGGACACGTTGTATATACATATATATTTCTTGAACGTCGCTAAAGATCGCTCATGAAAAATCAACAAAATCACTTTGAAGTTGCACTTTTTGTGTAACTATCACTGCTGTGTTCCAACCAGAAGGATATAGTGAGTCAGTATAAGTTACAGGCTGTAAAGCATTCCATCTCAGTCCTCAGAGGTCACAACGAATCTGTAGAGTTCATCACGGATGTTCATAGGCTTCAATAGTCACTTACCATTAGCAGTATGTTAGTTAGATTTTCACTGCAAGTTTTATAAATAAAATCTGCATTAGTAAATATATCTTTAGAAATTCCACTTACGTCTCTATCAATCAATGTTGTATTTAGGTTACCGACGATATCAGCAACTATTTGTTTACAGTCACAACACTCGCACAGATCTTTCCAGGTGTATTCACTACTTCCGAAAAGTAAAACTTCTGGCTGCAGGTCATGTACCTGGAATTGACATATATTGTGTATCCTCGAATATATAAAAATATTAAGCATTTGTTCTTTCGGCACAATGTATACCAAGGCATTATTTTTGGGAAAAGGATAGGATATCGTATTCAATATATAACGTCCACCAGGCCGAATTTTGGCCACGGCGGCCAGTTTCAGTGAAGACTAAGTCTAGGCAGGACAGGATTATAGTGCACGAGTGTATGCGCAAGCACAGATGCACTTCCTATTCCCTCACTCTTATAGTCCGATAGGTCGGCAATCCCATACGACTGGAGAGAAATCAGGTGCAGAACCATCGACTTTACCTGCCATGTAGCTCAAAAAAACTGATAATCAATGGGAAGGAAATGTACTCGAGTAGCAGTCTGTAGGTACCGGTAAGCGAAATACGAGACTAGATGAAGTGACGACCTGGTAAAAAATCCAGGAAGTCGATTGATGCAGGTGTCACAGGATCGTGCCTTTTGGCCATCCTTGGCAAACTTTAACGATAATGATGATGATGGTGATCACTAATAGACTTTTTTTTAATATGTTATGCATATCAAGTCAGGTCGTATAATTCTTACCAATTTGTTGTATCTATCATACTAGTTATCGTTATCATTAAAGTCTATCAAAAGTCCACTGCTGAACATGGACTTCCCCCATAAACTGCTTCATAGGAGGGGTTTCGTCATAGTTGATACGCTTGGCAGGCGGGTTGGCAGGTTTTATTGTTTTCAATTGAAATCAATTTTCAATTGTAATAGTTGTTGCCCATCTGTTTCAGTTTCTTTCTGTCGCGTCTAATACCCTATGGGATGATATGGGGTAGTAGAAATTCGTATGCCACTGTTCTGTCACTGAAGGGTTCTAATATCTTTTTTATATCATACTTATAACATCTATTATTAAATAATAGATGATACAAGTAGTAGAAATAGTGGAGTTTTTGTGTTGTTTTTCCTATTCGTCTCACACTTTTTTTGTGTAAAATCAACCAAGAAAAAACAATAATTAACGTTGGACCCCAGTATCGCTATTTATGAAGCAGTGATTAGATCTGAGTCTATGAATCCGTTCACCTTTACATTTACTTAGTCATGAGCTGTTTATTTAGTAAACAGATATCTATTTATCTAATTTAGATACAGTTGTCTCACAATTTATTTTTTACTAAGTACAGATCATAGAACATTTTTATAAATGTGTGTTATTGTTACATAAATGGTGAAATAAAGTGTTATGGTCCAATTCAAACGATCAGAAATTTCAATTTATGAGATTTTATATTATTCTTTAAGAAGAAAATCATACTTTTTAACAGTGGTAGAGCCACGCGGCAGCTTTTGCTGTCGCACGGATGGGCCGGCTCGAACCGGGGTGGTACCACGACCTCACAGAAAACCAGCGTGAAGTAGAGGTTTACCTTTGCGTTTCGCTTGGTGAGTGCATGTGGCCGGAGGCCCTTTTTACTGGAAATGAGGCATTCCATCTTAGTCCTCACGGGTGACAACGCATCTACATTTTGATTTGTAATAGAGGATAGATGTAGATGTCTATGGGCCGCAGCAACCACTTACCATCGGGTGGACTGTGTATTCGTTTGTCACCCTTATCCTATAAAAAAAATACTTACAGTTCGTAAATTAACTCGTGCATTTGTAACAGCATCGACTAAGTAGTCTTTTGTAACGGTATCCCTTAGTAGTTTTGGAAAGTCGTATCCTTCTCTAAAATAAGTTTTCAAAGGAACATCCACATCGAGTTTGTAGGCTACGGCCGCTTGCAGATCTTTTAAGTACTTCAAATCCTTTATTCCGTCTATTTCTTGTAAGTGCGGTAGGTCTGCTCTTATTAGCTTGAGGGTAAGCGCCAACACTTTAGCAAATCTGGAATTTAAGGTAATATTTTTTAACTTCCCGCTACGAAAATCAATGATTTTTAAAAAATCGGGGAGTATTTGGTTTCACCCCGGTTTTCGAAAAGTTCTTATCAGATCTTCACGTTTTGAGGTCCTAGGAAGCTATTCTGACTATTCCTACGAGGATGTCTCTTCGAATGTATGTATGTATGTGTGTGTGTGTGTATTTAAATTCCTTATAACTTTTGAACGGCTTGACCGATCAAAACGCGGTTCATGGCATTCGAAAGAATTCTAGTACCATTAGATTTCATAGGGCTGAATCTGAATGACAGGGTGAGAAATAGTGTGAAAAGAGAAATGTGTGGTTTGCAAGATGATGTTGTGACTAGGATTAAGAAAGGAATGCTTCGGTGGTTTGGTCATGTAGAAAGAATGAATGAGGAAAGAGTGACAAAGCAAATTTATGTTGCAGAGGTGAATGGCAGAGTCGGGAAGGGTCGCCCTAGGCGAAAGTTTATCGACCAAATTTTTTTTTTTTTTTTCATTTATTTTGGCAACAAACAGTCATATTTCTTATTATATAGTTTACATTTTACATTACACTTTAAAAAGGACCAAGTAGTGCCAATAAATATACATTAATAAACCATATTATTTACATTGTGAGACAACATAGTCGGGCAACAAATTTTACTGCAAAAACTTTTTTAAATTTGTTTTAAGAAGATCTGAACTAGTGCTAAAAAGATCTATTTCTGAAAAATGTTTGTTATACATGTTGGTGGAACGACATATATAAGAGTTACGTGTATAGTTTTTATGAAACCGCGGAGGAATGAATAGTGGTAACGAACGTGAGGAGCGCACTGGAAGACGAACGCTTGCTGGAAATGAAATCATAGACAAAAGAGTCGGTGAATCTAATAATGAATTTAGAATTTTATGTAGAAAAATAATGTCAAACATTTTACGTCTGTTAAAAAGACTCAGCATTTTGTGTCTGCACAGAGCTTCATTATATGATTCGTTCTCAATACAGCAACGATAGTTAAGGGATTTCAAAAACTTTTTTTGTACTTTTTCTATCCTCTCAATATGTATTTGATAAGAGGGGCTCCATACCGTGCTGCAAAAATCAAGGATCGAACGTACAAAAGAAAAGTATAACAGTTTGAGAGTAATACCCTTATTAAATGGTTTTGTTATTCTTAAAATAAAACTCAAACTTCGAAAAGCTTTACTTATAATATGGTCTATATGAGAGTTAAAAGACAATTTAGAGTCCACGATTAGGCCAAGATCTCTCGTTGTAGTAACCCTTTTAAGAATGGTGCCATTCAGACAATATTCGAAATTTATTTGGTTGACTTTACGTGAAAAAGATAGCACATGACATTTGTCAGTATTGAGATATAATTGATTAGTAACACAATATTTTTCTAAAGCAAGCAAATCTTGTTGCAGTTTGAGACAGTCCTCTCTTGACTTAACAATTTTATATATCTTGGCATCATCAGCGTAATGGCGATATATTGAAAATGGGCCAAATTAAGAATACCTTTAACCGACGAGCGTGTATGCGTAGGTATATGGATGTGGAGGAATCGAGAGAGGTGTGTCAGGATCGTGCCAAATTGAATTCCATAGTCTCTGCCTACCCCTCTGGTTGACAGGCGTGAGTGTTTATATTTTTTTTTTAGATTTCATGTCAATTTTAATTAATTCGGTTTTGTAGATTTGTATAATCTCAAAAATTTTATTAAAATAAACTTTTTTGAGACAGCTTTTAAACTAATGTATTGATCGATTCCAAAATCTAATCATCTCTTAACTTCAAAAATCAACATCAATTGCCGCAAAACGCATTAAAATCGGTTCATTCGTTCATTTATCTTGAAAATTTTCTTCGAGCTCAAAAACGTCACAATAGGTGAACTTTGGAGCGTTTTGTATTTGAAATTAGCGGAAAGTTGCAGGGGTCAACCTTAACTTTTTCCCTGATATTGTATTGTATTGGTAAGTGCCATCAATACAGGGTTGAATCAATTGCGGATTAACCTGACTTAATTGTTAATCCGATATTTAAAAATACAACTGAGGATCGCATATTGACCTGCCCTCACTCAACTGAAAGTTGGATTTTAAAAATGTAATTGCGGATCAAATGTAGTAGTTTGGAGTAGAGGCAAGCCGTATTTAAATTTATAAGTATATTTTTCGTTGTTCCGCACCTAATCCAAGTCGTATTAGATAGGATTACATATGGCCGAATTAGGCTCTGATGCAATATTATGTCCATTTGATTGCAAACTAGTTTTAATCGTAGGCATTGAATAATACGTTTTAATTTACTGTTTATAGGCTAGGACAGATAAGGCTCTATCCACGAAAATTTTCTTTGTAGTTTCGATCCCACAAAACGACCCGACACAACGTTTTGGTTATTATTTTTTTTTAAACTTATAGTTTTATATTAGTTTATAAAAACTTTTTAACAAAAAAATTAAACCGCCGAAAAAACTAAAAAGCAAAAAATAATAAACCTTTTTATTTAACCTTAATAACTAAGTTCTTAAACTAATTTAAGTATACCTAAGTATATATTTTGTAATTATTTTGAGTTTTTAATTAACCTTAATAACTAAGGTGGGAAGCAAATAGAAAGAGAATTAGATTAACACGTTAACAGGAGAGTTTAGATCATCGCGAGGAAAGACTGTAAGCAAAAGAAGCAGACTAAAAGATTGCTATGGTTGTGTGTAGTGGTAGCAACTTTTCAAAGTACGAAGGGTTGAGGCGACTCTGAGTGCAGGATGTTGCCGATAATTTTATGCTGAGCCGTCACGGTTCACAAATTACAAGGTACGACCCTTGATAAAGCTGTAATCGACCTCGGAAAGAAAGTGTTTCCCAAAGGGCAAACACTGTATATGTGGCACAGGTATATGTGGCACTGAGTAGAGTACAAGAACTTGAGGGTATTGCTTTATCTAATCTAGAGCCAAATAAGGTATTACACAAACCTCAGGATGAACGAGCTTTAGCAGAAATGCAGAGACTGAGATGACCTGACTGAGTGTAGACCAGACACAAGAAACTGACAGGGCTAAAGCTCATTCATCGTGAGGTTTTTTGTAATGTAATGTAATGTAATTATTATGTAATGTAGTAATACACAACTCAGCATTAGAATATGTGAGTAAACAATAAATCACCCCTATTTTACCACCCTTAGGGTAGACGTTTTGTTTTCAAATTTATATGGGACCAATTTCGGGGTATACCCTATCTAATAAAAAAAAATTATCAAAATCGATCCTCTATGTAAAAAGTTATGCGTGGTCTAACATAAAAAAAATATACACGTCGACTTGAGAACCTCCGTTTTTTCGTCGGTTAATAAAAATTTATTAAAATACTTATATAATAAGCAACTTTGTTATGTGTAACTGTGACAAACTGTATGTTTTAATATGGATAAAAGGACCTATTAAATATTTGGATTCGTATTTTTAAATATTTGGATTAAGTAGAATAGGTATACATTTTACCTCATCCAACATATGTCTAATTTGGGGAAAAAATGTTGAGAAATGTGATACGAAAAATTTTACTGACATAAGAACGTGATACGCACCAGAAATCCTTTCGGAAATAGTGTAATAGTTATACGAATGGATCAGCTTGAGCGAGGTATAATCTCACTCTTACAGAATACTAGCGTGAAACATCGGAATAATTGGTCTGTGTTTAATATGGTGAGTGTAGGGAATCGGAAACTCTTTTTTCCTAGTATTGAGGTATACCATCTTAGTTCACAGATTATTAGATAATAACCCCTGAGAATGAGGTGATCGTAACCAAGCTATTTGTAATTTGTTGTGTGTTGTTAATTTTGTGGTTGTAAGCTGTAATTATTTTAAAGTCCCGCTGGTTTTCATGCTGGTTCTTCCCTGACAGAGTTTTTTTTCCGAACCAGTGGTAAATTAAAGAAAAAAGTGGCTTTCAATAAGTATTATTTATAATCTGTATTAAATAAAAAACTTTCTGTTTTCGTTTCTGTTAGACGTAGAGATCTAGACGCCATAGCAACCACTGACTAACAGGTGGACTACGTGCTCGTTTGTGGAATAGGGATTCTAAATTAAAAAAAATCTGCCGCAGAGGAGCAGTGCATTGCTGTCTTCCAGTCTAAAGGCATAGGTCTATAAGACATTCCATATTAGTCCTCAGAGGTAACGAATCTATAGTCTTCTTTATTTAAAATTGGCTGTAGGTATCCTGGCCTGCAGTAGCTAAAACTTAGTAATCATATTACACTCTTTGGAAGAAGCCATTAACCATTAGGTGGTCTGTATATTCGTTTGTCCTTTTAATTAAAAAAAAGAACAGTCTGCAGGGATAAAAACAGCCACGTTTTTTTTTAAATTTGAAGTCGTTAACACGTACCCATGGTATCATGTCTTTTGGCTTGTATCTCAAACTAATATTATTAAAAAAATAACTTACAACGTAGCGTTTCCGAAAGCATTCCCGGTCACGTTCTTAGCCAAGCACTGCGATACTTTAGTCGTGGGCGCTGTCATGTCCTCAAGCAAGTTCTGTTTCACCTGCTCCAGAAACTCGTTTAGGGATTTGTTTAGTTCGTACTTCGTGTAGTTGCGGGTTGATAATAACTGCAGGCATAGAATACAGTTAAGATTTAATATAATTGTTGGCAGCCTCCGTACTTAAAATCGTCAGAGATTGATAGAATTTGATGATGGAGTATGTTGGTTACTATGGTTCTACTGCGGATACCTTCATTTCTAAGTTAAGAAACCCCGAGCATAGCCCTCTCCATAGCTCGCTGAGCTATCTTGAGCGTCCTCATACGGTCAGCAGTGAAGGACCATGTCTCAGTTCCATAGGTTACTACTGGCAACACGCACCGGTTGTAAAATCTCGTTTTAAAGTTTTGAGGTATACCTGACAAAAAGATGTGTCGTAATTTCCCGAACGCTGCCCAGCCGAGTTAAATCCGTCGATAGACCTCTCGTAAAAGGTAAACATACTCGTCAACAACTTCAAGCTTAGTGCTCCCAACAACTACCGGTATAGGTGTGACATCGACGTTATACATGATCTTTATTTTGTCCATGTTCATCTTATGACCTATCCGTTGGGAGACACAATTGATGTCATTGAGCATAGTGCTTAGGTCCTCCAATGATTCTCCCATAAGGACTATTCATCGAAAAATTGAAGGTGGGTGATGTACTCGCCATTGATGTTAATACCGCATCATTTCCAGTCCAGTAGCTTGAAAACGTCTTCCAATGCAGCGGTGAAGAGTTTCGGGGATATAATGTTACCCTGTCTTACACCTCTCTGTACTTGGATAAGTTCCGTACTCTGAGTCTGTACTCGGATAGACATTGTAGCCCTACTGTACAAAAACTTCAGCACGTCGATATATCAACAGTCAACTTGGTTCCGCTGAAGAGACTGCAGCACCGCCCAAATTTCGACAGAATCAAAGGCTTTCTCATATTCCACATACGCAAGGTGAAGTGGCAGATTGTACTCTTCTGTCTTCTGTACAATTTGCCAAAGGGTGTGTATGTGCTCTATGGTACTAAAGCCTCTTCGAAAACCGGCTTGTTCGGGAGACTGAAAGAAGTTGTCGAGTCTGCATGCTAGACCATTAGATTAGACTATTAGACGTAATGACTCTCGAAAACAGCACGTAGACGCGACTCAGAAGGGAAATTGGTCTGTAGTTATTCAAGCGCGCGTTGTCGCCTTTCTTGAAGACTCTTAGAGAGCCTCCCACCATGGAGGACGGAATTAAAGAGCTTCTGAAGAACTTTAAGTACCGGTTTTCCACCCGCTTTCAGAAGCTCTACTGTAACTCCATCCTTGCCTGGGGCCTTGCCATTTTTAAGGTGCTGGAGAGCCATTATAATCTCGCTAAGACTGACGTCCGGGATATCATCGGAATAGTGTCGGATAAGACTTGCTCTTGGATTGTGGCTCCAACGATGATGTGTACAGCTGCCCATAGAACCTCTCATTCTCACTCAAAATCCTAGGTGTCCCGAAAACAATTCTGCCACACTCGGTCTTCCACTTTGACAGTTGGCTCTTTCTGGCATACAGATCTCTGGCAAAGACTTTGGAGCTTTGGTTCCGCTCTATTGATCACTTCTTCAATACAAGCTGTATTGAAGTTGCGTAAGCCCGCCGCATGCATTCGCAGAACAGTCTGTTCAGTTGCCTTTGTACTGGCAAATCTGTTGAAGACTGCAACCTTATTTCCGGTCTAATAGCCATGAGATTAAAAGTGTGATCGGAGAGTTTTTGTGTCCTCTTGCGGCGGGTCTTGCAGAACTTAGCTCCGACCGCATGGACAGTTTCCATGAGCTTGTCATTCATATCGTCAACTGTTGCAGTCTTCTAGGCACTGAAAACGATTTCGTAGCTCGAGGTGAAAGGTTTCGGGACTTTGGATTAGAGCACGAGGGGGACGGAGCATTGACTTCAATAGACAAGACCTCTCCAACTTATCGTTTAGGTTCAATGTGATTCTAACCATTAGGTGATCGCTGTTAGTTTTCACTCTCGCAATCGCTGACACGTCACTGAACAGTTGTCGTCTGGTCGTCATAAAGAAGTCAATCTTATTTTTGTCGAACCGTCGAGGCTTGACTAGGTCCACTTCCTGTGAGGCCGTTTCTGGAAGAAATAGTTCTTCATAAAAAGTCACTCTTTCTCCATGAAGTCGGCCCCTTGGGTTCCGTTGCCCTATTCCAAATTTCCCTACCTTCAGCTCACCGTTCTCTCTTGTGCCTAGTTTTGCATTGAAGTCTCCTATTAACACCGTATTCGTCGGATTCGAAGATTACTGTGTCCTCCCCCTCTCTTCGGACCTCAGATAATCCTATAATTTGCCAGCGTAACTTGACTATCTCTTCTTTCAGCTCCAGGATCTTCTCGTCAGTCCTCAGAGTGCATGCGTTGTATGTTGCCAAGTTGAGTTTTCTTAGGTGGCAAGTGAACCTCCACTGGAGATTCTTAGCACCCCCTGCCATCGCAATCGTAGACAGAAATAGCGGGGCTGTCGGGGACTGGGGCAGTCTCTTCATAACTTCTATCATCGGGGGATATTTGCCGTAGTTGCCAAGCTTAGCGAGCGGGTTGGCAACCGCAGTTCTTTTATTGTAATATTGCTGTTATTAGGAATATGCTTCTGCCCATCTCCTGCCTGTTTCCCACTGTCGCCTCTTACGAAACTCACGGGAAGAGATGGGGTTGTGGATAATCTTAACCGCCACTACACGGCACAACTTGCATCTATAAACTAAAATCCAAAAAAGTCAAAAAATTACAATTCCTGAGCTGAAAATCCAATATGTTATGTTACATTAAAATTATTATAAAAAAATGTTATCAAGAAAAATTATCTTACTTCTTTAATAGCCATATCCCAGTGAAAATCATTCTTTAAACTTATATACACTTCATGCAAGTTCATTTCATGCAAATGACAGATTAGATTATCGTACTCCTGCTTCTTATACAGCTGGAGATTGATTTGTTTGAACCATGTCGTTAATTGAGAGCAGAGGATACATTGGCTGCAAAAATAATAAAATAAACTTTAGATTAAACAATTACTTTAGATTAATAATACTTGATTTAGATATTTATTTCACAAAGGCGGGCGAGCCTTACTTGTAGTTATGATTTGTAGAGACACGTATGCTAGTGTGCGTAACTGCAGGTAGCGTTAAGCATTTCATCGTAATTGAAAAAAATATGTTACTTTTGAGTCTCAAGCTAATGCACAATAAAAAATGTGCAACACCACATTAATAACACATACACAATTTGTACCAACTCTCACAAGTGAGATCAACTCGCCATCATGAGATAAAGAACTATACACGTATAACGATATTTGGAGCAGACACCTCCCATAGATGAGATCACGTTTTTCGATAAGCGTAAGGCGGCTTTTCCGAACCAGTAACAAAAGGGTTCAGGGATCACAAAACGTAGAAATATGATGAAGTACTTATTTTCTAAAATCGTACCTTTCACAATAGCTTCCAATTTAATTTTTTATTTAATGTATTATATAAAATATGATTGGGAGGTTGATAAAAATAATTGTCATAAGTGCCTTTATTAATATTTACTAAACCGCAAGGCACTTTATTATTTATTACAATTTATTATTAATTTGTAAAGTGCAAGCAGCATTCTCTGACCTGTTGAATTCCGGTCTGAAGAATATAGTGTGGCAAGCAGAGTTATGAGGCATTCCATCTTAGTCCTCAGATGTAAAAATGCAACTGTAACTTTGTTTCTTTAAAGTTGGTTGTGCCCATGGCCTGTATTTGTACTTACAATCACGTAGACTTAGTTCGCATGTTATTTCAATTTTATAAAATATGGATATAATATGGATGTGATATCACTTCATCACATCAACAGTGCTTTGTGAAACATGTGCCTAATACTCAATACGGGTTGGTGTGGTTACAGCTGACAGTGAAAAGCGCAGTACGCTTCAACACAAGTGTGCAAAAAATGGGTTCAGCCTGTTTGGTTGAATTCCCCGTCATCATTCTGTCACATGAAGTATAGTTTTTCAATGAAAACGATGTTTAAATTTAACTGAAAAATAATGTGGTGAAAATTTTAAATTGAAACATTAGTTATTTGGAAATAATCGTTTTGTTAACTAAATTTTAACTGACCAGTGCCATAAACTTTTTTTGCAAAATTTTCTGTATGGTACATGTCTTATAAGCGGAGGTCAGTGTTTATCACGAATCTCAATCAACTAGCCCTTTCGAACTCCCACCGACGAGCTTGAATAATATCTTGAATTTGTATATCAGTCAGAATTTATTATATATAAATTACGCATTTTGTATGAAATACTTTACCTGTCATTTAACAATAATGTGCCTGCGTCAACAAGGTTTGCAAGCAATCCAAATGATGCTTTAGTCAGTGATTCCTTAGACAGCAGTCCAACTGCAATCAATCGGAAATGTGTTAACTTCTCTTGAGTCACCCATGGTGGTAATTGTGGAGATTTCGGTCCATTCAATACGTTCTGTATTTCAGATTCAATTCTAGATACATCAGAATTCAAAGCTGTATAGTTTACGTTTTTGGGTATTTTCAAATTATTGTCGTACATCTGTAAAAAAAATAAATGTAGTAACGAAGCATTTATGAAGGGCGATAGCGATGATACTTTGTTTGGTGACAAACAAAGTCACTGAAAAAGATAAAGAGAGTTTCTGTGACCAAAAAGCAACTCATCCAACGTCAGTAAAAATTAAAAAATTGTATCATTTATATTTTTAAATTACCGCAAAGCGCACAGTACACTGCACCACTCACCTCACAGAGCGTAGTATACTGCACTGATACGTTATCAATAATCAAATTATATTTTTTTAGTCCTCGTCAGCTTGTAGCAGTCTACTGATGGTCAGGGTCTCCCTTGAATATAGGCTATTTCAAGAATGAATCAACTAATAAGCTCTGCAAATGCAAATGCAATACAAGATTTGTGCTCTCACCACGCTGGACTGCGGGATTGTGCATACCTTGGGACTGGTATTCTACTAGTAACTTATGGGTTAGACACTAGGGCTAATCCCGGCCTTTTTGTTACCTTGCCATGAACTTAAAACTCATACGTTCGAATTTGCTAAATCGATTACAGTCGTGAATTACTACTAACATAAAAAATGTAACCATACTTAGATTAGTTTACGTATGTATTTGTAATGTTAATACCAGGTTTAATTTAATTATTATCTATCTAGTTATCTATTAAATTATCTTATTTAAATTTTAACTTACTTGGGAAGCGAATTTCAACGGCGGCAGTTCCTTGAATAACTCGATCTTGTCTTCCAGACAAAACTGTTGTTTAAAGCTTGTCAATGCTCCGGTTTCATCAGGCAGATATTCAGACATAGCTGTGTTAGCCTTACAGAAGCCTTCTTTGCTGTTAGCGTTGATGTCACGAATGAGGCGAACCCACTTTAAACAAAAGTTGATTAAATGTTTAAAATCAGATACGTAGGTGCAATGCGACAAACATTAAGTTTACATATTTTGCAAATTTTTGTAGAATTGATTAATATTTCCCCATTTGTATATATATATATATATATATATATATATATATATATATATATATGTGTGTATGTGTATGTGTATATGTATGTAGATGTATATGTGTATGTATGTATCCATCATATGTGTATAGTTTATTTATTAGTAAAATGTATGTATTATGTAGTTAATTATAATTTTGTTTAGTGTTATTTTATTCTATATTGCCGCACCTACGTCAAATTCTCACCACTCCATGGGTTGACTGGTAGAGAATGCCTCAAGGCATTAAGTCCGCCCTTTGTATCCTTTTGTTTTGAGGAATGCAATAAAGAATAAATAAATAAATAAATAAAATTAAAGTAGTTTACAAAATTAAGAAGTATTATTGAGATTATAGATTCCTCTCCTGGACTCAGGTGTCTTTTCTTAGATTGTATTTGATTAAAGGATTCATAGTAATAGTCACACTGGGTTTGCCGTTACCGTTACAGCCTATTAACGTCCACTGCTGAACATAGACCTCCCCAGTAGATCGCCACAGGGATATTTACAAGCAGGACGCTGCTGCCCGTTTCCTGATTTTTTTCCTTTGTCACCTCTTACGGCACCCACGGGAAATTATGGGGTAGTGGATATTCTTACACGACTACTACACATGTAAAACTAGGCGTCATCATAATCATTATCATCATTACAGCCTTTCACAAGTCCACTCCTGAACATAGCTTATACTCTATACTATATACCTATACCCTAGGAATGTCACAAAGCACCGTCCTGAGCCACCTGCATCCATCGAATTCCTGCATGTCTTACCAGGTCGTCACTCCATATAGTCGAGGGATGCCCTACACTTCGTCCGCCGGTACGAGGCCGCCACTAGAAAACCTTTTTTCCCCATCGATTGTCTGTTCATCGAGCTATATGGCTGGCCCATTGCCACTTCAGCTTACTAATCAGTGGGGCTATGTTAGTCACTCTGGTTCTACTGCGAATATCCTCATTTCTAAGTTTATCACGCAGAGAAACCCCGAGCATAGCCTTCTATATAGCTCGCTGAGCGACCTTGGGTTTCCTCATACGGCAAGCAGTGAAGGACCACATCTCAGTTCCATAGGTCATCACTGGTAATACAGTTTGTACAGTCTCGTTTTCATGTTTTGAGGCACTCGGCGTGCGTATAACAAGTGGAAATAGTCTAAACAATAAAGACAATTAAAGATATTAAGCTTCTTCGCAGAGGAAAGTATCCTAATATAGAGTGACGAGTTCTTTAATACCACTACCTTATTGTGAGGTACATACTTACATGTATTTTATCAAGATTGGTCAATATATCTTTAGCAATATCAAAACCTTTTTCAATGTTATCAAAGAAATCATTTGCGTAGGGACCATTGTATAGATCTCTCATCTTTTGCCACCAGTTACCGCCCGATAAGAAAGTAATGATGACGCTGTGATGTTGTAAATTGTTATGAAGGTATTTCAAATAGACTGGAACACTCAGATCGTAAGCATACTTAGTAGATTCTATCAGAGCTTTTATCACTTCTTGCCTGTAAAATAAATATTCCTTATACTTTTAGTATGTCTGAAATTTGACCAGGTTTTTATTAACTTACTTGGTATATGTTCGGATCTAATTTAGTAATTGAATTTAAACTAACTTCCTATGAGTTAGAGATTTGAAATTTTGAACATAGCTCAAAATCAGATGACAATATAATAATATGAAAAAAGAACTTGGTATCTTACACATTCATAATACATAAGTTTTAAAAGTTTCACTTGTTTTTACTCTACGACTGTTGAAATAAGTCCTTACCTGCTTTTTAGAAACTGAGAAATATCCGTAACATTTTCTTTGGCTTTATTTTGAAGTATGTTTACAAAAGAAACTAAAGTTATTTTGGCGTTTTCTAAATCGTTTTCAAGATTACTGCTATATGCAGGTATGATTATATTATATTTCATCGCACAAAGCTGTCTTTTTACTCTATCACTGTCAGTTAATATTTCTTTCGTTGAATCGTTATTGTTCAAGCGGTCACATGTCGCTTGAAATGCATTTAGTACAGTATGTTCTGCATCTCCTTCCCATAAATTGTTTGTGATTGCATCAAAAAATACTGCTATTCCTTCTGCTGGTCTCCTTTTGAAAATTCTTTTTATAGCTGATAGATCCGCTTCTAAAGGTTTGATTTCTTCTTCTGGTATATTAGACACTACGTCATTTATCGTCATATTTTCAATATTAGTTAATATTTTGTTAATAATTGTGATAATTCTTGTTAAATATACAGTAGAAGAGACAAGATTAATAGTAGCTTCATTGAACTGACGATACGATGGACTTGATTCGTTTATTTTGTAATTTAACATTATATCAACAGCTTTCGTTAGTTTTTCTTCAACTGTCTCTGTATTTATGTTTCGTTTGACGGTTGTTTTGTTATTCGATTGTTCTTTTAGGAAATTCGCTACTTCGATTGTTTTTGCAAAAGCGTCTTCGAAGGTACTGTTTAAATCATTCGCTAACGATGTGAAGAAATAGTATTGCTGAAATAATAGTTGAGTAATATTTAGTTTTTACGATATTGCAAAATCAAAGTGAAATTATACATAAATATTAAATATATTATGAATAGCAGCCATATTCCACCGTTTTTTTATTTTGACAATTTTTTTTCATATTTATATAGTTAATTGATTAAAGACTAGATTTAATTTAATGTGAGTGTACACCCACATTAAATTAAATCTAGTAAAGTCAAGTAGACACAAAGCTTCGGAAAATTTGTACTAAGGCTTATTGTATGATAAAATCATGTTCAGAGGAATTCTATCAGAAATAATAATGCACTTTGTAAGATCCTTGAACCATAAAAACATACAAATCTAAATAACATCTACAAACGTACGTGTAAAAGTAAATATTATATGTAAATATAGATGCTATTATAAGCCTATAAATTTAATAAAATATCAAAATAAAGTGATGAAGAAATGGCAGTCCTAATTAGGTAAAATTCCAGTTTTGATTTCAAGTTGCTTGAGGAAGTGAAATTCAAAGTAGAAGCATATACAAAAATAAAATATGATAATTGATAGAATCAGGCGTTACTTTGCGGAAATCCATTATAATAGGATTGTTATAAACTAATTTGCTTTATTCCGCGTAGAGAAAGAAAATGATGTGCCCTGCCCAATTTTAAGGGGACCTCCTACCCTCCCTCAATCGCGCGCACTATACCCGTCACCGCTACTCCCAGCACTACCAACCTCAGCATCACCACACTAGGCACGACACACCACTCCTGAAAATACGACACATGTTTCGCCTCTACACGTGGCATCCTCAGGTGAAGTAGACTCTACGGAGGCTGGCCGCATAGTCTATGACTATGAAAATATGACTTAATTCTATAAAATGGACAGTCAATATTAGATCAAGACGCGATCTTCAAGCAGGATCATGGGATTAAGAAAATAAGAATCGATTTTATAGGTACAAAGAGAATTGCAAATGTGTAGGATGTTAAAAGGAGAGGAGTGATAAAGTTCAGTGCTCAAAACCCTACGAAAATAAAGCTACCTAAGAAATTAAAGCTATCCGAAAAGACAAAAAAATCTAAAATACTTACAGGCTTAGCCACAAGGTCCAAAAGTGCGTTGTCTCCTCTAGGAAATGATATCCAATAAAGAAACGATGGACATACGAAGGGCTGGACCCTTGTAATGATGGTCTCATCAATCGGACTACCAGGCGCCGGCTTAAGACTGTTGACGACTGCTTCACAATCCCAGAAGTTACTTAGACTTGCACGACGAATCTGATCCACACATTAAGGTAAATTATAGCAAAATATAGAGACCTAACAAAGCTGGCCATTAAAGTTTATGATAACATTCCGTAACGAATAAGAGAGTTGCCTATCAGACAGTTCAAAATCAAACTGTACAGATGGCTTATAGAAAAATGTTTTTATGAAATTAATGAATTTATTATAATTTATAGATTTACTAGCTGGTACCCGGCGCCTTACTTCCACAGAAGAAATAATTGTGGAAATATCGTTTTAAATTTGGAAGAGTTATGTTATTTAATTAGGAATGATTGTCGCTACCTGATGAACGGTATGGCAGCGCATAAAATATAAACAAATATTATTGTTTACATATTAGATAATACGAATACTACGAATTGATAGATCTTGTGTTTCAAATAAATATATAGTTCCAAATGTAAAGAGTAATCACCTGAGTCATGAAGCCGTAATCACCGTAAGAATTAGCTAATACTCCAATAAAGTCTGGCAGCTTTTCGTACAGTAAATACAAGCTAGTCTTCTTTGTGAAGCCTACTAGTTGTAGCAAATTACTGTCTGGTTCTGAAAAAAGAAACAAAAGAGTCATATAACTTAATTCCATCTTAATCCAAGACAGCCGGACAGGGTGATAACGGGTCTACATTTAAATTTTTAATAGAGGATAAATGGAGATGTTTCTGGGCTACAGTATTCACTTAACCTCAGGAGGACTGAGTGATGCTTTGTCACCTTTAATCTTTAAAAAATAAGCCTATTGGGTGGAAAAGAATAGGATGGAATGGAATGGAATGGGATGGAATGGAATGGAAAATCAATATTTTTATATGAGACGTGTTCGAAAAATGCTTTTGTAAATTTGGAAGAATCAAAGAAACCTAGCGGGGTGTTTAACACCGTTAATAATAAATTTCTTCCTCTCTTCTTCACTAGCATGTAAAAGTCCAGAGCTGGACTCGGGCTTCTCCCGCTGTAGGGAAGATTCACGAGGAAAATGCTTGGCAGGTGGATTGACCTAATAACTGACACCTATGACGTTGCCCCCTGTCGCTGGACAGGATATTTTACGCCGGCGTAAACAGCATAGTTATACCGCCATATCTAGCGGAAGCCAAAAAGTCTGTCTGACCTTTCCCACATTTGTCTCTTAAGACCAACATATGTTGCTGTATGCTATATGCGTATATACGCATCCTCCATAAATGACAATAAATACGCATCCGACTCAGTATTAACAATTTTAACATTGGTAGAGCAACGAGGCAGCTTTTGTTGTCGCATGGATGGGCCGTCTCGAACCGGGGTGGTACCACGACCTCACAGAAAACCAGCGTGAAGTAGAGGTTTACCTCTGTGTTTCGCTTGGTGAGTGTAGGTGGCCGGAGGCCCTTTTTAGTGGAATCGAGGCATTCCATCCTAGTTCTCACGGGTGAAAACGCATCTGCATTTTGATTTATAATAGAGGATAGATGTACATGTCTATGGGCCGCTGAAACCACTTACCATCAGATGGACTGTGTACCCGTTTGTCAGCCTTATCCTATAAAAAAAATTATGCAGTATTTGTTGCGGCAATAATGATGATATAAAATAAACGGGTACAAAATACATTATTGCGTATTGGTGTCATAATGTATTTTGTTGCCTCAAATAAATATGTTTCTCTCTTTCTTTCCTTTATATACTCTCTACAACAGGAGAGTCCCGTGTGCAACAGTATACTACTACGGGTAAAAAAAGAATAATTACGGCTCCGTGGCGCAGTGGCTTAAGTTACTGCGCTGTGAGTCGCGGGTTCGAATCCCGCACGGAACAAGTATTTGTGCGACCTGCAAGTAATTATTCCGGGTCTGGATGTTTGTCCTCGTGCAATTTACGTTTGTAAACTGCCTCCACGTTACAGGAGAAAATCCTAGTGTGGGGGTAATGTTTTTTTTAAATAAAAATATTTAAATAAACTAATAATAATCAGAAAATCTTGTTTTACATTTTTGTCTGATTATTTGGCACAATAGCAAAATAAATTATTGAAAGGTGTTGTGTGAACCATAACTCAACTTTTTGTTTATTAAATGTTTATATTAAAATTAATAGTCAGTTATGAAAGTACAATATTGATGTGTCTTTAAGACGGAATCAGACGGTTCATTTTCCGTTTATTTTTGTCTTTCATTCGGCAACGTTCATTGGAAATGAAACGTTTAAACACGGAATGAAAGAAAAGTGCCGAATGAATTCATAAGTGAATCGATCCAACTGATATTGGCATTCGGCATTATTTACTCCCACTCCGAATGAACGAAAAATGAGCAGTTCGAACACTGCGAGAACGTTCACTCGGGTTCGGCTATTTTGAGTCGAGTCCTGTAGCAGATAAACATCAGAACACCCTCGCAGCAAAATGGTGTTCAAGTGGAACGATCAAAATAGGCTGCTGTTTTTTGCACTTTTAAAAATTAACAATGTCTTTGGAACCACAAACTTCACGAATACAAAGACAAAACAATACGGTCAAATACTATGAAATCTCTAATTAGTGATCTAAACTTAGAGGTAACTGAAGAAGATATTGAACATATAATAAATACTTTATGGACCCGCTACACAATATAATTAACCAATATAAAGCAATCTACAAAGAGTGGTTGCTCTGACGATGTCTATGTACCGACTCTATACCGGTTCAAACATGCAGAATTTTTATGCAGTACACTGTAATTAAATGATCATAGATTAAACTAATTTCAAGACACACGACGATTCGACGACATATTGAAAGAAAAGAGCAGGTGAATGTTCTTTTCTATGTCAAGCTGTGTGAACATAGAATGGAAGAAAATCAAGCATGCACTCGAGAGAACATTCTTTCGAGTGAACTGTCTGATTCCGCCTTTAAGACAAAAATGAATAAGCTACTCGTATTGTTATGCAAAGATATTGTGATTTACTATCTAGTCCTTCATCACCCGGAATTTTAGTTAAGCACTGACTTATTACAGATAAAATTTATTATTTACATTATTACATATTATATCATAATATTTATATAATGTAAAGCACTGTCGCGGAGCAGGAATTTTTTATTGCTTTGCATTTTTAAACTTAATTCCCATCATAAAAAGTGTTATTTCTATTGCAACTAAAATAGTTTTAGGACCTTTTGAACAGTTTTTTTGGTTTGAAAACAGAGTTTATTCTTAAGTAATTAAAGTTCACATTTGTATGAATTATGCAATAATTTGAAATTCTTCCTGCTCCGCGATCACGCCATAGTAGTTTATTTACCGTGGATTTCTTTAAAGTAAGTCAATAAGTCCTCCGCAACGTTGCTTAAGGTTACTGAAATAAACTTGAAGATATGCAACCACGTGGCCCGTCCGACTTCTTTACAGCTGTCTTCAATGAGCCCGCTGTTGCTGCAGCTCCGGAAATTCCTCCACAAAGTGATGAGTGGCACGCCGAGTTTAACCGACGGTACTCTGACTGAGTTTAGTATTTTGTCCATTTTTGAGAATACTTTCCTGTATCGAATTAAAGTTTTTTTTAAATACTACAAAGAAATATTTTAAACATTTTTTTTATAAAATTAAGAGAGACAATCAATCACACAGTCCACCTGATTGTAAGTGGATGCTGTGGCCCATAGACATCTACATATATTCTCGATTAAGAATCAAAACGCAGATATATGGTGAGTGTAAAGAACCGGAGACCCTTTTTTCAGTAAACGAGCATTCCATCTTAGTCCTCAAGGGTAACAACGTATCTGCATTTTGATTTTCAGTTGAGAATAAATGTCTATGGGCCACAGCTTCCACTTACCGTCAAGTGAACTGTGTGTCAGACTTATCCTATAAAAAATGGGTAAAATGTGCGCTCGTATGTCACACTTACATTTATAAAAATTAAATCTTTCATATGGATGTACATAATATTGTGTTCAAGTTGAATTAAATCTGTTTTGTTCTACAAGGCTTACCTGAATATGTCATCTCTATCTGCGGTGTTAAAAGCATTAGCGGCATGTTTCCATGCGGTCATAAACGTTGGGCGGCCATCAGTTGGATCATCAACAGCGTCCAGAAAAAAATCTTTAAGTATATAAGTGTCTTCGATCAGGGAATCGAAGGCCGCAGAGAACCGTAGGAATACGTGTGGTTCAAAAACTGTAGCATTTATGTCATCTGGGTTCTAAAACGATAAGTAAACTAAAGTAAGGTTTCAGTTCCGAGACGCAGTGGCTTAGTGTAGGTTCGAATCCCGCACGGAACACGTTTTTTTATAGCCTACAAATAATTGTTCCAGGTCTGGAAGTTAGTCCTTGTGCAATTTATGTATGTAAACTAACTACACGATACAGGAGAAAATACTAGTGCATGGATAACGTTTATTTATAATAATTAAAAATTAAAAATTTTGTACAGCCGACTTTAACATAAGTTATTTAAGAATAAATGAATAACCATTGGTCTGACCTTGATCAAATTCATATGGAACCACACGAGAACTATCAGCTTTCATATAAAAAAAGAATCACCGAAATCGGTTCACCCAGTACAGAGTTATGAGGTAACACACATAAAAAAACATACAGTCGAATTGAGTACCGTCTACTTTTTGGAAGTCGGCAGAAAAAGTAGGGGTACTCCTTTATACGTAACACTACTGGTCGCAGGCCCAAATTAAACATACGAACCAAGTTTGCGTTATACATAATAATTGGCCCGACAAAAAAAAATCATGCATACACTAAATTACCATTTAAAAGTGTACCTTGCAGATATATTTTAAAGAAACGTTGTAAAACTTATATCAAAGAAAAGGCTTATTATTTTTAGGTTATATTGAGAATAAATTTTACAAATTCGTTTAAATTTTTGTCTTATGAAAAAGAAAACGAAATCGACATACCAAAACGAAACAGTTCGTGCCCGCTGATACATCTTTAAGGTTGGACGTACGTTGATGTTTTCAAAATTATACTCACTTTTGTACTAATTGGCTCGACAATTGCTGGAAGCGAGGTAACGTTTTCATACTTACATTACTACAAGAAGGTCTCATTACAATTTTAAGTGGTGATTTACCACGTGTTCGGCGGTGAAGAAAGACATCGTGATGAAACCTGATTGACTAAGTAGCAGCACCAGGCTTAACTTTTTGGTTAACACTCTTATTATACAATGTTTATAAATTATTTAAGAATTTTGAAAATTTTCGAGCATAATATAATATTTTAAAATTTTAAATTATATTTTGACCATCCTATACAAAGCCTGAAGTAGGTACTACTTCTTTTCTACCGACTTCAAAAAGGAGGAGGTACTTTCTTATGTGTGTGTTACCTCGTAACTTTCTTCTATTAGAACCGATTTCGATGATTGTTCTTTTATTTAAAAGCTGGTGTTTCTCATGTGGTCCCATATAAATTTGATCAAGGTCTGATCAGTAGTTTTTGAGTAATCTTTAATAATATATATTGAAGTCGGTTGTACAAAATTTTTAATTCTAAATTATTGACTATCAAATTGCATAGTTACAAATGAAAATAGGTTACATATAGATCTTTATAGCATCCACAGTCGTCTCATACGACAACTATCTTATGAAATGAGTTGATGGATTATTATAAGTCACCACTACACGTAAATATATGTATAGTAAAACCATTAGAGTTATAAAAGTTTTTTTTTTATAGGAAAGGGGGCAAACGAGCATGCGGCTCACCTGATGGTAAGTGACTACCACCGCCCATGAACAACCGCAACACCTGGGGAACCAGGGGAATTAAAGATGCGTTGTCGGCTTTTTAAAAAGAAGTAGTTAAATTATTAAATTCTAACCAAAAAAAAATTTTAATGCTGAAACAATAGTTCAAAGACTCAAAGAGCCAAATAATGATGGAATGGACCAAAACATTGTTAGATTATTAATGTAAATTCTCGAAAGAACAAAAGATAAAACGTTAGAACGCTAGTTTAAAGATTTGAAGGTCCAAATAATTTAAAGAATGCTAATTTAAATGCTCATTAAGAACAAATATAATAAAAATAACGATAAAAGAGAGATTCGGGGCTCTTATTTTCCTTTACAATTTGTCTTAGCACGGACTTTAGACTGTTAAGTTATTTTATTCTCTTTAGTTCTATGAATCGGATTTCAGTTCTTGTTAAAAGTTAATTTTTAATATTTTTAGTGGACTAAGGTATATTACAATCTCAATTTTGTTGTGTAAATAGTTACATTAAAAATTTCATACCCTATTTTGCCATCTTTAGTGGTAGAATTTTTTCTCTACATTTATATCGGAACATTCCTAAAGTATAACCATATTTAATAAAAAAAAGAATCATCAAAATCGGTTCACAATAAAAGACGATATCGCGTAACATATACCTAAAAAACATAGTCGAATTTTAAGCGAACTTTTTAGAAGTAAATAAGGCACAACCTAAAAATATGATGGTCAAGAAACTTACAAGTTTATAAATGTTTTTGGTTTCCAAATATGATATCCAGTCTTCTTGCAGACTTTTGTTCATACACAAAAAATATTCTAAACTCTTCAGTGCTTCTTTGGACGGGTCACTTATCGTCAGTAAGTCTGCCAGACCAGTCGTTGAACATGGCCAAGCTGGGCCCGCATTCATTATTTCTATTATTGGTTCTATCTGAAAATCAAGAGTTATAACGATTCCTTATATTTAAGCGAGTACCACACATTAAATAAAACTAATTTTACGGATTTTATCGCATATTGTAACTTTTTCATTCCCGACGTTTTGGGTGCTTTACAGCGGTCATAGTCACGGGGGAGGAAGGGGGCGTTGAGGTGTTTGACGTCCCGATGTAATAGTTAGCTCGGCTCGGCTACTTTTAGCTTTTGAATATAATTTTTGGTCAGATCGACGCAGAACGAGCTATCAGTATCTTGAAGTCTTGCAGTGGTATGCTTGGATATGGATTTTATTTTATTAATTATTAAGTGGCGAAGCTTGCGAAGTCACTTATTGATTTCACGATGTCTGTCCGTCTGTCCGTCTGTCCATCCGTCTGTCCGTCTGTCCCACGATTATCTCGAGAACGGTTTCGAATTTTCAAATTCTGTTTTCAGCAATCGATTACTGATCACCCAGGCATCTGAACCTCCTATTTTGATTTTTTTTCCGTTAGAAACCGCTACAAAGCTGATTGCTTCGCCACTTTGCTGTGCTGTTTGCTTGCTAGGTTTATTAATTATAGGATCCTACGCAGATGGTAGCACCCATCCATCTCCTCTGTTGAAATTAGGATAATTTTTGATTTCAATAGCCACGCGAATCGTTCTTGGTAGGACTCGGTGTTCTTTTGCGAGGGTTTGTGGTCTATCAAATTTGATGTAATGGCGGGGACGAACTTGAACATATTCGCAGAAGAATCAAATTAAGTTTTATAGTACGCGAGCAACCCGCGTTCGATCCCCGTCGACATCAATGCAATATTTAATTGCGATTTTACGTGCTGATTTGCCACGTGCTAAGTGGTGAAGAAAAATATCGTGAGGAAACCTGCCGTCTGAGGAATAAAAAAATGAATTGTGAAGTCCGCCAACATTCACTAGGGCAACGTGGCAGACTAACGCTCCATAACTCTCCCACAAGTGAAGAGATGTCTGTGCATGGTACTGCTACCAGTACCGTCTTTACCATAAGGGCACACGGGGCCCGTGCCCAGGGCCCCTAACGTCACGGGGGCCCCAAAAGGCCGATTTGTTCGCTTATAATAAACAATCTTTTTTCTATTTTAGGAAAATATAACCCGACAAAAAAATTATAGAGCAAGTGAGGGCGTTTTTAGTCACTTTCTGGTAACCATGAGCAGTGACAAGTCACAAATTGCCGAGTTTGACAGAAAACGTGGCATTGACACAGATTTCCAAAGTAAAAAATATGTATTTCCACGTTTCGTCACCATCTAAACGTTTTTGTCGAGCTGTAGGTACAATTGCCTTACTTTAGCCAGGATTTTTTTTTAACTTTCGGCAATCTATGTATTTATATAATTACAGCTATATAAATGTGTAATTATAATCGGACACCTGTTCTGGTGTCCGATTATTTAATCTTTTTCTAAATAGTGAACATTTTTATAAATATTTTGATACAAGAATGTTCCTTTGCTTAATGGTTACCAATTGTAATGGAGAGCGATCATTTTCACACCTAAAGAGCATAAATAATTTAAAATTAAAAATTTTGTCCAACCGAATTCAATATAAATTATTAAGAATAACTCAAAAACGATTTGTCAGACCTTGATCAAATTTTTATGGGACCACGTGCGAAGTGCCAACTATGAAATTAAAAATAATCATCGAAATTGGTTCACCCAAAAAAAGTTAAACCCATACAGTCGAATTGTGTACCTACTCCTTTTTGAAGTTGGTAAAAAATAGAAGATTTTGCAATACCGAAATCTCGAAAGAAACCACTGTCGTAATGGTAACCAATTCAAACCACCAACATACTTATCTAATTAATAACATATTATTTGGTTTTTACCAATTAACTATAATAAATGTAAGATCAGCAGAAAAATGTTTTTGTCATTCACTTTTTTTACTTTCGAACAGGGCCCCAAATACTTGTGTGCCCAAGGGCCCCGGTATGGTCTAAGACGGCATTGACTGCCACATGAGTAAAGAAAGTGTTCTTTACTCAGTGGTACTGCGATTGCTCCTTCAGAAATGAGTTAACCATTTCACTGTATACATATTGTGTCTTTTTGTGGGGGAAGTTGTTAATATTGGAGCAACTCCAAATCTTCAATTAAAATAAAACAAGTTCGTACGGATTTATCGCGTATACTAACTTATTTTATATTCCCGACGTTTCTATAACTGATAAAATTAAATCCCACCTCAAGCTTACTGTTGAATGACTTCCAAGACACTATAAGTTCATATTGCGTAGATCGGACCCAAAATTAATAATTTTAATCTGATGGTAGCCGTGGTTAACTATGATATTAGGACGTCAAACACCTCAGTCCCCGTGACTATAGATGTTATAAAGTACTCGGCACGTCGGAAATATAAAATAAGTTAGTATACGCGATAAAATCCTTAAAAAATAGTTCTATTTCAATGTAGTACACATTTGTGTAGTAAGCAATTATTCCCATATCCTTAACTTAGTGTCATGTTTAGGTTGGTCGCTAGACCGGGGAAGGAAAACCAGCGTGAAGTAGCAGTTTAATGATGATGTTTTCAGGCATCATCTTCTTAGTTCTCAGGTGTGACATCGCATTTGTAATTTGAGATTCATCAGGTAGATATATGTTCGTTTATCATCCCTACCGTTACAGCCTATTAAAGTTTTAATTAGCTTTTAGAGGGAATATTGACTATAGTTCCCACGCTTGGCAAGCGGGTTGGATACCGCTGTTTTTTTTTAAATTTAGTTGTTAATAGGAAGACGCTGCTGTCCATCTCCTGATTTGTTTCCCTCTGTCGCCTCTTACGATATCCACGGGATGATACAGGGTAGTGGATGTTCTCTTATACAGCCACTACACGGTAACGCGTTAAGTTCATACTTAAAATTACAATTAACAATTTCATAAGTACTGGCGGGAATCCAACCCATGCTCGCGAATTATAACACAAAAAACAGTAAAACAATAAAAAGTATTTATAAGAGAAATATAACGATAAAGAGTTGTACGCGGTAGAGCCATGCTGCAGCTATGTTATGGATGTAACACGAATGGGTTGGTTTGAACAGGGAAGGACCACACTCTCACAGAATATCAGCGTGTGTTTCGTATGGTGAGTTGGTGAGGGTAGAGAACCGTAGACCCTTTTTACTGGATACGAGGCATTCCATTTTAGTCCTCAGGGGTGACAACACATCTGCATTTTGATTTTTAATTGAGGATAAATGTGGTGGGCTGCGGCTGTGTCAGAATCGATTTTCACCCATATTATACAAAAAAAAAATTATGGACTTACTTCAGTGTCATCTTTCACGATTAAATCAACCCCATCTTGTAACAACTGAGCTGAATAGGGTATGATTTTACTCAAGCTCATGACAGTAGACGGGGGTAAGTCGGAATTGAAGTGTAGAGTTTCATTCTTCGATATCACTGCAATTATAATAAGCAATTTACGAGTAAATATCATCTTTTCATAATTTTACAGTGAGATATCCATAATACAGTTAGTCTAGTTATATGTATAGTTACAGTAATATAGTTATATCTATACATAATACATAAACACTCACGCCTGTCACCCAGAGGGGTAGGCAGAGACTACGGTCTTCCATTTGGCAAGCAAGAGACACACCTCTCTCGCTTCCTTTACATCATACACCTACGCATACATACGCGTCGGTTAGAGTACTGTTAATTTGGCCCATCTTCAATATATCACCAATTTGGTCGACAAACTTTCGTTGAGGGCGTCCTTTCCCGACTCTGCCTTGTACTGCTACTATATAACTATATAATATAAATATTTTGTATTTCTACAGCGATCGATATTTTTGTTGCATATTACCGCTGCTAGAAGCAAACGTAATCCACTCACGACGACGGCCGACCGCGGAGCGCGAAGTGACGTGTGAGGGAAAGCAAAGTGTAGTAAAATAAATTATTACAAGGCTGCTCAAAACACCGAAAATTTCGGAATTTCTCAGCCAAAAAATTAAATTATAACTAAACAAAAACAAAACTAAAACGCCATTTAACTTCCACGGCTTCCCACATGATAGATGAAGAGATTAAAAAATAGATTGAGTTGAACAATTGCTATTTTCAAAAGTTATGGTGTAGCGAGATTATCAAGTCCATACAAACTTGATTAATCTACGCCAAAAGCCAATAAAACTATTTTGTATGTAAAAATAACAATATTCGATTAAAAAAAAATTAATAAGTTCAACAATCATTTATCTTTCTGACAATGTACTTTTTATATCATTTATATGTATAATATGATTCTTAGATACGATTTTATGCGAGAAAACGTTGGAATCTTGATTTTTAGACGCTAGTAGAACATACCTACGCGCTTTGCGCTTAAGGCATGCAATATTATTACCTATTTAATATAAGTGTGAATAAATATAAGTAAGTGAGCCGTGGTAGCTCAGATGGTTAGGGCTAGCTGTAAATTTCACAGCACACGAGCAACCCGGGTTCGATGCCCGCCGGCACCAATAAAATTGTTAATTGCAATTTTAACTGCTTATTTACCACGTGCTCGGCAGTGAAGGAAAACATCGTGAGGAAACCAGCATGTCGGAGAAATAAGAAAAATAAAAATATTTCGAAGACATGTGAGGTTCGCAAACACGCATTGAGGCAGCGCGGCGGATACTCCTCGCCCGAAAACCTTCTCAGAAATCAGAGGAGCCCTGTGTCCAGCAGTGGGACGTAAGTAACTTTACTTTTTAACTTTACATAAGTATATAACTTTATATATATTAAGCGTCAGTAGCCTAATGGAAGGGCGCGGACCGCGAACTCGAAAGGTCGTGGGTTCGAATCCGCCATTCGACTACTGTCGTGAACCACTTCTAACACAAGCATTTTAAGCTTACCAGAAGTGGTTAAAGGGAATATTAATAATGTTTAATAGCATTACTAGTATTTAAAAAAAAAGAGGAAAAAAAATAATATAAATATTATATAGGTATATAGTAGCAGTAGCAGACATTTCGCACCTTTGACCCAGCTGACCGTCGTCGGTCTGGGCATTTTACACTTGACGTAACCAAGATGGTTACAACGCAATCTATTGGACACCATTGGGTATTTGTGGCATTTTCCATAGTCGTCTCTTACAACTCCACCGGGACAAAGTAAGGTAATAGAACCTATTGCGCTGCTACTTGATGACAAATATAGCGTTTATATCCATATCTACTTATCATCATCATTAGTCATTACAGCCCTTCACAAGTCCACTGCTGAACACAAGCCTCCCCCAAGGAATGCCACAAAGCACGGTCCTAAGCCACCTGCATTAATCAACTTCCTGCATATCTTACCAGGTCGTCACTCCATCTAGTGGGGAGACTCACTACACTTTTTTATCTATACATACACGGTTATTTTGCAATATACGGCCAAATTCGCAGAGATGGTTCAGAATAAGTAATGTAGGCAAATGGTGAAGAAATGTTATTAAAAAAATCTCAAACATTCTGTCCTTTTTATCTTTTAAATTCAAAATTGGTAATGCATTATTTTAACCGATTTTACTGCGCTCGCACACATTCGTAAGAGTCGATAGATAGGCAAAAACGTAGTTTGCCCATAAATCACATTCAATTTGGGATAATTTCAAATAAAAGTAGCAGTCTTATTTACTCGTATTTTCAAAAACTGCCATAACGGTATATCATGTTTTATATATTTGAACTTCAGCTTAAAATTTGGCTCCTCTTTGAAAAATAACCCCATGTATATTTAAAATTGAAGTATCTGCATGTAATTGAAATCAATTCCTCCCTCTCCTTTCCACCATCGGACAACCAGGCGGTCGGTAGGTCTTCATCCCTTTGTTGTCGATATTCCACGCATTAGAACCAAACGGTTTGCTTCGTCTTTTGTAATGCGTACAGCAAAGGAGTGGAATAATTTGCCGGCGTCTATCTTTCCGTCCGAATACAATCTAGGCGTCTTCAAGGCAAGAGTGAATAGGCTTTTGTTACGCTAAGGCAGTGCGATTTACCATCTAGGGCTGCAGCACCACTTACCACCAGGTGGAACTGTGGTCAAGCACTGGCTTATAATAAGTAAGAAAAATCAAGTTTGTTAAAAATCAAAATAACTAACTTATATTGAGGGGGGGGGGGGGGTTATTTGCATGCCATTATGACATGAATAACCATTAAAAATTGTCTGTCTGTTCGGGCTATTTTTCGGAATGACTGAACCATTTGCAATGAAACTTCACGGACAGATAGACAGCAATGCCAGGTGTGATCTAAATAAGGTCACATTCATAGACGCTAATACCAGCGTAAAATGGCAGCTAGACACTGCTGTGTTTCGTATGGCGAGTGAGAATTTACTGGAAGTGAAGATTTTACTGGAAAAGAGGCGTTCCATCTTAGTCCTCACGGGTGACGACGCATCTGCATTTTGATTCTTTATTGAGGATAAATGTAGATGTCTATGGGTCACAGCAACCACTTACCATCAGGTGGAATGTGTGCTCGTTTGTCACCCATATTCTAAAAAAAAACGCTACAGAGGCGAAGCAAGGGCGGGTAGCTAATTACAAATAATTATAAAGACAATTAAATTACCTTGAATTAACTTCACGATATCGTCCATAACCGACAAGGGACCAGACAGCAGACCGAAACCGTATTTCAACTGTAGCCAAGTGTCACCCTTTAGGTTGAAAATGTCTCGATCTATAAAGTCTAAGACTCCTAATCCTAGTTTTATACTGAAACAATAGACCAAATCATTATTTTAAGCATGAAAACACTGTAATGTAATTTTAACAATTGGAATTTAAAAGGCAGTAAAAGACGGCTTGGTATAAGTAGTGGCACGAAAGCCTAGCGGTGACAGTTATTTTGCATAAGTCGCGCTGATTGGCTCGTGCATATCGTTCGCACACGCTGATTGGCTCTCCAGCCACATTCGTGTAATTCAATTCGTGCGCGACCCCTCCACGTTCCATTCAGCGCTAGACTTACATGCCGCGGCTTGTAGTACAGTATCGAAGCGTATGATTGCAGCGCTGAGACGGACGTTCAAATTTATCAGAAAATGTTTCACGTAGATGATTGAAATTTTGCACAGTTTTAATACACCTAAATACGTACGTGAGGTTTAAAATACGAATTTTTCGACTTAACGGTTGAGTTTTGAGGGATGAAATTTAGTGAAGAAAATATATTTCAAGAGATAATCGAATAAGGTGTCAATATAAAGTTGAAGCGCCATATCAAAATTTGATTCCGGGTCTTTGTATGTTTGTCCGTGAGTTAGTGATATATGTTAAAAGCCTCCACGTTACAGGAGAAGTTCCTAGGTTGTATGTTACTTATAAAAAACTCGACCAAAGAAAAACAAAATAACGTTAATATTTTTATATTCCAGTATCCATTCATCCAATATAGCCCATATAAAGTCCACTGCTGAACATAGGCTTCCGCCGAGGATTGTCTCTTAGGGCGGGGGGAATTGGCATAGTAGCCACGATTGGCAGGCGGGTTGGCAACCGCAGTTTTTGGAACAAAGTTCCTTATCGCAAGGCACGAACTTGGCGGATGGGGGTTAGGCGAGAAAAAGTGTAAGATTTTTCCGTCACGACCAAGGGGGGGGTCGGTCGCTCGGTCTAAAGCGCGAGCGAGATGGAATAATATTCATCTCCCTCGTACTTTTTCTTATCCTGCCATGAAAGAACGTATTACGTGGTAGAGCCATGCTGCAGCTATATTAGTAGTATAGTTGTAGCACGAATGGGTCGGCTCGACCGGGGAAGGACCACGTTCTCACAGAATACCAGCGTAAAATAGCAGCTTAACACTGCTGTGTTTCGTATGGTGAGTGTAGAGAACCGGAGACCCTTTTTCTGGATAAGAGGCATTCCATCTTAATCCTCACGAGTGACAACGCATCTGCATTTTGATTCGCAAACGAGGCTAGATGTAGATGTCTATGGGCCACAGCAACCACTTACCATCAGGTGGACTGTGTGCTCGTTTGTCACTCGATCCTATAAAAAAAAATATTATATTAAATTATGCTTCATTTTAATGACGCTAGTAATTCATTTATTTGTATTTGTTAATCGATAATATAATACGTGTATCAATAATAATATACTATGAAAGGAACTTCGTTCCAACCGAGTGTTCCACGACACTCACGCATGTTTTTTTTTAAAATAATTTTGAGTTGTTATTATGAAGATGCTGCTCCTCATCTCCTGGTTTGTTTCCCTCTTTCGCCAATTACAATACCCACGGGATGATATGGGCTTGTGGATATTCTGTCACCACCACTACACGGTAACGGTATTACTGTTACGGTTACTATTTTATATTACCTCAAGCGTATACTTCTGTTCATTTTCCTTGTACCAAACCAGTATGTTTTCACTTCCTTAAGCATAGCAGCAATTTCCATCTGCATTTCTTGATCCATTCCAAAGGTTTTGTATTCGAAGAAATATGGATAATATTGGGCCATTTTCACGTATAGGTTCTTCAGATCGGTTATAAGTCTCGTCCACTCGATTCCCATAAATTCCTGGTCCTTTTTGGACATAATGGCAGAGACCTAAATTATGGGTAAAAAATCTTGCATTATTTTTAAGTATATTCAAGACTTAATATTTTAAATGCAAACCTAACCTAATGGTTACGATTGGGAATAGAATAGAATATTTTTTGTTCAATAAAGATTATAAATAATAATTTTTTAAAGTATGTTTTAAATTTTACCACTGGTTCGGAATAAACCTCTGTTCTAGATAGAATCAGAAAGAAAGCGAGGTTTTTCTCCACAGTAACATTATTCAAAATTTAATTATTCATTATTTTATAGTTTGTACATTTTTTACAAAACTCGTAGAAGTAATAGCTTGGAAGCGATCATCTCATTTCCAAAGGTTATTATCAACCATGTTATCATTCCAACAAGAAGCTATGAAAGTGTTAGCTATGAAAGTGGATGGGTATGATGAAGAGAAATCTAAGAAAAGATGGATGAACTGTATGAGAGATATTAAACGTAAGAAAGAAGCAAGTAAAGAGACGACGCTAACAGAGGAGAATGGAAGAGAAATACATGTTATATTGAGGGCAGGAAAAAGATGACTAATCATTGAAATATATTAAAATAATACTTGGTATAGAAATATATGTAGCTAATAGAGAGACTTTGTATATTTTCTTGTAGTTTCTATACGTTAGTTAGCATGAATAAAAGTCCATATTATCAAAGGCTTTCTGTCAATTATGTAATACTTACAGCATGTCCTATATGTGAATCCTTATTCAGTATGTTTTCAAATATATCGTTTATATTACACAGGGCTGTAACAACGCTATCTCTGTCGACGTCGGCTGGAAATTTCAAAAACATCGAAGCATTTTCGACACCCCTACATACCGCGTCTTGGCTGAAGGTAGACAGTAATTTGTAAGTCTGTAACAGAAAATATTTAAGGATTACATCGATAATAATGTCCTGCAGACAGAATATCGGTCATGGCGGCCAGTTTCAACTGGGAGTAGCCATAGAAGATTTTTTTAAACGTGGTAGAGCCATGCTGCAGCTATATTTCTGGTATAGTTGTAGCACGAATGGGTCGCCTCGACCGGGGAAGGACCACGGTCTCACAGAATACCAGCGTCAAATAGCAGCCTAATGCTGCTGTGTTTTGTATGGTGAGTGTAGAGAATCGGAGACCCTTTTTATTGGAAATGAGGCATTCCATCTTAGTCCTTACGGGTGACAACGCATCTAAATTTTGATTCGTAATCGAGGATAAATGTAAATTTCTATGGGTCACAGCAACCACTTACTATCAGGTGGACTGTGTGTTCCTTGGTCACTCTTACCCTATAAAAAAATCCATCTGCGAATGACACAGGTGTGCTCTTATTTCCGTCACTCTCATTGTCCGATGGGACAGTAATCGAACACGACCGAAGAGAGATCAGGTGCAGGACCAACGTTTTTACGCGCTTTCCGAAGCACGGGGGTGAATCAGCGCCAACTTCTTGACTCCGAACTGCTACTGAGAATTTCTTTCCAGAATAACTCAATTATTGATTTAGGCCTGACCCAAGACTCGAACTCAGGACCTCATGATTAGCTACTGCGTTTACGACTACTACACCAACGAGGCAATCAACCATAGATAGAAAAGGCAGTTAAAGGTAGATTACGATATATATGCATCTTCTTCTTACCCTTCTGTTACCGTTACTGCTACTGGATCCCAAGTAGGTGGTTTCTTGTTGTTTCACGTCAGTTATATATTATTTTCATATAGCTGACATAAAACGCTCGGGGAATTCTGCAGTTTGTGATCACATCCTAGACGGACCCCGCCGTTACACCAAATTTGAAAAACCATAAATTCTCGCGATCGATTCTTACCAAGGATAAAATTAAAAAAATATGTGTCTATTGATATTTAAAAAAAAAACATGATGTTTTCAATATAGGAGGCTTGGCATTACCACCTTCTTGAGTAGTTAATAAAATTAAAACTAAACCCAAGCATACCACTGCAAGACTTCATTCTTTTAAATAAAAAATAATTATTAATAATTATTAAAAATAATAATTGACCACGCTCTCACATAATACCACAGTAAAATAGCAGCTTAACGCTGCTGTGTTTTGTGTGGTGAGTGTAGAGAACCGGAGACCCTTTTTACTGGAAATGAGGCATTCCATCTTAGTCCTCACGGGTGACAACGCATCTGCATTTTGATTTGTAAACGAGGATAGATGTAGATGTCTATGGGCCGCAGCAACCACTTACCATCAGGTGGGCTGTGTGCTCGTTTGGCATCCTTATCCTATAAAAAAATTATACTTCACAATAGTCCGCGTATTCTTAAGAGGCGACTACGCAATATACCAGAAAGATCTTATAACTTACGCCAGACGTAAAATATCCAGTCCGATAAGGAGAAATAGCGTCAAAAGTGCGAAACGCCTGGTACTGCGAACGACGATGTCGCTATCAAGCGTCACGATTGCAACAAGCCCTTCGTACAACGGAGGCGCTCAGGACCAGCAACGGTCTTTTAAGAGTTACTAAAGAGAAAGACCTTACTTAGTGGCGGTGTAAAAATATTCACTACCTCATATCATCCCATGGGTGTTGTAAGAGGTGACAGGGGGAAACAATGGATCGGCAGCAGTATCTCATAATATAATACAGTGGTAGAGCCAGGCGGCAGCTTTTGCTGTCGCATGGATGGGCCGGCTCGAACCGGGTAGGTACCACGACCTCACAGAATACCAGCGTGAAATAGAGGTTTACCTCTGCGTTTCGCTTGGTGAGTGCAGGTGGCCGGAAGCCCTTTTTACTGGAAATGAGGCATTCCATCCTAGTCCTCACGGGTGAAAACGCATCTGCATTTTGATCTGTAACAGAGGATAGATTTAGATGTCTATGGGCCGCAGCAACCACTTACCATCAGGTGGACTGTGTGCTCGTTTTCACCCTTATCCTATTAAAAAAAAGAAGTCTTTTATTGGATGATGATGACAAACGAGCACACAGTCCACCTGATGGTAAGTGGATGCTGTGGCCCATAGACATCTACATCTATCTTCGATTAAGAATCAAAATGCAGATGCGTTGTTACCCCTGTGGACTAAGATGGAATGTCTGGTAACCAGTGTAAAGAGTCTCCGGTTCTCTACACCACATATAGCGAAATTTTACAGTTTTTAAATATCATTTGTATTTCCTTACCTTTTTTTCATCAAGAGCAGTAGTCAAAATGGTTCGCAGTATTGTAGGGTAAAGGGTTTTCACTTTTTCCGCAACGTCTTGATTCGTTTCATCTATTTCCTTGCTGAGAGCTGAAACTATAGTTATCGCGTCCGTTAGGAAAGGTGCTATTTTTAATTCCAAAATCGGATTTTGTTTGACCACCGCCTTCGCTAACGCTCCATGAACTGTTACTCTGTAAATTAAAAAAAAATGTAAAACAATTATAAAATAAAATAAATCTAGCTGCTCATAGACGTTGTTCTGTACTTTCCGGTAGGTGGTGAAATGAGTTTAATTTCGCATTCACTCCGGACATTTTTAGAGTAGATATAAATGTAAAAAATAATTTTTATTATTTACAACTCGACCACAGCGCCATCTGTCGGGTCCAAATTTTTTGTTTTTTTTAGCATCAAAACAACATAATTATATTGTGAACTAGCTGTTCCCCACGACTTCTCCCGCGTTAAATTTATTACGATTGGATTTCATGGCTGTTCATTTTTTTACGCGGAATCCTAATTCTTTTTCTAAAATAAAAGTAGCCTAAGTTACTCCTTATAATAAAATGTGTATAGATGAGTCACTTTAGTCCATAAATATAGAAATTTCTAATAATTGACAACACACAGAACTATCGTTTCGATAAAACAAATATTTTGTTTGCGTCAAATAGCAGTTTAAAACTGTTGTGTTTCTTATGATGAGTGTAGAGAACTAATATGTATTTTCATGCTTTTTCTTCCAAATTTGCTCTTGCCTGGTTTTGGCTTACCAAGACTGCATTATTTACAACTATTGGTACTTTTTTTAGATAACATATATTTTATTTACATAAACCATCTTTGCAGTTTTCCTGGAGATCCGAACATAAAAAATATGGATAAAAGCCCGGACTTACGGGAAGGCTTACGAAAAATAGTTACGTTCGCTCAATATTCCTGTTCGTATTATATACGTGATAGAGCCATGCTGCAGCTATGTTAGTAGTATAGTTGTAGCACGAATGGGTCAGCTCGACCGGGGAAGGACCACGCTCTCACAGAATACCAGCGTCAAATAGCAGCTTACACTGCTGTGTTTCGTGTGGTGAGTGTAGAGAACCGGAGAGTCTTTTTACTGGAGGCATTCCATCTTAGTCCTCACGGGTGACAACGCATCTGCATTTTAAACGAGGATAGATGTAGATGTCTATGGGCCGCAGCAACCACTTACCATCAGGTGGACTATGTGCTCGTTTGTCCCCCTATCCTATAAAAAAAATACCTTAACGCAATCACTAAAAGACGCTGCAACTCTTATAACCATTTATATATAAAACAAATGCTTATAATACATAAAGATAACTTTTGATGGCTCTGTGGCGCTGTGTCTTAGCAATAAGTTACAGCGCTGAGGACAGCGGGTTCGAATCCCGCACAGAACAATTATATAACAATTATATTAATTATATAAAGTTGTCGAAATATAATTTAAACAAGTGCAAATGTCAATCCAGATCACATATTTTATTTATTTATTTTATTATAAAAAACGTGTTAAATTCACGCTAGCATTTTCTCCTGTATCCTGGGGACAGTTTACATACATAAATTTCATAAGGACAAACAACAAGACTCGCAACAATTATATGTAGAATACAAATACTTGTTCCGTACGGGTTTAGAGCCTGGGGCCCTTAGCATAGTACAAAGAGAGGGAAGTACGTTATCTTGATACAAACGCACTGCGCGCGGCTTGTATGTGTGCGCCATAGTATCTATGAGGCGCCGCACGCACACTTAAATACAATCTCGAAATGTTTCTCACTACGCCAGTCTGGGCTAACACCGCACGAGGTTCGCGTGTCACGGCTTTTGGCACCGCTAAATGAATGAAAAATGTGTGATAATCGCAGGAGAACGTATTGCTGTGTGTTTGGGTGTCTTAATAATTTATCGATTCCAGAATTGTCTCTGTTCAGATTACCTATTGAACAGGACAGGTAAGCGAGTCACTTATTATGGCATATAATTTTTACTTGACGATGAGATACCTACTTACATATTTTTGTTGTATTAGTTGTCTATCAGACAGAGGAAGAATAGTAACTAAGTACCTACTTACGGTTATAAAATCGTAATTAATTATATTTGCAAAAGTTATTTATAAGGATGCGGATATATTACACATTAAAGTTTAATAACAAGTCGTTTCGTAATAGTCGAAACCGAAGAAAGTATTCTTCTGTAGCTAATTTGTAATTTTGTAATAAATGTGTGATTCAATATATATATGCTTGTATTAATTAAAAATAAAAATTAATATGGTCCTTTATGTGTGCAAATACTATATTATGCCTATTAAAAATAAAAAAATAACTAGAATATACTAAGTAAATAATTTAAACACGAGCTCACACACCGCCCCGCCGGTTTATTTTATCCCTTTTTTTATAAATAATACTGCTCTGAATCTTAATACATTTCTGTATTTGTTAGGAAAACCATTGTTGAACTTTATCGACTAATGATCACTGAATTAGTTATACAGAGATGTATTATTTTTGGCAAGGGCCGGGCTTTAAACTAATGATTTGGTGACAGTGACAACCCTGAGACAGTAGGCAATTATATCGCGGATTGGCCGTAGATAGCCTACTTGGTGTCTTTATACTATGCCCTTAGCGCTGCTACTCATTGCTAAGCCACTGCGCCACGGAGTCGTCTATGAAGATGAAGTTTCACTAAGTGACAACAATCTCTAGTATAAATTCATTAAACAAAACTTTGTGAGCAATCTGAAATGCTTTATCTGAATTTGGTGCGGAAATTTTATTTTCACGTCATTTATTCCTATTTCATATCGAATGCATTACGTAAACAAATATCGTGCATTTTCAGCACAAAATACGCGATTTATTGTATGTATTTCGAGCGCAGTTTAGCTGACAACTCAGAGCGAATGTTGAATCGATCCATTAGTTCACCTACAGTCCATTAGCTAGGGTACGTGTTAATTGTCTGTAAAATGATGCTTAAATCATTTAATGTTTCTTGTAAAATTTATGTATGTAAACTGACCACGTTACAGAAAAAAATCTATTGTGGAGGTAACGTTTTTAAAAAAATAAATGAAAAAAATATTAACAACGCAATTTTTAACCATAAAACGCACGACATAACAATTCCAGATTGTTTGTTAATGTTTAATATTTAACTGAAACTTTATATAAACGGATCATTGGCAACTATTATATTCATTGGCAAATATTAGTTTTCTCCCTCGCACAACTTCCTTGTGGAATCGATTACCACCAGCGATTTTTCCGAACCGATACGACTTAGGGACCTTCAAGAAAAGAGCCTACTCCTTTTTAAAAGGCCGGCAACGCATCTGCGATTCCCCTGGTGTTGCAGTTGTTCACGGGCGGCGGTAGTCACTTACCATCAGGTGAGCCGCATGCTCGTTTGCCCCCTCTCCTATATAAAAAAAAAACTCTCCGGGGCTATCACGGCAAAAACACCAGATATATTTGTTTCTACCAACGTGTTTATTTTTTTCATATCGATGGGGAGGTCTATGTTCAGCAGTGGAATTTTGATACGTTGTGATGATGATGATAGACGAAAATGGTTATTAATAAAATTATTAACAAATTTCTTACAACATCTGCTTGCCCAAATTTCTTTTATCGTGAACTATCTTCATAAACTTTGAATCTTGGTTTGGGTCGATTATATTGCTCCAATTGACAGCACGCGGGAGTTCTTCGTCTACCTTGTAGACTGCATGGACGAACTTCTTGAGAACTTGGAAGTCACGGTCAAGGGTATAAAGTTGCGAAGACGTGTCTTTGCCCAGTATCTCCTGGATGAATAATGAGGCCATTGTATTGATCTGAAATCATGATACAATGATTTTGTGAACATTTATTTTATTCAATTGAATAAAACTAATTTTAGAAATTAAAATATATAAATATCACTTTATTGATATTGACTCAGCAATAATATTGAAGCAGTGTTACTACAGTCACGTCGCTGTTGTTCTGTCGATGCTGAAATTTAACTGCGCTCTTGTTAAAAGTCGTCGTCAATCAACTTACATTGTTTCTAACTTCGTAGATCCCAAAAGTGCGGATCAAGTCAGCAATGTAGTCCTTCCAGGCGGCGGTACAAAGATTGGTTTGCAACTGCACCGCTATATCCTTTTTCACGTTGAAAAACTTTTGCAATTTTTTACTGTCACAAAACATATCGCCAGGAGAGTCTAGTTTCGATGTTAGGATCTGGAATTTTAAAGTTTTGGTTAGTAATTTGCTTAAACTTAAAATGAAGAAGACCTGTGGTACCTAGCTCAGGGGATTAGTACTCTGTATGTCACGGTCACTTTTCCTTCTAATTTATTTTAAACTTATTTTCACTGGTCTTAATATTGATATGCTAATAGTTAGAAAATTATTGTGAATTGGATTACCTGAACTCTTTCAACGTCAGCTAAAGCCTCCAAACCTTGTGCGAAAAATTCTGTAGGCAATGACGTTAACACTTTAACACCTTGTGGATGCCTCAAGGATACGTTGTAGATCAATTCTTCTATATTCACGTTAATAAAGATAACTTTTTCCGCCCCTTCTATTAATTTCGTTATAAGTGTTGAATAAAACAGAACGTCATGTTTTGTTTTGTCCGGAAGCCATTTGTAAATGAAATTTGTAATTTGTGGTATTCTGTAAAGAAAATACATTAAACGTTGAACATGAAATTATATCTAATATTTTATCCAATACTTCCAATATAATTTTAATCAATTTTATCGCGTTTAACTTTTTTAAGTACAAGATGTTTTGTGTGATTTAAAGTACCCATAATCACGGGGAGACTGAGGTATCCGACCAATCGATATACTGATAACGTTTGAAACGTTGTGAATTAAAAACACTTAAATAAATAAATTTCGAATAGTTTCAATTATTACTTACAAATTGAATGCATCTATTGTCGTTCCATTATCAGCAAAATCATCGAAAACTTCAATGGCGTTAGAGAAAATATTTGAAATGCCCTCCGTTGTCGAGTTCACATTAAAATCCTTTCCAAACTCAGTAGAATCTACATTAGCTACGCCACTTAGTGACTTCCTTTGCTTTTCTGAGAATCTATGTAAATATTGGATGACAACTACAGCAGAGTCGGCGAAATTTCTTACTGATTTGTATGATTGTGTGTCTCCAAAGTCCGGTTCAAAGTAGTCGAGTATATTTGATATTCTAAAAACAAAATAACAAAATTTAACACCCTTAAAATAAAATAAACGAGTAATAACAGTATTACATTCATTAATTAACAATTAATAATTAGTAACTATAATTGTACATGTACCAGCAGCTTTTGCTTAAGTATATCATGACGCACGGTTGAAGAGTTCACATGGCAGAAGACATGCGGTATTCCTGTGATGTCACATTAATTGAAAATGGACGCAAAGAGGCAATTTGCATGTGGATTTTATACCGAAAAATGAGACGTCGCAGATGAAGACCTGTGTCGCGCGGTCATGTTATAACCCCTTTATACTTAAGCTTGAATGTTGTACTATGCACTGAACTGTGAGCTTGGAAAAGTAGATTGTCGCTTAGGAAGAGTATTTGCCATAGTTGCCATGCTTAGCAGGCAGGTAGGCAACCGCATTTTTTTTTTAATTTTAGTTTCTATTACTGAAGATGTTTCCATATTTCTCTGTCGCCGCCTACACCTCCAGACATGGTCAATTTAGCACTAAGTTCATTAAAGTTACGTTGTTCTCAACTTTTTCTTACTTTAATTACGGCAAAAAATCGCTAATTTAATACACCCAGTAATTTTTCGCCTACCAAAGAAAAATGTTGTTTATTTTCTCTTTTTAGCTGACTTCAAAAAATTTCAAAGAAGGTTTCAACTAAACTGTATGTCCTTTTGTATGTTACGCGATATCTTCGACAATTATGAATCGATTTTTCAGAGTTGGTCCCGTATAAATTTGGATTAAAAATTCCATCCCCAAGGGTGGAAAATAGGGGTGGGAAAATTAAGTTTTTAATATAATTATATAAATGACATTTGGTTACATTGAGTTTATGACAAGCCTACTACTGATACTACTAAAGCTGACGTTTATTTTATTCCTTTCGTTCATTGATGTCGTTTTTTACTTTTTACTTTTAAGATAATTCACAGGATCATGGATTACTTTGCTGAAATCCACTTTATCAGAAATATTAAAAAGAAGACAATCGTTTTTGAGCTCACTAGAAATTTTAACGTAATTTAATTTTATATTACAGAAAAAGATACCAATTTATCATAGTAAACTGCCTACAGATTTTATGAAAATCTAACCGGAATCATAAAATCTGAAAAAAATAGGTACTTCTTTTGATATTCGTGTTCTGAGTTATGACTAATATAATATGAAAAAAAAAATGCGTGTAACGAATAACATACTACTAAAATGATTCCCCATCAATCTAAATGCTAAATGTACTTTTACAAGTTTGTTTAATACTATTAATTATTGATCAGTGCACTATTTTAACATAAAATACCATACCAGTTAAAACAATTATTAGACAATTGCTTTTAGTTTGTTTAGTTATTGTGATATTCATATTTTAATTGTTAATTTCTGAATATTCCCGTTAGATACGGTAAAACTAATATTATTTTTATAATCTATAGGTTATAAGAAATAAATGGACATATTATATTTCACTAAGTTACGCCAGAATTTGTGGAAGGCCCATTCTCCATACAAGAATAATTATCTCTTTGATAGTTAAGATCTGCATAATAAAATAAAAATGATGTGTTTTACCTAGTTTGCAGATCACCTTCCTCCCTCCCTCAATGGCGTGCACTATCCCCGTCACCACTAATCCCAGCACGGCTTCTCTAAACACCACAACATTAGGAAAGACACACCACCGTCGATAATACGACACGTGTTTCGCCTCTAAACGAGGCGAAAGATCGAACGAAAACAACGATGCTTAGGTAAAGTGGACTCTGCGGTAACTGCTAAGTCTCTTCAAACTAGGTAAGACACGTCATTATATTTTATTAACGGATCTTAAATAGCAAATTTTTAACATACTTAATACTACTCTTTAGTCAACACATTTTCAGGCTCAACGCCTCTCTCTACATTTAGTTATAATATATTATTAAAACATATGTCTGTTATATTAAAAAAAATTAATAAAGTTATATAAAGTGCCAATAAACAGGTTTTATAATAATACATAATTTACAACAAGAAATATTCAGTGGTTAATTAATTTAAATAATTCATTAAATTAATTTTTAACTTTTAATTTTTAAACAATACTCACACATCTAAATGAATGTAACTGAAGTCAGGAGTTTCGCCTTGAAACATCTCGGTTATTTCTGGAGGTAGAAAGCTTTGTAGCGACATCATACGCAAAACAGATGCCGCCATCTTTCCCAGCTGCGTTATTCTTTCGTCGTTCGATAATTTGAAGTACATGTTACCTATCTGTTGAAAATTGTTGAAGTTGATATAAGTTACATGATATATACTGAAATCTCTCTCAAAACTTGAAAACAAGATTGTACGACCAGTGCGTATTTCCAGTGATGACTTATGGATCTGAGATGCGGTACTTCACCGCTGGCCGTATAAGGAAGCTCTAAGTCGGCCAGTGAGCTATGGAAAGGGCTATGTTCGTAGTTTCTTTGCATGATGTAACCGTGTGTGTGTGTGTGTGTGTGTGTAACCAACATAGCCTAATGGATTAGTAAGCTGAAGTAGCAATGGGCCAACCATTTAATTCAAAGAACTGTTGGGTAGAAAGGTTCTTTAGTGGCAGGTAAGGAAAGAGTAGGGCAGCTCTCCACTAGATAGAGTGACGACCTGGTAAGATATGCAGGAAGTCTGTAAATGTAGGTGGCTCAGAACCGTGCTTTGTGGCATTCTTTGGTGGAGACCTATGTTCAGCAGTGGACTTATGAAGGGATGTAATGATGATTATAATTATGATACTAAAATATCAAATTCAATGCAATTACATTGCAGTTTTGCAGTAAGATAAGTAGAACCATCCTGTATGAGGTGCAGCGCGAATAGATCGGCTCAACCGGTGAAATTTTTTTTTATAGGATAAGGGTGACAAACGAGCACACAGTCCACCTGATGGTAAGTGGTTGCTGCGGCCCATAGACATCTACATCTATCCTCGTTTGCGAATCAAAATGCAGATGCGTTGTCACCCGTGAGGACTAAGATGGAATGCCTCATTTCCAGTAAAAAGGGCCTTCGGCCACCTGCACTCACCAGGCGAAACGCAGAGGTAAACCTTTACTTCCCGCTGGTATTCTGTGAGGTCGTGGTACCGCCCCGGTTCGAGCCGGCCCATCCGTGCGACAGCAAAAGCCGCCACGTGGCTCTAACACTGTTGAAATATATTATACCACCATTTATCTTATAAATTCATAAAAAAAGAAACTCCAGCCTAACTCAAAAGTCTAAATCACTCCTGGCATTAATATATATCTGTTCACAATGTTTCATCACAATCGGCTCTGCAAATTCCGGAGATTAGCTCGAACAGACAGACAGACAAAAAATTTCAAAATGGTTTTACACGTCTTAATGGCATTCAAATAAAACGCTGAGCTCAATAAAAGGCAGTTATTTCTATATTACAGATAGACACTTCATTTGGGGGAGGGGGGGGGGGGGGTATATTGCCATAGTTGCCACGTTTGGCGAGCGGGTGGACAACCGCAGTTTTTTATTGTGATGTTGCTGTTATCAGGAAGATGCTGCTGCCCATCTCCTGCTTCCCACTGTCGCCTTTTACGACACCCACGGAAAGATATGGGGTAGTGGATATTCTTAACCGCCACTACACGGCATGACTTACCAGTGATGACTTATGGAACTGAGACGTGGTCCTTTACTGCTGGCCGGATAAGGAAGCTAGAGGTTACTCAGCGAGTTATGGAGAGGGCTATGCTCGGAGTATCTCTGCGTGATAAACTTAGAAATGAGGATATCCGCAGTAGAACCAGACTGACTGATATTGCCCAACGGATTAGTAAGCTGAAGTGGCAATGGGCCGGCCATACAGCTCGAAGAACCGACAACCAATGGGGAAAAAAGTTCTCCAGTGGCGGCCTCGTACCGGCGGACGAAGTGTAGGGCGTTCCCCCACTAGATGGAGTGACGACCTGGTAAGATATGCAGAAAGTCGATGGATACAGGTGGCTCAGGACTGTGTTTTGTGGCACTCCTTGGGGGAGGCCTATGTTCAGCAGTGGATTTGTGAAGGGCTGTAATGATGATGATGATGAGATAGACAGTTAAATTTAATTAATATGTATAGATCTATTTTTTTTAATCCACTCACCATTTGAATATATTTACCCAAATCAAGTTCAACCAGTAAGTCCATGAATAGTTTTTGAACTTCCTCGTTGGAAAGAGAACACATTTTTTGCACGAATTTGTTTAAATGTTCGACATTATTCATTTTAATGGTCTTAATGATCGATTCTGAACTGCATGTGTTGAAGTTTCCTTGTATAATCTGCAAAATAATCAAATGTAAGTTATCTTCTCTTTAATAGAATTAGAAAAAAGGAGGAGGTTCTCAATTGGACCATATGTTCTTTATTTGTATGCTTGTTTAAAAAAAGAAAACTTTAAAATCGTAGTGAAGGTACACAAGGATTTTCTCCTGTATTGTGAAGGCAGTTTACATACCACACATCCGAACCCGGAACAATTATTTATAGACCACTTAAACATATACCATCAGATGAGCCGCACGCTCGTTTGCTCCATCTTCTATAAAAAAAAACAACAAATACTGGGCTGGACACATCTGCTGAAAGCCAAATGACCAATGGGCCAAAGTGACAACCCAATTGGTCCCTATAAAAGGCAAACGTCAGCGAGGCAGGCCCAGGCGGAGAAGGCGGGATGAACTGCACTCCTTCACGAAGGACTGGTCTATGGTGGGCCCTGCAGTGGGACATTCCACGCCAATAATATTTTTTTATTAAAAAGTTGAAGGTTGGTCCCATAATTTGGACGAAAATTCCCCTGAGGCTGAGAAAACGGAGGACGAACTTTTTAATGTAACTATTTAGAGCGAGTACACATTAGGCAATGGGCCGGCTATATAGCTCAGGTTAGTCACCCTTAGAGAAAAGTTCTCGAGTAGCCTCGTATCGGTAGGCGAAGTGTAGGGCAGCCTACCACTAGATGGAGTGACGATCTGTTAAGATATGCAGGATGTTGATTGATGTAGGTGGCTCAGATCCGTGCTTCGTAGCAATCCTTGGGGGAGGTCTATGTTCAGTATATCGTCAATATGTTTAAAAAATGGGATATTATGATTTGCAAAACTAGCAAAAAATTACATTATAATTACTACGTCAAAGAGTATATAATCCAAAGATATATAATCACTACGTTATAGTTAAAGTTACAGCCCACTAAGTCCCATTCCTGAACACAGGCGTCCTCTTATTTCTGAGAAGGTTTTAGAGCTACAAAAATTCCGCCGCGCTGCCCCAATGTGTGTTGGTGGACTTCACATGTCTTCGAATTTTTTTTTTAATTTGTAAATCATGCAGGTTTCCTCACTATGCTTTTCTTCGCCATAGAGCACGTGGTAAAATTGCAATTAACAATTTCATTCGTGCCGGCGGGGTATGAACCCGGTTGGCTCACGTGATATGGAGGAGTTGAGTCTTGTGGATACAACTATTTTTCTCGGTATTACCATGGACGCGAAATTTCAATGGGCTCCCATATATCTAAATTAGAAAGCAGAATTAGTTCTGCAGCATATGCTGTAAGAAAGATTAGAAGTCTCACAGATGTTGAGACAGCTAGATTAGTGTATTTTAGTTACTTTCATAGCGTAATGTCTTATGGAATTTTGCTATGGGGTAATGCGACTAATATTGAAGCTATATTTGTTTTGCAAAAGAGAGCCGTTCGGGCGATTTATAACCTAAATTGTAAAGAGTCCCTCAGACAAAAATTTAAACAAATAAACACATTAACTTTGGCATCGCAATATATTTATGAAAATGTAATGTATGTACATAAAAACATAAATAGCTTTAATAAGAATAAGGATATGCATACTTTAAACACTAGGAACAAACATAAGCTTGTAATACCAGTTACTAGACTCCACAGAATCAGTAATTCATTTATGGGGCAATGTATACGCTTTTACAACAAAATCCCTGAACATATTCAAAGTTTATCAATAAACAAGTTTAAAAGTCTTATTAAAGAAAAACTGTACAAAAAGGGTTATTATAATATCAAGGAATACAGGAATGAAAATAACCCCTGGGAATAAGGTGATTGCCACCATGCTGGTTCTATTAAAAATCATTTAAAAATTGTATAAATGAAATTATTGTTAAGTGAAATATGTTTGAAAAAAAAGTCCCGCTGGGTTTCTTGCTGGTTCTTCCCAGGACAGAGGTATTTTCCGAACCAGTGGTAAATAAAAAATGACTTTCAATAAGAATTATGTAATAATCAATATTGAATAAAAAAATATTCTCTTCTATTCTATTCTATATAACATCGAGCGCTTAGCTACTGAGCTACCATGGCTTCTACGTTATAGACTACGTTTTAATTAGTTTTAACCGACTTCAAAAAAGAAGAGGTACTCAATTCGACTGTATTTTTTATGTTACCTCAGAACTTTTTTCTGGGAGAACCTATTTTGATGATTATTTTTTTATTTGTAAGCTGGTGCATCTCATGTGGCCCCATATAAATTTGATCAAGGTCTAACCAGTAGTTTTTGAGATATTCTTAATAATTTTTATTGAAGTCGGTTGTACAAAATTTTCAATTTTACCACTTGATTAACGCCAATGATAAGATTATTTATTAAAAATGAAGAAGAATGTACCTTCGCGTAATCAGAGCATATTTTTAATAAAATTACACAAAAAATTACACATTTTTAAGCTAATAAGTGTATTGTAAATTTGTAAACCCGAGCAGATACTAAAATATTTATTGTGATAAAAGTAAAGTTGCAGCCTATTTACGTCCCACTGCTGGGCACAGGCCTCCTCTCATTTCTGAGAGGGTTTTAGGGCAAGGAAGTGTCCGCCGCGCTGCCCCAATGCGTGTTGGCGAACTTCACATGTCTTCGAAATATTTTTTTCTTATTTCTCAGACATGCAGGTTTCCTCACGATGTTTTCCTTCACCGCCGAGCACGTGGTAAATCAGCACTTAAAATTGCAATTAACCATTTCATTGGTACCGGCGGGGATCAAACCCGGGTTGCTCGACTACTGTGAAGCTTACAGCGTGCGAGCGATATTAACATAAAAAGGTTTTCATATCCAAGTAATATACTTACACCTTCGAAGCTAAGGTCCGATGCAAACAAGCTATTAGCAACTGGCTCATCGAGGCTCATTTGGGTTGTTAAGTATCGTTTCACCCTGTCAGGATTTCTAAATAGCTCTCTTACGTGGAGACCATTCTCTGAAATAGAAATAGAAAATGTGGAAAAGGATACATTAAAAGTTATTAAACATGTTTTTTTACAACCAGAATAATTTTAAAATGTATATTATATTATAAAATGAGTATAGCTATCGTCTTACAGTAGCGGCGTAAGCGCATCCACTAGCTCATATATTATTTTCTCTTCTTTTTTTTAAAGTTACCCCCACACTAGGGTTTTATCCTGTATCGTGGAGCCATGCTGCAGCTATATTAGTAGTATAGTTGTAGCACGAATGGATCGGCTCGACCGGGAAGGGATCACGCTCTTACAGAATACCAGCGTAAAACAGCAGTGTTACTGCTGTTTTTCGTATGGTGACTGTAGAGAACTGGAGACCCTTTTTATTGGAAACGAGGCATTCCATCTCAGACCTCAAGGGTGACAACGCATCTACATTTTGATTCTTAATTGAGGATAAATGTGCCACATGGGCCACAGCATCCACTTACTATCAAGGTAGTTTGCAGATATAAGTTTTATAAGTACAAAAATCCAGATCCGGAAAAATTATTTGTAGGCCATACAAATATTTGTTTTGTACTTGACTCGAACCCGCAGCCAACAGCGCTTCAACTCATTGCAGAGCCACTGTGCCACGGCACCGTGCCGTCTCTATGATCCTTGGCTGTCGTAAGAGGCAACGTATACAAAGACTATAGAAATCTTTACTGATCAGTTTAGTTTAAATTAAGAAGACTTTACTGATCAGTTGGGCTTTGTCAGTTAATTAATAAAATCAGGCGTTACTTTGCGGAAATCCATTATAATGGGGTTGTTATAAACTAATTTGCTTAATTCTGCGCAAAGAAAGAAAAAAAAGAAAAAAGAGATTTTTTGAGATAACCCCTTTGTCAGTTACTCTAGTTCTATTGCGGATATTCTCATTTCAAAGTATATCATGCAGAGAAACTCCGAGCATAGCTCGAAGAGCTGACATCCGATGGCGAAGAAAGATTCTCGATTAACAGCATCGTACTGAGGTGGCCGTGGGTGGAAAAGGGGAGAGCTCCGCCGGCAAAGGTGTTCAGCTTGACGAGCAGCCAAAGCTTCGTGTGGCAGTACAGGGTATTTTATTTATACACGGAGTAATTCGGGAATTTCGATAGCGTGATTTAAGGCTTTGGTTCGTTCACGCTTAAAATATAGGCAGCCTTCTACTAGATGCAAGAGCGACCTGGTAAGAGATGCCGGAAGTAGATGAATGCAGGATGCTCAGGACCATGTTTTGATGCATTTTTTAGGGTTGGTCTAACTTCAGCAGTGGACTTGGGAAGGGCTGTAATGGATATGATATTGGTAGAAAACTTTTACCGATGTTATATCTTTTAAGATCCTTTGAAAAAGAGGTGGGGGGGCAGCGTTCCATACCCCGCCACTGACAGTCTGTTGCAGAAGAAAAATACTTTACTTACTGGCCACGTCAACGAATTCTGGAACATCGGCGACGTTGGACAGAGTCGCCAATAGCTTGAGAGCATCAGGCACTGTTACAGCTGTGTCCAATAGTGAAGTGTTAGAGAATAGCGAGGAGAACTGACGCTTTAGCTGTGTTAATCTGAAAAAGATAGATACATATAATTGTCTCATTTAATCGAAATTTTCACAACTGTCTCTTATATAATTTTTTTATGACAGCGTGCCGTAGTGATTGCAGGGTTTGGTAATTGTATCGCAAGTCCAGGTTTGGTCCCATTCAAAACCAGCAAATGTCCAAAACCACAAGTGATAATGTTTCAGTTCAGTTTAGTTCAGAGTCCGAGTCAGTTCCAGTAGTATCCTGAAGGCATTTGCTGACAGGTTCGATTGTTCCTACTTGAACCATTGTTGTATGGTTCACTAGCTGATAACCGTGATTTAATCCGCGTTTCTTTATATATTAACAAAGTTTTCGTATGTGCAGAGGAAAAAAACATTAAAGAGATAAAATTTCTTTGTAAACCATGTCAATCGTTGCTCCGTTTGTAGCTAAAATATGTAAATTATCTGGGATAGTAATGCGAGAGCAAGCGGCATAAAGTTGATCGTGCCAAAAACACCGTATAAAAATTGGTGTTCCTTAAAATTTTAATAACTTTATATTAAATGAAGATATCGCAATATGAAACGTCGGGAATTAAAAAGTTAAAAAAAGTAAAAATTAGTTTCATTTAATATCACAATATTTTTTTTCCAAGTGTCTAAGAAATAAAACTTAGTAAATCTAATTGAAATCTATTCGGTAGTTTTTCCGTGTTGCGCGCACAACTGCAAACCTCTATCATTTTATTGCATGCCGAGCGCAAAGTGCATAGGTATGTTCTACTAGCGCCTAAAAATCAAGATTCTAACGTTTTCTCGCATGAAATCGTGTCTAGCAATTATATTATACATATAAATGATATAAAAAGCACATTGTCAGAAAGATAAATGATTGTTGAACTTATTAATATTTTTTTCAAAACGATTAATTGCTATTTTTACATAAAAAGGGGGTTTTAGTGGCTTAGGGTGTGGATTTATCAAGTCCGTATGGCTTTTTAAAAGCGATAATTTTTGAAAATATCAATTGTTCAACTCAATCTATTTTTAAAACTCTTCATCTATCATGTGGGAAGCCATTGAATTTTGTTTTGTTTAGTTATAATTAATTTTTTTCGGCTGCTAAATGTCGAAATTTTCGATATTTTTGCAGCTTGTGTTAAAATTTATTTCAGTAAATAGAGACTGCCTGTGCCTCACTCGCTTAGTTCGGCGTCAACCGCCGTTGAGAGTGGATATTGTATCGGTTGTTTGCAGCGGCTCAAAAAGATCGCTGTACAAAGAAATACAAAATATTCGAAAAACAGATTTCTTTATTATTATAATCAAGTATGTATGAGATTTTTATTACAATATTTTAAAAGCACAGAATAAATAATAGTAGTACGTACTAAAAGTAAGTAGGATGTAATATTTATACTTGAATACGTCTTGGACTTTTTGGGAGTGACATGAATGATGATATGATGATCATATGAGCATTATGAGTCGTGCACTTTGGATTCTCCAAACTTTTGCAAATTGAAGTTTGACATAAAATTATCGGAAAATTGGAAGTATAATAAGGTTATTAGTGAAAACTTGTGTGTATTTAAACTACTTTTAAAAAATTCCGTATAATCATGCTATACGTAATTGTTTTAATGCGAAGGCATGTTCAATTGGATTTACCAATAGTTTTTATATAGATAGATGTGCTCTCAAATCATTTCTTTCTTAGGTTAGTAGGCTTTAGTTTATTTTATTTATTTTACATAGGTTTTTTTACTAACAAATAGGTTTAAGATACATAAATTACTGATACACATATAATAATCCATGGCGGTCGATATAAAATATTATTATTGTTATCTGTCCACATTGCGAAAACTTTTTGACAATTCGGTATGTGTTTAGGATTACAGCCTTCTGTAACGTAACAAAAATTTGTTCAGGTATATTTTTTATGGTGTATTTATATTGTTTTCTCATGTGTTTGGACTGTATAAATATATAATTGAAAATGAAAAATATAAGTACATGAATATCATTAGAATAAAATAGATAATTAAAAAATACATAAAAGTTAAAAGTAGAGTTGCAGCCTATTTACGTCCCACTGTTGGGCACAGGCCTCCTTCTCATTTCTGAGAGGGTTTTGGGGCAAGGAAATGTCCGCTGCGCTGCCCCAATGCGTGTTGGCGAACTTCGCATGTCTTCGAAATATTTTTTTGTTTATTTCTTAGACATGCAGGTTGCCTCACGATGTTTTCCTTCATCGCCGAGCACGTGGTAAATCAGCACTTAAAATTGCAATTAACAATTTCATTGGTGCCGGCGGGGATCGAACCCGAGTTGCTCGAGTACTGTGAAGCTTACAACGACCGCTAACCATCTGAGTTACCATGGCTCTAAATCTAAAAAATACATAAATAAATAAAAACCCAATTGGATGGGAGCCCTCGGCAGGCGAGACCAAACAGCCGAGGGTAAGGAAGAGATAGAGGAGCACCGCCTTTTGCATTGGAGCCCGGAGCGTTCTGTCACGGAGTCCCAGTCGCCTCAGATAACCCACGAAGCTAATCGTCATTAGCCCGTCCGCAGAAACGAGTACAGGTATAATTGCGGTCGGCATACCACCCCACATGTCGTTCACCTCGCTAGCCAGGTATTTGTTCGCTTCTCTGTTTTGGCTTTCACGAGGTTCACGTCATACGGAATGGTAATAGCGATCATAAATATCCTTGACTGTACCCGGTTCATCAGCACAATATCAGGCTTATTCGCAAGAAAAGTCCTGTCTGTGATGATGTCTCGGTCCCGGTAGAGCCTGGCCTGGCGCGGTCATTTTCGAGCACGACTTCCGGCAAGTATTTACGATAAAGTAGTTTCCAATCCACGAGACCGTACTTCAAAGCGAACCCCTAGTGTAGAATCGTTGCTACTAGGTTGTGTCTGCGAATACTCAGAGTTAGAAAGCGGCCAACAACCGGAGATGACATGCCTAAGTGACTCACCGGGATGGCGACAAGCTCGACAGATGTCGACGGCGCCATCCTTTAGGATGTATCTCTGTATTAGTTGTATAGTGTAGATAGTAATAACCTAATTTAAAAAAGAGGTCTAGGAAACGTAGCCAGTGGACGTGACTGTATTTCTGTATTTTTTATAAGATAAGGGTGACAAACGAGCACACAGTCCACCTGATGGTAAGTGGTTGCTGCGGCCCATAGACATCTACATCTATCCTCTATTACAAATCAAAATGCAGATGTATTGTCACCCGTGATGACTAAGATTGAATGTCTCATTTCCAGTAAAAAGGGTCTCCGGTTCTCTACACTCACCATACGAAACACAGCAGCGTTAAGCTGCTATTTTACGCTGGTATTCTATGAGAGCGTGGTCCTTCCCCGGTTGAGCCGACCCATTCGTGTTACAACTATACTACTAATATAGCTGCAGCATGGTTTCACCCATTTTATATCAATCAAAATTTAAATTGTATCTACAAGAGGCTCATGTAGAGTCTTGTAGACCCTCTCGTGGAGCTCTTTCTCCTTCCATACGGTCTCCCTGTCGGAAATGCTCTGTACTGCCGACTCTTGCCATTGCTCGTTGGCTAAGGATAGAGGGGTAAGCCCATTATCACAAGAAATAACGCCCTTATAGAATGGATCATCCGATTTCGTCAGGAAGTAAGTACGGAGACCGCACACTTCGCGATTATGCATGGTAAGCGCGCTTAAAAAGCCGTGCCCACCATGCTTCCGCGATAAGTACAGCCTCATTACTGACGATCTCGGGTGATGCATCCTTTGTGACGCCATAATAGTGCGGGTTTTTTCTATCCAGAACGTTCAGTTCATTGTAAGTCCACCTGAATAAGCCAAAGTTGTACATGATATTGACATGAGGACAGACATGACCCAACCGTTATATGCGTCGTTTATTAACGCCCGACAAAAGCACTTTCGTCAAGCGTGCATAAAACACATCGCAAAATGACTGTTTCATTCTCAGAGTTATTATAATTAAAATCTTTATTTAACCTGTGCCTTTTGGGGGATACCTTTGGCTGCCTTTGCTTGTGCAAAGGTAGCCCTAAAAGATGAAATAATACGAATTGTTCGAGTCGAGAAAGAACTCCGCTTTTATAGAATACCAGTGTGAAACAACTGCATAATTCTGCCGCGTTAAGTATGGGATTGATGAGAACCGGATAATCTTTTTACTGGCAAGGGTCACACCATCTTAGTTCACAGGGATCCCCATTTTAATTCTTACTTGAGAATAAATGAAGGTGTCTATGGGCCACACACAGCATTCAAGCAACAAAAGAACACTCATTTCACTTGAGGGTTCGAGTGAAATGAGTGTTATTTTTTTATCTTTTTACATAGAAGTAAGATTGACAAAAAATTAAAGCACGTGTGATACCGTAGTCTCACTCATTGCTTGTTTCCAGCTATTCCCGTTGGGGGTGTTGTTCAGAAACATTAAATGACGAAGTTATAATATATTATAATTTTTTATCAAAAATCTAGTTAAAGTTAAAAGTTAAAATTGCAACCTATATACGCCCCACTGGTGGGCACAGACCTTCTCTCATTTCTGATAGGGTTTTAGGGCAAGGAAATGTCTGCCGGTCTGCCCCAATGCGTGTTGGCGAATGATATGACAGACATGCAGGTTTCCTCACGATATTTTCCTTCACCGCCGAGCACGTGGTAAATCAACACTTAAAGTTGCAATTAACAATTTCGTTGTTGCAGGCGGGGACCGAACCCGGGTTGCTCGCGTACTGTGAAGCTTACAGCGAGCACTTAGCCCCCGAGCTATCACGACTCACCAAAAATGCAGCGTAAGGCTAATGCAGTCCATAGACATCTGTGAATAACTTTAATCAAAGTCACATATACGTCATCATTCCTGAGGACAAACATAAAATACCTCGCAGTCTGTGATGATATCAGCTCTCTTACCCTTCAAACCCAAAATCAAGCAGCGATACATCTTGGCGCCAAAAATAGACAATAGTGTGGCATCAACCATAAGTGTTTATAGATAGTATATATACGTGGTAGAGGCATGCTGCAGCTAATATTATAGTTGATGCACGAATTGGTCCGCTTGATTTTTTTTATAGGAGAGGGGGCAAACGAGCATGCGGCTCACCTGATGGTAAGTGACTACCGCCGCCCATGAACAACTGCAACACCAGGGAGGGAATTGCAGATGCGTTGCAGGCCTTTTAAAAAGGAGTAGGCTCTTTTCTTGAAGGGCCCTAAGTCGTATCGGTCCGGAAAAATCGCTGATGGTAATCGATTCCACAAAGAAGTCGTGCGAAGAAGAAAACATCTTCTATCGCACAGTGGTGGATCGCCAATCGTCCAGATGGTGTGGATGGTATCGGGAGTTCTGCCGCTTTAAACACCAGGAACAAACATAAGCTTGTAATACCAGTTACTAGACTCCACAGAATCAGTAATTCATTTATGGGGCAATGTATACGCTTTTACCACAAAATCCCAGAACATATTCAAAGTTTGTCATTAAACAAGTTTTAAAGTTTTATTAAAGAGAAACTGTACAAAAAGGGTTATTATAATATCAAGGAATACATGAATGAAAATAACCCCTGAGAATAAGGTGATCGCCACCATGCTGGTTCTATGAAAAATCATTTAAAACTGTATAAACGAAATTATTGTTAAGTGATGTTTGAAAAAAAAATCCCGCTGGGTTTCTTGCTGGTTCTTCTCAGGACAGAGGTATTTTCCGAACCAGTGGTAAATAAAAAAAATGACTTTCAATAAGAATTATGTAATAATCAATATTGAATAAAAAATTATTCTATTCTATTCGATCTGCGTTCGTGAAATTTGGCGGCTGGGATTAATCCGAACAATTCCTCAGAGCACTCCCCGTGGTAGATGCGAAAGAAAATGTAAAGGGATGCAACATCTCTTCACAGTGCCAATGAATCGAGCCGATCGGAAAGGACTCGGTCGTCGACGATTCGAGTCGTTCTGCGCTGGATGCGGTCAAGTGGAAGTGATATCCATACTCTCACAGAATACCAGCGTAAAATAGCTTAATGCTGCTGTATTTCGTATGCTTAGTGTAGAGAACCGGAGAATCTTTTCACTGGAAACGAGGCATTCTATCTTAGCCCTCACGGGTGACAACGTATCTGCATTTTGATTCTTAAACGTGGATAATTATAGATGTTTCTTTACACGTGGTAGAGCCATGCTGCAGCTATATTACTGGTATAGTTGTAGCACGAATGGGTCGGTTCGACCGGGGAAGGACTAGGCTCTCACAGAATACCAGCGTAAAATAGCAGCTTAATATTGCCGCTGTGTTGCAAACGATATTAAATGTAGAGATGTCTATGGGCCAAAGTATCCACCTACCATTAGGTGAACTGTGTGCTAAAAAGAATTAGATCTTTACCACTTAATTATTAATCTGTTTATTTTATGAGGACTTACTTGGAATTAGAATATGAGGGTATCTCCTCGAACTGCTCCATTGGAGAGCATTCATTGTTGACACTGCATATGAAGGACTGAAGAAATGTCAGGATACCAGCGCTCGGCAAAGCTCGTGCTGGAAACTGGCCTGTAAGCGAATTTCATGCATTGAAAATTATGATGGATATCCTGACGTGATCTTCCCGACGGTGTCATAAGTTAAAAAAGAAAAAAGAAATAGGATGTACAACATTATGGTTGTTCTAGCAGACTTTAAATAAATTGTTTTTATATGTGTTGCTTGAATGATCATCAGATCAGCTCCATGGTACCATATTATATCAAAAGTTTAAAAAATTTACTAAGCAAACATTGTATAATAAGGATTATTATACTACTAAAGAGTTCATGGTTGATAAAAAAAATTGCGTGAATGTCGTGGAACAATCGGTGGGAACGAAGTTCATAAACGTATTATATTATTGATTAACAAATACAAATAACAATGAAGCGTCATTTAAAATAAAATAATATTTCTTTCATGGCAAGCAATGAAAAAGTGCGAGAAAGATGGATATTATTCCATCTCGCTTCATTATAGCCACCAAGGCCGTCTACACTACGTCAGAAGCTCAGAAGCGGTCGTGACGGAAAATCTTACACTTTTTCTCGCCTAACCCCCATCCACCAAATTCATACCGTCCGACAAGGAACGACGTTCCAATAACCCCTGGGAATGAGTTAATCGCTACCATAGTGTTTCTAAATATTTCCATACTTAATTGTATAAAATGTTATAACTTAATTAATGTTTGGAATAAATCCCCCTGGATCTCTTGCTGTTTCTTCTCAGGACAGATGTTTTTTCCGAACCAGTGGTAAAACTTAAATGACTTTTAATAAGTGTTTTTGTAATTTCTACATTGAATGAAAATTATTCTATTCTATTTTATTGCATTCAAAGTCAAAATGAAATATTTTTAATCAAAGTCAGCTTTTAAATCGGATGTAAATGCTTCATAAATTATGAACCGAAGAGTCATATGAAGAAGAAAGTAACAAGCACCTTTTCCTTTTTAAAAACTTTGTATTATGCTTGTAATTGTAGTCGGGGGTGGGCCTCCACGACTTTTTCTGCCACCAGGGCGGCGCCACTTAAAAGGAGGTGTAATATTGGACAAATTTCATAGCGTGGAAGTTAATTTGTTCGGAAAATGTAAAGTTTAGTGCTTATTTGTGTACTATTAGTTGTATTTTATATTAATTGAATTAAAAAATAACCAAATCATATTTCTTATTAAAGGTATAAAAATTTAAAAATCAGTTAAAAATGTACAAAAAAATGAAAAAGCAAACCACTGAGGCATTGCTTTGTGTATTAATATTATAATACTCAAGAAAGTAATAAAATTTTATTTAAAACTAACTTCTCGATTAAATGAAAATGTGTAACAAAAACTTCCTCAGTGTCAACTAGCGACATCTGGTGAGCGGAAGAGTAGGCCCTCATTCTATTATGTTTTTACAGCGATATCTGCGCTAATGAGGGCTAATAGTTAACCTTTTGAACACAAGATGTCGCTAGTAGAGACTGACTTAAGTGTTTTGATACAAAATGTCTTTTTAAAAGTTGCGTTTTAAATAAAATTTTATCGCTTTCTAGAGTATTCGGCAAATACACAAAACAATGCCTCAGCGGTTTATTGCTTAATGTATTTAACATTTATAACTCTTTTTTAAATTTTTCTAGTTTTAGGTATAACTGTAGTGTGGTTTATTAATTTCTAATGTAATTAATATTAAATATGACTAATGTTACAAAAAGAAACATTACTTAACCCTTATCCCTTACATTTTCTAACAAATTAACTTCCCCGCCATATAATTTGTCAAATATTTCACCACGTTGCTAAGCGACGCTGCCCTGGTGGCAAAAATAGTCGTGGATGTGAACCGACGGGCAAGTGAAAAAAATATATCGTCATGTATTGTATCGATATTTTTAAACAGTATCGATACTTTTCACTTTTTTTTACACTTTCATCACAGCCCTTCACAAGTTCACTGCTGAACATAGGCCTCCCCCAAGGAATGCCACAAAGCACGGTCCTAAGCCACCTGCTGATAAACTTTTATTAAAAAAACAACTTCTCAATTAAATGACATTGTGTAACAAAAAAAACTTTACCTCTGTGTCAACTAGCGATATCTGGTGAGCAGAAAAAGCCCTCATTAAAGGAGGGCGGGAGATGCTTTTTTTATTCATAGATAAAGGGCTTTGTCGCTGATGCGATTATGCCGCCCTGGTAGTTACAAAAAAATCTTAAATATATGCTCTTCAAGCTACATAGGTAAAGCATTTTATTTTATAACCAACGCGGTTCTTCGCTAATTAATGATTAATACATCCTTAATGTAATGGATTTCCGCAAAGTAAGGCTTGATTCTATTGATTAGCCAATTAATTTGTTTTAAAGTATTACTCACAGGTGGGAAAATCTTGGTTGTCAACATTAATTCGAACGATATATAAGCTGGATACGATTGCCGTCGCCCACACAATTCCAGCCAGTGTTATCTAGAAAAAAAAAAGATCTGTATTAGATATTAAACTTTTTAATATAGAATAAGGGTGAGACAAATGAGCACACAGTCCACCTGATGGTAAGCGGACAAGGATATTGTAAAATATAGGGAGTGCGCACTTCATACTAGAGAAACGTTCCTAAATCAGTGACCTTGAAATAAATGAAAGGCACCGAGTTAGGCGTTGCATTTCTTTCTAATAAGAGTGTCCATGATACAATATTTTGAGAATATTATTAGTGTATACAGCATCGCGGAAAACGAAATGCGTATTTTTTTCAATATGGAAAGTGCTGAATAGTCTTATAATTAAACTCCGTATAATATTTTGATTACATTATTGTTTCGCTACAGTATCAAACCTTACGGTAAAGTTAGTGACGGCGTAGCGTGGGTTGACACCCAGGGCGATTTTCTATCAAGCACCGCCACAAAATAAAATAAAAAATGCTATACATGCTAACGGGACTTTATTGTGCTAAAATATTCTAATATATTATTAAAGTTTACTTTCTTGTCATTTTCGATAGATAAAATGGAAAGATTGGTTAGACCCGCTTGGCTTATTGTGGACCTTAGGTTAGATTTTATTAACTTGAGTTTTGATAAGCTTCCTTCATATGAAACTTAATAGTAAAAAAAAAAATCTTAGACACAGCGTTACATTCGGAACAAATTCAGAATAGCCCAATTATTTTACGAGAAAAACTCCAATGACTTACATTCTTACTTACTCATACTTCTTGGAAAGAAATGCTGGTAGCTTTCAAGTCGTGAAGTCTCCAAAATTATATATCCTACAGAAAAATCATCGCAGATTTTTGTCAGATTTTGAACTATTATTTGAAGATCTTCATCTGGTGACGTTAGCAGAGTGTAAGGCTGGACAACACTAAATGTTACGAGAATATCATCCATTGCTCAATAGCGATAGTCTAGTTCCTCGTAAAATCTGGCAAGACAATTAACATAGCTCTATGCAGCTCCTCTGGCAATGTTAGTCCAGCATATCGGGTCATTTCTCCTGGTAAACGTTTTCGAAATCTCCTCATTCCTCTTCTTCGTTCAATCGAAATTTCCACATTCTCACATTTTTTGTTACGTAGGGAATAGCTTTTTCCACTAGTTGAATACGTTGGCTTTGAAGAAAAATTTTTGGGCTTTGATTTTTATCTCATACTTTTCCAGTGATAATCTAGATTATTATTATATAATTTAGTATTTGCTTTTGTGTCTGACTAACTTCTATTAGGTATTTACACCAAAAGGAAATATAGCATAAAAAACTAAAGTCACACAAAGCTGGTAAGAGTGTAGATACTGCTTCTTTTGTATCGACGTTTCCTCTGATGGTGCTGGGATCATATTACATATCTTCGAGTGTTTATACTAGTTTTTTTTAAATTATTCTGCAGTGGTTTAACAACGTCATGATGAGCAGTTCATTTTGTCTCTGAGAGTCTTTTGACGGATACGCCTACACTTTTTATTAAAGTTTCCCATTGACGTGTGGATGATGAAAAAAACCTGTAAACTCTTTCTACTGTTCCGAAAAATAGTTAAATTTGAATTAACGCTCCCTAACTGAGTGCACTCCACATAGATTTAGCAAATGATTAGCACAAGGCGTTTTCTACGTGGTAGAGCCATGCTGCAGCTATATAAGTAGTATAGTTGTAGCACAAATGGGTCGGCTCGACCGGGGAAGGACCACGCACTCACAGAATACCAGCGTAAAATAGCAGCTCAACACTGATGTATTTCGTATGGTGAGTGTAGAGAACCGGATACCCTTTTTGACTGGAAAAGAGGCATTCCAAATGAGTCCTCACGGGTGACAACGCATCTGCATTTTGATTCGCAAACTAGGACATGGTCAACCGGATGGTTGACCATGTGCTCGTTTGTCACCCTATTCTATATAAAAAAAAACAATATATTCTTTCATTTGACGTCAAATTTTAAAATAGTGATGTCATCTATAGCGTAAAATGCACCTCCTAATTTTTAGGGAAAGAACATTCGTGTAACAGAAACAGAAACCTTTTTTCAATCGTGTCGCAGCGACTCTTTAGGCTTTAAATCATAAATTGCTCTTATGGCCCTCTTCTGTAAAACAAATATAATTTCAGTGTCAGCCCCGTATCCCAATAGCAAAATACCATAACATATTATGCTATGAAAATAGCTAAAGTACCTTACCAGTGTTTGAAACAGCTAGACTAGTTAGTCTAGCTGTTTCAAACATTGGTAAGACTTTTAAACTTTTTCACAGCATATACTGCAGAGCAAGTCTGCTTGCTAATTTTGAAATATGGGGGCTCCATTGAAGCTTGGCATCTAATGTGATTCTAAGAAATATGGTGGTATCTACAAGACTCAGTTTCTTTCCATTTAAAATTACATTGGAATTTAATTGTTTGACATTTGGAGTCATAAATTTCATACATTAAATTGTTTTAGTGGTTTTTTTCGTATTACTTAATAATAAGCTTAATTAAAATACAATATGGAATATAACAACTATGATAAGCGATAAAAATGTAAGATTATCGTTCTAGCATACGTCTAAAATATTACTTTAAGTCAAAACTGTCTAAACGTTGGTAATGTTTTCAATGTTTATCAATGATAGAAGGGGACAAAATACCAAACTCGGTGCCTCTCTTTCTAAGAAAAATGAGGAAAGGTTACAATGTTCTTAGCGCTCACTCCCTATATTATATTATAACCTCCTTATAAGCGGATGATGTGGCCCATAGACATCTACATTCTACATCTATCCTCGTTTGCGAATCAAAATGCAGATGTAATGTCACCCGTGAGGACTAAGATGGAATGCCTCGTTTCCAGTAAAGAGGGTCTCCGGCTACACTCACCACATGAAATAAAGCAGTGTTAAGCTGCTATTTTACGCTGGTATTCTGTGAGAGCGTGGTCCTTCCCCGGTCGAGCCGACTCATTGGTGCTATAACTATACTGCTAATATAGCTGCAGCATGGCTCTACCACGCATGTTTCGCAATTTGGAGATTGTTTTTTTTCATCATGAAAGCAAGATTGTTGCACGGAATGTGTCCCGAGCGAAGTCGCATTGCTAATACACACATTTTCTATTCAATAGACATTGATTAAACCAAGGCACTTTTTAGAAGCATAGTTTTGCACCATATCCCCTTTACTTGCGACGTTTTATCAAAATATTATTTCCAAAATGCATGACATTTCTCTTTATATTTAATTAAAATATCTATGTAATCTGGATCAATATTACATTCTCTTCCTTGTGTACTTGCCAATTTTGCCAGTTTATCAGCCTCCTCATTACCTTGTAAACCGATGTGTCATGGTAACCACTGCAATTCTAAATTACGGTTTTAACATGTCAGTTTCTCACCGGATTTCTTTTTCGCACGAGGTAGTCCTTCCACAGTAGCAGCCGAATCTGCCGGCCCGCCGCCATCTTGATAGCAGCGGGGTTCGCGACACCATCACTGTAAAGAAAACATTCAAATTAACAACAAATTTTGACAGCTCAGTGATGCCTTAAGATCGCGGGATTGAATCCCAGACGGAATAAGTGTTTGTAGGGACTTTTGGAGAGACTTCTAGTGCAACTTTAACTTTAAGGAAAAGATATAGGAAAAACTGAAGCAAATATTAGAATTATAACAATAGTTATAATTAATTTTATGTGTGTAAATCTAGTTATAAATTTTAATAAATTTAAAGTGAAAAAAGAAAAAAAACTGGCTTCAATGATACTCAGGGGATTATTAAAAAATAATGATTTTTTTATCCGTCTTTCTTATTTTTTTATATTAATACTATCAGAATAAGAATGTTTATTTGTGTAAAAACATGGTATATAATGGTATATGTTAAAAAGGTGCACATGTCTCACTATTACAAATATCATGCAAAATTTATATTATTATCTTTCAATTATAAACATAAAAATAATATCACAAAGTTTAAGTCTCATTACAATAAATTACATTGAATTAAAGATAAATTACAATCACATTGAATTAAAGATATACTAGTGACATATCTTTTCAATCAGAAACCATTCATCATCATCATCATCATTACAGCCCTTCACAAGTCCACTGCTGAACATAGGCCTCCCCCAAGGAATGCCACAAAGCACGGTCCTGAGCCACCTGCATCCATCGACTTCCTGCATGTCTTACCAGGTCGTCACTCCATCTTGTGGGGGGACGCCCTACACTTCGCCTACCGGTACGAGGCTGCCACTCGAGAACCTTTCTTCCCCATCGGTTGTCGGTTCTTCGAGCTATATGGCCGGCCCACTGCCACTTCAGCTTACTAATCCGTTGGGCTATGTCGGTTACTCTGGTTCTACTGCGGATATCCTTATTCCTAAGTTTATCACGCAGAGAAACTCCGAGCATAGCCCTCTCCATAGCTCGCTGAGCGACCTTGAGCTTCCTCATACGGCCAGCAGTGAAGGACCACGTCTCAGTTCCGTAAGTCATCACTGGCAACACGCACTGGTTGTACAATTTTGTTTTAAGGTTTTGAGGTATTTCTGACGAGAAGATGTGTCGTAGCTTCCCGAACGCTGCCCAGCCGAGTTGAATCCGTCGATTGACCTCTCGGTCGAAGTTGGACTTACCTAGTCGGACTATTTGTCCCAGGTAAACATACTCGTCAACAACTTCGAGCTTAGTGCTCCCAACAACTACCGGCATAGGTGTGACATGGACATTAAACATAATCTTTGTTTTGTCCATGTTCATCTTAAGACCTATCCGTTGGGAGACACTATCGAGGTCATTGAGCATAGTGCTCAGCTCCTCCAGCGATTCTGCCATGAGGACTATATCGTCGGCAAATCGAAGGTGAGTGATGTACTCGCCATTGATGTTAATTCCGTATCCTTTCCAGTCCAGAAGCTTGAAAACGTCTTCCAATGCAGCGGTGAAGAGTTTCGGGGATATAACGTCACCCTGTCTTACACCTCTCTGCAATTGGATAGGTTTCGTACTCTGGTTCTGTACTCGGATAGCCATCGTAGCTCTACTGTACAAACACTTCAGCACTTCGATATACCGACAGTCAACTTGGCACCGCTGAAGGGACTGCAGCACCGCCCAAATTTCGACGGAATCAAAGGCTTTCTCATAGTCCACATACGCCAGACATAGTGGCAAATTGTACTCTTCGGACTTCTGTACAATTTGCCGAAGGGTATGTATGTGGTCTATGGTGCTAAAGCCCTTTCGGAAACCGGCTTGTTCGGGAGGCTGGAAGTCGTCAAGTCTGCGCGCGAGACGATTCGTAATGACTCTCGAAAACAGCACGTAGACGCGGCTCAGAAGGGAAATCGGTCTGTAGTTCTTCAAGAGAGCGTTGTCACCTTTCTTGAAGAACAAGACCACCGCACTTCTGCTCCACGCCTCCGGTGTAATGCCACCATGGAGGACGGAATTAAAGAGCTTCTGAAGGACTTCAAGTACCGGTCTTCCACCCGCTTTCAGAAGCTCCGCTGTAATTCCATCCTCGCCTGGGGCCTTGCCGTTTTTAAGGTGCTGGAGAGCCATTCTAATCTCGCTCAGACTGACGTCCGGGATATCTTCGGAATAGTGTCGAATAAGACTCGCTCTTGGATCGTTACTCACACTTGCGTGTGGCTCCAACGATGACGTGTACAGCTGCCCATAGAACCTCTCAATCTCACTCAAAATCTCAGGTGCCCCGGAAACGATGCTGCCACATTCGGTCTTCAGCTTTGACAGTTGGCTCTTTCTGGCAGACAGATCTCTGGCAAAGACTTTGGAGCCTTGGTTCCGCTCGATCGCTTCTTCAATACGAGCTGTATTGAAGTTGCGTAAGTCTCGCCGCATGAATTTGGAGATCTGTCTGTTCAGTTGCCTGTATGCTGTCAAATCTGTTGAAGAATGTAGCCTCATCTCCCGTCTAACAGCCATGAGATTAAGAGTGTGATCGGAGAGTTTCTGTGTTCTTCTGCGGTGGGTCTTGCAGAACTTAGCTCCGACCGCATGGACAGTTTCCACGAGCTTGTCATTCATATCGTCCACTTCATTGCAGTCTTCTAGGCACTGAAAACGGTTTTGTAACTCGAGCTGAAAGGTTTCGGGACTTTGGATTAGAGCACGAGGGGGACGGAGCGTTGACTTCATCAGACGAGACCTCTCCAACTTAACATTTAGGTTCAGTGTGCCTCTAACCATTCGGTGATCGCTGCCGGTTTTCACCCTCGCGATCACTGAGACATCACTGAACAGTTGTCGTCTGGTCGTCATAATGAAGTCAATCTCATTTTTTGTCGAACCGTCGGGGCTCGACCAGGTCCACTTCCTGTGGGGCCGCTTCTTGAAGAAAGAGTTCATCATAAAGAGTCCCTCTTTCTCCATGAAGTCGGCCAGCTGCTGGCCCCTTGGGTTCCGTTGCCCTATTCCAAATTTCCCTACTTTCAGCTCACCGTTCTCTCTTGTGCCTAGTTTTGCATTGAAGTCTCCCATTAACACCGTATATTGGGTTCTGGAGGAATGCATGGCTCTAGAGATATCCTCATACATTTCCTCCACCTCCTCATCGGGGTGTGCCGAGGTTGGTGCGTAAACCTGTATGACCTTCAGCGAATACCGTTTGGTGATTCTGAGTATAAGGTACGCAACCCTCGTCGACACACTCCCGATCTTTACAACGTTGTTAACGAGAGACTTGTGGACGATAAATCCGACACCTCCTTGGGACAGATGGTCGCCCTCCCGGTGATAGAACAAGTTGCCGGATTCGAGGATTACCGTGTCCTCCCCCTCTCTTCGGACTTCGGATAATCCTATTATATGCCAGCGCAACTTGTCTATCTCTTCTTCCAGCTCCACGATCTTCTCGTCAGTCCTCAGGGTGCGTGCGTTGTACGTTGCCAGGTCGAGTCGTCTAAGGTGGCAACCGAACCTCCACCGGAGATTCTTAGCACCCCCTGCCCCGCCGTTACCATGGTCGCCACCGTAGCCAGGAATAGCGGGGCCGCCGGGGACTGGGGGCCGTTTATTATTGTCATTGCTCATGGGGGGTATATTGCCATAGTTGCCACGCTTGGCGAGCGGGTTGGCAACCGCAGTTTTTTTTATTGTATTTATGCCGTTACCAGGAAGATGCTGCTGCCCATCTCCTGCCTGTTTCCCTTTGTCGCCTTTTACGACACCCACGGGAGGATATGGGGTAGTGGATATTCTTGACCGCCACTACACGGCAATAACCATTATTACCACTACTTATTACACATTAATAACCACTACACGGCAGAAACCATTATTTTACAAATACTCCGATTTTTCAAAAGAAATCTTTAGCTTTTCTTGGATGAAATAGTCTCTGTTCGTTTGTAAAGTTTCATCTCTATCGGTTCAGTCATTCCGGTTTAGCTCAAACAGACATACAGACAGACAGAAATTAAAAAAAAATAGTTGTCTATGTCTTAATAGCACGCAATTAAGCTCCTTAGTTTATTAGAATCTAGTTATGTAATTCAATATAACAGACAGATGCTTCAATTTTATTTATATTATGTATATACATAAATAGAAAGACATTAAAATATCAACGCAAACTTTGAATCTATGCCTATATATTAATACGTAAAGGGAAAACTGTGAGCACAAATGTGAGATTTGGCATAGTTAAAGTTTATATGAAAAAAGAGTGCAGAAAGCTAAAATTTAATAAGGATGACAAGCGAGCACACAGTCCACCTGACTGTAAGTGATTGCTGTGGCTTATAGACATCTACATCTATCCTCGCTTTGCAAATCAAAATGGAGATGCGTTGTCACGCATGAGGACTAAGATGGAGCGCCTAATTTCCAGTAAAAAGGGTCTCTGGTTCTCTACACTCACCATACGAAACACAGCAGCATTAAGCTGCTATTTTACGCTGGTATTCTGTGAGAGCGTGGTCCTTCCCCGGTCGAGCCGACCCATACCACGTTTAAAAGTTTTCATTTTCTCCTTTATGTTCATACTGGCAATGTCAAACACATAATAGTATATCGTTTGTTTATATTTGCACTGATAATATCAAACACTGCAGTGAACTGCAGTAGCAAACCTAAAGTGGGATAGGACTGTAACTCTTAAATAAAGGTTACTAAGTGACCTAGCTAGGAGACTCAGAATTCTACCCATGCCTGATTGTTGAAAAAATGTGAAACTACTATTAGTCTGATGGGTGGAAATTTATAGACAAAGACAGAGAAGCACCAGCTTTAAAATAAAAAAAGAATCATCGAAATTGGTTCACCTAAAAACAAGTTATGAGTACGCATAAAAAAGCATACAGTCGAATTGAGGACCTTCTCCTTTTTGAAGTCGGTTAAAAATTTAAAAAATAATAGCAGTAGTTTTTTTGATTATGCTGTTGGTGCCAGTGTCAAGAACGTATGAATAGTTGACTGTAGTTGTCATTATTAACATCAGTCCATAAAAACCCATTTCTGGACGTGTACCTCTCTTGTCTACAAGTGTGTCCTTCCTCCTTTTTAAAACCCTCACTCTAGGTTGTTCTTTTGTATCGTGGAGGCAGTTTACAAGCATAATTTACACGAGGGCAAACATCCAGACCCGGAACAATGATTTTTAGGCTATACAAATATTTGTTCCGTGCGGGATTTTAGCCCGCGGTATTCAACGCTACAACTCAATGCTAAGCCACTGCACCACGGAACCATCGTAGTGTATAATCTATGTCTTCCGTAGTTCCTTTTAACGTCACGCTTGGTAGGCAGTTTGACGATTGCAACACCTACGATACCCAATAACGTGATCACCATTGACGCGGTCGACAGGAATAGGTACATTTTGTTAAAAAAAATCACTATATTGTAGTAATTACACATTAAATAACATCTTAGTAATTAATAGAAACCACATGAGTAAATAAACCGGTAGAAACATTACATTTTGTTACGATAAGACAGTGCGATTTACCATCTAAGGCTGCATCCACTTACCGCCTTATAACTAAATTACTCATAAAAATATATATAATAATCACTTATAAAAAAAAGAAAAGTTGCAGCCTATGGACACAGGCCTCCTCTCATTTCTGAGAGGGTTTTAGGGCAAGGAAATGTCAGTCGCGCTACCCCAATGCGTGTTGGCGAACTTCACATGTCTTCAAAATATTTTTTTTTATTTCTCAGACATGCAGGTTTCCTCAGCATGCTTTCCTTCACCGCCGAGCGCGTGCTAAATCAGCACTTAAAGTTGCAATTAACAATTACATTGGTGCCGGGAGAATCGAACCCGGTTTGCTGGCGTACTGTGAAACATATAGCGAGCGCTAACCATCTGAACTACCACGGCTCTTTGTATGATAGAAACATAAAAGTATAAAAATAAAAATATTCAATACTGGCAACATAGTAAAAAAATAATAAAGAAGACAGCAGATTTGTTGATGCGGGGTATTTAAGTACGTAGATACTCATTACACGTAAACTCATACTAGTGTATGCTCATACACCGACAACCGATGGTGAAGAAAGTTTCTCAAGCGGCAGCCTAGTACCGGTAAGTGAATTGTAAAGCGGCCCTCCCCCCACCACACTTTTTTCTGTCAATGGTTACACCACCATTGACGAGAGTGTATTTTATTTACCGTAGTCATTTTTATTTACCCGCGACTTCGTCCGCGTGTAATTTAGGGTTTTAATTATGTTACGCGGAACACTAATTCTTTTTCTAAAATATAAGTAGCCTAAGTTACTTCTTATAATATCAGCTATCTGCCAGTGAAATCCCGTCGAAATCGGTCCAGACGTTTCTGATATTAGCCGGAACATACAGACAGCCAAAAATTTAAAAAAATATTGTGTTATTATAAGTACCGCATATACTTTCACATGCATTTAGTAAAAAGCTGTTAATGATTTCTTATATTTACGCGAACACTACACATTTAAGTAAAACTAATTTTACAGATTTTATCGCGTATATTAACTTATTTTACATTCCCGACGTTTCAAGCACTTTACAGCACCCATGGTCACGGGGGGGAGGGCGTGGGGGGAATGTAAAATAAGTTAATATACGCGATAAAATCCGTAAAATTAGTTTTATTTAAAAAACTGTTAGTTTGACATTACAAACAGACACTTCAATTTTATTTATTGGTATAGTTTTAAACTTTCATGCACATGTTTGTACATATGGCGGACTTAATGTCATAGGGCATTCTCTCCTAGTCAACCATTAGGCTAAACAGAGATAGACAAACAAGACGCGGTGCAGCAGTAATCAATATAGAAAAGGTTAAAAAGAAATATATTATACGTATACACACACATACCTTCACATATATACTTAAGTACACATGATATATACATACAAATATACATGCATACATCATATATATATATATATATATATATATATATATATATATATATATATATATATACTGTATGCATGTATATTTGTATGTATATATACATAATTATCTATGTCAGAATAAATATGAAATATACATATGTATATGATAATAAGATCTGTGTTAGTTCAAACTTGCAACGATTTTTTCTCATGCTTACGGAGTTGATTTTTAAAAACAAACCGTGGCCGTGAGGGCGAAAGAGTGAGATAAGTAACCAAAAATTAAAAAAATTTGTATGTTTTGTTTGTTTGAAGAACGGAGAGAGCAATTATGAGAATCTACCAAGTATTGAAATTCGGATTTCAGATACTTTTTGCGGAGCACACTACTTGGAGGAGCACTTGGTAGATGTATTCCCAATTTCAACACAATTTCATTTTGGTACACAATCTATTTTTAGGGGTCCGTAGCCAAATGGCAAAAAACGGAAGCCTTATGGATTCGTCATGTCTGTCTGTCTGTCCGTCCGTATGTCACAGCCACTTTTTTCCGAATCTATAAGAACTATGCTGTTGAAACTTGGTAAGTAGATGGATTCTGTGAACCGCATTAAGATTTTCACACAAAAATAGAAAATAAAAACAATAAATTTTGGGGGTTCCCCATACTTAGAACTTCTTGTGGGGTATTTATGGATAGGTCTTCAAAAATGATATTGAGGTTTCTTACACCATTTTTTTAAAACTGAATAGTTTGCGCGAAAGATACTTCCAAAGTGGCAAAATGTGTGCCCCCCCCCCTCCCTGTAACTTCTAAAATAAGAGAATGATAAAACTAAAAAAATATATGATGTACATTACCATGTAAACTTCCACCGAAAATTGGTTTGAACGAGATCTAGTAAGTAGTTTTTTTAAACGTCATAAATCGTAAATTATGTTACTTGCTGCTAAGGAACCCTTCATGGGCGAGTCCGACTCGCACTTGGCCGCTTTTTAATTTAGTAACTGTTTTAAGAGAACGTACTTTACTGCTGTGATTTGATTTTTTTGATTTGCTTCTCTCAATTAGATTTTGTTAATTTTTTTTAGTTAACATAGATTTAAAAAATATAAATAATATACACACACACACACACACACACACACACACACACACACACACACACACACACACACACACACACACACACACACACACACACACACACACACACACACACACACACACACACACACACACACACACACACACACACACACACACACACACACACACACACACACACACACACACACACACACACACACACACACACACACACACACACACACACACACACACACACACACACACACACACACACACACACACACACACACACACACACACACACACACACACACACACACACACACACACACACACACACACACACACACACACACACACACACACACACACACACACACACACACACACACACACACACACACACACACACACACACACACACACACACACACACACACACACACACACACACACACACACACACACACACACACACACACACACACACACACACACACACACACACACACACACACACACACACACACACACACACACACACACACACACACACACACACACACACACACACACACACACACACACACACACACACACACACACACACACACACACACACACACACACACACACACACACACACACACACACACACACACACACACACACACACACACACACACACACACACACACACACACACACACACACACACACACACACACACACACACACACACACACACACACACACACACACACACACACACACACACACACACACACACACACACACACACACACACACACACACACACACACACACACACACACACACACACACACACACACACACACACACACACACACACACACACACACACACACACACACACACACACACACACACACACACACACACACACACACACACACACACACACACACACACACACACACACACACACACACACACACACACACACACACACACACACACACACACACACACACACACACACACACACACACACACACACACACACACACACACACACACACACACACACACACACACACACACACACACACACACACACACACACACACACACACACACACACACACACACACACACACACACACACACACACACACACACACACACACACACACACACACACACACACACACACACACACACACACACACACACACACACACACACACACACACACACACACACACACACACACACACACACACACACACACACACACACACACACACACACACACACACACACACACACACACACACACACACACACACACACACACACACACACACACACACACACACACACACACACACACACACACACACACACACACACACACACACACACACACACACACACACACACACACACACACACACACACACACACACACACACACACACACACACACACACACACACACACACACACACACACACACACACACACACACACACACACACACACACACACACACACACACACACACACACACACACACACACACACACACACACACACACACACACACACACACACACACACACACACACACACACACACACACACACACACACACACACACACACACACACACACACACACACACACACACACACACACACACACACACACACACACACACACACACACACACACACACACACACACACACACACACACACACACACACACACACACACACACACACACACACACACACACACACACACACACACACACACACACACACACACACACACACACACACACACACACACACACACACACACACACACACACACACACACACACACACACACACACACACACACACACACACACACACACACACACACACACACACACACACACACACACACACACACACACACACACACACACACACACACACACACACACACACACACACACACACACACACACACACACACACACACACACACACACACACACACACACACACACACACACACACACACACACACACACACACACACACACACACACACACACACACACACACACACACACACACACACACACACACACACACACACACACACACACACACACACACACACACACACACACACACACACACACACACACACACACACACACACACACACACACACACACACACACACACACACACACACACACACACACACACACACACACACACACACACACACACACACACACACACACACACACACACACACACACACACACACACACACACACACACACACACACACACACACACACACACACACACACACACACACACACACACACACACACACACACACACACACACACACACACACACACACACACACACACACACACACACACACACACACACACACACACACACACACACACACACACACACACACACACACACACACACACACACACACACACACACACACACACACACACACACACACACACACACACACACACACACACACACACACACACACACACACACACACACACACACACACACACACACACACACACACACACACACACACACACACACACACACACACACACACACACACACACACACACACACACACACACACACACACACACACACACACACACACACACACACACACACACACACACACACACACACACACACACACACACACACACACACACACACACACACACACACACACACACACACACACACACACACACACACACACACACACACACACACACACACACACACACACACACACACACACACACACACACACACACACACACACACACACACACACACACACACACACACACACACACACACACACACACACACACACACACACACACACACACACACACACACACACACACACACACACACACACACACACACACACACACACACACACACACACACACACACACACACACACACACACACACACACACACACACACACACACACACACACACACACACACACACACACACACACACACACACACACACACACACACACACACACACACACACACACACACACACACACACACACACACACACACACACACACACACACACACACACACACACACACACACACACACACACACACACACACACACACACACACACACACACACACACACACACACACACACACACACACACACACACACACACACACACACACACACACACACACACACACACACACACACACACACACACACACACACACACACACACACACACACACACACACACACACACACACACACACACACACACACACACACACACACACACACACACACACACACACACACACACTACACACACTACACACACTTACACACACTTACACACACTTACACACACTTACACACACTTACACACACTTACACACACTTACACACACTTACACACACTTACACACACTTACACACACTTACACACACTTACACACACTTACACACACTTACACACACTTACACACACTTACACACACTTACACACACTTACACACACTTACACACACTTACACACACTTACACACACTTACACACACTTACACACACTTACACACACTTACACACACTTACACACACTTACACACACTTACACACACTTACACACACTTACA